>OX376709.1:12730633-13951383 GCA_947389935.1 Agrilus cyanescens | reverse complement strand
ACTTATTTACAAGGCATCTAAACAAGAACTAACTCTACTTAAAAAAATATCTCACGCCTTCTCTTGCGTCGCGTTTCTGAGATTATCTTTCTTAAAACATACAATATCATGTTCATGGTTAAGTCTTTGATAAACACCTGCAGATGAATCAGCGACCCGTCGACGCCATTCGATTTGTTATTGTTTGATTTTCTTGTAATCGCTTACAGATTCGGCCATGCTACAACACCCTGCGTCCTCGCAGGTCTCATTTCCGGGAATCCCTGACATCTACACTCTAACCCCTAAGAACAGAAACATTTTTTTTTTTAAATTCATTATAACGAACTTCTCGTTAGGATTTTTCTTTGAGTGCTCACACTTTTGCGGTTACTCTTTACATCAACGATTTTGACCAATGCGTTATTGATCCACAACCAATGCGTCATCGGTTTTTGACAAATTCTTTATCGGTCTTTTATTACTTAAACAATTTCATTAAGTGAATTTAAGAATGCTCAGTAAATTCCTCAGACATGTTCTGATGCACTATTTTCGTCATCGCTTTCATCGTCGAAAGCGTCATAAGGGTACGGTTTCATTCTATCTACCGCACACACACCCCTGTCTTCAATATAATATATATCGTGTTGCAACACCTCTCTTACTATAAAGGGTCCGTCATACTTTGGGAGCAACTTTTTGCTCCTTCCATCATTTGCCCCGACATTTTTTAAGATCACAACTAGTTGACCCGTTTCATACTTGGGGGCTTCTTTACGTTTTGCGTCAAAACGTTTCTTACATTTTTCTTGCTCTTTAGCAATACTTGTACTCGCTTCGTTGCGAATGTCATCAATAGTCTCTGTCAACCCTGTTTTTCTGGTAACGTCTACCACCACCTTGTTAGCCAAAAACGCATCACATTTATTGCGCGGTCTATATCCCATCATTAATTCGTAGGGACCTTTCTCGGTTGCTTTACTTACAGTCGAATTATAAGCGAATTGAATTTTGGATATATTTCGATCCCATTTGTCTTCGCTTTCCTCTAGCGAACTGGCTAATGAACCTAAGATTATACTGTTCATTCGCACCACCTGGCCGTTTGCCCTGGGAGTCGCTGTGGCGTTCAAAACAGATTTTATGCCCAAGTCTTTGCAAAAGTCTGCAAACTTTTTACAAGTAAAACAAGATCCTCGGTCTGATATAATTCGCCTAGGCACCCCAAACATATCTATAATTGTTGTAAGGAAATTCAGTACAGGACCCACTTTGGTACTCTGTACGGCTTTGAGAAAAATAAATTTTGTAAATGCCTCAATGACCACCAATAAATAATTGTTCTTTTTGCTACTACTCACGAAAGGTCCTAGGTGGTCGATGTGTATAGTGTCAAAGGGTGTTGGGCTTTTTGGTATTGGGTGTAATAATCCTGGTTTCTTACCCGTCGGCTTTTTATTATATAAGCAATTTAAACAGTTTGCAATATATTTTGACACATAACGTCGCATTCCCGGAAACCAATAAGTTCTACTAATTGTTTCCAAAGTCTTATCGAGAGCAAAATGACCAGCTTCGTCGTGATAATATCGCAAAATTTGTCTACGTGCTAATTTCGGAACGACCCAACGTATTCCTTGTTCGGTTTGGCGATATAAGCGGTGTTGCTGTATTTTATATTGTTTATGAAGATCGCGTTCTTCGGCGTCAATCGGCACACGATTTAAAACTTCGAGTATGTATTTGCACCTTTCGTCGTTCAATTGGGCCGACAATACCCAATCTTCTTCGACAATATTGATTGAGAGAACGGGGATACAATCTAAATTTTGAACGTCATCGGACAATACTGGATTTCGGCTTAATGCGTCCACGTGTGACATAGAATGACCGGGCCTATATTCGATTAAGAAATCGAACTCGGTGATCAGCAACCACCAACGACCTATTCTTGGAATTATATCGCGCATTGTTAATGCCGTGCGTAAAGCGCTGCAATCCGTTACGACTTTAAATTTAATTCCGACTAAGTAGACACGAAAATGAAGTAATGAGGCAACTGCGGCAAGAGTCTCTAATTCATAAGAGTGATACCTCTGCTCTTCTTTGCTGGTTTTCCGACTAAAAAATTTTACGGATCGCAGGGAATTATCCTTTTGTTTTTGAAGCAAAATACCTCCCAAACCTATCTTTGATGCATCGGTATGCACTTCGGTGTGTGCCTCTGCATCATAAATTGCTAGTAACGGTCTACTTGTCAATTTATCTTTCAGAGTCCTGAATGCCGCTTCTTGTTCTTCTTCCCACAGGAACGGGACGTCCTTCCTTGTTAATCGTGTCAATGGTGAAGCTATCGCCGCAAAATTCGCTATATATTTACGAAAATAACTCGCAAGTCCAATAAATTGGCGTATTTCACGGACAGTTTCAGGTCTGGGAAATTTTTCTATCGCCAGAATTTTCTTACTTCCCGGTTTAGTGCCTTGCGCGCTAATTTCATGTCCTAAATATTCTAACTCTTTTTGAAAAAATAAGCATTTAGTCAGTTTTATGGTCAGATTTGACTCCCTAAATAATTCTAAAACTTCCTTCAAATGAGATAAACCTTCGTCTATATTTTTTGACGGTATCAGAACATCACCCATATAAGCCATGGCTACCGAAAACCGCAATGGTCCCAAAACTTTATTAATAGTTCTTTGAAACACCGCTGGTGCATTTACGAGCCCGAAGGGCATACGCACATACTCGTAATGTCCGTCAGGGGTGACGAATCCGGTCTTAGGAATGGATTCTTTTGTTAGTGCGATTTGATAGTAACCCGATGCTAAATCGAGCGTCGTAAAGTTTTCGCAACCTTTCAGTCGATCGAGATGTTCCTCAACATGGGGTAAGGGATGTTTGTCCTTGACAGTTTTTGCGTTAAGTTTCCGAAAATCTACACATAATCTCATACTACCGTCTTTCTTTTTTACCAACAAAATTGGGCTAGCATAAGCCGAATTTGATTCTTGAATGATTTTGTTTTCAAGTAAATCGTTTATGATTTCTCGCGTCTGCTGTCTTTCAACATGCGACAATCTATAAGGCCGGTACGTTACAGGATCATCGTCTTTGAGATTGATTTCCATTTCGACCTTTGTACATTTGCCTAATTCGCTAGTCGTTGTAGCAAAACAGTCGCGATACTCATTTAATAACTTTAATAATCGGGTTTTAATACTTGTATCTAACGATTTGGGAACAAGTGGCTTTATATCCTCGTAAGTGAAAAGCTTAAAATGTACGGGGCCCGTTACTGCTAATACTCGACTTGTGCTATCATGGTCGCAACAGGATTCGTTATCTTTCACACAGGGATTACCGCGTGCAACGATTTGGCCCTTGTGGTAAACAACAGGTAAATCAGAGACATTACAAATTCCCACACAACCTTGTTGTGCTTGGGTTATGCATCTAACGATAAGATGCTCTCGATATGGTAAACTTCTTACCTGTCCTTCAACATAAACTTCACCTTGATACTGCTGCCTGTTCGTCACGGGTACGTAACCCGTGGTTTTTGGCGGCACCTCGACATCTTCGTCGGCTATGATGGCAACTTTTCGTACAAGGATCGCGTCGAGACCTGGCAGGGCATCTTGTCCGTCCTCCAGAATGCGAACCTCGTCCATTCGTGCCACTAGAATCTTGTTTTTGTTTAGGAATTCTTGTCCAATCAGCACAGGATAAACTTGAACAGAATTTTCTACCACCAAAGCTTTTACGTTTGCTTCAGCTAAGTCTACTCCCAGCAACACATTCGATTTGTTATTGTTTGATTTTCTTGTAATCGCTTACAATTAGTACATTTAAAAAAATAAAATTTCAATAAATTCATTATTTCTCATAACTCAAAACAAAACACCTAACAGAACAAACATACGGATTCAATTGAAATTTATAAATTTAATATTCATCAATTTAATCATAATCATACATATCTATTTTTGAAAGCGGGGAGTGTACGATTTCCGTGGCGCCGCGATTTGATAACCTTTTTAACGTAATTGAACCAAAGTAAATCGAAAATGAAGAATAAAATTTTTCGATATCTCATCTTTGTAAATTGTTGCCTTATTCGCATCTTATCCTCGTTTGTACATTTATTAGCATAGTTTATTCTTATAGTGATATATATCCTTAATACAATTATTATTAATTGAATTAAATGATTTGCAAGCGGATCTTGTTGAAACATATGAGAATTTATACGTGAAAAGTATGAGGATGTATCTATTTGTCGCAATGCAAAAGACATTATCGCATCTGTAGTAAATTTACCACAACGTCCACGACACGCGTTTTCGGCAACTCGGCATAATTTTACCACATCCGCAGATGCCTGGCACAAACCGCTCCTATTCTTTCTTTGTAGAAGTTGTGATTCTGTGTTTTTTGTTATCTCGGTATCTATCTGTGGAAAGAGTAAATTGCAACAATAGGCACATGAACTTCGTTTAGCAGCCTTTTTGGCTACAAAACCAGCAATGTATGCCACAACATCTTTTACGTATTACTCCATATTTTCGGTAAAAATGAATTCCCCACTGTCTTCCATATCAGTGGAGTCGGTACTTATAAGTGAGTCAACAGTAGATTTAGTTGTAGTACCACTAGATACAGTTAAAATAGTAGTAGCATCTTGAGCAATACTGTTAGCTGTCGAAGATGATCCTATTTCATTGTGAAGAAGCAGTTTTTGTATGCACTTGAAAACTGTGCTGCTGTGGGGTTGTTGTTAAAACCACCTCTGGATCTAATTGAAGAGAAAAACATTTCTATGTGACCCTGACTCATCTTATATGTCAGCAGAAATTGCAATTGATTTGTAGTTACTAAATCCTCCAACAAATTGATGCCACTCCATATAGACATTATTAGCCCTGTAACCACCCGCACCCGGGTATATTATAAATAATTCTCTTATATTTATTTATTTAGCAGGTGGTTTTTATCTTATAAAATTCTATCTGATTGGATCGCAGGTATTTTTGTCTCTTCGTCTCTTTTATTTCGTACTTTCAAATTTCGGATATTTCTCTGATTTCTTTGAAATGAGAATGGGATTAAATAATTTCTTTTAAAATATTTCTTATATTTAATAAGTAAGAAAAGGAAAAATTTCACCCTGGAAACATGCATTTTGCGTAAACGGCGTACCTCGGAGTTTCTGGGTCACCACCATGTGGTTATTGAAGGAGATAGAAAGTAATACAGGAGCTTCTGGTAAATAAGCGAGTGGGAAAATCTGATGGTCTGGTCGTTCGTCCGTAGGTAGTCCCTGGTATATGGAGGTAAAGGAACACCTTAGGGCGCTTGCAAGTCGAGTTGTTAATAGGAATGAGCGAGAGGGCCTTAGAGAAGCGAAAGGGAAAGTCTGCGAATCTGATCCTTTTGTCAGAAGCTAGGCGAGGGTGTAGAGAGGAAAGGGGAATATCTTGGGACGCTGGGAATTCACGTTTCAATAAGGACGAAGGAGATAGCATTATCTAAAAGTGAAACAGAGATGTCCGCGCTCGTCGTGTACATTAATAGGCTTGTTAGGGATGTAGGAAAGTAAGGGAAAGCTCGCGAGATGCAGTATTCGTGTAGTGGAGAGGGTAGAAATTGGGTATAAATAGCCGCGAGTATTTACAGGATTTCATAGGGAGCTTGAATATTGTTCGCTCACTATCTCTGGCTTGATTCAAAATGTTGCGAGACCTGGTCGGAAAACGGCCTATCTCGATCTGCAGGATAAGAGGTCAAATAGGTATTTTGAATGCATTGCATTTGATTCGAACTGTTGCGAGACCTGGTCGGAAATCAGCCTTTTTCGATCTGCAGTATAAGAGGTCAAATAAGCCTTTGGTACGATTGTGAATTGATTCGAAGTGTTGCGAGACCTGGTCGGAAATCAGCCTATTTGGATCTGCAGTATAAGAGGTCAAATAAGCCTTTGGTACGATTGTGAATTGATTCGAACTGTTGCGAGACCTGGTCGGAAAACGGCCTATCTCGAGCTGCAGTATAAGAGGTCCTATAATGCAATTTAAATTCTATTGAACGAGTTGAAAGGCTGTTGGTTTGCTCAGCCCAACCTCCCCTGGGGATTGGCTTAATTCAATCTGTTCCCGTGGTCGTAACCCGGTTTCATACCGCCGCCACCCTTGATTTGCGTCGTATACAACCCCGCCACTGTTGCCTGCTTATTAACCATTGTCCGAAGAGTCGTACCGTTCGTCGCCACCGCCTGACCGATCTGTCCGGTACCATAAACTACCTCATTAGCGATAGTTCGTCCGTTAACCCCGAGTCAGATGCTGCCGATGACATACAATATAAAGGTGGATAACTTACTGACCGATATTTTATTCGTATTTTGAGGTCGTTTAACTTTGCCCGACTTATGAATTTATTTATTGCTACTTTTAATTTTGAATTGCATTGCTACCATTGTTTTATTTTACCCTTCAGGTTTTAATGTATATTATCCTGTTTGATTGCGATTATCTGGTGTCATTAATTTTAAGATTCAATTGTCAAATTCGAGTCCTTTTTGGACCATGTACAATTCTTCACTGATTTATGTACTGCTTCCTGGTACTAGGTAGGTATATGACAAGCATTTTAATTTGGTTTATTAAATCAATATAACCTGAGAAGTTTTGATCAGCTGTTTTAGAATGGGTTCATTCTAACATTGGTATATTTACCTTACCTACAAAATTACGTAAACGTAGATGTTGACTAAACTGGCCTGAAGCTGGAGGCGGCAGGAGTTTAGAAGGATCTCCCGACTGTTTACGCTCTAATGATTAATTCAGGTGAACGTGTAGCTACGTATTAAATCAATTTGGCAGTATCTATTCTTTTAGTTGAAGGTATCCGTTTTGGTTTGATCTTTGATAACACTGTTTGGGCATCTCAAGGTTTTGCCTTGGTAACAGATGTGTTTAAAAAGATAGCAGATTTGCAATTTGTCTAAATTTAGGCGAAACTGTTAATTGAAGAACTCTTGATCAGAGAGAGGGAAGTCGAGCAAATTGACACACTCTGTTGTTCTGAACTGTCATAAAATAGAGACGACGTCCACTAAGAGTGGCGTGTCTCGAAACACCTTATAAATAGAGGCTATTTTCACCAAGGTGACGTGTCTCGCCAAACAAATAAAGGGCTATGTTCACCATGTGTAACGTGTCCGACAAATATAAAAATTTTCGTGGTCACCATGCGTGCCCGATTCCTACCAGCAAACAAACTATATACAAACTCCCGTGACATGGCATCTTCAGACAACAGGTATTCTAACATGGCCTACCAAGGTAGCCCATGGGCTTACAGCGGTTGTGGCTTTATCGACGGTTAAAGTTCACGATCTGCACGACTTTCCTTCTCCCAGCTCAAGACGAACATGCGAGGGTTTTTCCTACACAATTCGTTGTTGCACTGTTTGACGATGTTCGAACTTTGTACCAACACATAACTTTGGTAATTAAATGTCTTTGATAGCACATCTGTCCCAACACTAAATTCTATGGTAAAATAAAAAGGTGCTTGTCTTCCCGAACCGATACCAAGGGCAATTGTAAATATGTATATTTGTAAATAAATCATGTGGTTCGAATTTCTTGTGTTTTCTTTGTTAGCACATATAACTTGTACGGAACTCATAAATGAATCTATCTTACTACATTCTATTAACACAACGTAATTAAAAGGTCCTAACACTAGACGATTCACATTCACAGCCAAATTCTTCGATTTAATTAAATAAATAAAGATTTTTGAAAAGTTAAATTTTGTTTGTTTTTCTTTTCTTGATTTTTGACGAAAAGTTGGGTACCCCCTGACTATCGTTACAGCCCCAAAAAGTCTGTCTTCCTTCTTGTAGTTAAAATATTTACATCATTAACAACCGTCAGAGAAGGTATATATGAGACCACCTTAGCCCCACAATCGCTTATTTTCTTAAGCAGTCTTTAATTAGATTTGCTCTTTTCGCCCCAGCGAGACCAGCAATTATGCAATACGCAACAGGTATCTTCCACCTAGTATTTATTCCGACTAATAGAAATACTAATGCATCTTTAGCCATCGGTACCTGATTACTTTCTATGCCATTACCCAAATCAACATATTCCAAATACCTTTTGCTATCGCAGTGTACATGTTTACGTGTGGTAATTTCATCAACTATTAACGCTAACATCAACTCTTTACATTTTGATCTTAAATCTTCCACCTTCACCCTAATGGCATTTAATGCTTCTGCAGTAAATTCAGGGGCACCATCTACTGTAGTTAGCCATTTGCGGTGTGTGCTGGGATGCGGCAAGCATTTTCCAAAAGTTTTGCGAACATAATTGTAAGCATTGTTGGAATGAAAATTAAGGATCAGTGCAAAGCAACGAAGCTCTGGAGGAAATTTCTTAAGCTTATATTGGCGTATTTTATGAGCTCCTAAAAAATATTCTTGGTGCCTATAACCGAAGCCGAAAATAGGCGCTGATATAACCTGTCTCCCTTTAATATAATATTAGCGGCGGCCTGAGGCTTATGCTTACCTTTGGTCAGTTGGGTTGCATAATATATTGGCACCACTTTTAAGTTTTCAGGCGCAGTCTAGTAATAATCACGTCTCTGGAATAGTGACTATGAATCGCACGTTTTTACTAGCGTTCCAAGTAAAGTTGGTTTATGTATCGTCAGAGAAGAGACTTATCTAGAAAAACAATCCAATGAGAAGTTTTTGGACGAGTTTGCTGGGATATATGGGTTAGTTCTGTATCCCAGCGGCCAGGTAGCGCTGTCGATCCAGACATTAAGCTCCGCCTTTTTTGTCATATTGGGAGTCATTGGCTACCGATTACTTTCTTTCATTCTTATTCCGAAATACTCGTTTTAACCGTACATTGGCCGAATCAAATTTTAATATTAACATCAGTGGTCGCAGACGGTCTGACAAACCAGCCAATAAAATTCCATCAGAAATAAAAGAATGAGAATAATGCTGAGAGAAACACAAAACTGTATATAGAAATAACACACACAGGTATTTGAGATATTTTCAATTTTTTTTTCCTAAACACAATACTATTTTCAACATAGACAAATAAAGAACAATATAATGGGTTAACCCATAAAAATTTGCGAATTACAAAAACTAAAACTCTTAAGACCTCAACCAAATGTAGTAAGTCTTCTAAAAATATGTGGTAACATATTTCTGTACAGATGTGTCTGGTTATCACAAATGACATGTGAGTCATAAAGTTACTTAGGCGTCTTATGCAGGTGTACAAATGTACATGTTATATGTCGATTTAAAGGTGTTGAAGATAACATGCATTTATGATGCTGAACTAATCCAAAAATTGCAGTAGGGCCATTCGTTGCAAGACTTATTTTAATAAACACTTTATTTTTACGCAACTATCGTCTTGGAGAGTGTTTCCTTATTAAATTGGTATTGACTTATTTAAGTTAATTTTATCTACTTCTGAATGAAACAACCAAATGTAAGATAATATAATCTTATTATTATATAACCATAAAAACCCATCTGAGATATAAACCCCACACTTATAGCCTCTTATCTTGACAAGACCCAGACACCATCACTGAACCATGAGAAAGCTAATACTATAGAATTACTTGGACACACCAAAATTTTCCGGTTCTTTTTTTCACCAACTAATGAAAAAAATTAATGTTCAAATGTTTTTGTTTTCTCAGAGAAATGAGCCACTCATGGTGTTTTTGAGGTTGTAAGATTTGAAAAATGTCTAAGAATCGTTTAAGTGTGAATGCGGTAAAGACATAATTATTACTAGTGTTATTGATTTATTTTAATATTGTGTACGTTTATTTTGTAGATTGGATAAGTAGCGGTGTGCGTCGATCCACACCTAGTACGCTAATATAAATAAACAAAACATACAAGTGCTAATGATATAAGCATCGCGTTAATACAGACACACTCATACATTTACTAGATTTTTCAAACTTTAGAACCTCAAAACACCATTTCCGCTTATTTCTCGAAAAAAAAAAACATATGAACTTAATTTTTGATGATTTTCTCGTTATTTGGACCGGAAAATTTAGGGGTGTTCGAACCGAAGCCCTTAACACTCACGAATGAGGGAAGGCGAACATTGTTTTTTTTTGTTTTCGCGGAGGAGAGGAAATCTTCAAACGACACTCAGTCGCCCGTTCGACTATGTAGTGTCGGATTCCCGAGGAAGGGGTTCTCGGACCTACCGACTAAAACCTCTCCCCCTCAGGCTGTATGCGTTCTTCTTCAACCATTGTATACATTTTGTTAATGACACGTTATTTGATATTTAGGTGTGTGTAGGTAAATTTGGGTCGAGTATTCGAGGTATCCTCAAATTCCCAGGGTGGAGGGATAGGAGCAATTATACGAATACGAAAGTTTTGTGCTACTTCGCCTCACAGCCAAATTGTCGAGCCTCGGAGTCTGGTGCAGTTCCGTATCCGTCTGCCAAACAGTTCGCCTTCTCGGTATGGTCGGAGGCTTTTCGTGGGATGGGAGACGCAGGCTTCAGTCTTCCAGACTCTTCTTCTCCACAACTGACGAAGTGCAGTTCCATATCTGCTGTCCGAACGCCTTCTCGGTATGGTCAAGTGGTTGGAAAGACTTTAATTTGGACAGGGTAGGCTTCAGTCTTCTATGTCGTTAGGCTACAAGATAACTTCGCTGTTCGCTATAAAAACGATCGCGAACCGCGAGATCTCTATCTGTTTTTCCGTAATATTGCTCCTTCAAAAGGATGCGTTAGCTACTCGTAACTTTTTTTAGCTTCAAATACGCCGAATTATTTATAACATCATAAAACCGTTTCTCCTCTCTAGTATCGTCTCCTTCGTCGATACAATTAAAGCCTTTTGGAGGTGATATAAATCCCGCGACTATTGAATATTTCAGATTATGCCGGAATTGCATACAAGACGGGTTTACATTATTACCTGAACGTCGTCGCAATGTTCCAAATAAATTTTCTAAGCCTTCTTGGTTTAAACCCGACGTCAGTTAATATAATTGACCTTCATCAAATAAATCCTTCGCAAGTGATAAAATAGAATTAAGGGACAATTTCAAATCC
Organism: Agrilus cyanescens; assembly: GCA_947389935.1. NCBI lineage: Eukaryota > Metazoa > Arthropoda > Insecta > Coleoptera > Buprestidae > Agrilus > Agrilus cyanescens. The sequence continues at coordinate 13,940,248 of OX376709.1, read as the reverse complement.
GAGACGCAGGGTGGTGATACGCGCGTATTATCTGCATACAACAAATCTTGAATAACTTGACTAACTGTATTGAATTTCGCTGAAATGCCGCGACGCAGGGGATTCTTATCTCTAGCTGTCTTCGCGTTGAGACAATCAAATAAATCGTTCATTTTTTGTACGAATCATTTTTATACAATTCAACAATTGCATCCCATGAAATTAATAAATAATAATAATAATAAAACAATTAAATAAATCGTTCATTTTTTGTACGAAATATGCCGTTGCCATGCAAGTAGAATGACGGAGCGCTAATGATTGAAATCCCGATTTTAGAGTCGCAGAAACTGTCGCACCAAACACCTGGGTTGCCAATTTCACACACATTTTATACCAATTATTGGGTTGAATATGACGTTCGCTCAATTTAGAGGCCGCGCGGCACTTTCTTTCTTGCTCAATTTTATACAATTCAACAATTGCATCCCTAGCACCGTCGATTAAAAGATCGTGATTATTTAACTGATTACGAACGGATTTGAATATATGCGGTATGTCCCAAACTTTCTTACCACCTATCACAACATACGGTTTATCTTCTGTTATATTTAATAATTTAATGGTCCTTTGGTTATTATTTGTGCCTTGATCGCAAATTATACAGCAAATGTTAATCTCAGCTTCAAAACATTTTTCGATGCAATTCTTTATAAATATAGCCAAATGTTCCCCTTTAACATCTGTATGGGAGTGAAAGTAAGCTATAGGTAATTTCAAAGAATATCGCAATCCACGAATCATAAATACTAATGATTTATTTGCAAACTTCGTTGATCTACCTAATTCGCCGAGATCTTCGAAACCTTCAGTAATATCGCATTTGGAATTATACTCTACATGTTTTTTTATCGTCATTTTATCCCACATTAAGACGGCATCGCGTTCAGCTGAAGACACTAACGCTACTTTTTCACGCAAACGTGCAAATATTTCTGTATTAAAGGCCGTGAACAAATCTCAAATAGTAACCCAACTACGTACCGTTGTTTTGGTAGGTAATAAAATATTCATTTTGGCGCGTAAAAAACTGTACGCTTTAGACGTGATATAATACAATGAAACTGAAAATCGTTGTTCAGTTTCAGTCCATTCTGTGTCTCTATGCATCGAAGGTTTTAACTACATTCCAAAAAGAATCAGTTGTTGTGGATTCAAACATTTCGAAGGGTCTGCAATTACGTATGTCATTCGACGAAGGATTGCGGGTGGTTTTTTTCAAATTTTTAATCTTCTGCAGGGCCTTTTTTATATCTCATTCGTAGAGCAATTCGTTGCGATAGCGGTGAACCTTGTAGGGTTCCTGCCTCCATCCTACGGGAACTAGAGCGAACGTCCCCCTGTCGCACAGTGAATGAGCGGTTGCGGAGAAACGACACAATAATTTTTACTAAAGCCGGATGGAAACCTACACAGAAAAGTTTGTAAATTAAACCGTTATGCCATACCTTGTCGAATGCTTTCGAAACGTCAAGAAAAATCGCCCCAGTCGATTGCTTTCGGTTAGAGCCGTCGGTCGCAAATTCTATTACTCGTAAGACCTGCTGTACGGTTGAATGTTTAGGTCGGAAACCGAACTGTTCGTCCAGTAGGGAGCCGCGCCTGGATACTTCTTCTTGCAATCTGGCCAGTACGACTCGTTCTGCCACTTTCCCTAGCACTGGCAGTAGACTGATCGGCCTGTAATTTTGGGGGAATGTTGGTGATTTTCCTGGTTTCAGAAAAACAACAATGTCTGCGATTTTCCATCTAGATGGAAAATATCTTAGACGTAGCATCGCATTAATTATGTTTACAATCGACATAGCTTTTAACGGTGGAGCCTTCAGGGCTGGAGCTGGTAGGCTATCGGGGCCGGGAGCTTTCCTAGGATTGGTAGCCTGTAGGATGTCCTTGATCTCCCTAGGGTTGGTTGGTCTTACGTAACCTGTATCAGTCAGTGATTCTTTCCTGCCGCCGTTCGTGGTGAATTTCCGTTAAGGCGTCCTTTACTTGTGCCGCCAGCCTGTTGAGTTCTATTCGATCGTTCGTTTTGGTACATATTTAACCCTTATCACCGGAGGTGCCGTCTGAGAGACGGCGTATGAACTTAAAACCGCTCTGCGTTCAAATCGGTAAAGCCCAGAAGTGTGTCACCTCATGTATTCTTATACTGATTCGTATTGGATTTGTGTACGGTACGTAATATCAAACATTTGCTAACCGAAATACGGTAGTTGTTTCGAGATTTTCATAGCGGGTAGTCTGGCAGACGGCACCTCCGGGTGTGCGTGACAAATTTTGCTGATAAGGTTTTTTATAATAATGGCTGGTCCTTCCAAACGAGTGCGATTGGATGATCCGGATTGTGAGACAACAATTCTGAAGTGGTTTGACGAAGCAAATAGTGATGCCAGTGATATTGACGACGCCTCAGGAGAAGAATTCGTTCAATATGATCATGATAGTAATTCAGGACAATCAGTTGGCAGTGGCGATGAAAGCGATGGGTCAACGGGGTCTGATGATGAACCACTAATAAACCGTAGAAAATATTTGTTTGGCAAAAAACGATACAAATGGAGCAAAACTCCATTACGTCATAATATAATCATAAATGTGCCTGTTCTGAAAGCCAATGCTCAAAAGCTAGGAACTCAAGCGGATCCTTTGTCGGTGTGGCAGTTACTATTTTGTGATGATATTGTGACAATTATTACTCGTTGCACAAATAAGAGGCTTGCTAAGATGAGATCGGTGTGCACTAATCCAAATAAGACTGAGCTGAAAGAACTTGATATTGTTGAGTTAAAGGCTTTTGTAGGATTCCCTATATACACCTCAGTTTTCAAATCGAATCATGAAAATTTAGAAACACTTTTTGCAACTGACGGTACTGGGAGAGACATACTTAGAGCTATAATGAGCCGTGAGTTCTTCCATCTTGTTTATGATTTAATGATCCTGAAGATCGAGAGAGACTAAAGGAAGAGAATCCCGCAGCTGCAATATTAGAAATATTTGACAAGTTTATTAAAAATTGTCAAGAATGTTATGGCATTAGCACATCTGAATGCATTGATGAAATGCTTGTTAGCTTTCGGGGACGGTGCTTATTTAAAATGTACATGCCGAATAAACCCGCTAAATATGGACTAAAAATAATGTGCCTTACGGATGCTAGAACGAGTTATTTATATAATGCTTATATATATTGTGGTAAGGATACCGATGGAATTGGCCTTTCACCTGAAGAAAAAAAGTTTTCCAAGCCAACACAAGCAGTAATACGACTTGCTAAACCTTTGTTCAATACCAATAGGAACATAACTGCCGATAATTGGTTTTCTTCGGTAGAACTTGTCGAGTTCCTCTTTCCAAAAGGACTTGCTTACGTCGGCACGTTAAAAAAAAAATAAAGCAGAAATCCCAAAAGAACTTTTGCCCGACTGGAAATGAGAAGTAGGAAGTACAAAGGTAAGGCAGCGATACTAGTTTCTTCAATACACGATCAAATCGCCAACGATTCTGAAAGTAATAAACCAGAAATAATTGCTTTTCATAATTCTACTAAAGGTGGGGTTGGTTGATTCCATGGACGAGAAGTGTGCTAAAAGCTCTGCAAGTCGTCGAACGCGTAGATGGCCCATGGTCATATTTCTACGGATGCTTGATATATCTATCATTAATGCATACATTTTGCACCAGACGGCACCTCAGAGTTTATGTTCCACAAGTCGTACCTCCGGGGTTAAGGGTTAATACTGCTTCTTACTTTGACCATAAATACATATATATATGACGAAAATAATAATAAAACTACTATGTATCTATCACAATTTATTATATAATAACACGACTATAGTTTCGGTACTATACACGTACCATTATCAAGTGATTCTACAGAATTATGGTACGTGTATAGTACCGAAACTATAGTCGTGTTATTCTATAATAAATTGTGATAGACACATAGTAGTTTTAGTAGTAATAGGAGAGGGCTACTGAGATCATGTCCCGTTAGATTGTTGCTGTTTCTGTCTAACGTTAGTTTGCCGTATAAGTCCATCCTTCTCGCACCTATGGGCAAAAGGTGTATGTGTTCTGAGATCATGAACCGTTACTTTAATGCTGTAACGTAGCAATTTCTTGCTTAATTTTCAGTTTAGAAAATTGCATTTCTTCTTTTAATTGCATTAAAGGTTCCTCCAAAGGTTTATAGGATTTCCGCAATATATCTTCTTCCTCTATCGCACCCTCTTTTAAAGCTTGCAATTTTCGTTTTACATCTTTCCTTACCTTTACAAGCTCCTGTTTAATTTTCGAGTCCATTACAGCGATATATGTACATACAAGAGATAATATGATCCTCACTCGTTTACTGCTTCTATATTACTCAGAGGTAAATCGCAAAGGTTATAACTATATATATATTGATCAAAACCTTTACGGTATCGACCGTTTTTAACATCACTATCTTTATAAATACTTGTAAATCCATATTTGTCATCCCAACAAACTTTGCAAATGGTTTTAAACATTTCAAATGGCATGTCAGTATTGACATGATCTGAATAGACATGCTTAAGATTTAGCTCATCCTGTTTGAATAATATTATTAGATTTGCATTGTCGCGTATTAGATGTTTTGGAATATGAGTATATGTTTGACAAAGATAAAAACAATCGACGTTGTAATGATGTCCCATACTAAAATAATCTCTGATTACATTCTGATTTTCGCAAGCAACATCGTCAAATATAAATATTGAATTAGATCTCGCATTTGATGGAGAAATAATATTCTCAGAATCTTTGTAAGGGTAATAGCCAATGCCTTTTATTGTTTTAAAAAGCTTGTCTAAGTATTCATATTTTGGTTGAGTTAGCGATTTGGAGTATACGTATACATTCTCGAATCGGAGACCATTGGAATGTTCTAAAAGTGAAATTATAACATTCGTCTTTCCACAATTGGAAGGACCTGTAACGATTGATCGTATTGTTGACGGTAGTAGGGGACCATGTCGTTTCGCCTTTGGTACATCGTTGAAATCACGGTTAGTAATAGGCAGCACAGCTTTTTGTTGAACTATTCGCATGTCAATAATCTAATGAAAAATATGGTTACTGTTTTTCTATTTTATAAGCTGATAGCTCTGCATGAATTGTTTTATTTCGAAGAAAACTTTGAATAGGAGAGAGCAATGCGGAAAGTGCAACGAGGTAACGGTTTACTTAATAAACTAATTAATTCTTTACCATTTGAATTTCATATACCGGGTTATCGCTTTTGTGGACCAGGTACAAAGTTAAACGAGAGGTTGGAAAGAGGGGACAAAGGAATAAATCCTTTAGTTGAATCCTGCAAAGCTCATATTGCATACTCTAATTTTAAAAATCTAGAACAAAGACATAAAGCAGATAGTATTTTAGCTAGAGCAGCACTTAGACGAGTTCATTCATCGGATGCAAGCATTGGAGAACGTTTAGCTGCTCGAGTAGTTGCAACCGCTATGAATGTAAAAACAAAGTTGGGTATGGGAGTTCAACAACAACAAAGAAGAAAACGAACTAGTAGTTCTATGAAAAAAAGAAAGGGTGGAAGAATAAGTTTTCGAAAATTTATAAGAAAAGCAGCGAATGTTCTAAAACAGAAAAAGCCAGAAAATGTCATTCGTGCAGCAAATCAGAAAAAAGTGACCGATTCTCCCAGGATAATACCGGTTCCAAAAAGCGGTGGATTTCTTCCATTAAAACCACTTTTCGCTGGATTATCAGCTTTAGGTGCTTTATCCGGAGGAGCAGCCGGAATCGCGAAAGCGGTTAATGATGTTAAAGCAGCCAAAAGAAGTCTTAGAGAATCTGAACGACATAATAAGGCTATGGAAAAACTTGATATTGGAAAGGGTCTTTTCTTGAAACTGATTGATCTCATAACAAAGATTCGTGAAAATACAGATAAATACGTGGACCAAAATACGCCGCCATCATCGGAAGATGAAATTATTCCTGAGGTTCCTTTATTAAATAATGAAAGAGAAGCTGAAGCTAGAAGGAGAAGTATAGTTCAATGGAAAAAAAGAAATAGTATACTGAAGAGGAAGGACTTACTCATTAAAAACTTAAAGAAAAACTTGTCAGCGAATAACAAAGAAACAGAAGACTGGTGGCAAGAACGTTTTCAACCTGCCAGAACCACCACAACGCGCTGGTACGCGAAATGGTAAGCTACGACGAGCACGTGCCCTACAAGCACAAACGACCAAAAATGGCCCTGATTCAAAACAACAACCAACAGACTAACATGTCGCGGCCCGAACATACTAGCCATTTCGTTATCAATGTACAGGTCGGTTAATGTAAGGTGAGCTCTGAAAATTTTACAGTGGGCGTAGAAGAAAGAAGGAGAACGCATTCGGAGGAATAAAGATGCAACCTACGCTCGAAGACTGCGACAAATAAATATAATATTTTCTAAACGGGGTACCTGATGTCTACGGTCTGGTACTTATAAATATAAATTTCTATTAATAAATAGACGTTCTTAATGAACCCCCTATTAGTCGGACCCATAATGATTATAACATCGAACCTTTCCAATTATACATATACGTTATAGTCATATTCTATTTTGCAGAAATGCATTTCTTTTGTTATATTATACTAGAAAGAGGTTCCCCTCTTGCCACAGGCACAAAAAAAAATGATCGCAATACCAGTCATTTAGGCTCGTACGGCAACAAAACGATTACATTGTGTGATTCTTACTCACTAAAACCCCACGATCTTCAAGTTCCAGTCCTTGAACTTCTCCTTGAAATCTGAAACAGATACTTTCGCTTGTGTTAAATTTAGTAGATACTTAGAACCATCGTTTGTCTGTAAAGGGGACAAATGGTTTTGGACATATGCAGCTCAGCTGTCAATAAAATCTGTAAGTATAATAAAAAAGAAACCTCTTTCTAGTATAATATAACAAAAGAAATGCATTTCTGCAAAATAGAATATGACTATAACGTATATGTATAATTGGAAAGGTTCGATGTTATAATCATTATGGGTCCGACTAATAGGGGGTTCATTAAGAACGTCTATTTATTAATAGAAATTTATATTTATAAGTACCAAACCGTAGACATCAGGTACCCCGTTTAGAAAATATTATATTTATTTGTGGCAGTCTTCGAGCGTAAGTTGCATCTTTATTCCTCCGAATGCGTTCTCCTTCTTTCTTCTACGCCAATTGTAAAATTTTCAGAGCTCACCTTACATTAACCGACTTGTACATTGATAACGAAATGGTTAGTATGTCCGGGCCGCGACATGTTAGTCTGTTAGTTGTTGTTTTGAATCAGGGCCATTTTTGGTCGTTTGTGCTTGTAGGGCTCGTGCTCGTCGTAGCTTGCCATTTCGCGTACCAGCGCGTTGTGGTGGTTCTGGCAGGTTGAAAACGTTCTTGCCACCAGTCTTCTGTTTTTTTGTTGTTCGCTGACAAGTTTTTCTTTAAATTTTTAATGAGTAAGTCCTTTCTCTTCAGTATACTATTTCTTTTTTTCCGTTGAACTATACTTCTCCTTCTAGCTTCAGCTTCTCTTTCATTATTTAATAAAGGAACCTCAGGAATAATTTCATCTTCCGTATTTTGGTCCACGTATTTATCTGTATTTTCACGAATCTTTGTAATGAGATCAATCAGTAATTAACTATCTTTAAAACGACTTACCTAGGGCCTGAGAGTTTGACTGCCACAGCACGTGTTTCCGCAGCAAAGTCGGCGACCGCACTAATAACAAAATGGCTGCCGCGGCTTGGGTCGTGTTTGCAACGAACTTCACACCGATGCTATCGTATTGAGTGAGTTATGAAAAAGCCATATGCTTGGATGTCGCGTATTTTTGAATTTCGTAAATGACTAGGGCCTGATATTTTTTATCGCTTACACTTTTTGACTTGAAATAATGTGATGAAACATATATTATAAATTAAATCGTAATGACAATGTTAGTAATGTAATAGTGAACGAATTTAAATAGAGTTTGATCAAATTATTCTTATAGAATTATAATTACAGTGAAATGAATACTTAATCTTACATGGCTAGGGCCTGATATTTGGAGTAAGAAATGTCAATTTTTGGAAATAAAGAATATTATGATATATATCAAAATGAGTAACCGAACTAAATGAACTTTATAACATCGCTTAGAAGTTTCAAATATTGGATAAAATTTTTATAATACCTATAGTAAAAATTGATGCTAACACCAAGTTAACCAAATTTCAGATAACCACCCATAAATATAAAGCATTGAAGATATACAGGCGCGGATTCAGAAAAAAAACTATAGGAGGGAGTCACCGACAAAACCAATTTTTTTAAAATTAGACACTAATGTCAAGCATTTGATAAATTGGTAACTTGAAAGTTATTACTTGTGTAATATTAATGAATTATATAAACAAAAAAAATTGTAGAATAAGTTTATTTATCAACAGATAAAAATATAAATCTTTAGGAAAACCTACTTACTAACTTCATCTACAAGTATTTTTGTAGTAAGTAATGAGTGTAATTTGATAGGTTTAAAAAAATCATAATAAATTACTGAACTGTTAATATGTAGTTTTTATTATCTCGAAGTGTACAGTAGGAGTAGCCAAAAATATCTTATCTACCTTTGTTTTACATGTTTCACACGATAGATGAGCCATGTATTAGAACTTTTATGTATGTATGAGATGATACTGTAACTCGAAGCAGGGGGTACCCTCACTTTCAAGTTAATATCAAAGAAAATAAAAACAAACATAAATTTATCTTTTCAAAAATCTTTATTTATTTAATTAAATCGAAGAATTTGGCTGTGAATGTGAATCGTCTAGTATTAGGACCTTTTAATTACGTTGTGTTAATTGAATGTAGTAAGATAGATTCTTTTATGAGTTCCGTACAAGTTGTATGTGCTAACAAAGAAAACACAAGAAATTCGAACCACAAGATTTATTTACAAATATACATATTTACAATTGCCCTTGGTATCGGTTCGGGAAGACAAGCACCTTTTTATTTTACCATAGAATTTAGGGTTGGGACAGATGTGCTATCAAAGACATTTAATAGCCAAAGTTATGTGTTGGTACAAAGTTCGAACATCGTTAAACAGTGCAACAACGAATTGTGTAGGAAAAACCCTCGCATGTTCGTCTTGAACTGGGAGAAGGAAAGTCGTGCAGATCGTGAACTTTAACCGTCGAAAAAGCCACAACCGCTGTAAGCCCATGGGCTACCTTGGTAGGCCATGTTAGAATACCTGTTGTCTGAAGATGCCATGTCACGGGAGTTTGTATATAGTTTGTTTGTTGGTAGGAGTCGGGCACCACTGTAACTACGAAACCTTTATTATTTTGTCGGACACGTCACACATGGTGAACATAGCCCTATATTGGTTTGTCGAGACACGTCACCTTGGTGAACATAGCCTCTAATTAAGGTGGTTCGAGACACGCCACTCTTAGTGGACGTCGCCTCTATTTTATGGCAGTTCAGAACAACAGAGTATGTCTGTCAACTTACTCGACTTCCCTCTCTCTGACCAAGAGTTCTTCAATTATGAGTTTCGCCTAAATTTAGACAACTACAAATCTGCCATCTTTTTAAACACATCTGTTTCCAAGGCAAAACCTGGAGATGCTCAAACAGTGCTAGTGGTTCGAATCAAACCAAAACGGATACCTTCAACTGAAAGAATAGATACCGCCAAATTGGTCTAATTACGGTAGCTACACGTTCACCTGAATTAATCATAGGTGCGTAAACCGTAGGGAGATCCTTCTAAACTCCTGCCGCCTACAGCTTCAGGCCAATTTAGTCAACAGCTACGTTTACGTAATTTTGTAGGTAAATATACCAAAGTTAGAATGAACCCATTCTAAAACAGCTGATCAAACTTCTCAGGCTATACTGATTTAATATACCAAATTAAAGTGCTTGTCATACACCTCCGTAGTACCAGGAAGCAGTACATGAATCAGTGAAGAATTATGCTTGGTCCAAAAAGGACTTGAATTAGACAATGGTATCTTAAAATTAATGACACAAGATAATCGAAATCAAACAGTATAAATTCATTAAACCTGAAGGGTAAGATAAGTCAATGGTAGCAATGCAATTTAAAATTAAAAGTGACAATAAATAAAACCATAAACCTGGGAAAGTTAAACGACCTCAAAATACGAATAAAATATCGGTCAGTAAGTTACCCACCTTTGTATTGTATGTCATCGGCATCGGCAGCGTCTGGCTCGGGTTTGACGGACGAGCTACCGCTAATGGGGTAGTTTATGGTACTCGACGGTCGGTCAGGCGGTGGCGTCGAACGGTACGACTCTCGGGCAATGGTTAATAAGCAGGCGCCAGTGGCGGGGTTGAATACGACTTAGATCAGGGGTGGCGGCGGTCAGGTACCAAATTACGAACAGGGAACCAAACACGAACAATTCGACTTAAAATATGCGCTTTGATAAACACCTATAGGACTTCACTTCCGATCAGTTTAGGACACTACTCAACTCTCCGCATGGCGCAATAACTCTCTGAATTTTTAACTTTAACTTTGTAACTTCGCGACGGTAACTCAACTGTAACTCTGTTTAAACCTCAGTTTCAACTTTACTGTAACCTAACTGTAGCTATCTGACTGTAACTGTTGGACTGTGACCTTTTGACTTTCACCCTCTTGCTTTAACTGTTTGACTATATCCTCTAATTTTCACCGTCTAATTTCAACTCTCTAAAATCAACTGTCGAAATTCAACTGTCTATCCTATTAGAACTTGCGGTGTTTTCTCATTTCAAATAATCAGAAAAACAATGGAAATTAGAAATACGAAATAAAAGAAATATTGAGACGAAGAAACAAAAATACCTGCGTTTAAATTAAATAGAATTATTATCACATAAAAAACCACCTGCTAAATAAATAAATATAAGTGAATTATTTATAATATGGTAACACCCGGGTGCGGGTGGTTACAATACCAAATAAAATGTCTATCCGTAGGTTCATGACATTACTATGTATTTAATATATTTAATGGAAGATTTTTTTTAGTTTTTCTTCTTCAAAATTTGATTTAAAAAGTTAAAAAAAATATTCTTAACCACGTTTCTGTTCTTCCCTTAAGAGGGCTCATGACTCCTATGACACCCCTTTAAATCCGCGCCTGAAGATACATTAATCATTCTTAAACAAATTAGAATTTCACATAGTACCTGAATTTGTTGTAAAAAGCGTACATACCTACTATTCTATTAAATAAGGTTCTCGTCAACGTCCGGTGTAACCGGAAGTGTTAAAAAATTGAGCATATTTTAAAAATGTAGATCATATGTCACAGGTAGGTTAGGTTAGGTTAGGTTAATGAATAATGCAGCAATTTTCGCATTATACCTAATCTGATGAACTCAATGAGCGAAATAACCACAACCACTACGAAGCGGTCCAGATAAAAAATTCGGGTACTACATTCAGAAAATACAGATGTTATCTAATAATACTTTTACCTACTACAAATTTGATAAAATTTCAATTCTGAAAATTGTTTAAGGTTGCAATATACCTATTATACCTACTTTATACCCAATATTTTTTATTATTTTTTTATTCTTGCCAAGTAATCCGAATGATAGCTTAAAAATCCTGTTGTCATTTTTATCGCTGCATTACTCATATACAATTCATAATCGTAATTACTAACGATAGGATAAAATCGCTTATTTGACTCCGCCTTCAAGATTGAATAAGAAGGGATTTGGAGCTATTCTTGATTGACTTGTTATCTATCGAGCACTATTGTAACTAAACCTTTTCGTCCAACTGCTCCCATAAGCATTGTTCTTCTATATAAGTCTCTCTTCTCTGGTATCGTAACAAAACCATTACTTCAGCAGCTGGCTTAGATTGAAAATTGTGTGGACTAACATGCGCAGTGTATAGGTACGCAACGGGGACGGGTCGGATAGAATAAAGAAATATACTGTGCTGGCGCTATTTCAAGAAGTACCTGTCACTTTTAAGGGACGTAAATAAATACAGTAGTGGTGGTTGGCTCCGCCTGTTGTTTTTACCCTGTTTAAAGGCATTGGTGTGCAAAGATAATGAAAAAAATAATAATTTACTTTAATTTTTTCTTAAATTTTAATTTCAATTTTGATTTTAATAAAATAAAATTCTATTAATTACATTTACACTAATTTTTATATAGGTAGATATATACAAAATAGACAATTAAAAAATGGAAACAAATATCACAATTTTGTTTTCACAAAAAATAGCTAAATAATAACTTCTTAATCGCTAGACCAACTGCACTATTTTTTTCACATAAAAAATTTTTTTTGGTTTGTTTTATCAGAAATATTCAATTTCAATAATCAGTGTGTTTCTTACCATATTTATACAAATTTTAATATTGTATAATTATTCCTCTTCAATTATTATAATTCTTATGTCTTAGAATTCATTTAAATGGTAATAGCCATTTACGTTAGTAGCTGCAATTCTAAGTAGCTGTAAGTAATTGCCCTTGTTATGATCCCTTTTATGTATATGTCATTAAAGGTATATCACTAATTTGTGATTTCCACTAGATGATGATTGTCAAGTTCGTAACAGGTTACATCTAAAATTCATCCTTCTTTAATAATTAACGTTAGTTCGACATCATCTCTTATAACTGTTGTGTCTATTGTGGAGAACAATCAGAGACGATTTTAGAATGAGCAACTTAGGACGAAATAAAGTTCTTCAAAACCAAACAAAGAAAGTAATATACAATCTATTTCTGTTAATGGTTAATTTACGTAAAGATAAAAAGTTTTGACAAATTTAAAGACTGCGAAAAGTGAAGTGAGTGTAGCTATAGGGGTCTCGTTAAGTAGTGTAGAAGTGTGTGATTAGGGAAGCTGAACAATCAGAAAAGAACAATATTCCGAAATTTAGTGTACCAGTAAAACATAATTATAAAAGAAAACGTCCTGTTACTAGATTGAAGAATGAAAATTTTGAGCTGTGACATTCGCAATATAATTCATAATTTTCATTTCATATAAAGATTTTGTTTTACATTTTACAAACAGTCTTGTTATTGAATAGTAATGTAATAGCTAGTTGCACAGACTTTAATGCCGATTTAATTTGATTGGTTATAACACAAAGTTGAAACCAATAAAGCATCCACCCCTAAGGTAAATGATGTATGAGATTTACTTCTTGAAATAGCGCCCGTATTATACGTCGTTATCGTTTATTCACTGTAGTAGTTAATGGTTGGACTAGTTTGGGATTAAATGGATAATCAAATTGACGAAGGGGATTCGAATGATATGATCAATGAGGAAAGAAAAAGATATTCCGAGTAACTAAAATAGCAATTATTAAAGAAATAAGAGTAGATAGATTTAGAATTAAAAACAAACACTTGGTAAAGTTTCACAATTTATTATTATTTGTCTGACAGTTGTTCCGACTTTTACGTTATTTTCAAAGACTGTGAGTGCTTAACATTGAAACTGATATTTCTAAAGAGGTTGGTTGGGTTACTCGATTAGATTACCTGGAAATATTAGAAATAGATACAGAAAGCCCGTCACCAAGATAAATAAATCACAAACGAACAACTAGATTTTAAGGTTCTTCCCATCATAAAAGCAATATTATAATTACCCATAACCAACCCCATTATAAATATCACTTTAAAAATTAAGCACTCACAGTCTTTGAAAATGACGTATAAGTCGAAACAGCTGTCAGACAAATAATAATCGATTGTGAAACTTTACCAAGTGTTTGTTTTTTAATTCTAAATCTATTTAAATTATGTTTCACCAAGTACCCTGCGAAACATCCTTATCGATTGAAATAAGATTAGGTCAGAGCCTTGTAGTGTAAGTTTTGGCTCCTCTCTTGTAATTAAGACACCAATAGGTAACACAAAATCACTTATACTGATTAAATATCAAAATGCGTCAGTAAACAAATGTGAGGTAATTACATTTCTTTGAATTTGTGCATAAAATAACAACAATAATTAAAAACTTAGATTAGCTCTGATGCGAAGTATGCCAGGCCCGAAAGTGAAGTGTGTGTGTCACATTCCAGACGGGACAAGCTCGGCTAGAGTTCGAGGATTGGCGATGTTAAGATCAACAAATGACATCGTGATCCGTTTCTAACACGGCCAGCCTGACGTACGTTCCGCTCTCGGAACATTAGAGAGTTTTTGCATACCGTGTTCGAGAATACGGTAAACGACAGTCACGTTAGAAGATTGTGCGCATGTGCACGGTTTTATCGTATAGGTTTAGCGTTACCGTGTCCCGCTATCTGATGTGGATACCGTATTCATTTAGCGTGCATTTTCAATAGGGAGTTTATATATAATTCATTGGTACCTCTGAAAGGTTGGTATGAAGTTTGACAGAACTTGGATTGCTTGCTTGTGTTATGTCCATACGAAGACTCAAGCAGGTGGGCCACCGTCCATGAAAGTGTGGTAAAAGCGACAGGAAAAAAGTTTACGTTGCGTGCTCTAAAAGAACATTTAGAGTACGTACTCACGTTGTGGGGCAGAGAAGATCGCACAAATATAAAAAAGTATGTTTACATGAATGTAGATACAGATTAGGTATATACCTAATATGTTTAATTAAAGGTCTGGAACAGAAGAACAATACACACAAAAGGAGAAACTGCTGCAGGAGGTAACAGATCTTGTAAGGGAGTTTAGAGGTAAAAAATCTGCAAGCACAGCGGTGAAGGGTTCAGTAAGGGGCTTGGTGAAGGTTGAATCTGAGGGTAGATCAAGAGAATTAGGTGTTGTAGTTCGAGATGCAGGATCATCTGCTTTTGTACCTATAGTTGATACGTGTAATACACAGCGTTATGAACATAGGGGCATTAAAAAATTCGATAATAGTGTTTTAGTTGAGGATGACATAAATTACCCAGAAAAGTTAAAAGGTGTGAAAGTGGAATTGTTAATTTAGATTTAGACACAGGAACTGGTACACATTGGACAGCGTGTGTAAAACGAAATAACAAAGCTATGTACTTTGACAGTTTTGGAGATCTCCGTCCACCAAAAGAATTGGTTCAATATTTACAATCTTCCGGACCTTGTGCTATCACTTATAACTACAATCGTGTTCAGAACCCCTCAGATTTTAACTGCGGTCATTTAGTTGTCCAATTCCTTAATGAGACTACGCAAACCTTTTCTTAAAAACAAACCATCAAACTAACTTCGTTGTAGTAGACAGAACGACAAACCGAAAACATGTCTTACACATTTACCTTGACTAATACAAAGTCGGAGCTGCAAATGACAATAAGTCCACCAATTTTTTTAAGCGATGATGATGAATATCAAATTGCTTTGTTAAATTTTGAAGCATATAACAGTATTCCGAATATCGATGAAACTAACAACAAATTCTATTTTGAAGGTTCTACACCACCAGTCGTTGTTCTTCCGGAAGGATCCTATGAAATCGATAATATTAATCATTATCTTCGCGAGAAATTGCGAGATACTGATGATGCTATTGAATTGTTTGGAGACAATACTACCTTAAAAAGCTATATAAAAAGCACCAAAAAAGTCAACTTCGCTCCTACAGATTATCCCGCAAAGATATTTGGTTTTGAAAATAAGCTTCTACCATCACTTAAAGAGGTGTCTGATCATGTAGCTGACATTTTCAAAGTAAACACGATTTCAGTGATGTGTAACCTCGTAACTAACTCCTACATACATACCAGTGATGGTATTAAAGGACTAGATGGACATATACTACATCAATTCTTTCCCAATGTACCCCCCGGATTTAAAATTGTTGAGAATCCTACGAATCTTATTTATTTATCAATCAACACTCGTGTCATCGACTACATTTCCCTTAAAATAGTTGATCAAGACGGTAATCTAGTTAATTTCTGTGGAGAGCGTGTCACAATAAGACTGCACTTACGAAAAGCATAACATGGTAGTGCAATATAGCTGTCCCCAACGATATTCAAAGAAGAATAGTACTATAAAACTACTATCACAATCCCGGATGCTCAATAAACAGTTCCTTAAATCTTAAATTGAAAAAGTGGAAACGGTAAAATGGTAGCAGAAATACTGAATGTTACCGAAAAAGCAGTCTTCGATAACGCTATAGTTAACGCTGATAAACAAACTCATAACATTATGCGAATTCAACTTTCAAAAATAATGATACGATACGTATTCCAATAGAAAATGAAGATGTTTACACTTTGCCTTCTAGTAGTTTCCTATACATAGAAGGTCGTTTGTTTCTTAAAAAGGATTGAAATACAACTGCGAACACTTCTTTTTATCCACAATGGAATTTTACACCTGTTTGATGAAATTCGTTATGAATTAGGCGGAAAAGTTATTGATCGAGTCCGTAATCCTGGCATGGTTACAACAATGAAAGGTTACGCATCTTGCAACGAGAATGAAAGTAAACGTCTCAGCAACAGTGGATGGCTGCCTCCTGCTTTAAGCGATCTACAAGGAATTAAGCTTAATTCTGTAAAACTAGTAGATTCCAACGGTTACTTCAACGTTTGTATTCCACTACGTATGATTTTTGGATTTGCAGAAGACTTCCGAAAAATAATATTAAACGTTCGACAAGAATTAGTTCTAGTTCGCAGCAGCACTGACAATAATGCTTTATATTGCTCAGCAACGCCACTTGAAGATGTACTTGTACATTTGGATCAGCTTTCTTGGAAAATTCCTCATGTATCTGTAGCAGATGCTGAACGTTTGAAATTGTTGCGTTATGTTGATCGAAATTTAAATATGGAACTTTCATTTCGGAGTTGGGAACTACATGAATATCCGCTACTTCCCAAATCGTATTCTCACAACTGGAATGTGAAAACAACGTCACAATTGGAAAAGCCTCGCTTCATTTTTTCGGATTTCAAACAGATAAAAGTAATAATCTTGCAAAAAAATATGAGTGCCTTCGATCACTGCAAACTAACCAATTTTAAAGTTCACTTAGGATCTACTATGTACCCGTATGATAATTTGAATTTAGATTTTGATACTTCTAGATTTGCCGTTTTATATGAAATGTATGCCAACTTTCAACAATCGTATTATGGTAATGTAAGTGAACCCTTATTCGAAGAAAATATACCAGACAAAACGGTAGCTTTCAGTTTAATAATACATGATCGTGTGATACGTTACAATCCGTCCACAAACTTAGTTCAAGAAGTATAAAACACGATTACTTCCACAATTTAGTTTTCTTACCGGTACTGAATAGTGAGCATGATGACTTTCTTATTGGACGTACAAGGTTTTCAGTGTAGTGAGAATCGATTTGTTTTTAAAGAAGTAGCTGTTGTTGCTCTAAAAGAAGAACCAGTTTATCATTTCACATTTGAACCACCATTTCCATGGGACGCTCTCCCCGTTCGTTACAGAAGTCAAAAACGTTGGTTAACAAGAAATTTTCATGGGTTATATTGGGATAACGGCGATCTTCAGTACTCTACACTTTATGATAGAATTTACTCCATATTGGTGGAGTCAACAGTTGTATATGTTAAAGGATTACAAATCCTTTCCTACTGTTAACTTTGTTAACATTGAAGATATCGGATGTCCAGCTCTCTCCAAACTCCCAACTCATTTTAAAGTTAAAGTGTGTTCTTATCATTTATTTACAACCGCTGTTGAACAGAATTGTGCTTATAAAAATGTTCTTTTATTAAAATGTTGGTTGTGTTTACACTCATAAATTGACTGTATTTTTTTCCTTTAAACAAATAAAACACGTTCATAATATAAATTAGATTTTTATTTTTTTTATATTCTTATACAATGTTATACATTTTACATATGTATTTCTAAATCAGCCGCTTTTCCAACAAATCCTTTAAGGCGAATTGATGGATGACCCACTTTATTAACAATTTTTTCATTTATGTCCTCTATTTCTGCATCCGTAAAAGCTTCTACGTGTCTGCACGGAAGAAATATGATAAAGCTGTATAAATCAGCTAATAGACGAGGTCCCCATTTTGTATTCACCTTTTTGAAGCGTTGTACGGGATACGTTTGATTCACTTCCAGTGATTTCAGAGCACGTATTTCTTTCTTTTCATAACCCAGCCGCACATTATTAAACTTTTCGATAAAGGTTTCCATGTTATACTGACTTAAACACACTCAACTCTGTTATGCATCTACCGCTCCTTCACTCGTTCCCGTAACTTATGTAAAATCCCCTTCCACTACATAAGCTTCAGTGGAGGGGAACTTATTATACAAACCACGTTGCTCGTTTTAAATGTCTCAGTTGTTATGGAAAAAAGCAATCATGATCAGTGTGTCGTCGTTACTGATTTTAACATATTTGTATAACAATACCCTCTACATTTCCCGACCTGATAATACTATTGGAGATGAACCCTATGTTTATAAAAATTTTAATAAGGATATTGATATGTCTTGTACATGGAAGAAAAATTGGGATACTATTATTTTAAGAAATGTTAATGGAACAAATGTCTTTACAGTTGAGAACGTGCAGAACGTTCACTCTGTAAAACTAGCATTTATTGATAAACATGGACAGTTTCGAAGATATATTGAAAGCCGATGGATTCAGCTTAAGGATGAAGAAAACAGAGACGTTATAACTAAGGGCTATATCACCGACTCTTTCTTATTTCTACAAGTTGTTAGTACTATTAATATAATCTTATTGTTCAGTATTTTGATTGTATCACTGACATACTTCATTTATATCAGAATAAAGAATCGTTAACTATAACAACTCCACTTTTATTTCATATGCCTATACCTTACACTTTTCTCCACTTCCTCTACATTATCATGTAAACGTATTTAAGAATCGTAAACTTCAGACGACTGCAGACGTATTTAATTTTACATTACCGATACATGTACATATGTTTCAATTCATTGAGAAGCATTCGACCACTACATACACACAGGTTTAATGTCAATGACCTTCCATCAATTTGACCTTAAGTAACCTCTCCTCCTCTGAATTAGAACCGGTCATCTTACACTACTTATTCCAAACCGTTTTTGCTCGCTCATAATGTTCATCGAAAATGGGAAGGGAAGTTAATTTATCGAAGAAATCGTCTTTCTGCGGAAGCATTGTCTCATCAAGCTTAGAAATGTCATCAACGTGTGAATAAGGAAAAACACCCTTCGGTCGCACAAGCTCAAATTGTTGAGGATCTGGAAAGTACTTTTTGACTTGCAAACATTGAGAAGAATGTAGTTTTTCCGATGGCTTGTCGAGGGAAGAGGCCATGAAACGAAAAGAATCGAGAAATCTAATCTTGACAAACACATTTTGAGCTGAGTCGTCTGTATCGGTTTGTACAGCATCAACTCGTAATAAGTTGTTTAATAAATTCAATAAATGTGTTTTTCTTTATTTTGGGCGATTACGGTAAATTTAACATCGTTCTCAGCCATTTCCTTATAAATAGGTGACAATCGTATCCGGAGAGGTTATGGAAATAGACAGGGACAAAGTTGGGTAGTTTGTAATTCAAATTACATCTGGAGTGAGCGGCAGGGCCTAGACAATCTAATGGCGATAGTTGGTTTTTCATTGCCCTAGTTCGGCCCAGATTGTTAGGTGGCGCTACAGTAAAATTACAACTGTTTCTAAGCAACAAGGATTGTTAAATAAATTATCGATACAAACAAACATCAATCTAACCATCAAAAATGTAATCTGTCAAACCGGCAAAAGTATTATAACAAAAATATAAGGTAATGTAAACCTTTTTATATGTGTGATTACTGATTACGTATGTAGAAGTAAAGAAGAAACACGAAAAGTTGGAAACGGAACTTGCATTATGTATGTATGAATGACTTTGCTTGATTTTTACTTCATTGGACCGGTTGTAATTGGGGTGTAATTGTGAGTGCTTTCATTTTCTTTTACGTAAAATTTTATGTGAGAATGTGAATAACAGTATCTTCTGCTTCTATTTAATTATGACCGTGTTTTATTGTTTTTTATATTGATGTATTTAATCATAATAAGTTAGTAGGTAAGGGTTTATTATTTTGACTTATGCAATGCTGTATGATATTGCTGTTTATCAGTAATTTGTCAATAAATCCTTTTTTCTGTAATTCTATTTTTTATTTTTTTATGTACCATTATTGTAAAAAACCACAACTATATTTACAAAAAATTAAGACTTTAGTAACAGAATTCCGTTATTATTCAGAACTTTTTTACACCTATTCCACAAAAGTTCACCAAACATCATTATTTTCACTGATTGTTTGGTGAACTTTTGTGGAATAGGGGTAAGAAACTTCAAAATATTACAATAACAAAGAAAAAAGAAATAGAAACATTCAAATCTGCCGCCATTTAGCGTTTAGTTCGGCCCAGGTTCATAGAGGCGCTGCTCGGTTTTCAGTTACTATGGAAGTGCCTATTCTTATATACGTTAGTATATATAGTATATTCTTTGGTGAGCGGCACCTGTGCGAACTTTACCGGTCAAATCACAATGATCGCGGACCCGCACGTCGTCGTCTAGAAAAGGTTCTTCGCAGATATTACATGAAGTGGCCTCCGAGTAGAGATGCATTTTTCATCTCCAAGGGGTAGCATGGGCGTTATGATCTTCAAATATCGGTGATAAATATCATAAACGTCTTGATCGAGTGTTTGAACAAATCGATTAACACAATCGGGTCCCCGATATGATCCTAATTTGGAGAGGGAATCATCAAAGGAGTACTTAATCAAGTAAGCGAACGAATGAGGTTGATGTTTATGGGTGGATGTGGTAGAGTGCTTGTTAGGATCAGGTAAGCATGTAGAAGTAGGGTAAGATAGCCGATTTTAAAACAAGAACGGTGAAGGAAGGTCGATACCCTAACCTAACCTACTATAGGCAGATGTGTAAACATGATATTTAGAAAATACAACAGCATACTCCCCCCTCCCCTCTCCCACCCAACCATTCGCTCCAGTTTACTGTATGTAGAATATTGTATTATCTGTATTTACCTTTCGAGACGTTAAAATTTAATGGAAACGTTGTTAAATTTGACGATTCTTTATTTTGATATAAATATAGTATGTAAGTACTATAATTAAAATATTCAACAATAGGATTTCATTAATAGTTCTAACAACTTGTCTTTTTAGATTATTTTATCTACGTCTAACTTGTGTGTACCTTCAGATTCATTAGTGTAATTCAATGCCGGTAGGGGTATTAGCCCTCGGAGTAGTTGTTTCTCTTGTTTCTAGTCAGTCTTGTTATTCAAGTGAACTTTGCAGTTTGTGTTTTGCCAGCGCCTGCCTGAAGAGACCCAATAGGTCGAAACCGGTTGCAGGATGTGGTTTGTGGTTCGTTGTGTCTATTGTATAGAACGCGTTCCAAATGTGGGATTTGTAATCCTTTAGATTACTTACAAAATCGCTTCTTAACTTGAAATCTGAGCTGGGTAGAGATCAAAAAAGAATTAAAGCCACAAGAAAATTAGAAAGCTTGACCCTTCGAATGCTCCAGGTACCTTACTACCAGGTGCTCCTTCATACTTAAGGGAAGAAAGTGTTTATGAAAGTGACCCAAAAACGGGTCTAAAAACACAGATCAGGATAATGATGAGTTTGAGCAATTGAAGAAAGCGTACATAGACTATATTAATAGCTCTCGATTTGCTGAATATTTGGAAGAATTCGGTCCTCTACCTCGAGACTATATAGAAGGAATTATTAAAGACTATGAAAGTGGTACATTTAACACTGACGTTCTGAATCCCCGTCTTTATAAAGTTCGATACGAATGGGACACAAACAAATTTTTTATTGGTGATTCTGAACTGGATTTTGACGGGCCAAACGTAGCAATCGATGGAAAATTTAAATACATATGTACTGTGGGATTATACGAGCTACTCTTCAAATTACGTTCTGAATATTTGACGTCGATTAAAGAAAGGAAAAACTACCCGGATGTATTAAAATGTACGGGAGCAGTTTACAAGTTAAGACAACCAACATCAAAATTTTCTGAAGGTGGAGGACTGTCGTTGTTGACATACAACGAAAAACCGATCGAATACAAATCTTTTTATGACGTTAATGAGATGTGTGGTCGTTTAAAGTTATTGGTTACTTCTCAACAAGCAGGCAACACAAATCATGAAAACGAAATTCTATCAATTTTAGAAGAGTTGCGTGAGTGCAATATAATCGTATAAACAAATTATTAAGCTTATTAGTTAGACAATGACGGTTGATAAGTTCGGACGTGCGTTAGAAAAAAAAAAACGATTGTTTTCGCAAGCATTCAGCAGTGTTCATGATTTCAATCATAACCGCTTAACAAGAATCGGTGATCCTCAGCAGGAGCATGATGCTGTGAATGTACGATTTTTGGAGAAGAAGGTGCAACGTCTGTTATCGCAAGATGATGTAACCGATATCGGACAAGCATTCGATAAAGTGTTGTATTTCGTTGATGTGGCTAATAAGCGTATTACACATTTGAACGAGCCTACCGCTGGGTTTCATGCAGCTACTAAAATGTAAGTAGATGAGAAGGATAGGTTAACAAAAGAGCATATCAGAATCGAGTGCGAAAAGGTAAAGGATTGTGCTGTCAGTGAAGGTGTCAGAAGGATGAAGGATTTACGAGAAGAATTGAAAATAACTGTCTCCAAAAGTGGTGAAATGATGATGAAAACTTCTAGTAATAATATAGAGTTAGCGATTAAAAATTTGGAAAGAGAACTGAACTTGAAAAATATAATACTAACAGGGATAAAGAAATAACAAACAAGGTGAACGATATAATGGAAAAGAATGCTGTCAGAATCGTGGACGTCTTTTCAACAAAAGTAAAACTAGAGCGTAAAGATGAAGAAGCGTTTTTTAGGAAAGGGGATGAAGAAGTATCGAAGAAATTGAAGGCGAAAATTGTGCAAGATATGAAAAATGATATAGACACGAGTTTTAAATTAATTAAAATCATTATTCAGGATGAGTGTAAAAAAGTTAATGAATTTGCAGATAAAGAAATTCAAGGAATCAACAAAAAGAAAGATGATCTGAAAAAGGAATTAGTGGAAATGATGGAATCACTAAAAAAGGAAGCAAAGGAGCTGAAAGTAAGGCTAGATACTCTGCAACAACAAAGAGGAACAGGTAGTGCAAAATCGAGCAGTTCTAAACCAACAACAGCAGCTCCGTCAATGTAGTTCTTCATTATAAGGAAAATGTTAAACGTGAAAGAAGAACTAGTGAAAGAACTGCATAAACACGTCGTAAAGTGATAGTGAAAGGATTAGATGATCTTCATCAAGCCGATTTAGTGGAAATGATTCCGTATGCGAGAGAAAATAAAGGTATCAGATACATTTTAGTTGTAATAGACGTTTTTTCAAAATTTGTGTGGGCTCAAGCAGTAAAACGCAAAACAGGTGAATATGGTGGAAGGGCTTTACAGTTAATTTTCAAAAGAAGTAAACGTATTCCTAATATGCAAACTGACTTGGGAAAAGAATTTTACAACGAACAAGTGAAACGAGTTATGCAAAAATATAAAATTAACCATTACTCAACGTATAACACCAAGAAAGCGTCGGTTGTGGAACGGGTAAATCGAACACCACAATCAAAAATGAGGCAACGCTTAAGTTTACAAGGATCCTACAAATGGTTGAAAATATTACAAGATATAGTAACCGACTATAACAATAAGGTTCAGAGAACTATCGAAATGAAACCAAGCAAAGTCAATAGACGAAACGAAGAAATACTTTTGGAGAAGGTTTACAACAATCCGAAAAAAGGTGGA
This sequence comes from Agrilus cyanescens, assembly GCA_947389935.1. Taxonomy (NCBI): domain Eukaryota; kingdom Metazoa; phylum Arthropoda; class Insecta; order Coleoptera; family Buprestidae; genus Agrilus; species Agrilus cyanescens. Next base: position 13,916,300 of record OX376709.1, on the reverse strand, counting down.
TTTACTAAGAATTCGATTTAAAATGGGAGACCGAGTACGAATACTGTTATGTAGGGCTTGTTGCAACGGTAGGTAATGAACAATATTGTAACGAGCGTATATGTGTGCGAGAGCGGCGACGAGATCCGACAGCAGATAAGCGGAGCTCAAAGAATGCCGGCGTCGGTCGGCGCTTTGATGACGATAATCAAGGCCATAAATTAAACGAACACAATAAGCACTCCAGTAATGTCTAGAACGTCATTCTGGAACCTTCTGGATTGTTCCTAATCTGTATAAATACTTGTTGACGTGGCCAGTAGAGCAGTTTACAGTTAGCTTCCGAACGAGTAATATAAATACCGAACTACGATATACCGAGTGATATAAATACACATTTCTCTTGTCATATAAATAAGTCGTTGAATTGTTATTAGTGCTTAAGTATTCTATTGGTGTAAGTGTACAATAAATAGTTGTAAATAAATTTCCGTTAAATAAATAAGTTATACTAGAAAAGTCGTTTCATTGGTGTCAGGTGTGGGGTGCTCAGCCAATCGATCCCTCAAAGAAGAGAATTTTCCAGTAGAAGAAAAATAGTTAAATAAATCAAAATGCCGAAAAAGTTGTTGGAGTTGAAAGTTGCCGAACTGAAAAGTGAACTCGAGGAGCGAGACGAAGATACGTCTGGTAACAAGCTCACCTTACAAGGGCGACTCGAGGAAGCTCTGATACGAGAGGGTTTCGATCCGAATACCTACGAATTTGAGGATGAACTAGAAAAGAAATTAAAGGAAAATTCAATGGAATTGGAAGGGAAACTGGAAAAGAAATTGAAAGAAAATTCAATGGAATTGGAAGGGAAACTGAAAGAACATCTGGAAAAGAAAATGGAAAACCTGGAAGAGAAATTAACCGAAAATTCAAAGAAACTAAAAGGAAATCTGGAAGAACTAAAAGAAAATTTGAGAGAAAAATTTAAAGAAAATTTAGAGAAATTCGACGCAAAATTGGCCGAAATAGAACAGAATTTTGCAGAAAATTTCAAGAAATAGATTCACGAATTAAAGAAATAGAAGAAACGTTTCTATGTACGACATGCGGTATGGTCAGGCACATATGACGAGCGTCAGTCACGTGCAGCTAAGAAACCGACGTCAGAAGGCAGGGGAAAATCTGCAAGAATACGAGGCCGATATCGCTAGTCTGGTCCGCCTCGCGTATCCAGGTACTCCCGACGACACTCTAGAAAAGTTGGCTGTCGACTCTTTCAGCGATGGGTTGAGGGATGACGACATACAACAGCGACTCCGATTAGATAGGCCAAAAACACTCGCTGACACGTTGGCTCAGGCACTTTTTCTCAATGGACTCATAAACAGGAAGCAGTGTTCATTTCTGCTGGATACTGGAGCTAGCAGAACAATCATAAGGCCCGGAATATTGACCAAGCCCCCAACCCCCAACTTTTGCCAACGCAATGGAAACTCCGTACCGCCACTGGAGAACAAGTAGTAGTCAGGGGCGAAAGTTACGTCAACATCAAAATGGGAAGAACGTCTTTTAAACACTGCGTGTTAGTTGCAGAAATAGAGGACAATGTAATACTGGGTTTGGACAAGTGAAAACGAGTTCAGGGATGCGCAAAGTCCAAGGTATTCCGGAGGCGTTGTTAAAACCGTACAAGGAGGCGGGTGAAAACCGTAATCAACCTAAACAACGTCGAATAGGGGAACTCCTCGAAAAGTACCAGGACGTGTTCGCATTGGACAACGGCAAGAAAGGGCGAACCAACATCGTCGTCCATAAAATCAACAGTGGTGAAGCGCAGCCCATCCGTCAGAGACCGAGGAGACTACCACTGGCCAAAAAGGAAGAGGCCGAAAAGATTATAAGCGACATGCGGAAGGACGGAATAATAGAACTGTCGACCAGCCCATGGACGTCGCCGGTAGTTTTGGTCAAGAAGAAGGACGGATCTACACGCTTCTGTGATGACTACCGCCAGCTAAGTAATGTCACCAAGAAAGACAGCTACCCCTTGCCACGCATCGATGATACCTTGGACACGCTTGCGGGTTCGACAATATTCTCAACGCTAGATCTTAAAAGTGGATACTGGCAAGTAGACCTGGATCCAGAGGCCAAAGAGAAGACGGCATTTTCGATCGGAACCGGGCTGTGGCAGTTCAACGTGATGCCGTTCGGGTTGTGTAATGCACCAGCCACATTTGATGATCTTCATCAAGCCGATTTAGTGGAAATGATTCCGTATGCGAGAGAAAATAAAGGTATCAGTATAAAATTAACCATTACTCAACGTATAACACCAAGAAAGCGCCGGTTGTGGAACGGGTAGATCGAACACTAAAATCAAAAATGTGGCAACGCTTCAGTTTACAAGGATCCTACAAATGGTTGAATATATTACAAGATATAGTAACCGACTATAACAATAAGGTTCACAGAACTATCGGAATGAAACCAAGCAAAGTCAATAGACGACACGAAGAAATACTTTTGGAGAAGGTTTACAACAATCCGAAATAGGTGGATTTACGATGAATTCGATTTAAAATGGGAGACCGAGTACGAATAAGCAAATATCGCGAATTGTTTAAAAAAGTCAGTATAAGACAGGAAGTACTTCGCTGTCGTAATACGAAACGAAGCTATCCTGTTAGCGAAAGCAGAGGAGAGAAAACAGATTCCTCCCTCCAGAGGTGAGCAGCAAGTTTGTTTATGTTGTAAGGTGCGCACATGACCGTTATATGAATTTTGCGGAACATAAACTTTACAGGTGTCACACCACCGGTCGGTGGACATCGCAGGTGTAGCACAGTTGGGTTTTTTGTTCGGTATAGACGATGTAACTTCGTGTTGCGCTCGTTTATAACATGAAGCATTCTGATGTCTTTTTAAATTGTCAGATCGCGTAAAAGAGGTATGACAGTCCAGACAACGAATCATATCAACAAGTTGCAAGAGACGTTTTTCAGCAAAGACTGAGGGTAACCGTTGGGTGAGGTAAATTTAATAGTATAAGAAAATGGGAGGGAGAAGGAGAATTTGAAAAAGGGTGAGGATCTTAAGAGAGGGGATAGAAGATATTTAAGAGAGAAATGTAGAAGTTGAGGTTAGGTAAAATGACTGAAAAGGTAGAGTGTGGTGTTGCCGAAGTGCCCGTCATTACCCTAGACGAGTCAGAGTTGTCGGCGATGTTGGAGCAGTTCTTCCCCAACGATGAGTTGATTGGTAAGACGTCATCGTCCGGTGGAGGAGAGACGAGTGTAGGAGATGTGGTCATCACGAACGGTGGCAGAGGGCGTTAAATCCATAGCTATGAAACCGAAGAAACGGACGTACAACAGAAGAATTTCGAGCGGTCTGTTGGATTATTCAAAGCTTGTGGACCAAGTTAGGGAAGCAGTGAAGACTCTTCAACGTGAAAAACGTAAACGTGAAGGAGAAATAAAGGAGCACCACACGAAGGATGCTCTACTGTTGGAGCAGATACATCGAAAAGAGAAGGAGTTGGAGGACCTGAAGAAAAGTCGTGAAAGCAACAGCAAACTGATGGTGGAAGGTAGAAAGCGAGTAGAAGAGGTGGAGCAGCAGTTAGTTAGTCTACGCCCACATTTATTGGATATATTTGAATGAAATTTTATAAAAGAAAAATGAAATAAATGTATATAATATAGTATGTAGTATGAATATGGAGTTGCAACAATTAAAAGCTTCCTCTATTGAATATTTATATATTTTTAAATATTAAAATGTGACGCTACACATATTCCGTATGTCACATATTGTGCTACACCGGAACCCTTAACCTCCAACAACCGAAGATGTTTCTCCAGTTCCAAAATGAAATCCACGGGAGGCATCTTGTCCTTGATAGTGAAAGTGATGACCGTCCCTTCCGATATCTCCCACTGTCGGTGTAGCAACACAAAAAACTTGTTGGGGTTTATTTCTACAGGTGTCCCGGTGAATACAATAAAATAATGCATGTTGTAGGTAATTCTGCTTGTTGAAGTTGTAGAATGGAAGGGGTAATCGAGCGGTGTAGGAGATAGTCAAACTGTCAGAGATTAAAAACAATAAACTAAACAGTCCAACACCCATTAGCTAAGAAGAAAATAAATAGAGTGAACACCTGCCCATGCATCACCGAAAATACTTGCGAATTTTAATTATCAAACCTACATGTATGTGCAAATATTCATTTGGCATCATTATCTATCGTAATTTTATTATACAAACGACGACTACCTCTGCAAGACAGACTTCTCTGTCCAATATTGAACTGAGGCTATCAATGGGTTAGATAACTGTACGACCGCAGCCCACAGTCCCCATTCCACCGCAGCGATTTAAAAACCTCAGTCCCCAATATCGGCTGTGTCACCGTAGCTTAACAGTCTAGGTAGCGTCCCTATCATAATTTACTCAGAGCTCGATTTAATACCAATGTCATAATTAAATTATTACTAATTTACTCAATATTATTAGATTTTGTGGTTAAGAAGCATATTGGGTTAAGGTCAAGCAGTGACTGCCAACGACAACGTCGAGCCTTAACAGCAGCAAAAACTTAATAGACTCGACAGAGATTGCCCATACATTAAAACAAACAAAACAAATAGTTACTGTCCCATTCAAATTATCATTAGCATTGCAAATACTCACCGGGGGACTTCCTCCCCCTTTCCTTCCGGAAATCTAATGTCGCACCCAATTTATGTTTACCATATATTCTAATTATTATTTATCTTCGTATTTTCGACGACTAGCTAGTGTCACCTAAAATAAGTAAAGGCTTCCTTGGACACCCAATCATCCGTAGATGTTAGCATCCCAGTGACCAATTCGGGGGCACCCACCTGCGGGGCTACCCTCTCGAATCAGTTCACGTCATTCGAGTAGCCCGTAGCACCCCTTCTACTACGAGTAACCCCACTCGAGGAACCACGGACCTTGCCGGGCAACAGTGCACACAAAGGGGTGTCACACATGCGTTATCTCAATTATTAAAATTATTCACTTAATCTCACAGGACTATTCACTATTGACCTTCATTCGTCAATACCCAACGTCTTACCGTGTATTCATGGCTTTTCTTTCTGTCGGTCTGCCCAAACATCAACAATGACGTTTCTGTTCATAATATCGCTCTCGCTTCGTCATATAATCGTTTCGCACATATCAAAAGATAAACAATTAAGGCGAAAAACTTTTATTGGGAACAAGAAATATTAATAAAAAAATAATCAAATCATAAATATATTTTACAAACATTTATTTACCAGTTTCAAACAAGATCTAACACGGTCAAACTGACAGCATTACGCTCTCGGAATGCCTTTAATTCTGGAGTTTAAAAATTTCATAAACAGCACGGTAGTAAACATTTATTCTACAAAGTTTCATTAAAAATAATCATTAAATGATTAAGAGACTACAATCGTCAAATGACGATAAACAACATGTTTTAAGGCAACATAAAATTGTAGGATTACATCCCCAAAAACAATAAACAGACGGTGACTGAAGTTGCTCAGCTAATCTTGGATTATAAAATTTCTCATTAATGACACGATGGAAATACTGCAATGTGCACGCATTAGCGATGGGTCATTTTAGATCATAAGATCTCTCATGAATGACACGATGGAAATACTGCAACATGCACGTATTTGCGATGGGTCATTTCAAATCTGGCAATGGCTCTCTTGAATGACACAATGGAAATACTGCAACATGCACGTATTTGCGATGGGTCATTTTGAATGTGATAATTCAATATTTTACTGAATAACACGATGGAAATACTGTGACATGCACACATATTTACGATGGGTTATTGCAGTAAATCAATCTAAGATCAATCTAACACGGCACAACTTGATTAACTTTGAAGCATATTACTTACAGTTGTTCAAATCTAACAGTTTCTGAAAATCCTCAGGCGTCCAATCTGTAGGCCAATGACGCAACTGGTCCTTAGCACATTTCAGAACATTGCGACAGCCTAGTTTCTTGATTGAATACCGATCATAAACCAGTATTTTACTGAATAGCACGATGGAAATATTGTGACATGCACACATATTTACGATGGGCTATTACAGTAATTTTAATCTAACACAGCACAAAGTAAACCTGACAGGACTGTGTGAATTTGAGGAGTTTTACCATCCCGACCAAATACAAACTTAAAAGGAGAGTATCCAATCGTTTTCTGCTTAGTCATATTGACCACTAGTTGGACTTTCCACGGTTTGTTCGGTCAACCTGATAACTTCTTGGACTTTACCCGCAACAAATTAGTAATGGTCCCCATGTAACGTTCTATTTGGCCATTGGAGCGATGAACACCAGGGGTTGTCACGTGCACTTCAATGTCAAAATAATCATTAAAAGCTGTGAAAGTTTGCAGAATGAAATTGGTTTCAGCATCATGAATGAATTTGTAGAGGTTCCAAATATGCTGATACAATTTGGCAAAATTTTGTTTTTAATAAGATCATCAACGATTTCACTTACTATCTGTCGTTCTGAATCCGACATGCGATAGGGATGATGATGAACAATATTGGTTTCAGACAATGTAATTGTTAATTCCCCAGTATTTACAACATTTAGTGGTTTTCCCGGACTGGTTAATAAATACGAATAATTATCAAGTAGATAATTCAAATAATTTTGACTTTTCAAGTGGAATAACATCAGTTTTTATGACTTGGTCAAGGCTACTCTGAATAATATTGGTAGGTAAAGATGCAGAAATGATTCTCTGATAATTTTTATCTTTGATTAACACAACATCATTTCGGTAAACATTCTCGCTTATAACAACGTCGTACACAGAATGCGCCGCCGCTTGTCAGTGGCGTGCTAACAATGTCTCGACTTATCCCGAAAATTCTGACAGGTAAAAAAAAGCACTGTACAATCCGAGCAAGTAGTGAACAATTTACAAAGTGTTGAAAAAGCAAATCAATAGATAGCGAATAAATTGTGTTGTTAAAATGCCGCGAGTACACAAAACACGTATTGAACTACCAAAATAGTGGATAGGATCCTATGAAGATGTAGTAGACACCGCTTACCGCAAATATATTGGGTATGTAAGCTTTAGATTAAATACTTCTTTAATGAATATAATAATTTATGTGTATAATAGGCCAAATATAGGAAATATCTAATAGCAGCTATAATAACGACTGTTATACAAGGAGTCCCGGCACCAAGTCCCCTTCCGGCCTCTCCAGCACCTCCGCTCGCTAGTTCTCGATGACGTATCGCCATCCATAACCCTAACAACTCTCAAATACATTTAGACCATTGAAACCTGTTGTTAACAGGTATTTTCCTCAACCACGATACCCTTGCAAAACCCTCATTCGCCGCCTATGGTCCTGAATTGACGGTTGAATCATTCATTGATATCAACGTTCGACCAATAGGCACTCAGATTTAGTATCAAGTCAGTATAAAGATGGGCGCAAAAATTGTTCACTTCAAAAATGCAACAAAAGGCTTAACGTTTTTGTCAAAAAAAAAGGGCGAACGGTGAGTTGTAAGAAAAACGAAATATTCGGAGCAATCGCACTTCAAATTGCAGACCAACACAACACACAAAATTGTAATTTTTTGCCTTACACTGCGCACATCCCCGCCGACACAGCAAATCAACTCCAGGAAAAAAAAAACTAATCAGTCCGCTCTATACTTATAAATAGTGCCATCGAGGCATTGTAATGGACTGATTTAGGCAGATGTATCGAGTTTTAACTTATTCATAACAACATAATCATGAGAATTGAACATTAGTTATTTAGTCATAAATTTCTTATCTGAAGTTCGGGCATCGGTATCAGTTACACCTTCTCGAGCACGTTTGTTTTGACGTTGAAAACAATGCTCTATTTTATGACCTGGCTACATACAGTACCGACAAAATGCTTTATTATCAACATTTTTGTCCCACGGCACCGCATCGTTATTTTTGCGAACCGATAAACAATTCCGAGAAATGTGACCCAGCTTACCACAGAAGAAACAATTAATTCAATCTAAAAAGACAGGTAAAATTCCTGTAACGTCTAAACAAATAATTTGTTCTAACGGTTTTTGTGAAAATTCATTTATTTAATTATGCCTGATAATGCTCTATTGACTGACGTCTTAACATAATTAGCAAGGAATGCAACCCGAATGCGTTTGAACTTTTCAAATTTAATCCGCGCATATTCAACGTAACTGCGAGCTTCCGAACTATGGTAGCTCACCACTTTATTCAAAAGTTTACCTAAATTTCTTTGTTTAGGAAAGAATACAGCAAAATCAAATTTAAAATTTTCCAACGTGTCTTCAGTTGGTTGCCACGCAGAAAACTTCTGCGGATTTTAATAAAAAAGGTCCAATTCTACTTACGGTTTCTCGTTCTGATTACTGAAACTCATTTTTGTACCCTTAAATTTTTCGTCACCAGACATTACTATCAGTGCTCTCCGTGGCGAAACTTGACAACGACAAAGAAATAGGATAGTAGGAGCTGCAGTCGGTAGTTAATTTGCACCTACGCGTTTCTGCAGATTTCACAAGATTGATGAAATTGCCCTCACAAAGACCCGATCACATCTTCTTCGGTCATGTCGGTTTTATGTACAAAACACAAAATGAACAAAACAATAATGAACAAAAAAAATAATGAACAGAAATGCACGATACCCCACACCTGATATTAGATTTTGTGGTTAAGAAGCATATTGGGTTAAGGTCAAGCAGTGACTGCCAACGACAACGTCGAGCTTCTGTGACGTTTCGCTCTTTAGGCGCACATTTTTTTTTTTTTTTAAAAACCAATTTTTATTTACAATTTGTCCAATTTGGACAATGAGTAAATACATATAACAAAATATAATAACATGTGAGTGTTTACTCAGCAGTAAAACACTCATTACAAAAACCATTACAGCAGTATAATTTAATTGTAAGTAGATAACAGAGCAACGAAAAGAACAGTGTATGTTATATATCGGATATTACATTTTTATATTTTATTTTGAAACGAGATGTGGTACTTGAGTTTAGTAAATTTTTAGCCATTGGATTTGGATGAAATTTAAGCCTGTTATTATAGTTTCTTGTGTGGTTTACTATTTCTTCTTTTATTGTAGGTATTTTTAGATCTTTTCTGATGATTTCATTAGGAACAAACCAAGGAGCATCCACAAGACTCCTGAGCGTCTTTGATTGAAAACGTTCTATTATAGCTATATTAGAATCAGCAGCTGATCCCAACAGTTGGATACCGTAGGTCCAGATAGGTTTAATTATGCACTTATACACTAGTACTTTGTTTCCGATAGATATGGATGAGTTTTTACCTATAAGCCAATACAATTTCCTCATCACTAAGCTAAGCTGCTTACGTTTGGTCCATATGTGAGGTCTCCAGGTTAAACGTTTGTCGAGATGAATTCCCAGATATTTCGTTACATCCTTGTTGGGTATAAGTTCACCATTTAGACTTAGCCGAGAAGTTGAATTTCTGCGTAGTGTGAAGGTTATGTGAGTAGATTTATCTGTATTGATAATTATTCTATTGTTTTTTAGCCAAATTTCTAGTTTATTAAGATGGGTTTGTAAGACTGTGGTAGCTATGTTTAGGTTAGAGTTTGAAGTCAAGAAAGCTGTATCATCTGCGAAGGTTCCGCAAGTAATATTATGATTTGTCGGTAAGTCAGCTGTAAAGAGCAGATAAAGAGTTGGGCCGAGGACACTTCCTTGGGGAACTCCTGCCTTGATAGGGTACAGCGAACTGCAGCTGTTATTTATTTTGACCTGGAAGGTTCTGTAAGATAAATAAGACTCTAGCAGTCTGTGATATTGGGTTGGTAGCAGTTTCTTCAATTTAAAAGTAAGGCCCTCATGCCACACCTTATCGAAGGCCTGGGCAACATCCAAAAAGACAGCCTCGCAGTAACCTCTCTTTTCAAAGTTGTCTCTAATTGCTGATGTGATACGTTGAACTTGTTCTATTGTTGAGTGTTGTGTTCTAAAGCCAAATTGATGATTCGGAATAAGATTATGATGGTCTATGTATTTGATTAACCTTGATTTAAACACTATTTCACAGATTTTAGATAGTATAGGCAGGAGGCTAATAGGTCTATATGAGGCAACCTTGCTGATGTCTTTGCCAGGTTTAGGTAAAAGGATCACTTGAGCCACCTTCCATTGAGCAGGAAAATGACAAAGTCGAAAACATGAGTTTATAAGAATGGAAATAAATCTTGTAGCTTTAAGAGGTAGTTCTTTGATGAGTTTACTATTGATGCTGTCGTATCCAGGTGCTTTTTTATTTTTGAGATTTTTAATTATATACTGAACTTCTTGAACTGTGGTTGATTCGATGTTAATGTTGTCGGACTGAACAAGAGAGTCGTCAAGTAGCTCTGCCTCTTCTTCAGGGGTAAGAGATGAACGAGAGGGTTTGAATACTTCTGAGAGATAAGTTGCAAAAGTACTGGCTTTATCGGTGTCTGATCTAGCCCAGGTATTATCAGGATTTCTGATCGGTAAAAGAATTCGGTTAAGGCTGACCTGTAAAGCGCGACATTCGAATAATAATGGTGCAAGTTTGAATCGAGAAATTGTCTGTGGTAAAACTAATTACTAAACAGTTACAGGTGAACATACACTAGTTAGGTTAGGTAACACACACTAATAGAATATACGAGAGAAATGCACATTATTCATTAAATACTTACATCTACTATTAATAAATTAAATAAACAACCTAATCGTTTCGAATAATTAAATATTATAGCGCAATTTACTTAATTTTTTTCTTCTAAATGGCATAAACGACGAATTTAATTTCCTGACATATATAAACCATAGAATATGTTATAACTACCACTCATATGTTTGGGTACGTTCATTTATACTGAATCTATTTACAGTGTTATTTCTAAACTGATCTAAAGGAAATAAGACATTTAAGCCTGGTAAAAATATAAACCTAACACTATGGGCATTGAAATTCAGCAGTTATCGATAATTAGAATAGATGTTTAACTGCAAAAAGAATAAATTTTATGCTTGATAAATGAATCAGATTGTCGAACATGGGTAGTATAAGTCAGAAAACTGTAAGAGAAGATTGCTATAAATAAATTATAATGATCGCATTTTACTTTTGGTGAATTTATCTTTCCTGGGACAGGTTGTGTTTAGGTAAGGCGGGGTTGAAAACTGGGGTAAATATGTAAATAAATTTTTTCTCTTACACTTTTTACATCGAACCAACATTATCTTCCTCTTTCATATACACTACATACCCCCACCATTCTCCCAACCCTCTTTCTCCCTATTTAAATCATTCACTCTCTGTTCACAACACTATTCCTTCTCCAACCTTCCTCATAGCAACATCATGTCTATGAACCAAGTACAAGGTACTCTCCTCCCAAACAATTACTCATTACCTGGACATGCTATCATTGCTGTACAACCGTTCCGACAGGTGGTTAAATCCTCTATCACCTTCAAGGTTACCACTAAGTTGCAGTGTCAGCAATGTCTTCAGCTATGTTCTAGCACGAAAGGCTTCATTTGCCTTTCATGTCGGTTTATGGAACCCTCTGAGTTTTGTACCAGCTGCAAAACTTACTCGCAGGATGTTGTAAACCGAACTTGTCCTAATTGCAGATAAACTTACTTTTTTGAGGGGTGTGTTCTTTCGGATTCGCAAAAGAAAGAAGATTAAATTACCTAAGTTAAAATGGAAAACGAGGTCGGAAATTACACAAACGCAGAAATTTTAGATTTATTTTACATACATTTGAAATGTGACAATGTTGTTGTTCGAGCATGTTGTTTGTTTAACGAAAAACATTCTAAACAATCAAATTAATATTATAAGAGATATGTTTGGAAAAGTAGAATGCAAATTAAATTAAATTAGGAACGTAACAATAATTAAATTTAAAGGAATAAGAAACATATCTTCAGATGTGTTCCAGGTGGTCGCCGTTATTTTCCATACATTTACGAATTCTTCTTTCCACTTCAACTGTGGTCTCAGCCCTGGTTTCCTGGGGGTTTACTTCTAAAAAGGATTCTCGCACCCTCCTTTCTAATTCTTTCATCGACTAGTAATAGTATTCCGCTGCTACTCTACTCATATCTTGTCGAATGCTTTCGAAACGTTAAGAAAAGTCGCCCCAGTCAATTGCTTTCAGTTAAAACCAGCGGTCGCAAATTCCACTACTCATAAGACCGGCTGTACGGTTCAGATAGCTGAACTGTTGGTCGGGAAGGGAGGCGTGTCTGTATGCTTTTTCGTGTAATCTGGTTAGTATGACTCGTTCTGCCACTTTCCCTAGTACGAGTACTAGACTAGGTAGTAGACTAATCGGCCTGTAGATTGGGGCAAAAGTTGGTGATTTTGCTGGTTTTTGAAATACAACAATATCTGTGGTTTTTCATGTAGATGGAAAATACCTTACACGTAGCATCGCGTTAATTATGTTTACAATCGACATAATGGCTTTTACCGGTAAAGCTGGAGCTGTTAGTCCATCGAGACCAGCAGCTTTCCTAGGATTGGTAGCCTGGAGGGAATAATCTCCCTTGGACTGGTTGGATTGACATAGTCTGTATGAGGTTTCATAGCCGTCTGTGTTTCCTTGGTTTGGTCGGAATCTGTTTTCCTAGTAGTCCGCAAATGCTTCCTCCTTTTCTTGTGGTGTATATACTACACCTCTCTCTCCATAAATAGGTGGTGTGTGTCGTGTTCGACCCTTTAGGGACCGTGCTAGCTTCCACAGAGAACCTGGAACCTAATGATTTTTACCTGCCACCGTTCGCCGTGAAAATCCATTAATGCGTCCTTTACTTGTGTAGTTAGCCTGCTGAGTTCTATTTTATTTTTCGGAATTAGTGAATGTTGCCAACGGCATAGAGATCGACTCCCTTCTGTTATTAGTCTTGCGACCGCTGTTGAGCGACTTGGGACGTGCTGGTCTTTCATCTACCGCCTACAGCCTGAAGTCTTGTGCAACGTTCTTGTGGATGGCGACATCCAAAACGTCTAGATTTCCTAAGCCGTTAACGTGATATACGTAATTTCGGTAGGTCCGACTACTACGACGTTCCTAGACTGGAGATAATTGTACACTACCGCACCGCCTTCGTTTGTACTACAGCTACTACTTTTCCATGCAGGGTGTTTGGTATTAAAATTGCCGGCGGCTATTGTTGCCGAATCGGAAATTAGTCGTCAATATCGTCCGCTGTGAACACGCGGTCGGTAAGCTGATACAAGTCCCTCGGTTGTCACAACTGTGGGAACACTAAGTATACATCATACAACGAAAATAATTACATTAATGTGAATTAAATTTAGGAACCATCTACAAAATGTTTCTCTATATTTCATTTTTAATAAAAAATAATTACACTCTGTACGGCGAAAATAATTCTGCTTACACAGAATATCGGCAGATTTGAGCCACAAAGTAGATCAGAACAATTACACACACCATTGTAAGCTGCTGACTGCACACTTCCCATAAGACCCATGTAAATAGTAGTAGTATAAATAAGCTGTAAATAATTGAATAAATTAGTATAACTCTGACTCGCTTTTACTTATCCACTTATACCAGATACTCCCAGATACCGAGAGGGTTTCATCGTCCAACACCGACGCTCACCGCGGATACTGAAATAAGCATCCGCATCTCAACTATCACTGCGTGCACCTTATACATGTGAGCTTATACCCATACGTTTTACACGTAAGTGTATTTTTGATTCTTTGTTTTTCCGTATTCTCCTCGTTAATCTACATATATCTCCGTTTACTGAATTTTGTCATTTTGTTAGAACTTTTCTCCATTCATTTCTTTTCTTTTAGCATTTATTTTACTTCCTTTTGCAACTCCTTTAATACGTACTTGTCGATTTCCCGGTTGTATTTTTTCCATTTTGACTTTATACTATTCTTTTTGTTTATAAGCGCCCTTACTTTTGCTGTTAGGGCGACATTATTTGTGGCGGTTGTTTTAGTTGTAACTGTGGATTGTTTTATAGCACGTTTTGTTGCTTCTTCTTACTTCGCTTAATATTTGGACATTGTCGTTGAGTATTTTGTTGGATTCGAGTTGTATTTGTTCTGTGTATGATTTGCAGTTGATCCATTTTATCTCGGTTTCCTTTACTTTCTTTGTTCCTATTTCGGCTATTACTGGGGCGTGACCTGAGTTCAGATAATATTTTAGTTTTTTGTTATATATTTTTGCTTTTCGAGTGATAAATATATATATCTAACACTTCCCCTCTGACATAAGACTGACTCAAAAGGTATGGTGGTATGGGTCATCGGTGTTTAGTCTAGGCTTCATGGTAGGTTCCCGGATGCTAACACGGGTGTAAGTTAATTGCGCGCTGCGGTCAGTTTACTCCCTGCTGTGCAAAACTGACCCTAAAAGTGATGTTGATTGGTATTATGTAATTATTTCCACAATCGGCTCATCAGGACTTGACCAATTTCAATGAACTTAGGCAGCAACAACATCAGAACGGAAGAAGTGGGGTCAATCTCAATTAAAATAAGCAGTAAGCTTTGCCACCACTTGTGAGTATTGATCGTCACACACTGTTGTGAATCTTCAGTTAATTCGAGTTGTGTATAAGCATCTGCCAAATATAAAAATGTGAAACACTTTCCATTACTGAGGTGCGCGAATATTTCTTGCACTTTTGGTAGTGGGTATATATGCACGTTCAGTTGCTTATTTAAAGTTTTCTTAAAATCAATGCACAAGCGCATTTTATTGTCTTTTTTTTACGAGAATGCATGGTGATGCGTGATCAGAATGATTAACCGGGTATGCTTTTCCTTGACTCACTAATTCTTCAATGGCACACTACATGCCTTGTGAATATGGGGGCAATATTTTCTTACATATTTAATTGAGCCTGGAAACCGGCCATAGTTGTATCTGCGTTTTCTTAGAAAGCATTTGGATACTGACGTTTAAATTCCTCAACATATTCGGATGCTTTTTCTATAGAGTTGATATATGGTTTGTGCACACAGGTTTTCCGCTAAGGGTTTAAAAGCTTGAGCTAGTCTCGGCCCAATAGTGGTTCAAATGTTTTTCTGCTTGAACAAGTTATTAGAAAAGCTGACTTAACCAAACCATTTACTTCAGTCTTACCTTGCATTTGGCCTTTCATCTCAATTGTCCCGGACAGTGATGACAACTTAATGTCAACGGGCTGGACATTCTGTTTCGGAAACAGGTTCTTGAAGTCTGCGTATGACATTAAACTTCGACTCGCACCTGTGTTAACTTCCATTTTTACTACTTGATGGTTGATTGTGATGGTGGTTTTCAGCGGTTTTCTTGGATCCAACATGTATTTTACTGTATGACTGCTTAAATTTCCTGCTGTATTTGTTACGGGACTTTCGCACTCTAGGATTTGTTTCGAAGTATCATCTTTTTCTTACACAATAATGTTGATGTGTAGTTCTCTTATTTCTGGAAGACCCGTGCCATCACTCGAGTCTGAGTCTTCCATGATGTTTGGAGTTTGGTTGAATTGGTGTACTTAATTCGACTGTCTTTGTTTTGGATGGACAGGTTGCTTGATTCTGTATACCATCGACGTGTGTCCCATTTATCCACAGTGGTAACTGCCAGTTTACAGCTGGACATGTTCTTGGGTCATGTTTTCTCCCACAGCGAAAACATGGTTTGGTGATGGTTGTACGACTTCCCGTGAAACGTTGAGGCTGTGTGGGGTGGGTGAATGGGCGCGCTGTTGTTGGTTGGTTTCTAAAGCCCCTGTACTACAGACTGTATTGAGTTGGGTTTGTATTTCTAAATTTGTGCTGGTTCACTGTGTTGACTGGTAAGGCCCTTGCTAACTTTCTCGATTGGTCCGGAACAGCTTCCTCTTGTAGAGCTATTCTTCTATTCACACTATTCTATCGCACAGGGCATACTATAGATGGGTGCCAAAGTTGCATGGGACCGCCAGTTCCTGTAGACTTTCAATGTAGTCTCGTACAGACTCATTTTCACGTTGATTTCGTTTGGAAAATGTATAACTGTTAGTAGCCTGTAACCCTGCTAGTTCATACTTTTCTTTTACCATTTGGATAAGCTGGAGCAGTGACTTGTCTCTTGGCTTTTGCGGTTGACGCGCGTTGTGTAAGGACTGATAAGCCCTCGAACCGATATATGATACAAATACAGCCCTTTTTTGACTGTCAGGGGGCACTGAGGCATTTGGTTCGTAGTGCAGTTCGTCATACTGAATTCGTCGAATAGTTCCAACCAGCTTGAGAATGATATCTCGGTTCGTTTAAACATAACCAATGATGATAAAATGGGTTGCAACACCACTTGACTGACTGGTGAGATTTTAGCTTGCTAACTATGTGAATTATCTGTTTTCCTGTCTGTAAGGTGGCAGAATATATGTTTAGCCGTTGATTGATGTCTGTCGATTTTTCTAGTTTTACTGTCTGATATTGCCATGCTATCCGATATACTTTATTTATGACACATATTATTTTCCTCAGGGATGTCGAGAGTTTTAATAAATCGAGATTTATTTATTTTGTTTTGAAAATTGTTTTCAATTACTACTTTGTCTGATTCGCCGTATATACTAAAAAATTGTTTTGCTATGTTGATTAAGAGAATTATTGATTCAAATTGTTTTAGTAGTGGATTTGTGAGGTGCTATTTCAAATTCTTGCAAAGGTTACTTTAAACTGGTGTCGGTAATTAATGCCTTTATTTGTTGTTTAAAGACTTGATATTTGAATAGCATTATATTAAATACTTGTATTTTTGATTTGTCTTCTTTCTCATAGATGAGAGATAAATCATCAGCGTTAGCATTTTGCTTGCCGGGCTTATGTATGATTTTGTAATCATATTCTATGGTCTTTAGTCGTCATATCATTAATCGGGATGAGGGATCTTTTATCGAGAAAGAAGCCATTCAAGAGGTTGATGATCTGTTAGTTATGATAATTTTAAACTTATTACCGCATATCTGAGGTCGAATGTGTTTAAGTGACCACACTACAGCAAGTACTTCGCATTCAATGGTGGTAGGGTTCTTGAGGCGTAATGTAACCAGAGCACGGGGTATAACCACCCGCATCCGGGTGTTACAATATTATAAATAATTCTCTTATATTTATTTATTTAACAGGTGGTTTTTATCTGATAATAATTCTATGTAATTGGATCGCAGGTATTTTTGTCTTTGTCTCAATGTTTCTTTTATTTCGTATTTCTATTTCGATTATTTTTCTGATTTTATTTAGAATGAGAATAGGATTGAATAAATTCTTTTAAAATATTTTTCTTATTAATGAGTAAGGAAAGGACGTTTTGTGACAACTTTCGTACAACGGAATGCAATCTGAGGCCATGTGTTCAGTCAGAGGGTGTGTAGGGGCGTAAGGAGGAAAAGGGATGGTTTTCGACCACTGCCAAGTCTGTGGAATATGAACATGTGAAAGTCAACTATCGGCGGGTTGAAGTAGAAATATCTGTGTCTTTAGTTTCGAACGATAGGTATCTTAGGGATGCAGAGAAGCGAGGGGAAGCTCGCGAGATGCAGAATCGTGTGTTGGTGAGGGTAAAATTTTGGGATAAAACACCGCAAGTTGTCTATCGAAAGTTGAATTTCGACAGTTGAAGTCAGAGGGTGACAGTAAAACCGTATAGTAAAACAGTTGAAATCAGACGGTTAAAATTAGAGGGTATAGTCAAACAGTTAAAGGTCTGAGAGTTAAATTAGGTTTCAGTAAAGTAGATACCGAGGGTTAAAGAGAGTTACAGTTGAGTTATCGTCGTAGAGTTACAGAGTTAAAGTTAGAAAGGCAGAGAAGTTTTCAGTTATTACGCCATGCGGACAGTTGAGTAGTGTTCTAAACTGATCGGAAGTGAAGTCCAATAGGTATTTTTCAAAGCGCATATTCTGATTCGAATTGTTCGTGTTTGGTTCCGTGTTCGCAATTTGGAACCTGACCGCCGCCACCCCTGATCTAAGTCATATACAACCCCGCCACTGGCGCCTGTATCTCAAACGTTGTCCGAAGAGTCGTTCCGTTCGACGCCACCGCCGAACCGACATACAATACAAAGGTGGGTAACTTCCTGACCGATATTTTATTCATATTTTGAGGTCGTTTCACTTTCCCAGATTTATGATTTTATTTATTGTTACTTTTAATTTTGAATTGCATCGCTACCATTGTCTTATTTGACCCTTCAGGTTTAATGAATTTATACTGTTTGATTACGATTATCTTGTGTCATTAATTTTAAGTTTCAATTGTCTAAATCGAGTCCTTTTTGGACCGTGTATAATTTTTCACTGATTCATGTACTGCTTTTTGGTACTAGGGAGGTGTATGACAAGCACTTTAATTTTGTTTATTAAATCAGTATAGCCTGAGAAGATTTGATCAGGTGTTTTAGAATGGGTTCATTCTAACTTTGGTATATTTACCTACAAAATTACGTAAACGTAGCTGTTGACTAAACTGGCCTGAAGCTGTAGGCGGCAGGAGTTTAGAAGGATCTCCCTACGGTTTACGCTCTTATGTTTAATTCAGGTGAACGTGTAGCTACCATATTAAATCAATTTGGCGGTATCTATTCTTTCAGTTGAAGGTATCCGTTTTGGTTTGATTTGAAACCAGTAACACTGTTTGAGCATCTTAAGGTTTTGCCTTGATAACAGATGTGTTTGAAAAGATAGCATATTTGCAGTTGTCTAAATTTAGGCGAAACTCTCAATTGAAGAACTCTTGATCAGAGAGAAGGAAGTCGAGTAAGTTGACATACTTTGTTGTTATGAACTGTCATAAAATAGAGGCGACGTCCACTAAGAGTGGCGTTGTAACGCTCTGTATATTAAATTAATTAATTCGGTTAGCTGTTACAATTAATTGGCAATTAACAGAGCATTGCACCGACCTAGTAAGTAGAATACCAAGTCAGGATTTTTCATATAAAAATACTGACTACTAATGTTTTAGAAATAAGGACACAGAGAATGGACTTCACTCTCAGAAGTTAGTGTAGACATTATTGAATAAGTAATCATATAGACAGATACTAAGATACCGTTAACTATAAGACATGAGTGGGGTTAAAAGCAAATAAAAATTAATTAAAAAGTAGTTATGTGTTTGATCTTAATAAATAAAAACGCAATCTATTACATGGCGACCCTGCCAACTCGGCAACCCTCTCAAATCAGAAGATTCCAGGATTTATTTTAAAAAATTGTGAAGTTGTGACAAAGGAAGATGGGTCAAACTAAATCGACTTCTCAAGAAGTTACTGACACTGGGGTAGTCAATTCAAATTTTATAGTGCAGGAGAAACAGTTCAATGTTACCTTCGACGTTAAAGTTCTTCTGTATATCATCGTCACTATAATGGTATTTCAAGTATTTTTGAAATTATTCAAAATGTATAAGAAGCAGATTAGACGTCAAATACGACGAGACTTAGCAGTGCAGCCCTAGATGTTAAGAGTGAATTGCTTCCGTCTACAGAATTCAACTGGATACTTCTGGGAATAGTACAGTGACTTACGATTAGTGAGAGTATTTTAATTTCTTTTATGATCATTTTAGTGTAAATGTGAAAAATAGGAAGAGATAATGGTGGTTTCAACGGTACATTGATATGTGGACATTAGTAAGTTACTTATTGAACTTTTACAATTAAGTATTTTTTTTTGTTCTATATAATATGTTGGTCAGCAGTTTGTAGTCGTATGGTTGATGAATTAGGATATGAATAGTTTTTCATTTTTATTGTAAATACAATTAACTAGGTATTACTTTAATCATTACAATTTATATTATTTTAAGTAAATTATAATTTAATTAATGCAGCCCAGTTGGGAAGAGCTACATTTAACGTTATTAGGTATTAGACAAGAAGTTTACAAGGAATCAAAAAGAGCGATAAAAAAACAAATACCTAAATCTGAATTGGTGAAGCAAGATATTTCCAATAATTTAATAAAGCTTTTTAATAATTATACTCAGACTCTAGCACTACATTGGGCAGCTCTAGAAAGCGAACAAAAACAAGCAGCTAGACAAATTTTTCTTTCATTAAGAGATAGAGTGTTAAGAGCATTTCAATTATTAAATATTAAATTTAAAGTACCACTGTCTTGTATAGAGATAATAGATCCTCTAATAGTAAATTCAGAATCTGAAGAAGACGACGAAATAGACACGATGGCTACGTCAGTAACAGATTTTTTTAATTTAGCTAGTAAGTTAGTACCTGCGGAATTCGATGGTTCTTTTGATAAACTCCAATCCTTTGTAGATGCTCTGACCCTTCTCAAAAATAATTCAAATAATCATACTGAGAATGCAGTCGCGTACATCAAAACACGTTTAATCGGACGTGCCAGAGATTTGATAACAGATGAATCAACTATTGAAGACATAATAACAACATTAAAAAATGGCATTAAAGGCGAAAGTTCCAGGCTTTTGACTTCAAAATTACAAAATTTAAAACAAAACTCAAAAGATTCCGTTACGTACGCTGCTGAAATTGAATCGTTAGCTGCAAGCTTAAAAAGAGCGTACATCAGTGAGGGTGTACCACATCCGGTTGCAGAAAAGTACTCTACTGATTCGGTAGTACTATCTTTGAGTAAGAACGCGAACTCAGATAAAACTCGGTTAGTAATGGAGGTTGGAAATTTTTCCAATGTTCAAGATGCAATTACCAAGTTTGTTAATGTTAATTCCCAAACTAGTACTTCCAACGTATTCTATGTTAAACACCAGGGACGCAACAATAATAGAAATCGTTTTCGAGGAAATCCAAACAATTCTAATAATCATTGGCAAAACAATAATCGCGGCAGAGGCAGACGAAATTTTAGGCAACACCGTCCTGCATTTAGTAGAAACAACAGCAACCATTTTTCTAGCAATGTTAGGTCTTACCAAACTGACTCAGCTCCGGAAAACCGACAGGGCCCCCAAGGTACAAACTTGGGGGAAGTTTAAATTCACGTTTAAATTCAACTTTAGCCTCAAACATTTTTCATTTTGATCTTTCACTTTCTAATTTCGTATTTCTCTCTTCTGAAATGACGTGTTCAAGAGCTACCTTCTTAATTGATACGGGAGCCGATATATCGATTTTCAAACGAAACAAATTAAATTCTTACTCGACTATAAATGTGTCTAACTCGAGTACAATAAAAGGGGTCACGGATGGTATAGTTCATTCATTAGGGAGTATAACAACCAATGTTTCAGTAGGAAAATATAAATTAGAACATTGTTTTCAAATAGTCGACTCTGATTTTCCAATTCCAGCTGATGGCATTTTAGGACGAGATTTTATTTCAAAATACCGATGTAAATTAGATTATTCCAACTGGACGATGACTCTACGCATTGGTCTTACAAATGTAACCATTTCAATTCATAATTCTCCCGCAAACAACATTTTGATTCTTCCTCCTAGATGTGAAGTTATAAGACAAATAAACGATTTAAAAAATCTTAAACAAGATGTCCTAGTACATAATCAAGAACTCATTCCAGGTGTATTTGTAGCGAGAACAATTGTTTCCCCTACAAGTCCTTTTGTTAGAATAGTCAACACACTTTTTGAGAGTGTAACACTTAAAAATGTCAATTTGGAAACAGTACCTCTTGATAACTTTATCATATATAGTATACAAAGTAAATTTGAAAACAGAAACAATCTACTTATGCAACAGTTGAACGCAAACAATATACCAAATTTTATTAAGGATGATGTTATTCAATTATGTAAAGATTTTTCTGATATTTTTGCTTTAAAAACAGATAAAATTACTGTAAATAATTTTTACAAACAAAAATTAAAACTAACTGACAATAAACCCGTTTTTATAAAAAATTATCGTACACCTAGAATACATAGAGAAGAAATAAATAGGCAAGTAAAACAAATGTTAGATAACGATATCATTGAGCCCTCCGTTTCAGAGTATAATAATCCAGTCCTATTAGTTCCCAAAAAGTCAGTTACAGCAGAAAAAGCTTGGCGTTTGGTCATTGATTTTCGTCAATTAAATAAGAAACTTATTGCAGATAAATTCCCTCTTCCCCGTATCGATGATATATTGGATCAACTTGGACGAGCCAAGTGGTTTTCAGTCATTGATTTAATTTTCGGTTTTCATCAGATTCCTCTTGATGAAAATTCTCGTGATTTGACTTCTTTTAGTGTCGAATCAGGCTCTTTTAGGTTTACTCGTCTCCCCTTTGGACTATCAGTAAGTCCGAACAGTTTTCAAAGAATGATGACATTCGCTTTTACAGGACTTTCTCCCGAATCAGCATTTCTCTATATGGACGATTTGATCGTTATAGGTTGTTCAGAAAAACATCACTTAAATAATCTTAAAAAAGTGTTCGAAACATGTAGAAAGTATAATTTGAAATTAAATCCTGAAAAATGTCAATTCTTTCGAAAAGAAGTTACTTATTTGGGTCATAAAATAACCGATAAAGGTGTATTACCTGACGAGTCAAAGTACGACATCATCAATAATTACCCGATTCCCCAAAATGCTGACGAGGTTAAACGCTTCGTGGCTTTCTGTAACTATTATCGCCGTTTTATACCGAATTTTGCTAAAATTACACAGCCGTTAAACAAACTCACTAGAAAAAATTCCATTTTTAATTGGACTGAGGCATGTCACAATGCTTATACTTATCTGAAATCGGCATTAGTTAATCCTCGTATTCTGCATTATCCAGATTTTTCAAAACCTTTCATTCTTACTACGGATGCTTCTATGGAAGCTTGTGGAGCTGTTCTATCTCAGAATTTTGAGGGTAATGAATTTCCAATTGCTTATGCTTCTAGAGTTTTTACAAAAGGAGAATCTCACAAATCTGTGATAGAGAAGGAGCTAGCAGCTATACACTGGGCAATTAAATTCTTCAGACCGTACCTGTATGGCTATAAATTTTTAGTTAGATCAGACCATAGACCTTTGGTGTACTTATTTTCTATGAGGAATCCTTCTTCTAAATTGACTCGGATGCGATTAGATTTAGAAGAGTATAATTTCGATGTAGAGTACATTAAAGGTAAAGACAATGTCTGCGCCGATGCATTGTCCCGTATTTCAGTAAACGACTTGAAGGAAATACATCGTAGTACATTAAATGTTTTTGCAATAACTAGGTCTAAAACTAAATCCAATTTTTCTCTTAATAATGATAGTAACAAACAAACATTAGAAACTATGTCACCTGAACCCATTGTATACGAAACTATTAACAATTCTGACATTTCAAAATTACCGACACTTAAATTTGAAATTCGCCCATCGTCTGTTAAGTTAATCATCAATAATAAAAAGAAAAAGAGCGCTCAAACTATTCAAAGCATTAATGGCAATTTTGTTCTAGAACAAGTCTTGTCTCAGCTACAAACAATGGCTGGTGCTTGTAAGTATAGAAAATTAAAATTAAGAATTGATGATCAAATATTTAAAATGTGCACAGTAAATGAATTCAAGCAAATGGGACAGAAAATATTACAGAATATAAGTATTGTGTTATATAATGTTCCCAAGGTAATTGATGATGAGGCCGAAAAATCAAAATTAATAGAAAAATTTCATGAAGATCCCATGACAGGAGGTCACTGCGGTCAGAAAAGGTTCTTGAAAAAATTAAAAAGTTTTTATTTTTGGAAAAATATGTCGCGGTATGTTGCTAATTTTATTAAAAAATGTCATAAGTGTCAGGTTAATAAGATAAAAATAAAAAATGTTGAACCCTTGATAATCACACCCACCCCCCAAAAAGCTTTTGATATTGTTTGCGTGGATACTATTGGTCCTTTTCCGATAACTTCACGTGGGAATATTTACGCTGTTACTTTACAGTGTGAGTTGACAAAATATGTAGTAATTGTGCCAATTCCAAATAAAGCAGCCTCTACAGTTTCTAAAGCCATTTTTGATAACTTTATTCTAGTTTATGGTCCGATGAAACAGCTAAGGACAGACATGGGCTCAGAGTACAACAATCAGATTGTTATGAATCTTTCAAAATTGTTAAACATCGAGCACAAAATGTCAACAGCATATCACAGTCAGAGTATCGGAGGTTGCGAAAGAAATCATCGAGTTCTTAATGAATATATTCGGATGTATATTAATGATGTACATACAGATTGGGATGAATGGTTGAAGTACTACACTTTTTGTTATAATACTACTCCAAGTTCATATCATGAATACATGCCTTTTGAGTTAGTATTTGCCAAAAAAGCCAACATCCCTGAATCAATGGGATCCCGTGTTGATCCACTATACAACATCGAAGACTATTATCATGACGTTCGTTTTAAATTACAATTAGTCCACAGTAGAGCTAGAGAGTATTTAGAAAAAATCAAACAAAATCGTAAAATTCAATACGACAGAAATGCTTCATCAACAGATTTAAAACAAGGAGATCTAGTAATGTTAACTAATGAAAATCGTAATAAATTAGATTCTTGGTATGAGGGACCGTTTTCAATAGTAAGCACTCATGGTCCAAATTGTGTCATAAAAAATAAAAAAGGAAAACTCATGACAGTGCATAAGAACCGCACGTGTAAATACGTACAATAAGTAGATTATTAACCTAATATATTTAATTATAGGCTTGTGGCAGATCTGCTTACTTAGTATTATTTTGTAACTGTTTATGATATTTTGTTAGCATAACGCATATTTGAAATGTACAAAGGTTAACGTTTGAATAGTAAATAAGTAAATTAAGAGTTGTTATTTGTCATTTTGTGTGCTTCTAAAATTTGGAATGCCCTTTGTAGATGGCCACTACAAAGGTCATTCTCTAGGAAAGGAAGGTGTAACGCTCTGTATATTAAATTAATTAATTCGGTTAGCTGTTACAATTAATTGGCAATTAACAGAGCATTGCACCGACCTAGTAAGTAGAATACCAAGTCAGGATTTTTCATATAAAAATACTGACTACTAATGTTTTAGAAATAAGGACACAGAGAATGGACTTCACTCTCAGAAGTTAGTGTAGACATTATTGAATAAGTAATCATATAGACAGATACTAAGATACCGTTAACTATAAGACATGAGTGGGGTTAAAAGCAAATAAAAATTAATTAAAAAGTAGTTATGTGTTTGATCTTAATAAATAAAAACGCAATCTATTACAGCGTGTCTCGAAACACCTTATAAATAGAGGCTATTTTCACCAAGGTGACGTGTCTCGCCAAACAAATAAAGGGCTATGTTCACCATGTGTAACGTGTCCGACAAATATAAAAATTTTCGTGGTCACCATGCGTGCCCGATTCCTACCAGCAAACAAACTATATACAAACTCCCGTGACATGGCATCTTCAGACAACAGGTATTCTAACATGGCCTACCAAGGTAGCCCATGGGCTTACAGCGGTTGTGGCTTTTTCGACGATTAAAGTTCACGATCTGCACGACTTTCCTTCTCCCAGTTCAAGACGAACATGCGAGGGTTTTTCCTACACAATTCGTTGTTGCACTGTCTGACGATGTTCGAACTTTGTACCAACACATAAATTTGGTAATTAAATGTCTTTGATGGCACGTCTGTCCCAACCCTAAATTCTATGGTATTATATTAAAGGTGCTTGTCTTCCCGAACCGATACCAAGGGCAATTGTAAATATGTATATTTGTAAATAAATCATGTGGTTCGAATTTCTTGTGTTTTCTTTGTTAGCACATATAATTTGTACGGAACTCATAAATGAATCTATCTTACTACATTCTATTAACACAACGTAATTAAAAGGTCCTAACACTAGACGATTCACATTCACAGCCAAATTCTTCGATTTAATTAAATAAATAAAGATTTTTGAAAAGATAAATTTTTGTTTGTTTTTATTTTCTTTGATATTAAGTAGAAAGTGTGGGTACCCCCCTGCTTCCGGTTACAGGGGGGACTCCAAGTTCTCATCAAAATCAAAAAAAGAGATCCAAACAAAGTTTATGTGAATGTGAATCGTCTACTGTTAGGACCTTTTAATTACGTTGTGTTAATAGAATGTAGTAACTTAGATTCCTTAATAAGTTCCGTACAAGTTATATGTTCTAACTTTCTTCTCTCTGGAGACGAGTTCTTTAATAAAGAGTTTCGCCTTAATTTAGACAAACTCGAAATCTACTATATTTTTAAACACATTTGTTACCAAGGCAAAACCTTGAGATGCTCAAAACTGTGTTAGTGGTTCAAAGAATTATATCAAAACGAATACCTTCAACTGAAAGAATAGATACCGCTAAAATGATTAACTACGGTAGGTACACATTCACCTGAATTAATCTTAAGACCGTAAACGAGGGAGATCCTTCTAAATCCCTGCAGGTAGTTTTACTCCCTCAGGCCGATCTAGTCAACATCTACGTTTACGTAATTTTGTGGTAAATATACCCATTCTAAAACAGCTGATCAAAACTTCTCAAATTATACTGATTTAATAAACCAAAATAAAGTGCTTGTCATATACCTACCTATCACCAAGGGACATAACAGTAATCAGTGACAACCGTAAAAGATATCAGAAAAAATACTAGAATACATCCATTTATCCACATAAAGTAAAATGAGTTACAAATATAAAGAACAATTCAATAGAAATACCGAAGTAATAATAATTAGTATGAACGATAACAAGCTAACCAAAATTAAATAATAATTATACGAGAAAAAGATTATGCAAAATTAAGGAGTCGAAAAGAAATCAAACCTAAACGTTAACTATCCTGAAATTTAATCCTAAGGTGCCAAAGTTCAAGAAGCCGTCAAAAACACAAGTTGTATACGCGGGTAGCAATGCAAAGAAAGAAAGTGAAACGAAATACCGAAAACCATAAATTTGAAATAGCAATAGATTACGATTGGAGTCGTAACACACCTTGGCTTTGTGTGTCGCCGGCTTCGGCGGCATCTGGCTCGGGGTTGTCGGACATGGTATCGTCTATAGGGCGGTTGCGGTTCTGGGTAGATCTCGGGGATGACGGTCTCACGTAGCAAGTGGCGCGGTGTGCGGGAAATTGGCACGGCTTACTCAGGTGTCGGGACGGCAATAGGTAACTTTAAATTACTGTAGACGGAGGGGTGACACTGGGTGGTAGACGAACAAGTACGGGCGGTGATGTCCCAAAAGCTGTGGGGAACGTGGACCAATTACCCTTGGACTCGTCAGGAAGACGGATTGACCAAATCCTGACCTATCGAGAGGCGGCCGGCAGACGGGGGTAGACTCACACCTTCCAACCAGTGTAAATCGGCAGCGGGGTGGCAAACTCACAGTTCAGTCGGTAACCAGTACCCAAATTTGTAGGACATTCAGCTTTCAGTACTCTCGGGGTTTCAATAAGGGAATCGCCCAACAGTGTACAGAAGACACTAAATCAATGGTAGAAAAATAACGACAATTATAGAACTGTTGTAATGTTTCCTCAGTACGAAGGCTAACTTTCATGGTCAGACACCATCCTTTCACTCAAAGCGCACGCATCGAGACAGATCCTTACCGTACCATCCTTTTGTCGAACAATGGTCATCGGGCTAGAATCAGGGGGAGCCGCTCTTCTAATGAAGATTCCATTTTCTATAATTTTTCTTCAACGGCAGGTCGGAGAGCGAACTGGACAGGTACCTAACCGGACAAAAGGTTCGAAATTGTGCACCAGGTTGCGATGTTGATATAGGGCGGTGACTCCGGGTTGGTAGCGGAAGAGATGTTTAAATGCTTGCAGGACCTGTTGTAGAGGCCGTCCTTTTGAAAGTGGTAAGTTCGCTTAGGAAATATTACGAGACAGCAGCTCCTAAAGTGGGTGAATTCTGCAAAACGTTGATCCTAACCGGCACGCCTTCAGATATCTCGCAAAAACTGATATTAGGAGTTTGTAACTTTGTGTACGAGAAACGGACATAAAGAGTCTGTTCGTCGCACGGAATAATAGTTCGCTACGTGAAAGAGAAATGGTACATTGTTGACTTACTAGCCAGTCTATGCCGATAATCATGAGTTTCACTAGATGGCGAATAATCAGACAAAAGGTTTTCTCCGAACGCTAGACAAATGCCGCATCCAATCAAGAGAAAAACGCTCTTTCCGAGCGCTAGACAACTGCCGCATCCAATCAAACCCAGGTGAGGAGGCTCTCTCCGAACGCTAGACAACTGCCGCATCCAATCAAGCGAAAAACGCTGCCTCCGAATGCTAGGCAAGTTGCCGCATCCAATCAATCATAAAATACTCTCTCCGAACGCTAGACAACTACCGCATCTAATCAAGCTAGGGAAAATAAAGAGCCAACAATATCCCAGCTCTCTATGAAATCCTATCGAAACTCGCAGCTATTTATACCTAAATTTTACCCTCACTACCACGCGATTTCTGCGTCTCGCGAGCTTCCCCTTGCTTTCCTACATCCCTAACTTATCCATCGTTTGAACCCCAGGACAAGGATATTTCTATCTCAAATTCACTATAGCTTTATCTCTCTTGTCCTTATCCAAACGTGATTTTACCGTGGTCTGCAACAGCACCCCCTTTCCTCCCTACAATATCCCATACCTACGACTATCAACAATTTTAAAAAACAATAAAGATAAAAATGATAAGGATTGCCAATCAGGAATATATAAATTAAATTGTGGCACTTGTAACAAAATTTATATAGGTAAAACTAAAAGAAATTTTAAAAAAAGAATAAGTGAGCACTATAGGTCATTTAAATACAAAAAAATCGATTCCAATTACGCGAAACATTTGTGGTTAGAAAATCATCAATTCAATTATGAATACACTAATTTGCATAGAGAATCCAATAATTACAAACTGACTTTACTTGAAACAATGGAAATAAATAAATTCAAAAAAACAGATTTGCTTTTAAATGATCAGGTAGATCTAAACAACTCTCCGTTATTAAACCTATTTCCCCTCCCCAGTAGTAGTTCGAACCATAATTAGGTATATATTAGACATATTTTCGTTTGTTAATTAAGTATAAGTCTACTTCTGATGAAGCTAAAGTATTAGCGAAACATATGTTAAGTAAACAATAAATCAGTGAAAATTAAAAATGTGTTTTCCTCCTAAAGTTAACATAATCAATTTTAAGTTTAGGGTTTTTTCGAAATTTTCTTTCTAAGGAGAATAAACGTTTCAGAGCTATGTTACTCGAGCTGCCTAAATCAGACGTATCTCTTTTAAAGGGCAGCTGCACTATGAATCTTCCGTCAGAAGCATCGCGCTCGGTTATATTTACAAAGTGATTTTCGCATTGTATTTCCTCCCTGGATAATGATTTTTCTGTATCCACGAGTTCCTCTTCTGTCCAAAACTTTTCGATTAGATCACCTAATTCACGATTGCTTTATTTTAGTATTAAGTTGCAAGCTACGTCTCGTTTTTATTGTCAGGGGTTTCTGTATCGCTAAAAGAACCACTGATTATCCATCCAAGCAGGCAACGCTTAGACATAGGTAAGCGTTTGGTAATTTATGCCGTTTTATACCTAACACGTCCCAAAATATTTCCGCACTTAATATCAAATCAATTGGCCCGCTTGTTTCGAAATTTGGATCAGCCAATTTAAAGTTTCTGGGAATATTAAGGGATGACGAGTCATAAGATTGGACCGGGATGTTTACAGTTACATTATTCGAAACGTAACAGCTGATATTACTTTCATATGGGTAATACAGACATTAGTTATTGTTTACATTTGCAACTTGCGTTATATTACTTAGAGTTTGATTAAAACCCAATAACGATACATGATACAAAGAACTTTTAAAGGTATGATATTGCGCAAGTTTGTCGCCATGTTGATTTGCCGATGACGTCATGTGGCCAGTGAACAATCAAATTTTGTAAGGTTTGAGCTTTGAGCGGTTATAGCATTGTCAATCGACTTGATTTCTGCGACAGACATATTAACAGGCTTAAATTATTAAGTGAATAGTGTTTAGTATCTGTACATTTTGAAATTATATAAATATATAATAATGCGGTTTGCAGTATTTGGATGTAATGCTGATGATCAAGCAAAAGGTTTTAACAAAGATGTGAAATTTTTTCGTTTTCCAAAGGATGCTACAATGCGACAGAAATAGTCAAATGCTTGTTGTCGTAAAGATAAATTTAATCCGACAACTGTAAGAGTGTGTTCAAAACATTTTAAAGAAAGTGATTATGCACGGAATTTAAAACATGAACTGTTAAAGTACTGCCCAAAAAACTGTCGGCTACTTAAACCAGAAGCAATTCCAAGTGAAAACTTGCCGAAGTCATCAGTAACTTCAAGTATTGCTTCGTCTAAACGACATCAGCGTTTAACAAAAAAGAATCAATCTATTTTAATTAATGAACTTCTACAGAACTCGGAAATTCAAAGTCAGTATATGTAAGTACAATTTTATAAATATGTAAACAATTTAAACTGTGTATAATATCGCAACTTACATTCATTTTTATCTTTAATGTTGGCTAGAAACGGTGGTGGTAGTAGTGGTTATAGCAGAAATGGGCTTAGAAATAATGCTGAAAGTTTTAATGGCTTGGCTAGAGATACAGGGTAGAGTTTTTAGATTGCTGAAATAAAAGGTACTAGTTTTATATATGTACATTAGGGTGGGTCACTCTAGTATGGAAAAAGCAAAAAGTTGATGAATCAAATTCTAATAGTAATATTATGTTGTAGTGTACTATAAAAAGTAGTTTTAGCTAAAAAACGGATAATTAAACATACATATTCAGCCCGCGCATGCGCTTCAAAGTTATAGGTTTTCGAAAAAAAAAAACACGTATTACTAAATGGCATAGTTCTTTATTAGCAATTACTAATGCTATTGAAACATTACAAATACTTAGTGAAAGACATATATTAACGTTTAAAGCAAAAAACTTAAACAAATATACATAAAAGGTTATCAAAAAAAATATTTATTTTTATACAAAAAATCCCGCCTACTATCGAATTTTGGCATAACTTTCCTTGAAGCTAGTTTTGCGTGAATCATGCCGTCCCTTGTTTTTTTATCACATGCTGACATTGCAGCTTCTGTCACTATCTTTACACTTCGTTCAACCGCTTGTGTATGGCAAGACAGCCTAATAAACAACATCCTTTCGTCACCCTTTTTCTCTATTATCTGAATAACTTCGTCATTCGTTTGATTTCTTAGAATAGGTGGATCAAGAAAGTTGGTTTCTTGCCAGTTTATTAGATCAATGTAACATTTAGCATCAAAATTAAGTTTAGGCACTTCAAAAGTGCGTGGTAGTTTTCCCGTTGTAGGTGAACTACGCCCTTTTAGAATTTTTCTAGCTGCAAGTTCTCTTATATGCTTTTCTCCATCTGTTAACATCGTCAATAGTAAATTTTCAAGGTGAGCAAAATATGCGTTTCGTTGGATATCAGGATCTATGACTGCTTTTAATGCACTTGATAAAAATCGCAAACTTTCAATCAATTTCCAAAGGTGCCGTGATCCGTCTTTGCATGATGAATGTGTCTTTATTTGGAACCACACGGGGGCATATACTTTTACAATGTATTGAGCCAAAATAATTAAATTAGTTGATGGTGTTGGCGTAGAAATGTAAAGACGCAAGATCCGGTTTGCCTTAGTCAACCAACGGGCATGTGACATTTTTCCAGGTGATTTATTTGCTAAGTCATCTGAACAACTTCCAGTAATTACTGCTAAGGTAATTTCATATAAATATTTAAGTCATCAGGTTTTAGAGTTGGTAATTGACCTGGTATTGACTCAAATTCAACTACAGCTCGCGTTTCACACTTATCCAGCAACTTACCAATAGGACCGTTGTACGAAGATGGACCAGAAGTTTTACCATCCATATAATCAAAGATATGCCTCAAAGGAAGTTCATTTAAATGAAGCATGCAAATTATCCATTGCAAAGGTCTCTGAAGTCTTTTTTCAAATAGCCTTATGACACCACTAAATTTACCCGTATTTGTCACTGTTCCATCGCATCCAATAGCCAGGAGGTCAACAGTACTAATATTTTTGGCAAAAACAAGAGCGTTTATTGATATCTCAATGGATTTTGCAGTTCCTTGTAATGGCGTCACATACCCCACATAAATGGACTCCGGTTCTTTAATTACAGAAACGTGTTCTTCAATAACTACTTGCTTGTACCTTTTGTTTCATTTTTTGACTGTCCTCAGGGTTTTATCTTTCCGCCCATCAAAATATAAAGCAGGCAAGTTTAAAGGCGCTTGATTCATCATAAGCGCGTCACGTGTTTTCCTTCTCTCTTTTCGCAGTTTTGATTTATCTATAACTATATCTGACGAAAGTTCGTGTAAAACTGCAGAAGCAATCGCAGCACCAGCTCTGTCGGATACTCCATAACGGTCACATATTTGCGACAACACCGGTAAACTTTTCACGCGTTTCTTATTTTGTACAGTTCCTGAGGTAGAAGGTAAGGGCTCTTCTATATTTTTGTGTAGCTTTTCCGGGAATGAAACTCTTGTATCAGAATCACTACTTGTTGATAACATTAATTCTTGTTCTGGCATTTTGGATGGGTTGTCATCGCTCTTCAGACAGATTTTTGTTGAAGCTTGCTTTCGAACAAACTTCTTTTGCAAAATTTTTGTTCGATTGCGATCAGTGCCGCCGATTCTCATTTTTCTCTCATCCCGTTGATCAATGAAAAAGTCGTGTTCTTCTTTAGGAACTTTAACTTCTCTGGGACAATTGCACTTACTTATTATCTTGCATTTGCATGAACAAATATCGAACAAAATTTCGCTTTGGTGCAAGAACTCATTTTTTTTTCTCAGTTGACAATCTTTTCAATGATTTGATAATATTTTTGCATTTGGAATGATAAGCTTTCAGGAGCTGAATGACTCTTGTATGCGAGACTACAGGGATTGATGCCTTTTGCCATACTCCTTCAACTTTCTGGGTTACAATTTCTGCAATTTCGGAAAACGCGGGCTCTTTGTTACTGCTATTTTTAATTTTCACCTGTAATCTATTCCACTCGTAACATTTCATGACATCCTGGTATGTTGGTAACACGTTTTCTTTTATATCTTCTGCAGTTCCAAATATAGGGCACTTGTATGACTGTCTATTATTTGACATGATGGAAATTTAAATCCTATGACGAAACATTAAAACCATACTCTTACGCGCAAGTGGTTATGCTGAGAGGATTGTTTTCCAACTGGAAGCAACCTGTCTTTTATGATTATAACTTAAAAATGAACAAGAAAACCTTATTTGAAATAATCAATTATGTTGAAAATGCAGGTATGTATAAATTATTCTTATTTGTGTTGTTTCTTATTATCTCCATTTTGTTGTATTGTAGGTTTTCAAGTTGTTAGCATTGTAAGTGATCTTGGTGGTGGAAATAGATCTCTGCACAATGAATTGCTAATATCTTTAGAAAGAACTTGGTTTGAAAATCCTTTTAATGGTCATAAAGTTTGTTTTCGCTGATGTCCCTCATCTTATTAAATTAATAAGAAATCATTTTGTCGACAGTGGTTTTATAATAAATGGCAAGGAAATAAATAAGAACATAATTGGAAAACTTTTAAATATTACTAGTGCCTCTGATTTGTCTATCGCACATAAAATTTCAAAAGAAAGTGTCAATGTAAAGAACGCTGGCAGGCAAAAAGTAAAATTTGCTACCAAGCTTTTTTCTCACACTGTTCACGTGCAATTTCAAGATGTGGGATGAACAATCAACTTGAAGGTGAAAATTGGGTCGAATGTGCAGATGTAATATTTTATTGATTGAATTTACTATAATGTAGGTCAATGATTGGTTTGACTGTTTAAATGTTTGTGTACCGAAACAAGATAATCGTGATAGAGTAAAAGCTTATGGCCTCTCACTTGATCTTCAAAATAAAATCATAAATAATACGACTGACACTATAAGAAATATGCGTGTCAAAGGCAAGAGTTGTTTATTACCATTTTAAACTGGTAATGTTTTAATTATGTTACACTATTTGTTTTAACAATAATTTATTGTAGGGATTATAATCACTAACACATCTCTGCAGTTGTTATTATGGGAAGATGTTCTAAGAAGATTTGACGCCAAATATATTCTAACATATCGGCTAAATCAGGATGTTATTGAAAACTTCTTTGATGCTATCAGAGCAAAGGGGGGCCTTCACGATCATCCCGATCCCTTAGAATTTAAGTACCGTTTACGTTCTTATATTTCAGGTAGAAACGATGGATCACTATCCGCTTTTGGTAATGTGAAAGAAGACGAAACCCCTGATTTACCCATCACCGAAGTAAAAAATTTAAGTGCCCCCTGTTTCTCTATATTGCTCAACGAAGTAGAAGTAGCAGAATAATATGATCCTGATGTAAAAGAATTAGAGGATATCGTTTATGATGGATTAGAAAATTTGGCGGCTTTCATTTGTCATAAACTGAAAGAACCAAGCAGTTCCTTGGCTGTTAACGATACGGCGACATATTCTTGGGTTAACCATTTAAACGAAGGCGGATTAACTAAACCATCAGCTGAATTCATGGTACAAATGGAGCAATTGGAACAAATTTTTAATGTTGTAAATTCTGATGGTCTCCTAATAAAAGATTATTTTAAAAAATTGTTAGTAAAAAGCCGTGATATATTTCCTTTAGTTTAGATTTAATTTTCTTTAGACTACATTATGTGATAATATGAATGGTTTTATAAAGAATAATAATAATATGAATCTTCGTTGAAAAAATTGTCCGGTCCATTTATCAGAAAGTCCCATCACCCTTTGCCAGGTATGGTGTTATATAGACATTAGACAATCATTTAAGGCTATTGTTGATCTTCTCATAATGTAATTTATAGATGGGTAGTAAATAAAGAGAGAAGAAAAGACCTTAAAGTTTATTGGCGACTGTACATATTGCTGTCAATGTATAACAGACACATCATGTATTATTCCTGTTATAAATATATAATTTTACTGATACTTGTTTTAATTATAGTTACGAATGATAGAACGCCGTTTATATATACATAATTTATTCTCTTACTTGTATTTGAAAAGTTCAAAATTCACTTCGTTAGTATTAAAAACAATTTCTTTTCATATGAGAGCTATAAGCTTATTCTTTATTTGCTTCGTGTTTAACCATTTTTATATTATAATGAGGTAAATATTACGTATTAGCTTATTTTCCTTGTTTTTTGAGAAATCAAAATTAATTTGGGCGTAGTTTTCTGACATTTTAACTAATGAAATTAAGTTCATATTCAAATTCGCGCCATGAACTACTGACCACATGACGTCACTGCGCAAACTTAACAAAAGTGAAACACATTAGTATCATACCTTCTCTCTGGTTATATCGTGATAACGATAATTTTGTTTTTGTCTTTTGCAAATTCAATTTTTTATAGGCGCTTTCAGAAATGAAATTTATTTGCGACCCTGTCTAACAAAGCACGAAACTGTTGATATCGTCCAGTCTCGTCTTTTATTTTTACGATTGCGGTTGATAAAATTACATTTGTTTCTTTTTGTTCCGAGCAGAAATTCGTAGAAGCGATTACATCGGCGTTTTCGTTATTAGAAACAGAAATTGTATTTGTTGGAGCCGTCCTGGCTGTCCTTGATTCAGATGGCGTGGTCCCTCTCAGGTTACGTTAGGTAAGGTTATCGGAAACACTCGATATTTGCGGTTCGATTTTCAGTTGATTTGCAGAATAATTTTGAATTATTGATTCCAGCCTACTCTGCACGTTATACCATCGCTTTTCGAAAGCTTCCAATTCTTGTTCTTCCGTACTTGGTTTTAGATTTTTCGCGTTCGCAGTCTCACCCCTATCGCTTCTACCATCAGCCTCGTCTGCCATTAACTGGACAGAGACGTCTTCGTAATCATAAAGTAATTTAGACACACCGTTAAGCCTAACTTTAATTTGGAAAATGTCATCCTTTACATTAAAGTTATTAACAAATATTTCGATTTCATTTAATTTATTTTGTAAAAGGGTTTTCTTAGCATAAAGCTTTTTAATTTGTAATAGAGGAATCGACATGTCAGATCGGTTAATTTTAGATTTCGATAAATGCGTGATCAAATTGGAGAAAGCAAAGAAAGACAAACAAGGATTCGCACCAAGCTTATCAGTTCCCTCTCACGGTAGGTATCAGCTTTTGGTAGACGATAGATGTCTGTTCCTCAAGGATCTTCGATACTCGTTGTTTGTCTGAATTGATGTTGGTTAAAACACAAACACCGGATATGTTCTATTTTATTGCCTTTTAACTTTTCGAAATCAAATCCGGCTCAAAGGACCAAATGTGGGCTCGTCTTTACTTCTTATTAAGTAAAAGACCGGCAAAACTACGATAGAATATATTTAAAATAAAAACTGATTACACAAAATTCGTTAAAGATGTTTATCCTTTTACAGTCTAAGGGAGAATGCCGAGACTTCAATCACTCGACGTCAGTAATAATATTACACAGCAGCTAAAAATAACAAACAAGCAATAGTATTTTACATTAGCGATAAGCCATGAACTGTTCGACAGTTATACCTAAATTACATGTCATTTACTTTTTTTTTCTTAGAAGTAGATTATAGTTAATATAAAGGGCGCGTACAAAGACTAACCCCCAGAGAATGTCAACGCTTCAACCCCCAAAACCCAAATCTACTGCTACCGACCGCTCCACCTGCCACCTATGTGGGCGTTCTTTTTCCACCAAGCAGAACCTGACTTGCCATCTAAAACAGAGTTGTCCTCTGAAGACGTCAACAACGGCAGAAACGCTACACACAACCAGCTGCAGTCCACACATTGTCATATTATCCGAGGACGATTGAAGCTCTGTGGAGGAAAACATCCCTCCCTCGATCAACCCTATAACGTGTGACTCGTGTGGAAAAAGTTACGAGAAGTTGAAACGTTTAAAACAACATCAAAGGTACTACTGCCACCCCCCCCTCTCGAAGAGTTTAGGGATTTTATATCCAAAAGCGGTCTAACACAACACTGCTGACACGGCACCGAGTATGATGCCATGGTTGAGGAGTCCGCCTACCGCAAGCAGCGCCGATTCTCAACCCTGAAATTATACCATATATCGATGGAAGAACTTCGCTACTCGGGACCGCCATCTCAACTCAACAACCACCTTTCGGGCAGGTTTCAACACGACGTAACTTCAATCAAGACACTACGGCGCTCCTCACGTTATAAAAGAGAAATCGAGAGAATACGCAGCGACTTCGAGGAGGCGGAGCCTGGTACAGATGTCACGGAATTGGCCGTCCTTCTACCCTCCATCACCGTAACACACGCCACTCCGGAACCAACCATCTTCTCCACTGAAGCCACTCAAGTAGAGGTAACCAACGAGGCTTCTCCGGAGTGCAGCTCTTCGCGGCCCCCGTTGACGTCACCCGGTTATGTCAGACCACCACATCCAAGCTGCTGAAGTGGAAACGGAAAACCTGGTAAGGGACTACCTTCAGCAGCTGCCGTCTGATGACACAACCGCCACAACGTACACCACCCTTCTCCAACCCCATCTTAATTCCTCTACGGGCGCAGAAGTTATTTTGAAGGAATTTCTTCTGCGCACTCGAGAAAGAGTTGTAATGGAACCCCCCGACGAGCGCAGGATTCTAAACCAACGAAGGCATCCCCCATGCCCTTGTCGAATAGGAAAACCCACGTCGTACGCTACCGCGTAGCTCAACAGCTATATACCACCAACAGAGCCCTTTTGGCCCAGAAAGTCATCGATGGTTTGGACCTAGATGCTCCTCCAACCACACCACATCCAGATGACATTCTTGGGACCTACCGCCGGATTTTTGCCGCCCCCGACACCCCAGTAGGTTGCCTGCACTTGGTTGATACACGAGCCCCGTATCCCAACCTGATGTACGCCCCCGTTACGGAAGCGGATATTCGGAGTCAGCTGAATAACGACGAGACGTTTGGCTCTGTTATTTAACTTTATGTTGTTTACAGGTGTCACACCCCTCACCCTCTGCAGTTGCAGAACAACTCTGATCCCCAAGGGAAAGGCTGATCCCGACGACGTCAACAATTGGAGACCTATAACAGTAGCTCCAATTTTTGGTCAGAATATTCCATCGAATTCTGGCCAAGAGATTAGCCACCTTTAATCTAAACAAGAGCAAACGGGGATTCATCTCCTTAAACGACACACTAGTCAACGTCGTCTCCATCTGGACCCTAATCCACCAACAGGACGTCATCCTTAGACGACCAACAATATCTGGTCAGGGTGACAGACAAATCTACGACGAAAAGGCATGGTATTGAACAGTAGAAAATGCACCCACCTCAGCGTCAACCTTCCACCGGCCAGGAAGAAATTGTGAACCGCCTCCAAAAGCCGGGTGTACCTTGGGTCTGACGCTATTCCTCAGGTTGGACCTGAAGACCAGTTTAAATACCTTGGGTTCAAATTCCATCCGACCGGAACCCAAACCCCCAGCCCGATCGAAATAACCACCGCCCTCAGCCGTGTGAAGAATGCCCCGCTCAAACTGTGGCAAAAACTGGAACTGGTAACAATATATTTACTCTCCAAATATTATTATCAGTTTCAGAATCCTTCTGTGTCCGCCAAGGCGCTTGGCCAAACCGACAAGGCTATACGGCGTACAGTGAAGAGCATACTTTACTTACCAAGTTCCACAGCGAACGCCTTCCTGTACGCCGAGAAGAAGGCAGGCGGGTTAGGACTTCCGTGCTTTTCCGCCCGCATACCTGACATCCTGCTGAAGCGCCTCCAAAACCTGACGCAATGGGATGACCCTAAACTCCACACCATCCTGAACTCGCCCCATGTGCTCAGGCTCGCCGAACATCTGGCATCTATATGTGAGCCGTACTAACTGCAGAACGAACAGCGAGGATACTGGCGCAGCCGACTCGAGGCTTCTGCGCCCTGCTCCGGCCTCGCGGCCCATTCCGAGTCGCCACAAACGACCAACTGGATACGTTCCCCGCCCACCTTCTGGGACGGATCCACCTACATCAAGGCCATTCGACTACGAGCCGGAGTACTGCCAACCGTGGGAGGGTTACACAACCAGCACCTCCCCTTCGACCAACGACGTTGTAGGGCCGGTTGCCGTGCAGTGGAGACCATCACCCACAGCCTCCAAAAGTGTCCGCTGACACACTGAGAACGAATACGGAGGCACGACAACCTGGTGGAAATAGTTACTAATGCAGCTAGAACAAAGGACAGGGACACAAAGGTAGAACCACGCTTCCGTACGCCTGACTGACGCCTACGGAAGCCCGACCTCGTATTCCAGCGGGACGAATCTGTTATCGTTGCGGACATTAGAGTATCTTCGCACACTCCCATAAGTTGGCGCCATACTCGGACGATGCCTTCCTGAATGCGGTTAGAACACTCCATCCAGGCCGGGAAGTCTCCGTCAACGCCCTCATCATGGGAGCTCGAGGCACATGGTGCTCGAGGAACGACACCCTAATGGAAGCTTTGGGCCTTGAGAAAACCATCATATCCAGCCTCCTTTGTTCCACCCTACGAGGCGGGATATATTCCCACACGGCCTTCAACTGCATCGTCTAGCAGCGATGACGAAAAACCGGACACAACACAACCCGAATGCGACGAACACCAACAACTATATAAGCGCTAGGAGACAACAACATATTTTAAATTAAAAAATATGTTGTTACAATAATACATAATAATACAAATTACTTGTCGTGGCTCCGCCCACCGTCGGCCTACCAAAACGAACCCGAGCAAAGGTGACAAGTGGTTCTTTGATTAACCGTTTGCAGAGAACGATTTAAGTTCAGAAGTCTATGTTTGCTAAAATTTGAAGATGATTGTGTTTTTTGTTGAGCGGAGTCGTGCGTATTTGAATTATCAGTGTTTTCGCCTATCATTATTGTATTGTATTGCCTCTCTCTGATAGTCTGATTTTTAATCCCACATGTGATCATGGTCACTACCAAGCTATCTTCCAATTCCTTTAATTGACATCGTGCTGCTTTCTTTTAAGTTCTATGATGAAGTCTTCCGTGCTTTGATCGTCTTCTTGCCTAGCAATGAAAAACTTATACCTCTCGTAGGCAATATTTTCCTTTCCCAAAAAATGTTCTTCAAATTTGTTTAGAAGTACTTGTAGTTTTTTCTTCCTCTCCATCTTCTAGCTTGAATGTGGTATACACCCTAAACCGCTCGTCTCCTATATAATGCAATAACTGTGCACATTGGGTTTTTTCATCTTTCTTTACTACTTCTGACGCCACTAAATAATTCTCAAAACGTGCTCGCCACAGCTTCCAATTTTCTGCCACATTTCCTCTAAACGATAAGGCTGAAATTCCTCGGCTTTCCCCCATTTTGTTTGTACATCGAAAAATGCATACGTAATTTATACAAAGTACACACTGTTTTTGCTTATTTATTTTAATTATTTATCACCTCACGTTGGCTTACGAAGACTGCGCCATGTAAATTATCATATTTGTTCTTTTATGCAAATATCATCTCTCTACTTAATTAAGGTCTTGTGGAGCGTGTCACTTAAAATCAGGTTCAGTCAACACTAACTCTCTTTTTATTATTTTTCTTTTTCTTCCTTACATTGCTACTTAAGGTATACAACCTTGCATTCATCTATGGCTTGGTTGCCTACCCTTACATTGTCTAACTCTAATACGTAGCTTTAGGTGCATTTTACTTCTTTCTCTTCTTGTTTCTGTTTAATTAGTGTGGGTGATGATTGTATTGTTGTTATTTTCGCTATAACGTTCTTAATTTTCTAGGTAGGTATTGTTAGTATTAGTATTCGCAATTATTACTTCTAATTTCTGCTGTTTATTATAGTTACTGTGTTCGGTTTGGCAGTATCCCGCCGGTAGATAATTTGATGAGATCACTTCGATGAAGAATAGACTGTAGAATTTGTTACTATATACAATTTATTTACACTTATATTTACAACGTCGGTTATGATAGACATTCACAGGAACAATTGTGATTGGTTGATAAGTTTTGATTAAAAAATATTTGGTTTAATTGGTTTAGATATGAATCTCGAATCGGTTCGCTAGAAAATCTGGTATTGGTCCGCAAAAATATAAAACTTATAACTTATAAGGCTGGAAAAGAAAAAGTGGTTGATACCTAAAAGTACATCTAGTTATGATATTACCAATTTAGGTACCAACCCTCCGAGAAATTTGAAGTCTGGGAAAAACCAGATAATAAATACTTTAGCTGGTCGTACGAATTTGTGTTTCTGACCAACAACATCTATTTACAAATATACAATGTTTCCTGTTGTACGATATGAATAAAGTAATAAAAGTAATAAAATCTAAGAATACCAAAAAATAAACATAAGCTAGTAAAAGTCTTTGTAGCACCGAACATTTTATTTTTTAACACTTCACAATCACAATCACTCACTATGTTCCATTGGAAGTGGGCAGATTTTCGTTATTCCGCGCTTGAATTCACCCTTGGTCGTTTTGACCGTAACAGTTCCAGTGAGGCCATCAGGTCCGGGATGTAGTTGAACTATCTTCCCCAAAACCCATTGGACAGGTGGCAGGTTGTCCTCCTTTATTAGGACAATGATCTATCTGCGAATTAGGTCCTTGTTTTTTCCATTTTGATCGCTGTTGAAGTGCTGTCAAATATTCCCGTTGCCAACGTTTCCAGAAGTGTTGGGACAGTTGTTGGATCCGTTGCCATCGAGAAAGTCAGTTTATGTTAATATGTGTAACATCAGGTTCCAAAGGAGCAATAAGTGGACAACCAATGAGGAAATGTCCTGGAGTTAGGACGTCCAGTTCGTTTGCGGAATTGGGAAAAGGAGTAAGAGGGCGTGAATTGAGGATTGATTCGATTTGGGTTAGCAATGTACTCATTTCCTCAAATGTAACATTTGCGTTACCTATCACGCGTTTAATATGAAATTTTGCTGATTTAATTCCAGCCTCCCAAATCCCGCCAAAATGTGGAGATCTAGGAGGTACTAAATGCGATTTTATAAGTTCATTGGAAAGAGAATCGACTACCCTTTTGTTAAAATCGCTTGACATAACAAGTTTATGCAATTCTCCTAGTTCTTTATTAGCCCCGACAAAATTCGTAGCGTTATCTGAGTATAAGTGTGCGACCTTGCTGCTTCTTGACATAAATCGTCGGAGAGCTGTCAAAAATGTTTCTGAAGACAGGTCAGTTACCAGTTCTATACGAACTGCCTTGGTTGCCATACAAATAAGAAGAGCAATGTATGCTTTACGTAATTTTTTACCTCGACCACGTCCCTAAAAATTGGACCTGCATAGTCTATGCTTGTACGAATAAGAGGTCTAGCAGGTTGTACTCAAAATGCAGGTAAGTCTGCCATTATTTGATTTGTATTAGAAGGATTAGCCTTAAAACATGTAATACAATTTCATATAACACCTCTGACAATGTTTCTACTTGATATAGGCCAAAATTTATTCCGTAGAGTTGCTAATGTTAGTTGTGGTCCAGCGTGAAAATTTTATGATATTATAAGATAATAATTTTGGTAATGTAATGGTTTGGCAAAATTAGCTGATGTTTAGTATGATGTGGGATGGTCGAGTTATTTAATCGACCACCTACTCTTAACAATTGGTTTTGATCTAAAAAAGGGTTAAGTGACAAAAGATTGCTATTGTTACTTAAATGTTTTTTAGCCTTAAGATCCCGTATTTCTGTTTCAAAAACTTCTCCTTGTACACTCTTTACAATGTGTTCCATTGCTGTTTGTAATTCATTAGGATCTATATTGCCTATACGTTTGGTTTATGGATTTCTACAATTTTTATACAATGATAATTATGAAATTGGGTTTGGTTGTAACAATATTGCATGTTCGTTTTTCTAAGGTTAAATCAGTATTGTTATTGTTGGTTTGAGCGGGCCAAAATTTAGAATTCTTTTGAAGCCATGGTGGTCCATGCCACCATAAGTTACTGTTTATTAGATTTTCTGCTAAAATACCATGCGAAACTATGTCCGCCGGATTATCTTCCGATTTTACGTGATACCAATCTTCGATATTGGTACTGTCTTGGATTTTGCGATACTCTGTTCGCTACAAACGTTTTCCAGTTCTTTGCGGGAGAGGAAAGCCACGATAAAACAATGGTAGTATCCGTCCAGTTATAATGACGATCGATTTTAATGTTTAAAAATTGCAACAATTTTCCTTTAAGTTCGGCCAATAAAACTGCAGCACACAGTACTAACCTTGGTAATGAAATAACCTTTACTGGCGCGACCCTAGATTTCGCACATAATGATTGACAATGATATTTTTGATTGGTCATTAAGGTCTTATATAAATCCACACGTCGTATGCCTTTTCAGAGGCATCGCAAAATGCGTGCGTCTCGGTAAATGAGTATAGACAATTAAATATACTCCTTGGTATTGAGATTTAGTTAATTTTTTCATAATTTCAACTGAATCTATTGACGGGAAATTGTGAAACATCTTTTAAATAAAAATAAAACGCAACTAACACTTTTAGATGTTACAAAAGTTTTATTAAAAACTCTACAGCCGTTTCGACCGACTAGGTCTTTTTCAAGAGTAATTTGTTTACTAAAGTTATTGTACAAAGTTCTTACATTTATAGGTACCTACAAAATATATCAGGTAAAATTCAGGTAGAATGGAAAAAACTACCATCTGTTATACTGTACTCCTTAAATATTCATCAATTATTGGTGTATCTTTAAATTCGGATTTATCGTTCGTGATACTCTTATTATTTTTGAAAGCTTTTTTAATTTCGAATTGTTCTAAAACATTGAGTCGTCTACCTTTATTTTCAGTGTGAAGAATTGTAAAATTACTTATGTCAACCTGGTGATTATTTTCAAGACAATGTACA
Source organism: Agrilus cyanescens (assembly GCA_947389935.1). NCBI lineage: Eukaryota > Metazoa > Arthropoda > Insecta > Coleoptera > Buprestidae > Agrilus > Agrilus cyanescens. The sequence continues at coordinate 13,872,186 of OX376709.1, read as the reverse complement.
CTTATTCCTGTTGTTGATTTTTTATTATTTACATCTTTTTTATGTTCTTTAAGTCTTATTCCAAAATTCCTGCCTGTTTGACCAATATAAAAGGAGTCACAATCTGCACAATTCAATTTATAAATCCCGCTTTTTTCTGATTTATTAAGTTTTTGTTTATTATTAACTAGATATTTTTTAACGTTACATTTATTCACTGGCATTGGTCTTATGTCTAATTTGGTTAGTTCCTTATATAAGTTGTTATTAGAGTTTATATAATTAATAAATTTATAGTTTTTTTCCTTTTCAATATGAGAATTGTAGAAATTCTTTAAAATCATTTTTTTCTTTTTATTGTTGATTAATTGATCGATTAATTTGGGTTTGTATCCATTATTCTTAGCAATGTTCTTAATTATTGCTATTTCTTTTTGAAAATTATTTTCACTTAGGGGAAATTTTAATAATCTATGAATTAGACTATGAAAGGTTGAAAGTTTAATTTGCCAAGATTGTTTTGATTTTGCCGGTATAATAACGATACTATTTTTAGCAATGAGGAATATAATAATAAAATTAACCACCTGATAAATGGCCAAGATTTTGAAAAACTCAGTAATGACCCCACAAACAAATTTCAAAGAGAGATTATCACTTCAATCAAGAATAATAATTTAATATTTCCTGACAATCATTTATTTAAACTGAAAACAATGAACCCTACAGCCCCAAGATTTTATGGATTACCCAAGATACATAAAACCGACACACCGATGAGACCACTAGTATCGTATATAAATGCACCATCTTATAACCTATGCAAAGAACTAAATAAGATAATTCCAGAAATAATCAACTTCAAACCCAAATATTCCGTTAAAAACTCATACGAATTTATAAATAACACCAAAAATCTAATTATACCTAATAACGCGAAATTAATTTCTTTTGACGTTACTAGTTTGTTTACATCGATACCGGTACTAGAACTTATAAATATAATAAAAAAATCATTAAATGAGCTAGATTTAGATAATGCTTATAAGAATCAACTAATTAACGTAATTGAAACTTGTGCTAATCAAAATTATTTTTCTTTTAACAATAATTATTATAAACAGATTGAAGGACTGCCTATGGGCTCACCCATTTCACCACTGTTTGCTGATATCTTTATGTCTAACTTTGAAAATAATCTATTTAATTTGAATAATAACTTAACAAATAATATATTATACTGGACAAGATATGTCGATGACATTTTAGCAATTTGGATAGGTACTGACAGGCAATTAGATCAATTTTTAACTTATTTAAACAACATTAACAAAAGGATTAAATTCACAGTAGAAAAACAAGACAAAGACCTTGACTTGAACTTCTTAGATGTAAATATAAAAATTATTAACAACAAATTAGAATATGATATTTACAGAAAACCTACAAGCACAGACGTTATTATACCGGCAAAATCAAAACAATCTTGGCAAATTAAACTTTCAACCTTTCATAGTCTAATTCATAGATTATTAAAATTTCCCCTAAGTGAAAATAATTTTCAAAAAGAAATAGCAATAATTAAGAACATTGCTAAGAATAATGGATACAAACCCAAATTAATCGATCAATTAATCAACAATAAAAAGAAAAAAATGATTTTAAAGAATTTCTACAATTCTCATATTGAAAAGGAAAAAAACTATAAATTTATTAATTATATAAACTCTAATAACAACTTATATAAGGAACTAACCAAATTAGACATAAGACCAATGCCAGTGAATAAATGTAACGTTAAAAAATATCTAGTTAATAATAAACAAAAACTTAATAAATCAGAAAAAAGCGGGATTTATAAATTGAATTGTGCAGATTGTGACTCCTTTTATATTGGTCAAACAGGCAGGAATTTTGGAATAAGACTTAAAGAACATAAAAAAGATGTAAATAATAAAAAATCAACAACAGGAATAAGTGTACATTGTCTTGAAAATAATCACCAGGTTGACATAAGTAATTTTACAATTCTTCACACTGAAAATAAAGGTAGACGACTCAATGTTTTAGAACAATTCGAAATTAAAAAAGCTTTCAAAAATAATAAGAGTATCACGAACGATAAATCCGAATTTAAAGATACACCAATAATTGATGAATATTTAAGGAGTACAGTATAACAGATGGTAGTTTTTTCCATTCTACCTGAATTTTACCTGATATATTTTGTAGGTACCTATAAATGTAAGAACTTTGTACAATAACTTTAGTAAACAAATTACTCTTGAAAAAGACCTAGTCGGTCGAAACGGCTGTAGAGTTTTTAATAAAACTTTTGTAACATCTAAAAGTGTTAGTTGCGTTTTATTTTTAATTTTTTCAATATAATTCAGGGAATCTATCAATAGGGTATATAAATCAGATGGCAGTGTTTCATCCCACCATTTTTTAAATTCAGGGGTAGAATTATCATGACCTTTGTTAGCTGTTTCTTCTATTTCCCAAAATTTGACTACTTCAATTTCTAATTTTGAAAAATTGCACAAAAAATGATTTTTAATAGGTTGTGCAGATTGAATAGTACCACCTACTATCCTGTTGAAATCCGTGGATTTAAAAAAATAATAAAACAATTAAACGTCTCACTTTCTGTTCACTTGTTTATTGTCTGATCAAAATAAAATAACACATCAACAAATTTCCATATTCTAATGCCAAATTAAATGTTCTTCTTTTACAAATATACCGGACATTTCCTGTCCTTACATACAACACGACTCGACCTCAACGAGAGCCTATACTAGTTTTTTTACCACATAACATAATACATACATAATACAATCTTGTATGATGCGTGCGCATCCACAAATACCAAAAGAAAAGGATTATATCTACCCATTAATTCCAACATATCCAACCAAGATGAGTTTTTTGCAATGTTAACGAAGATACGTTTCTTTTACCAACAATTAGCAAATCTAAAAACAATTCTGCTCCTATTAATAAATCTATTTCGCTAGAAATATTAAAGGTAGGATCTGCTAAACAAAGATTGTCGGGAATACTAATATTATGAGCTGGAAAAGTAATCGGTTTGTTAAGTTTGGTAATATTAAACATTTAATTTGTTTTGAAAATGAATTAATTCTTGATTGCAATTTTATTGTAACTTATTTATTAACTTTCGAAACATTGCTGTTAATTCTACTAATTGAGATGTTAATGTTGGAAGTCGGTAAGCCTAATTTTTTACAAAAACTTTCAGTCACCAAGTTTAACTCAGAGCCACCGTCTAACAAGGCCCTACATTTTTTAGGTTCGCCCTTGTGATCTTACGCAAAAATTAACACTGTTGATAATAGAACTTGCGACGGTTGCATATTGATGAAATGATTTACAATAGAAGTAGAAGGCTCCTGTGTTGAATAATCGGTATTGTTAAATTCGGTTGTTATTGATTGTTTCTCCAGTGCGACATGGCAGTACGCAACTTAGAACATGTTCTGCACGCACTAGCATAGCAATCGCGAAATTTATGATTGGATCTAAGACAATTTGAACAAAGATAATTTTTTTTAACAAATTTTATTCTATCAGGAACAGTTAATTTGATGAATCTTTCACACTGATTAATATAGTGATTTAATTTACATAAAGGACATTACGGTTTGTTGGTATTCACTGTAGTATATTTTGTTCGATTTTTCGTTATTGATATTTGAACGTTCAGAGATTGTATTGCGTTCCCTGATTTGTTGAAGAGACTCTCTTTTAACATAGAAGGTAAAGTAGGCACATCGTTAATAAGTGTAGATTCCCATTCCTTTTTGCTAACAAAATCTAATTTTGACCTTGAATAATTAAACGTTTGTTTTGGTATCTGTCTTTTAATATCAGCAGAGGCAGTTAATGAACTAATAACCTGAGCTGCTTCAGATTTAAGACACATTTTCAAATAATGAAATTTTTCCACATTACCAATGTTTTTATTTTCATTAGTCACTAAGTTAAACAAATCATAAAAAGTAAGCCACTCTTCATATTAACACACTTACTACTTACAGGAACTTAGCAGTGAAGTTCTTCACTTACGTATTTAATTTAAATACAATATCTAACACTAACGTTACATACAATAAAAAACTTAAGAAGGCTGTTGTATTCGGGCAAACAATTTTTTGTATCACTTGTAACTCTAACAATAAAGGAAACACATTAATCTTCCAATACATCATCGCATAGTTATATATATAAATTCACTATCGTATGTAGCAGCCTGAACGAACGTTATTTTTTTGAATTTTCAAAATCAGATGCAGTCACGCAAAAAATTCCTTTCGTAACATTCCTTACTTACATCCGTAGCTTGATTTGCGCTAACTTTTTTTGTTATTTTTCCTTTAGAATCGATCTAACGCAAACTTGTTTTGTCTGAGATCGTACAATTGATTTCAACGACAGAATCTGAAGTTACACCATCAGATTAAGCATCCAGAATTCCATATTCCCTTAAAATTGTAAAGCCAGTAGTTTGTACAGTAACTTTTAACTCCCTGTGTAGCTGTGCTATAACGGATTTTTCTAAATTTATTCCTCTCATCATGTTTTAGGATTGAAACTGTTTCGTAATATCTACTATTTGACTTGTTAGGACTCCACTAAGTCTTTTACAAATTGCTGCGTCGTATATTTTTGAAGCAGTTATGCCCCGTAACGAAGTTCGTACCATATTGAACTTTCACTTTGATTGTGACTTAATGCACATGCATTTTCAATATTTTCTTTGCTGAGATTATGACAACAGAAACTTATAAATTGTGTGCGGTCTGTTGTAATCCTTTATCACATAAGTCCATCATCATCTGGTGAATTGAAAGTTTTGTAACATTTGGTTCTTGGTTGTGTACTAATAATGGGAGATATAAGAATCATGATTTTTTGTTAACTCGACTACTTCGAGGAAATACTCTGATTTTACAGAAGTATTGCGAAATAGTTTTTTTCCGATTTCCACAGATTTTATAAATCTAATTGTGCTTCCAATCCGATATAAAATCGGTTTCTTCCAGTAGCATTCAACTGTAGTGGGTGCAGGTTCCTCAGATCTTCGGTGGATCCACATTAATAATGGTATTGCATGTTTATAACCTCCCGCCGACGCTGCACAATCAAAACATTTAATTTCGACAATTTCTTGCCTTTTTTCATTAATTTTGCACACCACACAGTAAGGCTTTGTGCGAACTCTGTGTTCTGCAAGTAGCCGACAGCCGTATCTCCATAAGATTCTCTACCAGATCTTTAACGAAATTAAAATATTTATTAATATGAGTAAATAAATATTCTAAATACAATGCGTGTTGTGGTAGTGATTCTGAGAAGAACCGTTTGAGATGCGGTTGCTTATGTCAACATCTGTGGTGAACCATGAATACCTCTTCGATTTTAGGGAGGATACCTATTCGGTATCAGTGGAGAAGGAAAAGCGAGTCAAAGTTAGACTGATTTATTCGATTATTTACAGCATATTTATAGTGATATCAAATACATGGACATTATGGAAAATGTACGGTCAGCAGCTTACACTGGTGTGTGAAATTATTCTGACCTACTTTCCGGCTAAAAACTGCCGATGTTCTATGTAAACAGAATTATATTTCGCAGTAGAGAGTGTATTAATATTTGTTGTTTGATGAGTACCGTGTGTTCCCACATTAGATAAAAATTTATGTGTTACATTTTCTGCAACCTCTCCATTGGGGCCGCCCTTGCGGTGTCCTGTGTAGATGGACTTGGTGATAAGCTCGTAACCGACGACGTATAATCTCTGTTAAATAACCAGGCATTCCACGCATTGACCGTATGCATAGATCGCCCCTAATATTCATCATTGCACTAAGGAGTTATATGTAGAGACTTATCAGTGTACTGGACGCCCTTGTGCCGATATCACCGCACCTTTATCAACACTTGCCACTGCTGTATACGGAAGTTCAAGGAGTGGACACAACAGTCATACTCACACACGTTACTCTCTGCAGGTTCCCTGCCACTCCAGGTATATCTATCTAGATCTACAGTGGAGGACCTGACACATTATAGGCTTTACCATGCGCCTAAAGGTACATCCGGCCCGTCGGCCGTTCTCCTTAAACTTCAATACTTTCATAGGTCTTACACTTAAATAATAACCACAACCACTGTAGGTTACATAATAAGTGCACAATAACTATTAGCCAAATTTTTGATAGTAATCAATGATAACTATCCTGAAGGCAATTTACTCTTCCTTATCCGCCGATCGCCACGTCACTACTGCCCTTTTAGAGATCTCGCTCGTTTTCACGACCCTCCATGATTTCAGATTACATGGCGCATTAGTACTTTAGTCGTCGTTGTGTTATTAGACAAAATAATACTCTCTGAAATTCTATTCATAATTTTCATTTATTTTTAGACACCAAGGCCGAACACAACACATCATCTACAAAATTCTGTGTTTTGTGTGATCTCTTACGCTTTTTATTAAATAATAGTTTATTTTTGTCATGATCGGCTTTAATTCATTTTGTAACTTCTTATCTTAATTGTTAAACGTCTCTTTTGTTTCCGAATCTACCTGAATTTCGTTCTGTAGCAATGATGTTCCTAAATATTTCGGCCGATAGCCTATAAGATTTTATTCGGTGTATTCTTTGTGCCCCTATGAACTGTATTGTTTAATGAAAATTGTACTTTCGGTATTTGTTTATCCAGTCTTCACTTTGACATATAGCAAATAAACTAGCTAATAATGTTCTATTTGTTCTCTCTACCTGTTCGATGTGCTCCAGGAGTTGCAACCGTATTTAAAATAGATTTTATATTGTGTTGTAAACAGAACTTCTTGAATAATTTTGAAGTAAAAGCAATTCCCCTGCCGGTAATGATTCTTGTTCCGCATGTATTAAAAACGTCTTCTAATAATTTAATTACAAATTTTTAGTTTTCGTAGTTCTGAAAGCTCTTAAAATTGTATATTTTGTAAAAGAATCTATTATTACTAGTAAATGTTCAGTTCTGTGTAACGTTTCTGCGTGAGTAGTGTGAAGTGGAATGGCAACCTTTTCAATTGAATGTAACATTACAGGTTTCTTGCCAGATATGGATTTTAAATATAAACAAGGTACGCAACAAGAAATGTACTTTTCAACGTAATTCGCATTCGAGGAACCCAATATGAATTGCATAAATGATCTAAAGTCTTCTCTACTCTGGAATGTCCCATATCATCATCATTAATTGTCTGATAAAGGGGGATCTACATCGGCGCAGCATAATAATGACGTGGAGGTGACATCTACCGCATGATGCTTCTCTTCCCGATTGATGGTCTCCCCTTCTCGACCGAGCTCGCATGGTAACTGCCTGGAGGTGGCCAGTTACCTTAAGATTTTTTGTGAGCGTTACATCTAGATATTTGACCCTCCCTTGGCTGCAATTCCTTTCTTATGAGGGATATGCAAGCTCTAAATGATAACCAAAACACTCTACAGGACTTGTTAAAAAGACTAAACGAAATCGAGATTAATTTAAGAAACGGGTCAATATTGCCAATTCATCTAACTATAGAAGAAATACATAAAATATAAACTATCACCGATTTAAATACAGTACACTAAAGGGACAAATTAACCTTTATTTTAGAAATCCCTATAATAACTCACGGTGTTTTCGAACATTTTAAAATCACTTCCTTACCTCATACTGATAGGAACAATACATACACCTTTAGTTCATTATCGAACAACTTTCTAGCTATTAACAATCTACGCAAGTACTTTATCAAAATTTCTGAGAACAGTTTAAGTAAATGTAAAAACGTAAACAGTTATCTGTTGTGCGAGCAAGAAATACCTACAGAAATGATACAGACGTCACAGAAATGCGAAATTATTCTGTTTTCGTCAAAATCACGGCAAGAAATTCCAACTTCGTATGAACTTAAAATATTAAAAACACTTAACCTTATCTTTGTACAACTCGTAACCAAAAATTCATTGCTCTACATTAGTCCAAAAGCGGAAGCAGCTAACAATTATTGCAATCGTGAATCATTGACCATTACTGAAATGAGACGGGTAGGTATAATAAAAATACAAAAAAATTACGACGTTCACATCAGTAAATCTTGAAGTCAAAATTCGCTTTCCAAAGTCAAACAAAATTTTCATTTAAGTAATTCATAAGCAATTCAAACAAAAATATTGATTGGAAAACTATAATTACTAATCCAGTCGCAGATTTTAATAATATTAATCATGATATAGTAAAATTGGAGGGAGATGAAAGTAATTTCAATCCTTTGCAAGTGATACCATTACACACAATATTTATAATAATAATAATTTTTTGTGTTTTGGTTATATCAAAAACAAAAGCTTACAGAATGGCAATGTGTACTTTTATGAATTAAAAAAAGAATAAAGAAAACACGGAAACAGGTATCGAACTGCAAGAACTGAGAGGAAATAGTCCCTGTGGTTGCCAATAACTAAGAACTGTGTGGTTAATGCGTCCTGTTGACCAAACTGCATTTGCAGATGTAAAGTATTTGCAACCAGAACTTAAATAAACACAAAAAAAAAACCTAGTTTAAATTGGTTATTGTAAATTAATAATAAAATTGTATCTGAATGTTATACAAAAAAATAATAATAATAGAATAAATTTTTTTTGTTACTAGTTGTATATATAGTAACTTAGGATTCTTAACACGTTCGCGACGTTGTGACCCACCGGTGGATCATACCGGTCTTTGCTAACAGACGTACGTGCCCACGGGTGGATCACGCAGTATTATAGTTTAAATGGATACAGAAAATAAACGGCTGCTGTGGAAGCTTTTATATTTTACGTACGGCTACATAAGAGGTATGAGTTTGTTCATGCAAAGCCGTTTTTCAATCTGCTGGAAAATAGTATCAGTATACAACTTATAAATAATCCAAATATCTTGCTAGTCAAAAGGCTTTATTGGCAAACACAAATGCGTATTCTGCTTAAAACTAATACACTAAAGCATGATTATTCAAATAAAATAAGTACTGCATTCAAGAAAACTATGAAAAATTGGTAACAATTATTTCTAAAAGAGAATCTATTCGTGAAATTTTCTAAAACATAACAAACACATCGTTGGCTTTCCTTCACAATCTTCGCAAAACGTAAGGACTTTTGACGCTTTCACCCTTGCTTCTTTCGAACTTTTTTCTTGCTTAATTCGTTTATAGCATTCGACACACCTTCTTCTGCTTGTCCTTGCAGTCCCTTCATGTTTTCCGATTCTATGTTGGCTCTTACTTCTTTTTAGTTTCTTTGTTTGCTCCATATTACTGTCAGTCGTTATATCTCCCCTTTCATTAAGATTTAAGTCAATAATCTAAAAAGACAGGTAAATTCCTGTTACGTCTAAATAATTAAGGATTACTAATCCCACACTTGGAACGCGTCCTATACAATAGGTACAACGAACCACAAGCCACGTCTAACATGTATGTACCTTCAGATTCAATAGTGTAATTCAATGCCGGTAGGGGTATTAGCCCTCGGAGTAGTTGTTTCTGTTGTTTCTAGTTAGTCTTGTTATTTAAGTCAATTTCTAAATCTTCTGTTTTAAGTAAACCTTCAATAATTTCTTCCCGGCAAGTCAGCATGTTCTTTTTTTTCCACTATATTTATTATAAATTACCCATGTATTTACGACGCTAGTGCCAAGGAAAACTTTTAATATTGCTTTTTTATACCATTTTATGCTTTTTCGTAAACTAGTGTAGTAAGAGGACATCTGGTCAGAGATATCCACACCTTTCTTTGCTGCATTATAGTGAAGTACTGCCAGAGGCTTTAAGATGTCTTCACCTTTTCGACTTTTGGAGCCTGTAGGAACTAGTTGGTCGATATGGTTTGGAACAGAACTAATCATAAAGACAGAACGTTTGTCATGCCATTTTATGATGCGAATACCCTCCTCATTTTGTTCCCCGTATATTTCACCTTTCCTTAATTTTCTCTTAGTAACACTTTCTGGGTTTCCTTTCCTGTTGACCCTTATCGTTCCACATACATATGTTTGGAATTTCAAAAGGTCTCTGCACAGATGTATACTACTATAAAAATTGTCTATATAAAGAGTTCGTCCACAATTTTTTAGATCTTTTAACTCCATACAAATATTGTACGTATGTCCGGTTTGACTTTTTGCCATGGAATCAAATCGAGTGAGATCATTCTTTCCTGCATAAACCCTTAAATCGTATGTGTAGTCTTCAGGTGTACATATTTTGTATATTTTTATACCATATTTGTGGGACTTTGCTGGAAGGTATTGCCTAAAAGCAAGGCGCCCCCTCCAAGGAATCATGGTCTCATCTATTACAATTTTTTCATCTGGAACCAATGTACTTTGAAAATTTTTGCAGCATGTCTAGAACCTTTTTTATTTTAAAAAGTCTATCGCTTTCCGGAGCGGGATCCTCATTATTGGCAAAATGCAAGCACATCAATAGTGCATCGAATCTGTCGCGAGTCATAATCTTCTTTATACGTTCATTTTTGTAAATGTCTTTCGAAGACCAATAGAGTCGCATTTTGCGCACTTTATTAACGTCCATTATTAGCCCATTATTAGCAAGATAGCTAGAATTTCAGTTTTATTCGTGTCCTTCCATTGATTTAAAAGAGACCTTCGATAAAGCGCTTTAGTTCGAAGAAGTTGAGATGCATACCGATTTGTTTCTTCCACTATGATTTCCATAATTTTATCTGTTATAAAAAGTCTGTATATTTAGTATGGTTGAGATAAATCCAGATTTTGTATCTGCAGGCCACCTTGTCCTGTATATCGGATAGTAGCAGATGAATTTGTGCATGGTCCCCATTTATCACTACTGACTGCAGTTCTGGTACTGTTGTCAATTTCCGAACTAGATGAATCGCTTCCTTCACTACTATTATCACTATTTTCTAATGGTAATATATTCACAGTTTCTGTTTCACTATCTGATGGCCGATAAGAATCTTCGGAGTCCTAATATTGTTCAGATTCAGAGGACGAAAAGTATGTATAACACTGGTGTCTTTTGGATGTCGGTGTTATTGGTCGAGTAGATGATGGTGATGGTAACTGCTGAAGTGGTGACTGATGTGGAACCTGTGATGGTGATGTAAGTTCTTCTTGCATGTGATGGGAAACTGTATTTTGAAGTGGTAAATCGGATAATAGTTCTGATTCCTCTAGTGAAGGAAACGGTGACTGATCAAGTAGTGACTGATGTGGAGTGTTTTGTGATGTAAATTATTGCTGAATGTGAAGCGAAGCTATGTTCTGAACTAATGGATATGATGATGCATGTGTCGCAGAATGGGTTGGTAGTGGATGAGAGGTTTCAGCTAGGGCCCTAGCTAAAATTCTTTTACTTCTTTGTGACATTTTAATTCACTAGTGACAAACTACCCAAAACGAAGTAATCTAATAACTAACTTTTTATAATCGAATGAGAAAAACGTACACAAGATACATGTGCTTCGACGTTTGCGTCAAGAGGATACACAATAGAACTAAAGCTGTGAGTCGATAGTATCCTATTTATATGTAACAGGTTCAGAATATACAGCATTATTTCCAACTAGGTACTCGAAATAAGGAACTATTGTAACTAATCTATTTATAGATACGTAGATAGCCGGAGGCCGACGTTAGTACTCTTGTGCACTCCTTTGACGGCAATCGTAGTGTAAAACACATGTAAATGACTAATCCATATTTTACGTAAATTTTCCCTTTTTGACAATAATTATTATAATCATTTAAGTCAACTACACGAAAATATTGTATTTTATTTTGAAAATTAAGTCATTCTCCTCGTGCCCACCGGTGAGTCACAACGCCTTCTGGACGAAATTATTATCAAGGGCCGTTGTGACCCACCGGTGGCACACCCAAAAATCATTGAAAAACAAAAAAAAACAAATTTTGATTATAACAACATTATAATAACGTCGAAAAACAAACAATGAAGTAAAAAAATCAAATTATAAAATTCCGGCCCATAGCCATACACCCTAAATACATTGCCGTCGCGAACGTGTTAATATGTATTTATAAGTAACTATACCACTCACTGCCTTACCACACTTCTGACTACTTGAAGCCTTCAAATTCAGCATCATAGCCCTGGGTTCACGAAATGGGTAAAGAAACACAAAATTTGACGTAAATGGAGGTTGAAGATAGAATCATCTAGGACAATGAAACACAAATATTTGATTTATCGGTTAGAAGAAGACGTGATGGTATCGAGATATCAAGGAATCTTTTTGGGTTGCAATACTGTTCAACCACGAGAACTGCAACAGCTAAGACAAGTAGCGGAACTGCAACAGCTGAGACAAGTGTCGAAAGTACTTGTGAATCAGAAAATACCGACCTTTCACTTTAACTTCCCTATATGGAATCTGGTTATTGAATCCTTATTAAGAAAAATGGTACAAAAAGAAAACTAATTTGTATTATGGCGGTACATTTGACCGAAATCAACCAAGCACTACTGGAACGCACGTGTTCGACACTGGTAAGATGCCAACAAATTCTCAAGAACTAGAAGATCGAAACCTTTATCCAAGGAGTGCTGTGTGGTATAATTTGAGTTGTTAAGAACTCTCCAGTGGTAGTTATAAGTTAGGTAGGGCATAAGTTCTCTGCTGGACTCAGAGTAGCACCGACGGGGGGTGATGTCGCATATCACCCAGTATATGAGCGATCTACTTCACCGTTATCGATGTTACCTACTTATTTCGGTGAACCAATGTTTGGTAACTGCGGAATAAGCAGGTGACGGCCCAATAAAAGGGGCCAACAGATACAAATTAAGGAAGTTTGTGCGCGTACCGTCTAGGACGGAATATTGGCGTTTACTTTGAGTTCCTGATAAGTTTACTCAATTATTCTTATTGTATTTTATTAAGTTTTCATCTTCCGCTTGATTTAATTATTACGACTATTAAATAAAGTTTATTTTATTTATTGTTGGTTGTTCTTGTGCACTTTTGCTTTTGCCAAGCGAGTCTCAATCATCTGCCAAAATCAAAACCCCAGGCGATTAATAACCCGAAACCTCTCAAATCACCGCCACAATTGGTGGAATATGTCAAATTTGGTGGTTATTGCCACACAGCGTTCTTCCAAAGCGATCTGTTTTAGAAGCTCCATCGCTTCCCAAGATATGGTACCCAAACCTAAGACCGTCCACCGCCCCACCTTATCTATCCGAAGCACCCTCCTTAGAGCGTCATCGATTTCTTCCTCCGTTATTGACGGATCTACATCCTTTATGAGGACGGTCTTTTTGTTGACTCTATGTCCTACAGTGCTACCGTTTCCTAACACTCGGCCCATTTCTTTGAGGAGGGATTCGTTCGCTCCCTTCTTTCTCTTGCTGGTCGTAATCGCCAACCCTCCTCTCGCTTGTCTGGTAATCCGCACCACCTCAGCCCCAACTTTTGCAATGTCTATTTCATTTCTTAGTTTTCTCAATACATCGGCGTAACTCATTCCGCCGTCGAAAGCCTCTTCGCCAATTACAATGGATGAAGTTTTAGCCTTTCTTTTCCTGAACTCCCATTTCTCCCTACTGTCCTCCTGAGTGGAGCCAGAGCCGTTCAGGGAGACAGCAATTCCGCTACCTCTCCCAACAAATTCCAGCATCCTTCTGATCCTCCTAATTATTCCCACTACGTCTATCTTCACCTTCTTTGCGTCTCTGTTGGGCAGGATCTCCCATGTGCTTAAGAGTTTATTAAATAGATCGCGGTCCTCGTTCTCTAGGCGAGAGACAGCTATGGATCAGGCTTCTGCTCAACAGACTCGCCGTTGTCCTTTACTGTTTTGGTTTTTCGGACCTCAGGCTACCGAATAATGCGGTTAAGGTAACCGCTCCTTTCCGCCGTTTCAGGATTCACGATTAAAAGCGGATTATCACCTTGTGAATAGTCGTCATTCTGCGTGTTGCACGACTGGAAGCACTCTTCGGGCCACGCCTCCTCCTCATCTATCGTGACAAAGTCTTCATATAATTTCTCTTCTTTATTGAGAATTGAATTCACCTTTACCATCTGAAAGGCGGTTACCCTTCCCTCGTCTCCGTCTTAGACCCTGACTGAGATCAATTCCTTCGCTTGGGGATCTTAGGGTTTAGTGTCGGTTCCTTGTGTATCTGTCACCCATCTGTTCAATTCCAGCCACTCTCTAATCCTGTTTTTTATAAGCTTTCTGGCAATAACCTTGATATCATGTTCAGGCTTACGACATCTCTCTTGATGTTCTTAGAGCCATCAGCGAAGCCCATTAGTTTACAACTGGCTGTTCCAGTCCCTTTGGAGACATGTCACCGAAATCGATCGAGGCCGTTCCTTTCGGCTCTCTCTTTTGCTTGTTTTGAGTTTCTCTCTAGAATCCTCTTCTAGGTTGACGATTCAACAATGAACACCTCATCGTCGAGGTGCTTTGGTTGGTCCCCTCCAGGGGAGGGGTGGTGGAAATCACTGGAATAACTGCTTCACTAGATTTGTTCGTATGCAGAATTACACACGGTATAAATGTACTTTTCCCGGTTCACTCCTTTAACTATTCTGTATGTACAAATTCTTATTATTTATATTTTTACCATATATGCGAATGATATCTATGTACATTAATATGAATTACATTCAAGAACCAACTACAAATTACCTCAAATTAATGAGGAGAAAGCTTCATGTTCTTGAATGTAATTCATATTAATGTATTTAAAATCGCCACTAGGTACTAAATATTTCTCGATATTTCATTGTTAATGATACCTATGTGATAAAGGTAATACAGCCGCACTTTTCACCCATAACGAAGTTTTAGATTGTGCTCGAACTTTTCGAATACCTTTACTTCATTCTTGAAGCACACTTAAACCATCTTTAATTATTAAAGTATCCAGGTTTTTCTGTAATAGATCGTCATATTATTAACGAAATCGCTTATTGATCATCACTTATCACGTGCGCGAATGTTTCTTTTTCGACCTCGTCAATTATTAAGGAGAAATTTACTTATTTAGGTTACTTGCTACTTCTTTTAAGATTATATTACAAGCACTACCTAAATCCATCTAACTTTTAACTTAATTTTCATTTATCCATGCGTCCTTATAGTATTTAGCATTGAATTGTTCGTCTTTTAGTCATAATACTTTTTAGTAGATGCACCAGTTTTTCCTATATTCTTATCAGGACACTGAAAAACTCGATGATTACTTTTCCGACAAATAAAACAACTATTACTATTACTACGGCAATTTTTCGCGGTATGCACTATTTTTTTGCACACCAGACATTGGAATTCGTTTTTCTTTTTGAAGTATGTTGAGTGTTTCTTGATAAACTTATTCACCTTGATGTATCTACCTGAAAACTTCTTTTACTTACAAGTTTTAAGGAGATTAAGTTGTTATATTAATCATTTATAAGTTATAAAATAGTATAACGAGAACATAGAGTAACTTTACAGTTACGAGAGCATTATTAATTATTACTTATAATTTAAGTTGAAATATACTTTGTGGACAGATAAACTAAGAGTGTACTGATTGTGTCTAGAGTAGAAGCATGCACAGCGATATCAACACTACAATTATTGCCGCCACTCAAAACTCCTCAATAATTATAATAACTAACTATCAAAAATCATGTTATTATTATTTATATAATCTTAATTGGTTAACAAATTTTTTAAACAAATTCTTATTTAAAGGTTTAGTAAATACATCTCCCAATTGATTTACCGATTCAATATATTTTTTTGTTATTTCATTGTTCTCAACCTTTTGGTTAATAAAACTATATTTCGCATCCATACGTTTTAATCTTTTCTGATAAGGATTATTTACAGCATCAATGGTACTTTGGTTATCTTCAAATAGTGTACATAACGCTACAAATTCGGCTTCTTTGGTACTAAAGGCCACTGGATTGTTTATTAGACCTCCAAATAATACAGTTATTATACAAATTGAATATGTATCCAGAAGTCGATTTTCGATCGTTGTCCTAGCATAATCTACATCTGCATATCCCCATAATGAAGAATCGGTGCTCTCACTTTTAGTAAATTGTAAATTATAATTTAAAGTTCCTTTAACATCTTAAAATTCTTTTATATAATATCTCTTTTGGTAAAGACTGAAAGCTGCTCGAATACGAAACAGCATAAGTAAGATCGGGTCTCGATACTACACATGCACTCATTAAAATCCAATACATGATCTACATAAATACTCTTAAACATCATCAATGATTATGCTGGTTTTATCTATATTTAATGTTGTATTCATACATTTTAAATTTTTTAAGTACATATTCTAAATATTTCGTTTGATTTATCAAGATATTGTTTCCTACTTTGAAGATATTAATTCCCAAATATTTTATATTATTGCATCTCATATCTTTCATTTTAAACTACGAATTTAATTCAACTTTGAATAGTTCAATTTAGGTTAAATCGTCACTTAATATTGAAAGATCGTCAACATACAGTAATATAAAAATATTTTCTTTATAATATAAACAATAATCGTTTTGTGATCTTATAAAGTCTTGAGTCTTCATAAATTCGGAAAATTTTTCGTAACATTTTTGTATTCGATTTTTTTATCTGTATAATAATTTTATGTATTTTTAATGCATAGCATGATGATACATTTATTGAAAAAGGGTTTTCAAACAGACAATTTCACCGATTTCTTCGTTGAGAAGTGCACTATTAACATCCATTTCATGAATGTGATAATTTCTTTGTACCGGTACAGCTAACAAAATTCTGAAAGTTTGCAATTTTAGTACTGGTGAATATATACCTGACAGTTCTTCTTTTTATTGAAATCCTTTAGCAACTATTATTTCATCGTTTACTTCTTTTTTATTAAATATCTATTTACAGTTTATTAGTGGTTTTGTTATTTCAAAAGTTTTATTTTTATTCAAGATATTCAATTCAAATACACTAATATGAATTCAATTCAAAAGCCAACTACAAATTACAGCAAATTGATGTGGAAAGAGGTATTGTTGTCATAATGTCCCCAGCGGGATTCGAGCCCGCGCCTCTGGCTTTACGCGCCATTGCTCTAACCACTAAGCTACAGCGACATGATGACAACAACATCGACGAAACGTAATTACAAAGTCACTGAATCGTCGGATCAATGTATATTATTATTAATAACTATTAACAATGAAATATTTAATAATTACGTATTTCAAATACATTAATATGAATTCAATTCAAGAGCCGCAGACGCGGGTTCGAATCCCGCCGGGGACATGATGACAACAATACCTTTTTCCACATTAATTTGTGGTAATTTGTAGTTGGCTCATAAATCCGAAATGTATGTTGATTTTCATTAGCCATAAAAACTGGTCTCATGAAATTTCCTCATCCCTTACCTAAAAATCCACCTCTATTTCCTTGATTAAAACTTTTTGTATCATTATTCTGATATATTCCTACCTGTTGTCCATTTTCATTTTTCATTCTACACTGAAACTTCTTATGGCCTGGTTTACCATAGTTGTAACATAGAAATGCAACATCCTTTATCTGACCTTCCTCGACACTTTTTTAACTTTGTTTTTGTTTTCTTCCTCTCCTAATAATCTGTTTCTTACAAAATCCAGTTTTATATTTTCTGTTGTTTCCAAAGCAGTAACAATATTATCGTAACTTTATGGCATTGATAATTTTCTTGTTCTTGCATCATCCAATCGTGAAAACAACTTTTCCATAATAATGAAACTATCTGTCAGGCTTTCTTTTTCATTATACAACATTTTATTTAATTCACTTCTTACGTATAGTCGACTTTGTACTCCTTTCGTTTTAAAATTATTTTTCAAACTTTGATACACTTCGAAGGCAGATTTCTTGTGTTTGATGTATTCAGGGTGACTATTGGCAATACCCGCTATCAAAAAAGCTTCAGCCTTTGCTTTCTGTTTACTGTTTGTTTCCTTTTTACTGTAATCATTTTGGTTTATTGCCTCTAGAACTCCAGCTTCTCTTAAAATACTGCTTATTCGAAAACTGCAATTAACTTACGATTAACTACAAAAACTTTCCGCTTAAACTCTTCTCTTAACCTCACTTATATTTCTAACCACCAATAAACCATCCGGAAACCACGGACTGCTACCATGCTATATTAATCATTTATTATTTATAAAATAGTATAACGAGAATATACAATAACTTTACAGTAAGGAGAATATTATTAATTATTAATAAACGCGAAGATAACAGCTTTAAATGTTTCAATGTAAATTTATTTTTTTATTTATCAAGAGTAATCGTTTACGGGAACTGATATGGAGGGAGGGTGTAAAGAATTGCTAAGAGCGGACGGGAAGGGAATAAGGGTCTTTAAAGACATCCTTGGAAGTAGAAAGATGCTAAAAGAGTAGATTACTTGCATAAGCATACACATGTAATTGTTAAATTAAACTAAATACTTCCTGGTTAATTCAACACAAAGTTATTTACCATTTCTTGGTTTACAGTATTTAATTTTACTAATTGACTGTAACAAAAAACAAAACTAACAACTAAAGTGGTTACCTAGGAGAACCCCAGAACAAACTCAGTGGTTCCCTCTACCGGTTTTTCTTTTAACTATTTAGTTATTTTATTTTCAACACTTTCCCTAATTAATTGTTAAAACTGACTTAGCGCGTTGATTAAATGTTTCTGGATTATCTACGATATTCATCAAGTTTTCTGCTACTAGAACATAATCTTCAAGATAAGTTGGTTTCTTCAAAGTTGACTTGTCTCTGAGATATCGACTTGATGATGATTCAGATTTCTTTTGTTCACCTCCTTGACATTTGTTTTCACTTTCTTTTTTTTTTTTTACTGTGAAATCATTTTGCTCTTCGTATTCTGATTCACTTTCTCCTTTATCTTCTATAAATTCTTCATTGTCATCTTTACTTATCTCATCTTTTGAGTATTGTTGATTTTCTATCTGAAGATTTTGTAAAGGCAGCTTCACAACCTCATTACAATCACTTCGTTTTTCTAAAAACTCTACATCTCTCGACAGGATAACTTTATGCCTCTCTTTTATCTAGATTCTGTAGCGTTCATCAGCGTCATATCCTACAAGATATCCTTTGATTGCTTTCTTATACATTTTTCTTCGCTTGTGACCCGGAATATGTGCATAACAAACTGACCCGATAATGATCAGATATTTTATTCTTGGTTTCTTGCCTATCCATAGTTCATATAAGAATAACTAATGGAGTACTGTGGAACTTCACTAAAGAAAATAAAACTAAGAAACCCTAAATTCCTTTTATTAGACAAATAAAATAAGCTGAGGAAGATACAATGTATGTAATTTCAAAAAGCCACCACCCACGCAATGGGGCACATAGGTATATAATTACTCTTATAAATTAATAGAAATATAAAATCCCTTTCGATTTAAAAATTATAGGGGATTTACACCACTTGGATTGCCACGAGGTATATACGTATATTTTAGGATTCCAATGAATCACATTTGCTTCCTCAGCTTCCAGGACTTCTTGATTAACGTCCAACACTTCAAAATCTTCCATCTTTAACTTGAAACCACAAACACTTTGGAATACTCACTTAGACTTCACCACAACCGCAATGACAATTAACGATTCAAAACTTAAAAGTTGGTTCAAATGTCAAAATTACCGTCCTTTCGACATTCAGTAGGTCGTTTGCTACAATTTCGCGCTGTTGTCAAGTCGTTACGATGCAAACCATCCTATTAGCTAGTAGCATGTTCTTTGGTAGCATGTTAAATGACAACTATTAATATGACACACGTAGTGGTATCTTAGTGGCTACTAACTAGTGGCGTGTTAAAACCCTACTAAGACGTTGACTATTAATAAGGCTGTATGACTTTTCAGAAGATAAACGAATTGAATATGTGTTTGAAGATGGAAAAGAGGTGAACCAAACAGAAATGTAAAGAACCCTGAATGGCAAAAAGACTATGTCATGGAATTTATGGATGACGAGAAATAATGTGTTGGATGACAGTGAAACGTAGATAAGTATTAAAAAAAAACCGAAAAAGCAAAGCTATTAGAATGCAGGTGTTTTTTTGCTAATAAAATTGAATTGATTTATAACGCTAGATGTTGCGATAATTAGTTAACAGTTAAAATTCCTGTCGATTTAAAAATATTCGCGCTGTTGTCAAGTCGTTACGATGCAAACCATCCTAGTAGCTAGTAGTGGCTAGTAGCATGTTAAATGACAACTATTAATGTGACACATTTAGTGGCTACTAACTAGTGGCGTGTTAAAATCCTACTAATTTTTTATTTGTCTAAAGAAAAAATTATCTATTAATTTTGGTCTTGCCAAATGTCTGGCAATATGGATGTCAAAACATATTAAAGTATTAACTTGTGAAGAAGAATGGCCACTGTGGAAAAGAAAAATTCGAGATTTGTTCGATTACCATGAAGGTGCATTAGATGCAATAGATGGCAAGCTAGTAAAAATAGAACAGCTTGAACCAACTGCAAATACAGAACAGAGAAGAGTGTTTATGGAACAAAATGATTTATATAGATAGGCAAATAGTTATGCTAAATCAATGATAGCCAGTGCAGTCAGTGATACTGTATATCAGAAGATTATGGATAAAGAAACTGCCAAAGATGCATGGGAAGCTTTAACCCTTCAGTAGTCGCGCACGGTTAAGGAGTCCGGAGCTGCGGGTAGTCGGTGATATTTTAAATAATCGGGTGAGCTCGTGAGTATACATTTAAATACCTTTCGTAGATGCTCTTATCTATACATAACCGCAGTCATACTTTTTCTGGCTGTATGTGTTGTTGAAGTGAACACGGTGTCTCAGACCGGGTGCGACCACTAGCGCAACAAAAATTTTTCAATGCGTGTTTTGTATTAGTATCTAGAGACTGGATAGCTCATAGTAGACCAGTTAAAAAGAAAGAAGAAAGTAATACTCAAAGTAATATTTTAATGACTAATGTGGCACTTACTTCAGACAGTGGCGAGACATATACAATTGATATAAGTTCAGAAGACTGGTGGATCGACAATGGTGCAACAAGACACATGACGAACTGTTCAAAGTATTTCATTAATTTTGAAGCTTTCAACGAACCGTATAGTGTCAAAGCTGCGGGAAAAGAAGTTTTAAACGCTCTTGGGACGGGAAGCATTCAATGCTTATCAACACCTGGCGATACCAATCAAACATTAACGTTGAAAGATGTATGGTATGTTCCTCGTATTTCTAGAAATTTGTTCTCAGTTTTGGCAACTCAAGATAAAAATCTAAACAGCGAGTTTAAATCGACAACTAAAGGTCGATGAAAAAGAGGTATTGTATGGGCAACGTGAAATAGGCGGAACCTTGTACAAGGCAGTTATTAAATCAGTAAAATCAGATAGTAAGCATGAAGTAAATGTCGCAGTTGCTGATGATTCACTGCAACAATTGTACCACGAAAGGTGGGGACATCAAGACAAGCACTATGTCAAAGATATAATTGAAAAAGAGCTGGGAATAAAATTAGTAAGTCATAAGAAAGTATGTAAGTCTTGTATGTATGGAAAAGCACATCGTTTACCTTTCGGCACGAGAGAAAAAGCGACGAAACCCGGGGAATTGATGTCAGCAGACGTCTGTGAACCTTTTGACACTACATTCCAGAAAAACAGATACCTTGTTGTATTTAAAGATAGTTACACAAAGTGTCGCTACGGATACATTATAAAAGAGAAATTAGAAGTTAAAGCTTCGTTGAAAAACATGCTTGCTCATATAAAAACATTGGGTCATACTGTAAAGGAATTGCTAAGTGACAATGGAGGAGAGTTCGACAATGAAGATATTAAAGAAATTTTATCAGAAAATGGAATTATGCAGACTGACAGCTCCATTCACTCCCCAGCAGAATAGAGGAAGTGAACGTGAAAATCGCACTATAGTCGAAATGGCAAGAACATTAAAATTTTCAAACCCTGAAGCAAATTTTCCAAGTGCGATTTGGGCTGAATTAGTCACAAGTGCAATATATATCTTAAATAGAAGTGGAAAATCATCTGTAAAAGCCATTACACCGTACGAATTATGGATAAAGAAAATAAAACTAAGAGACTGACTCTAACTGAGAATGACACCTTGGGCGTCGGAACCCGTTTTAGGTGTCTAAATGGTGTATGGAATTTAGGGTTTCTTAGTTTTATTTTCTTTATCCATAATTCGTACGGTGTAATGGCTTTTACAGATGATTTTCCACTTCTATTTAAGATATATATTGCACTTGTGACTAATTCAGCCCAAATCGCACTTGGAAAATTTGCTTCAGGGTTTGAAAATTTTAATGTTCTTGCCATTTCGACTATAGTGCGATTTTCACGTTCACTTCCTCTATTCTGCTGGGGAGTGAATGGAGCTGTCAGTCTGCATAATTCCATTTTCTGATAAAATTTCTTTAATATCTTCATTGTCGAACTCTCCTCCATTGTCACTTAGCAATTCCTTTACAGTATGACCCAATGTTTTTATATGAGCAAGCATGTTTTTCAACGAAGCTTTAACTTCTAATTTCTCTTTTATAATGTATCCGTAGCGACACTTTGTGTAACTATCTTTAAATACAACAAGGTATCTGTTTTTCTGGAATGTAGTGTCAAAAGGTTCACAGACGTCTGCTGACATCAATTCCCCGGGTTTCGTCGCTTTTTCTCTCGTGCCGAAAGGTAAACGATGTGCTTTTCCATACATACAAGACTTACATACTTTCTTATGACTTACTAATTTTATTCCCAGCTCTTTTTCAATTATATCTTTGACATAGTGCTTGTCTTGATGTCCCCACCTTTCGTGGTACAATTGTTGCAGTGAATCATCAGCAACTGCGACATTTACTTCATGTTTACTATCTGGTTTTACTGATTTAATAACTGCCTTGTACAAGGTTCCGCCTATTTCACGTTGCCCATACAATACCTCTTTTTCATCGACCTTTAGTTGTCGATTTAAACTCGCTGTTTAGATTTTTATCTTGAGTTGCCAAAACTGAGAACAAATTTCTAGAAATACGAGGAACATACCATACATCTTTCAACGTTAATGTTTGATTGGTATCGCCAGGTGTTGATAAGCATTGAATGCTTCCCGTCCCAAGAGCGTTTAAAACTTCTTTTCCCGCAGCTTTGACACTATACGGTTCGTTGAAAGCTTCAAAATTAATGAAATACTTTGAACAGTTCGTCATGTGTCTTGTTGCACCATTGTCGATCCACCAGTCTTCTGAACTTATATCAATTGTATATGTCTCGCCACTGTCTGAAGTAAGTGCCACATTAGTCATTAAAATATTACTTTGAGTATTACTTTCTTCTTTCTTTTTAACTGGTCTACTATGAGCTATCCAGTCTCTAGATACTAATACAAAACACGCATTGAAAAATTTTTGTTGCGCTAGTGGTCGCACCCGGTCTGAGACACCGTGTTCACTTCAACAACACATACAGCCAGAAAAAGTATGACTGCGGTTATGTATAGATAAGAGCATCTACGAAAGGTATTTAAATGTATACTCACGAGCTCACCCGATTATTTAAAATATCACCGACTACCCGCAGCGCCGGACTCCTTAACCGTGCGCGACTACTGAAGGGTTAAAGCTTCCCATGCATCTTTGGCAGTTTCTTTATCCATAATCTTCTGATATACAGTATCACTGACTGCACTGGCTATCATTGATTTAGCATAACTATTTGCCTATCTATATAAATCATTTTGTTCCATAAACACTCTTCTCTGTTCTGTATTTGCAGTTGGTTCAAGCTGTTCTATTTTTACTAGCTTGCCATCTATTGCATCTAATGCACCTTCATGGTAATCGAACAAATCTCGAATTTTTCTTTTCCACAGTGGCCATTCTTCTTCACAAGTTAATACTTTAATATGTTTTGACATCCATATTGCCAGACATTTGGCAAGACCAAAATTAATAGATAATTTTTTCTTTAGACAAATAAAAAATTAGTAGGATTTTAACACGCCACTAGTTAGTAGCCACTAAATGTGTCACATTAATAGTTGTCATTTAACATGCTACTAGCCACTACTAGCTACTAGGATGGTTTGCATCGTAACGACTTGACAACAGCGCGAATATTTTTAAATCGACAGGAATTTTAACTGTTAACTAATTATCGCAACATCTAGCGTTATAAATCAATTCAATTTTATTAGCAAAAAAACACCTGCATTCTAATAGCTTTGCTTTTTCGGTTTTTTTTAATACTTATCTACGTTTCACTGTCATCCAACACATTATTTCTCGTCATCCATAAATTCCATGACATAGTCTTTTTGCCATTCAGGGTTCTTTACATTTCTGTTTGGTTCACCTCTTTTCCATCTTCAAACACATATTCAATTCGTTTATCTTCTGAAAAGTCATACAGCCTTATTAATAGTCAACGTCTTAGTAGGGTTTTAACACGCCACTAGTTAGTAGCCACTAAGATACCACTACGTGTGTCATATTAATAGTTGTCATTTAACATGCTACCAAAGAACATGCTACTAGCTAATAGGATGGTTTGCATCGTAACGACTTGACAACAGCGCGAAATTGTAGCAAACGACCTACTGAATGTCGAAAGGACGGTAATTTTGACATTTGAACCAACTTTTAAGTTTTGAATCGTTAATTGTCATTGCGGTTGTGGTGAAGTCTAAGTGAGTATTCCAAAGTGTTTGTGGTTTCAAGTTAAAGATGGAAGATTTTGAAGTGTTGGACGTTAATCAAGAAGTCCTGGAAGCTGAGGAAGCAAATGTGATTCATTGGAATCCTAAAATATACGTATATACCTCGTGGCAATCCAAGTGGTGTAAATCCCCTATAATTTTTAAATCGAAAGGGATTTTATATTTCTATTAATTTATAAGAGTAATTATATACCTATGTGCCCCATTGCGTGGGTGGTGGCTTTTTGAAATTACATACATTGTATCTTCCTCAGCTTATTTTATTTGTCTAATAAAAGGAATTTAACTCGACGAAACACGAGAAAAGTGGTTATGGTTGTTTTATTTGTTACATTTAAATTTTAATAATTCCAAACGTTGATGATGGTACTCCCTCTCATTCGCCATTCGCAGGTCGTGCAATCATTTCTTCTACGCGTTTTTCATTTAAGAGAAATAGCCTTCTGTCATACTCTGACATGTTCAGAGGTTATGTTTAGAGCGTTATTCTCGCTTAAAGACGGTGTTTCGCGCTACTAAGATATTTAGTGGCCACTAATCCTAGTACCCTACTAACTCTGACTATCAATGCGATTTTCTTAGTGTACTCTTAGTGGGTTGCTAGTGGTGACCACTATTGTCTATTAGTAAGGCTGATAGTTCTTTAATTCTTCGAGTGTTATTTTCCTTACTTGTACATCCTTATTAATCAATAACACCTCTTTTTGTTCATTGTTTATCTGATGTGCCTGTCCATTTGGAGTGTATTCGCTAATTGGTATTTTTATTCTCTTCCTGTTTATTAGCTCTTTCATCAAATATTACGTTTCTTGCTGTTAGTACCTCGCATTTTTCTTCATCCCATAGTCTGTAGCCTCCTTGACAATAACATATCATTTTCATTTTCTTACCTTTGTTATCTAGTTTTTTCCTTAATTCTTTTGGCACATGATTGTAAGTATTTCTACCAAAAACCCCTAAATTTGACACGTTTGGTTACCTTCCTTCCTGTAGTTGGACTTCGATTTGTTAAATAGTTAGCGAACATCACTGTCTCGTCCCAAAATTCTTTTTCCATACCTGAATCAATTAAAATAGTCCTGGCTTTGTCCATGATAGTTCTATTCATTCTTTCTGCAACTCCATTCATTTCAGGATTGTAAGGTACATACTGAAGTGTGATGCCCCTATGATTACAAAAATTTTGAAATTCCTTGAAATATATTCTTTTCTATTATCTGCTCTTAAATTTAATAAATCTGCACCTAGATGTTTTGTTGCAAAATAATAATATTTTTTAATTTTTTTAAACACTTCTGATTTATTGCGGTCCGCAAACCTCTGTATGTACAAGTTCCAATGGTTTACTAGCTCTTCGTCCTTTTCTATGAAAAGGTAGTCGACTCATTTTGCCTAAAGAACATGGTTTACATAAGTTATGTTCAAGATTTTTATTTTTAAATATTTCAAGACCATCTACCATACCTAATAATTTAATATTATTTATATTTAACTGGTCATATCTACGAAACCACAAATTTATCTCGTCATTTTCATTTTTCATGGTTAAATTACTGTATAATGTTGGTTCACTATAGGTGTTGACAACATTCAAACTACACATTTATTTCTTACCATATTCAATATTTCATTTTTAAGTATTTTAACTTTACCTTTTGAAAATTCAACTTTATATCGGTTTGGCTCTATTTTTGATAGCGATAACAGATTCTTTCTTAATTCTGGTACATACAGTACATTAGTAATTGTTGAATATTTTTTTCGTTTATCTACCATATTATAAACTCGCATGTTGTCAAAACCTAGAGCTTTAAGCACAATATTTCTCTTAGCTACTGCTATTTCCTTAGGTATCCTTAATTTTATGTGTTTTACAAAATTGTCTTTAGTGTTAATTTATATGGTCTGTACAACCATGCACCAGGATATACACTTTTTATTCTTCTTGCTTTCATATAATTTTTCACTTTTACAGTTGTACACAGCATCTTCATTTTGGTTTTCTTCTGTAAATGTTTGTTTACCTCTTCCTCTTTCCTGATTTTGTCTATAGCCATGTCCTCTTCCTCGATTAAATTGGTTTCTGTTATTCTATTTATTCTACCTTTGACCTGAATGTCGTCCATCTCTGTATGTATGTTGTCCTTGTCTTGGTATAAAATTTGATTCTCCCAAAGATTTCGCTCACGACACTGGAAACTTTTGTGCTCTGGTTTACTACAGGAAAAACACAAAAAAAGGATAATTATCTCCAATGCCGTTACAACCGTTTCGTAGGACTTTGGCATAGACAATAGTAAGTAATTCACTTTTTCTTCCTCTGTTATGCTGGCATCTACTGCCTTTAATTGATTGAACAATTCTTCAAGTGTTCCGCCATAGAGACTCTTTCATTGTACTTCATTTCATTCAGTTGTCGTCTCACTTACAAACGGCTTCTTACACCTTCCCGCAGAAAATTATCTTCTAAATTTTTAAGTTTCAGGTATGAACTATTATTTTCTTTTAAATATTTTAAATGAGTATCTGCAACACCCCCAATAATAATTGTTTGTGCTTTAGCTTCTAGAGCAACATTCTCTGTTACTCCTGCGTATCCTACATCTTCAATTGCTAAAGCCCATTGTTCACGAAGTACACTTTTAATTCTAAAGGACCATGCTCCAAAACTATCACCAGCGAATGGGGTAATATTGTAATATTTTTATATTATATTATTAATACACAAACAGCCAGGAGATGACAACCCTTCATCTTACAAACTCACCACACACCAAATAAAGTTCAAAAGTACAAAACAAGAAACAATGTAAGAAAACCACAGAGTAAATGTCAAAGTGCTTCAAATAGGTACATTGCCCACTCAACAAGAATTAACAAAATAAATCTATGCCAGCATTTAAGGATATCTCAGCATTCTCAATCGACATATATTTCTCTCTATCATTTTTATGTGATTTTCAAACCATAAGCACTAAACTATGATTATTGCTACCGTTCTCCAAACAATGTTTTTAAATCAAAATTCACATATTTTTTATTAGCGGTGAATTAATATTTAGGTAGTTTTAACTTAACAATAATTTACGTGATGCAAACAAGTGGACATCAAAGATCGCCAGTGAAATAAATAGCCATAATAGGTACATAAAATAAAAGGTATTG
This sequence comes from Agrilus cyanescens, assembly GCA_947389935.1. Classification (NCBI taxonomy): domain Eukaryota; kingdom Metazoa; phylum Arthropoda; class Insecta; order Coleoptera; family Buprestidae; genus Agrilus; species Agrilus cyanescens. Next base: position 13,844,152 of record OX376709.1, on the reverse strand, counting down.
AAAACAGATACAGTAATATTATATGTATGTATTGTTAAATAACCACACTTCAATTTATAAAAAGTTTATTAAAAAAAATTATGATAAAACAACTTGCCCATAAGACAAAACATCTACACTTCTTCACGTACTGCATAAGAATAAAAATCAGAATTCCCCTCAGCCAGGCCAATGTTTGTGGTAGTTTATATAATCTATAAACTATGGCGTCACCACTGGTTGACCGATATCCTCAACATTCGGTCATCCTAATTGGGGCACGCCTCGGGCCCGCATCTGGACGCATTTCTAGTAACTAGGACATAAAAAAAAACAGAACACCTAAATTACCTCAAAAAAGATATAAAACAAATAATATGTCATATGAATCAAACTTTTATTAAGGAGTATAGGTTTTGACTGGATGATTATTGCTTCTGGAGCCCAACGGTTCATTGGTCTCGACAGAGTTTAATCTGGAGTCGCAATGATCCGCCGATATCACAGGAAGTTAACTACAACTGGAGTCCACATTTTTAAAGATCTCTAAAGTCACTGGAGTCACAATGATTATGTGACCTCGAAAGGAGTTAAACTACAACTGGAGTCCACATTTTTTCAAAGGTCTCTACAGTTACTGGAGTCACAATGATTAATATGTGACCTCGACAGGAGTTAAACTACTAGTTTTGCAAGCGAACTATTGCCTTGCATTATTATATTTTGCAAAAATTAGCTATCAAATTAACAACATTATATACCCAAAAATCCAATAAGGTTCATTATGTAGTACAACTTAACAGGGCAATATGTAAACAATAGTGGAGACTATTTTACAATGCTACTAGAATTCGTCTAACGACGTATCGTATTATTTCAGAAATTGTCAAGTTCCGGCACAATATCGGCAATAACTTGCAATTATAAGATAACAAAAAATAATAATAATAGCATAGCTTAGATACTATGCCATCTTCTAAACTCACCTCTATACTAAAGTCTGGGCCTTGAAAAGTTTCATTTTGTCGCTCGGTACTACTCCTCTGAATCGTCTTCGGTCGTTTGACAAAGACTGAACACGGTAGCGATCATTGGGCAAGACCTCTGTAACTTGGACTGGTCCGGTATATTTCTGCACCAACTTGCCACTAGTTAGGCCTTTCACAAGGGGCGTTCTTTCGATCAGGACCACATCTCCTTGTTTAAATTGGATCGCTACCAACCGATTACGATGGTATCGCTTTTTCATCGCACCCACCGTCTTATTTAACCTAACCTGACCTCAAAGCTTCAGCACGGTTTCTATTAAGTTCGTCTAGTCTGTCTTTGTTATTTGAGTTTGACTGATAGAACGATGTCATGACGCAGTTTTGGAACAAACCCGTACAAGAGTTCACTTGGAGTCTTTCCCGTGGTTGAATTTACGGTCATATTAATGCCACGTTGAACTTCGGGAATTTTGTCGTCCAAGTTTTCATAATTAGTACCAATTGCAGCAGTTAATGCGCTAAGGATGATTCCATTAAAACGTTCCACTTGTACATTGCTTCGTGGACAAGCAATAGCGTTTAGAACATGTTTTATATTTTATTTCTTGCAGAATTCAGCCACCTCTTTACATGTAAAACCCCTTCCTCTATCTGTTATGATTCTAACGGGGTTTCCATATATTTTTATTAGCAGCACTAAGCATTTAATAATCGGTTTTGCGCTGGTATCTCCTACCGCTTCTATCCAGGTGAATTTTGTGAATGCATCAACTGCGACCAAAACATAACTGTAACCATTTGGACTTTTACAAAATGGTCCTAGATAGTCCAGATGAACAGTGTGGAAAGGCTGGTCAACCTTTGGAATCGGATGCAAATATCCACGGCGCCTTCTTGTTGGTTTCTTTGAACATAAACAAGGGATGCACGAGCCAACATATTTGGTTACGAATTGTTTCATTTTCGTAAACCAGTATTTTTGAGATATCGCATGTAAAGTTTTCTTTAACCCAGGGTGTCCAATTTCATCGTGGTATTGTCTAACAATCTTCCAGCAAAAATCTTTAGGGATAAACAATTAATTTTCCTTATGTGTAAAAACACAAATCTCCCCTTCGATGAGTCTGTATTGGGATTCTGCAATACCTTCATTAATTTGGTTTTGTAAATTTATGCATTCCTCGTCTTGTGATTGAATTCATTGTAACCAATTCGATTCTTTTATTAAATTGACGACAATGGGGCTTCTACTAAGGGCGTCCACGTGTTTCATCTTTGTTCCTGGTCGATACACAATGTTGAAGTCATATTCTTAAAGTTCAAGGTACCATCTTCCAACTCGTGGGTTTATATCCCTTTTAGTCCACGTTAGTCGTAAGGCATTGCAGTCTGTTACTATTGTAAACTTTTTTCCTACCAGATAGTTACGGAATTTGCGGACGCTGACCATTACTGCAAGTGGCTCCAATTCGTAGCTGTGATATCGTGATTTACATTCTGATATTTGTTGGCTCATATAACTTATTGGCTTCCAAACATTATCTGGCTGTTTTGGTAATAGTACAGCACCTAGTCCCAAATGATTAGCGTCAGTATGTAACTCGGTTTCCGAATTAGAGTCGAAGAGGGCAAGTACAGGGTCATTGGTCAATTCATCTTTGATTGTTTCGAATGCTTTTTCCTCAGGTTTACACCATTCAATTTTTGCTTTTGTTAAGTGTGTTAACGGTTTTACTTTAGTTGCGAAGTTTTTAATAAACTTTTGAAAGTAAGATGCTAAACCAAGAAACTGTCTGACGTTATGTACATTTTGTGGTCTTGGGAAATTCTCTACTGCTTTGATTTTTGTTGGTGACGGCCTTAGTTCGTCTTCTCGAATTGTGTATCCTAAATAATCAACTTCACGCTTTAAAAATGAACATTTTGCTTTACTGAGGGTTAATCCGGCTTTCTTGAATATGTGCAGTACCGTTTCCAATCTTTCCAAGCCTACCTCAGGATCTTTGAAACGATGAGAATATCATCTAGGTATGCAAGTGCAAAAGTGAATCTGATTTGTCCCAGAATTTGGTTTATTGCCCTCTGAAAAACTGCAGGCACGTTGGTTAGGCCAAATGGAATCCTTTCATATTGGTAATGGCAATCAGGTGTAATAATTGCGGTAAATGGTCTGCTACTTTAAGTTGGTGGTAACTTGAAGTCAAGTCTAAGGTCGTAAAGCATGCGTTACCAGCTGATATTCAATCCGATGTAAAGGGTATTTATCGCGTTCCGTAATAGAATTCAATTTTCTCTAACCTACACACATCCTCAGGTCTCCGGTCCTCTTCTTCACAAGAAGAATAGGACTCGCGTAGGACGAAACAGTTGGCTCTATGATATCGTTTGCAAGAAGGTCATCTACAATTTTTCTCACGATTCCTCGTTCATGATATGATAGTGGTAATGGGCGGTAACATACGAGTTGGTCGCTTTTTAATTTTATTTCAATATCAGTGTAACCAAGAAGTGTAAGTTTTTTAGAAAAACAATCTCCATATTTCATTCGTAGTAATTCATTTAGGCGTTGGCTAATTTCCGGATACCAGTCAGTGGAGATTTTCGGGTTATCACATTGGTTTGCATCGGATAAGATACCGCGAAGCAACACATTCTCATTTAAAATAATTGATATAATGCGGTTGTTGGACACTTGGTGAAACATTTTGAAAATAACGAAATTATACAAAAACACTTGGTGGTTTCACAAAATTTATTAAAATCTTGACGACAGTCTTTTCGGCTGTTATGCCATTATCAAAAGAGTACGGAATAATACAATATTATTCCGTACTCTTTTGATAATGGCATAACAGCCGAAACGACTGTCGTCAAGATTTTAATAAATTTTGTGAAACCACCAAGTGTTTTTGTATAATTTCGTTACATTCTCCTTTGTTTAATTTGACGGAAAGTTTGGAAATGTTTAAAATGGTTAGTAAACCACTTTCGTTATTCAGCTGTAATGATCTTGATGGTACGATAGTAATTGATCCATTTCTATTTTGCTCGGAATGGTTCACAAGTAGATTAGCAGCATTAATGGTTGAATAAATTTGGATTTTGTTGATGCCGGGTAATATACATTCTTTACGATTTGTGAAAATAGGATACTTGACGGTGTCAATAACCGTAGTCGGTAATTGTCAAAAGTTATTTTCGTTATGAAATTGTAGGGAATCGCCACCTTTAATTGTTATAACATCCGGGAGTTCTGTGAAAGGTTGTCCAATTAATAAATCCATATCCTGCCCTTCGTTCTTAATAACAACAATAAGAGTTTTGCGTTCAACTTCGTCAATTGTGATTGTTGCCCGTGTTTCTCGTATAGTTTCAACTGTTGCTCCCCCAAAACCTTGTAGTGTAATTGCTTTTTTTATATTTTACGGTAATTTCAAGGATACCGCTTTATTCAGTTTTATAATGTTACAAGCGCTACCGAAACCTACATATGCGGTGACCTCGTTTACTGGAGTTATTTGGTTTATTAAAAGATTTGTAGTTTTTTGAATATTTATTTGATCTTTGCGTCCTTGAATGATTGGTAGAGATGTATTTTGGTTTGGTGAATTGTTCTGATTGATGGTTGACATAATAGCATTCCGATAGGAATTCCACTAAGGATTCGGCTGTTTTACAACGAGCCGCTTGCGCACTGGCTTTGATTAGGCTGTTATTGATTGTTGAAATTATGGCATCTGTAATGACTTCATCAGGAAGATTACAATGTTAGCTGACACGTAGTTTTTCAAAATAAAATTCAATAATATCTTGATCCGGTTTTCTCTCGATATTAACGAAATCTTTTAATTTAGATGCGATACCTTTAAACGGTGGAAAAGCGCGTTTTAGTTGTCGTTCCCATTCATTCCATGTATTCGGTAATTTGTTTTGACATTCTAGCCATGATTTAGCATTTCCTGTCAAGCTACCGCTGATAAAAAAAATTTTTGTTTGATCGTCCCAATTATAAATATTGGCGATGGCATTTACTTTATCGAGCCACTGATCGATCGGTATGTTGTTTATCGAACCATCAAATATCGGTATTAATTCAAGGCGGCCAGAAAACTTTGAGGAATATAGTTCGTTTGAAAAACTATGGTTGGGTCCTCGTACAAAATTGTTTACATTGGTACTTGAATTATGTCGCGACGAAGATGGCGACGGTGGCGGTAGCGATGGAGTACGGGAACGCGGGACTGTAGGCGTGGACGATAACGGTGCATTAGGGGATTTCGAGACTTTTTCGTATTACGTATCATATTTTCTAAAATTTTTAGTCTTTGTTCGAATAAGCCGAAATTTGATTCAGCTGGGGTAGGGCTTCTAGTGCGTCTTCGACGATGTCGTAAACGTTATCTTATATACAGCTCGGCTGTCCCAAGGAGAAACACAGTATGAGCATCACAGGTTATTTTGAGTAATTGACGTCTAAAGTATTTTTGTTATGACAGTCATATTATGGAGGAACTCGTTTGGGTGATTGTCTAAGATTGACAATAAATAAATAAAGAAGCTTTTTAGGGTATTGGAATGTTGGCCACTTAGGCAGTTTCTCAAACATATACAGGTTTTGTCAAGGAAATGCACATACTGTGTTTTGCTTATAGTCCGGGAGCCGGTGACAATAAAATTGCACTTACGCGGATTCTGAAATTTTGCATAGGAATTAATAGCATTTATTCATAGGTACAAGATAAGCCCGGTGTGCCAGGTCTTATCCTGGCAGAAATATTTTTTATAAATTTTTATATTTCTAAAAATCCTAAGTAATTTGCACTTAGGCGGATTTTAATTTTTTTTAAACCATTTTATCGCAAATTTTATGTACTTTCCAAAAAAATTGGTGTGACAGCTCTCATCATGGCAGAAAAGCCTGTCACACCGACTTTTAAAAACGAAAGTTCACCAAAATTTGCCCTTATCGCGGAATTAGTTTTTTTTTTTTTAATCTCTTCCTTTTTCCTTATTCTCTTGAAATATCTCGGTGTGACAGCTCAAAACTTGGCAGAAATATCTGTCACACCACTTTATATTGCGGCTTCAACCCCAGAAAATCATGAGAATAAGGCATATTGAAATAAATTAATACTAAGAAGGAAAGTAGAGGTCATTAAATTTATTTAAATGTATTGCTGGAAACTATTGTTTATTGATAAAATTGAACATTTCATTTATTCATAATTTAGTTAATATTTACACATTACTCACTCAATAAATATCGGAACAAGAGAAATAAAAAATGAATTTCTTACGTTTAAGCTATATACAAACATGATGTATTATTAAAATTAGACGTAAATTTAGTCAGAATAATCTATATCATTACATCCATATCTATTCCTTCCAGATTCTGTATCTTCCTCCTCCTTTTCCTCTTCATCCTGATTACTTTGTACAATTTCTTCCACGGTAAGAGGAGCTGCCTGGCCAGTATACCATAATGGTTCGAGTTTATTTTTTTCGTTTAGTTGCCAACCACATGCAATCGGGTCTAATGTAATACAACTTTGTTCGGTTGCATTTTGCCACATTGCATTTACAAATATTGCTCTTAATATTTTCTGCGATAATGATTTCCAATAGGGAGGAATATTGCTGGAATTAAAGTTTATCATGCCCTGATAAAATCTATCATTGTTGCTGGTACTAGCGAAAAATTTTATAAATAATTCGAATCTCGCCTTATTAACACTATTATTATTGACTTTATATAGTTCATTTGTAAATTTTTGGAGTACATCAGTTTTTTCTTTATTATAAATATCGTCGGGATCTATAAGATGTTGGAAAACATGTTGATATTCTTCACTTTCAGTTAAAAGATTATACCCCTTTATTTTCCCTTTACGTACGAACGCTGCAGTGTAATCACTCCCTGTGAAGGCATGGAAACCTGGCAAAGCTCGGCAAAGTGAAGAACCTAATTTTTCTGCAAGTTCTGTACAATTAACATATCCATGTAAATTTTTATTTTTAGTGGTCATCCATATTTTTAGACTGTCGAATTTATGAATATTGCCAAGACAAATAATCAAGACGTCGGTATCTACTGATTTAATCATGATATTAGAGTCTTTTGGACATTTACTTAAATGAAAAAAGATGCGTGTATCCGCCTCTTCATGATAACACGTATAATCTTCATTCTGTTGTCTGGATATAGTCCCATTATTATTTATAAATTCAAAGCAATGCTCTTCAACTGTAAGCAGAACTTTTTTATTTTGTAAAATCGAGCTTAAGCAATCAGTTGTCCAGTACTCATGTAAAAAAGTGACGAGGGCTGTTTTAAAATTTCGATTATTTAAACAATTGTTAAAATTGGTTGGTCGGCTCTGTAGTGGTCCTGTGATGGCAAACGGCGTTTCATCCTCTTGACGAGTTATTCTTTCCACATCTTTAATTGATGGGGAAAAATATCTATCAAATATTAAATGTATTTCACTTGCAGTAGTGCTGCATATCTTCTGGAAAATATATTCTGCTATCTTCCCGAATGTTTGAGGCATAGATGGCCCTAAATTATGGAGTAAATGAAAGCCATCAATCACATCAATATCAATATGGTCGGGTTCGGATGTTTCTACTGTAGAAATAAGTTTCCTTGCAAGCGTCGATTTCTCTGTTTTAAACATTTCTCCGGTAACATAGGTCAGTGCAGGTGGAAATGGTGACAATGGATATGATAAACATGTTTCCATATCTATTTTTTTCTTTAAAGATATTCCTAGTAATCTTCCGAAGATGTCGCGTTCCATACGAATTGTTGCACATTGGCCGTCTTTTGTTCTTTGTGTTTTATGTAATGATTCACTAGCAAAATTAAGTATTTTATTTCTTGTAATTGCTCTAGTAAATCTTTTCTCATCTATGGCACATTCCTCTATAAATTTTGATTTCTGTTTAACCCCTGCTTCTTTTACGGTTAATAAGAAATTGGTTACTTCTTCAGATGCAGCTTTTTCTGTGATAATATTATACAAATTATTGTGATCAATTGTAGAACTGAAAGGGTTCATAAATTGTTTTATAGTTTCGTATAATTCATGAAATGCGTTTCGATCTTTATTTATTCTTTGTGATTCTAATTCATGAGTTATATCATCTTTTTCATTGTAATTTACGCTCTCCAATAATTTTGATGTTATTTTAGTCCTTAAACTGTGGCTTAACGCCCAGCGTTGTCGAGCTGAAATGGAGTTGGTGAAATGTACAATACCCGTTAAAGTGTTGGCTGCATCAGCGTTGATGGTTTGCTCTAAGGTCAAATCAATTGGAACTCTTGCAATATTTTTATCTGTCCGTTTAATTCCGAAGGCACCACGTTGAAATTGTTCAAACAGTGGACTGTTATTAACTCTCATATCTATTAGATTTCGTTGATACATTAAAATCCACCTTGCATAGTTTTGCTGATTAAATATAAAAAATAAGTCTGCCATTTCGAAAAGTGATTCTATGTATAAATTGAAGTTGCTCGTCCGGATGCTTCGTGAAAAACGAAAGTAAATGTTTATAAAATCTACATATTGCATATAAAATTGGGCTGTTTTTCCATGGTCTCCATTCAATGTCGATTGAGTGTATATTTGATACTTGTTTAGTAACTCTTTCAAAGATATTGGCACGACTAAATCACTGTTACATTCAGTTGGATTCATTTGAATATATATTAAATCATTGACAAAAGAGTCATCAACTAAATCTTCATTTTCACTTAAAAATTGTTCAAAATGAAGTGACTGAAGAACAGCTGTCATAATAGGATGAATCCTTTTACACCGATTAAAATGTTTCGCTGTTATAAAGCCATTTACTGATCCAGAAGCGAGGATGTTACATTCTTGTAATAAAACTTCGATTCCACATGAGTCAATAAATTTGCCAACAGCTTTGAAAAAAGCCATTAGAATATGGAAACCCCCCATATTGACAAAGATATTATCATAGGTTGGACTTTCAGTTATTTGAATTTCCATTGCCATTTTTGCTATTGCAAGGTCGTATGTAACGATAATGTGATCTTGATTGCACTGCTTAGCTATCTCTTGTGCATTTTTCATTGTTTCTAATATAGGACCATATGATGTTGGCGACATATTTATTTGTGCTAAGTAGTCTACTACTTGTATTTCACTATTGTCTTTTATAGTCAAGCTGTTAAAGCCAACCCACATAGGAGTCTGCGGCACAAAAGGTATTGATATTGCCCAAATTAAATCTCTTAGAATTGCATCCTGTTTTGCAACATGATTTTCGGATGAAATACTCTGAAGGTAATCCAAGGGATGTAAATAAGTTATAGCATGTGGTCTTCTTGAATATGGTTGGATTTCGCGAGGAATGACCTCGAAACGTCGTCTTCTTGATTGTGAACGTAAGCTAGAAGTAGATGGTACTGTTATGTCAACATCAAGTCTATCATTACATTGTGATTCATCCTCATCAGGTTTAAACTGGTAAATGATTCCAACTGTATCGTGCAATGTTTCCTTTCCATTGATTGTGTCTACGAAACGATCATAATTATCAAATGCAATGTGGGTACATAAATGGTTACGTTTGGTGATGCCTGCTGGTACAATGTTATTTTCTTCATATGCAGAAAACGTGAATTCTGTTTCCAGTTCTTCAGCAACAGAGTATGAAACACAATGACCGTACCTGTTTAATATTGAGAGAACTTTTTTACTCCCTGTCAAAGATTTTAAGGATGATCCCAACATCATATGTTTAGCTGGTTTCACCCTTCCTTTATTTATTATGTAAATCAAATCATCACACACAGATTTGATCCTTACAGAATCTTCTTCGGATAATTGCCGACGGAAATTTGGGCCTTTTATTAAATTATAAATAAATGTGTGAAGAATATCAGGAATATCGCAATCACCTTCTGTGATGTATTCGGCGTCTATCTTCTTTGGTTTTTTTGTTGCTACGTGCAATATTTCATTACGAATAAGAAATGCAATATGTTGCATTTTAAATTTTTGGGATGAAGAAGAAATCAATTTTTCAGCTAAGCCTGGATCCATTGTAATCTCGGCTTTATATATTATTTTTCGATGACTATGTTCATCGATTGTGCCAATGACCATAACATCGCCATATTTTTCTAATATTTTGTTCTGCAGTTTTTCTGGTCGGAAATTTTCGAAATCATACTCGATGTTCTGCTCAATGGCTGATTCAATTAATAATGCTTTATATTGATTAAAAACATCGACAAATAGAAGAACATCTTGTTTATTTAAAATCTCTTCTTCTAAAAAAAATGATAAAATTCTGAAACATTCTTGGTGAATTGCACGTTTTTGATGCCATAGAGAATCTTGAGTTTCTTCTCTTTTTATTAGGCGATTGTACTGCATCTCGTATGAATGTTTGCACGATGAATGGTAGCAGATTTGTGATGAATTACTCATTATTTGTTCGACTTGAACATCCTTCATAACGACCTGCATTTTTTCCAGCTTCATTTTATAATTGCTTATGCCTACTATAAGCTCTTGACGACGGTTACCGATTCTTTTTTGCCGACGCCCGCAAAAAACACATTTGCAGTCTCCTTGAGAAATTTGTTCGGTATTTTCATTTGACTCTTCTTCTACAATCTCCATCGGTTCTACTGGAAGATCGTGTGAAAAGTCAGGTTGATCCTGAAAAAGAGCAAGGAATTCTTGGTATTATTAAAAAATAGGCGTTTCTGAAATGAAAATTTGTTCATTATATTTTTTAAAAATTAAGTTAAAATAATAATAATATTATTAGTGATCAATAAGAATGAATTATTTAAAGAAGTAATAATTATAACAAAACTTTAATAAATTGTTGATCGCATATTTTTATGGTGAAAAACATATATTAATATTATAATTTAATTTAGCTTAGAAATAAGTATTTACTGTAAGGTAGTGCTGTTTTACAGAAAGACAATCATTTTTCAAGGTCACCTTTCTATGAATTCGCTACTCGAATAAGTTTAAAAATACTCGTGGATCACCTGAGTAAATTGTAATGTGATGAATTTACGAAATATACCTATAAATTGATTGCATACAATCACCGCAAATAGAAGAAAAATTTATAAGAATTAAAAGAGCATAAGTTATGTTATTAGTTTATTTTAATATCTAATTATTTACTTACATGCTGCTCCATTTGATTAAATTCTTCTTTATATTTGGCTGGTATAACCATAAATTTTCTGTAGCACGACAAATGGTAACCATTTTCATTAAAATTAGTAACATCCAAATTCACATCACTGTATTTAAATTGTTTCAATTTTCTGAAGCTTAAAACACGTTGAGATTTTTTCAGTTTGTCTTCATTTTCAAATGGAATAATTTTTTCATTCACTGAACAAGATTTATTACAAACGAAGCACTTCATCTTGAAATAATGATAAAAAATACAATGACGTTTGAAATCGTTCAAACAGCAGATATTTTGAAAATAATTAATAGACGAACTTCAGTAATTGGAATGTTGTAACGATCAACAGAGCTCCAAAGCAACTGACTGAAGGGACAACGATGAGCTAAACGTTTCCAAGGCTTGTAGGGTATTATACATGGTAAGGATAGCTCAATTTGAAAGTGAAAAGAGAAAGAATTATAGATGACATAAACTATATTTTGTGTCGAAAATTAAAAAGAGGACGAAAAAAATTTCAATATGCTTTATTCTCATGATTTTCTGGGGTTGAAGCCGCAATATAAAGTGGTGTGACAGATATTTCTGCCAAGTTTTGAGCTGTCACACCGAGATATTTCAAGAGAATAAGGAAAAAGGAAGAGATTAAAAAAAAAAAAAACTAATTCCGCGATAAGGGCAAATTTTGGTGAACTTTCGTTATTAAAAGTCGGTGTGACAGGCTTTTCTGCCATGATGAGAGCTGTCACACCAATTTTTTTGGAAAGTACATAAAATTTGCGATAAAATGGTTTAAAAAAAATTAAAATCCGCCTAAGTGCAAATTACTTAGGATTTTTAGAAATATAAAAATTTATAAAAAATATTTCTGCCAGGATAAGACCTGGCACACCGGGCTTATCTTGTACCTATGAATAAATGCTATTAATTCCTATGCAAAATTTCAGAATCCGCGTAGGTGCAATTTTATTGTCACCGGCTCCCAGCCTATTACAATTTTTTTGTTAAAATGACCAGATTTGTATTTAGCGAAAGACACAGTATGTACATACTATGTTTTTACTTCCGAAATAGACTTCTTTTTTTTGGACATTGATAAAGTAAACATATCTATAAAAAAATCAAAACAGGTTTTTATTAAGAAGAAAAGATACAAAAAAGAATGCTGTGTTTGAACTTGTTTACATAGTACCTTAGTTGTGATATACCTAGTATAAAAAAACAAATGTAGTTTAAAATAACAGGAACAGAAGAATGATGATTAACTAATAAAATAACTTTAGATAATCCTTAATTTAGTCTGCAGAACGAAGGAGATCTGCTGATTGTTCACTTTCTGGAAGGTTGAGCCAGAAAGCACGCTGATTTATATTTTTTATTTTGGGCACTAGATCACTCAATATTTTTGCTTTCTTTTGTGCATTTATACCTCGATATGTCGGTTTTAGTGCTGGAAGATCAGATGTTGGCACAAATTTCTTCTGTAAGAAGTCGTACTCTGTGTAATCATCTTCAAAACTATTTTTATACAGAAGATTACGGTTACCCCTGACAAACCTTGCCTAAACAATATTCTGCAACAGTTGTGGTGGTGGTTGAAAAACGGGGGATTCTTCAACGTTATTCTTGGTTTTGCTGATACGATTAATACGTTTTTTGCTTTTCCAATCACGGAATATTTCTAATTTTTCTACTGTCAAATTTTTTCTACAATTTTGAATGATTCTTACCAATTCATCAAAATTGAAGACGCTTCCCGCCGCTTTTATGGCCTTCTCTATATTTCCGTGAACGGAGTCGGCTGACATATGAGTATGTCCTTTGGTTAAGTATCGGATAATTACTTGCTGGGGTCCTGTTTGCTGATTAACTATATGAACCAACGACGAATACAGAATCCAGTTCTTATTTTGGCTGGTGCAATTATCAGCCCAGAAAGTAAATACAGAAGCATTATCATTCAAATTCATCGCGGTGACAATCGTGTCTACAATCCAATCAGCATTACGACCCTGGAGAGCTTCATGCCAGAGAACAGTAATACTCTTATAATTGGAGTTACTACTGAGAGTAGCAAATGTTTCATTATAAACAACCAATCGGCTAATGAAGAAACTGTCTTTAATATGTGGCATAACTGGTAATAACATTACTTTTTGAAGATCCATCGAGAATATCCTTTCATTGAGCGCCTGGTTCCTGCTCTTATCGACATTATATAGGGTTTTGGCTTGACTCGCTTTAAGTTCGTGCATTTCTTTTTTTGTCAACAAGTCAGGATCAATCGCTTGATTCATTTTCTTTGCGTTATCTATCTCTGATTCATAAAACAGGCACTCGGAGCACCTGTCTCCTTTGGGCATTTTAAGTGATATGTTCATCGATTTTAAAGTTTTCCGATATGTTTCAATTTTGCAGAAATCAGGAAATTTTGACAACAAATCTTCATACATAATTTGGATAGTCAACTCTCGAGACAGGTACCGGCAAAGTGGAGCGTTATATCTTCTGTAATGGCTCAAAGACGGGCCAAAGCTTTCAATGTGACTCACAATCACATTACGGTCAATTTTGTTTGAGGGAATTGATCTTCCGCGGTTTTCTCCAACAACGTCCCCTATAGCAGTTTTTTTGCTTGCCTGAGACAGCTCTGTTAACACGGAGTCATTAGTGTAGCCTAAGGTATTAAGAAGCATTCTTTTGCAAACTCTAAGCTGTTTATTTTCCATGCTTGGTTTCGGCAAAAGATAATCCCGTGTTTCATTTTTCAAAAAACTGCGCTCATTTTCATTTTCTTGAGATTCCATATTTTTTGGTTCAACAGTTCTTCTCTTTACTTGATAAATACGAATATTACGGCACAACCACTGACGCCTAACTGCATACGGAAAACTCCAAAACTCATTCCAAATTTTCTTTCTGTCGTCATCAGTTAACTCTGAACATCTCTTATTTTTACATTTGCCCGAACAAGGTTCAAGCATTGGATGTTTTTCCCTATTTCTCTGCTCTTTTTCCTCTGCTGATCGTAACTTCCTTTTCTTCTCTGCCTTTTTGGTATGATCTTCTTTATTCACGTCCTGTGGTGTTTCCTCATCCACGATTTTGTTTTCTACAGCTTCTTGATTATCCAGATTGGTGTGTGCCTCTGAAACAGGAATTGCCAGTAGGTCACTATCGCTGTAGATGGCATTAACGTCACCATCCAACTGATTGAGGTCCTGGTCCCAAATCAACACATTTTGTTGTTCATTTACAAATTCTAAACAATTTGAGGTAGAGGAAGCAACATTGAGATACTCATTCTGAATTACGGGCTCTAAAGTACTTATTGCAAGACAGTCATTTAAGTTATTGGTATCATGAGCACTGGTATCGCGAGTCTCCTTGCTTACGTCCTTATTAACGAACGATATTAAAAGTTGATTATCACTAGAAGACCAACGACTGCTGTCATCAGACTCTTCTTGGTTATCAGGATTATATTTGTTTACAGGCATAACCTGTTTTGGTTTAGGATCCAAACAGCTGGCTTGTCCAAAGGTTTCTTGAGAAAGCTGATGGAATTTTTCTTTAACATTTTCTAATACAGTGCTAAGTGCAGGCGTTTTTCCTTTTGCGTCATATTCAGCATATGCTTCATGCAGTATACTGCAAGAGACATATTATATAATTTACAAAGCCCTAAAAGCCTGACCAGTGTCAATAATATTATATAATATTAAGCTTTTTCGTGGTTGGGATCAAGCATTTAATTTTAATCATAACCCAAAGATATATGCTTAACAATTTAAAGGTAATTCAGGTGAAGTGTTTCTTCCGGGCTTATGGGCCGTGGTCTGTAGGCTAGTTGACTGCCTGACGTTTCGTCAGCGACTGCGGCTGACATCTTCAGAGGTTCAGAGGTTTGCGGAGTAGTCGAATTCGACAGCAGCCGCCCAGGACGACTACTCCGCAAACCTCTGAACCTCTGAAGATGTCAGTCGCAGTCGCTGACGAAACGTCAGGCTGTCAACTAGCCTACAGACCACGGCCCATAAGCCCGGAAGAAACACTTCACCTGAATTACAACGCCGGCCGTGAAAGCCTACACAATTTCATTAATTTAAAGGTACTTACTTTGCTTTAGCTATAGCGATCTGAACTATTCTGCTACTACGAGATCCTTTCATCTTGATAAGAATAAACTAATAGCAACCACTATTATACTATTTTCACCAAAAACGGCATGTAAAAATGCCGGCAAAACAACACCAAAAACTGCAGGTTTTAAAATGGAATAACCGAGTAAGTGCACTGTCATCTGATATATTGCCGTCTTTCGATTGGTCGGAGTATATGCTGTGTTTTGATTTATTCGCTGCACAGTTACTGTGTTTTGGAATTCTAAAAATTATTATAGGACTGTAGATACTGGGTTTTGCCAGGCCAAATATCTGTTATTTTGCGGCTTATTTAAATTTTATACATAAAACGAATAGCCTTAAGCCTAGTATATGCATGTGTGCCAAAAACTTGTATTAACATAAAAAATGCAAATACTGTGTTTCTCCTTGGGACAGCCGAGCTTACAACCAATGTCCTGTTCAGCAATTTTTAAATAAAATCAGTTTAGTCATTTTTTGCCTGACTGAAGCATTCTTACCGTGCAACTTTAAATTTATGCATTGTGCATGATGATGCATTCTACATTTTAAAAATATATTCACCACAGCTTTAACAATTTGCAATTCATGCAAATCTTCGTTAATGAATTCTCCAGAAACTGGATGAGGTGGCTGAAATAAATGCAGTAATTTTCCAAAATGATTGGTTGCTGCGTTTTGCAACTTTAATTTAAATTGCGTTGATAAACTATTATTTAATTGTAAGGTACGAAATACCTTTTCCACAAAATGAATAATTTTATATACAATACTTGATGCACATATCAAGCCACCTCTGCTGACATAAACAGTAAACTGTTTGTAAGACTCTAGATCTGCACTATAATTATGGTCTTGCTCAGAATTTGTATTAAACAATAGTTGAATACATGCATCACAATTTATACACTTTACTAAATTGCGGACCACAAAACCTGATATATAATATAGTATATTATATTTTCGTGAAGGTTATTTAGATTTGCATTTGAAGTTATTAAAAAATCTGGAAAACTATCACTATTATTTTCGGTCATATTTTCCTGAATTATGTTTCTTTTATTCGACCTAAATTCAAGAATAGGGCTACAAAAACTGTCATAGTCAATGCAATTGGCATTTAAACTGGACTTAACAGAATTTCGATATAATAGTTGTCTCAATGACCATCTCAGCTGTTGGCACCCCGAGATCTAATACACAAAAAAAATAATTCCAAGTGATCTTGAGAACATTTGTAAGTAAGTAAATACTTTACCGGATTATTTTTTAAATTGAAGTCCTTTGCTAGACCCAATGTACTCTCCATCGTTAAAATGAACCCTACCACAAACGTTTTCCTATTGTGTTGAAGCAACGGTAAACCATCAATAGTTAAACTTTTTAAA
Source organism: Agrilus cyanescens (assembly GCA_947389935.1). Lineage (NCBI taxonomy): Eukaryota > Metazoa > Arthropoda > Insecta > Coleoptera > Buprestidae > Agrilus > Agrilus cyanescens. The sequence continues at coordinate 13,827,445 of OX376709.1, read as the reverse complement.
TAATTTGTGGTTTCTTTGAACACTTCAGTAAAATAAGTTAAATTTGTTGACCGTATAGGAGATTTAAATCCTTTCCCATATGGGCTTCGAGAATTTAGTATATCAAATATCCTATCAATGCGTCGAATAAATTCAATCGTAGCATCACAATTGTGGAAGTTTTGTTCATTTTGCGATTTTAAAAACTGCTACTCCACTGCTAATTGTCTGAGCAGCAAGACGTACGTTCATTACTTTATTTTTGTAATAAATATGATTACAAGATAATGAATTTGCAAATTTCATCTTTAAATTGTCTTGTAATAAATCCAGCTGGATCAAATAATCCCAATTGACCAACCCACTGTCTGAACAAATTTTCTTTTCTGCAAAAGTATTGCGTGCTAATTTTAGCATGTGGCATGAATCCAACATGCAATAAACTTTATGCTTTTTATTAGGATGCTCGAAATGTGAAATTATATTTTCAGATTCCAAACTGCATCGTAATTTTTTTAATGTTGACATGTTGGTTGCACTTCCATCACATGTAATCGACCGGATATTTATACCGACTTCATCCAAATTTCGTAAACATGACGTTACAATTTGTGCCTGTACATTGGCATCACATTTATTAATTAAAAAGTATGCCACTGGACATTTAAAGTTACCAACGTAACTTACAATTTGAAAGAATAACGCTTCTGAGGCAGGTTCTTCACAATCTATGTTGATAATACCCCCATAATCCACAGTACCCACAAACACTCCTTCTGTTTGGTTCCACAATATTTGTTTTCTGATGGCCATGGAATCAAATATTAAGGAGCATTCCTTAACATATGGCTTATTGTGTATGGTTTTCTTAAGAAAATCAAACACTTCTTGTAAAAATCCAGGTTGAGCGTCCGTCTTACACAACCATTTCCGAAGAGTGCGAATATTCGGCAATGTAAAATGTTGTCTCATAAAGTGGTATGCTTTTGGAGAATAAAAGTATAACGTATGGGTAAACTGCTTCATAAGGTCGCTATATCGCCTTTGTTTGACAGGGACTGAAGAATATTTTTTCTCATGTGTCAACAGTTCCAGTGGAAACCCTTCAAGAAGGAAATATAAGATTTTACTCATTCAAATTACCTTGAAATAATTTACCACCAAAATAAGATTTTAAAACCGTTTCTAAATTTTCAGTGCTGCTACCATTACTTTGAAGACACCTTATCAATTCTTTCATACACGATATTTTCTTATCTCTTCTTCTCACCTTTTGTTGCAGTGTTCTTATTTTACGTCGATATATATACCCATCGCATGTGGTGGTTTGACATCCCTTGTCAGCCTTGTTTACCTTGTCTGTACCAAGGGTTGTTTCTTACACGTCGGTTTCCATTGGTTCTACCACATTTCCATGACAGCTTACATTTTCTAGGGCCTATTAGATATGCACTGTTCTAGATTCATTATTTTTCTATGTATTTTAATTAGTACTTACAAGATGTTTCTTCAGAACTTGCGACTGGAATGAGCTTTTACCAAATGTTTTGGATACTATGGAAATATACTAGGAACAGCACCTGGTTTTAAGAGTTTTAAAGAAAAACCTGGTCGAACTAAATAATCACCTTTTAAAAAATGTAACCCACAAATGCGACTTGTGCTGGAGGGATACCAATTTTCCCTTCTAACAGCTCTTATCCATTCAGTAAGAATTTCAGGCTTTTTAAAAGGAAATCTATAAAGGCATAATAAAGTATAAGCTTTTAACTATCTTTAAATATCTAAGCAATCTGGCACAACAAGCATATTTATACAAAAGTTACTTACGAATGAAATGAAATATTTCTTCTTGGATCATGCAAATTATGGCAACCAACAACTACATAATTTCGAACCATTTTTATAAAATAAGTCTTTTTGGAACAAATAACTATACGGAGTTGAATAAGTATACGCTTCGATACACAACACCTGGCTTCGTATAATTCATATGCACGCACTTCGCCCGGATTCAGGTAAAAATCAGGTAAGAGTAAACACCTCCGATTCCCCACTAATGTATTAAAGTGAGAGGTAAATACTACAGCATAGCGGTTTCACAGATCCGTGCGCCTGCCTCAGTTAGTAAGCATGACAGAATACAAACGAGGCCCTTCCAGTTACGTATAGTATAGAGTTCACTGTTACAAAATTACCTGTAAACAAAAGAAACAACAATTAAATCTTATTATTATCACTTCTTTGCTTTACTCCATTAAAACTCTTAAATCTGCTTATTAATTCACTTCTGTAATCTGTATCACTTTCTTTGTTATTCTGTCAACTGATTTTCTCTTAGCCTGCTATTATCAAATCTTCAAAAATTGCTAATCATCTTATCTATTGTTCCATCTAGCGGGGTTAATTAAAAGGCGCGCGTAATATATGGATCGTGACAAATTCTAAACGAAGAAAGTTCTCTCTTTACAAATATACCCTTATTTTCTTCAATCTCTATAACGTGTAGGAAAGAGTATTCTTGCAAATGCCACTTTTATCACAATAAGTTGGGAAAGCACGTGTTTCTTGTAAGCGGTAGCATTGCACATACTTAAATGCCTGTAGTTGAGGCTGAAACTTATTTGGAGGTTCGCCGAAACGGAGACCGCCGGGCGACTGTCTGTGCAATGTAATTTACCCACCATGCGTTCGGCGGCAGCTCCTCAGCGTTTCGTCCAGGAGATTGAGCGTCTTGCTGGCGAACGACTATGCATACCATTGTTAGTGGAAAACTGTTCAAGAAATTTATCACTACTCCATAAAGTAACTGGACGTACCGTTCAGTAGTCAAATTGTCCTTTTAGTTATAAAACCGACAGTACTTACGAAACACCCTCTTTTAATACCTAATTTCCGTAGGAACATTGCGTTTGTACTTTTTATTATTAACACTGCCTTCATTGGTTTTACGGCAGCGTTTTTCACGCTTAGGTATTCCACTAAAATCCCCTTGCTACAGTTATTCTGAAATCTTTTAATTCTATACTTCTACTAGTGCTTCGCTTACGAAATAAGACAAATGCATTTACAATTGTCACATCTATAAAATGCCAGAGAAGTCTTAGCTATCATCTTTTGCTCTTACGGTCCTTCATTTGGGAAGTCCTTTTCGAACCATAAATTTTTGATTGTTGTAGATAATTCATCAAGGGTACGGAAGTAAAATAATTGTAGAAATAAACCTTGTGACAATTACCAACAATAATCTTTGTTAGGTCTTTTACCACACGAGTACCTCAATGGTTTTAGGAAATGCTCACTTTGCCTGTATAAATTTGGAATTCTGACATAAAAGTCGATTTTTCCTAATAGCCACATGAATCGATTGCGTGGCATTAAGCTGGTCATGTGAGTATCACGAATCACACTATTGACGGCAATCGTTTGATGCTCATGAGTATGTTGTACCTATGAATAACTTGATTTCAAAATTAGTGGTCTTCCTAAGTTTTAATGGAACTCCAAATTTTTGCAAAGTATATATATTTGTTTGTTTAGTAATATGGGATACTAATTCTTCAGGAAATAAACAGGAAGACAAATCGAGGGAACTACTAGTATCTAGAGGAATATTTCTTGGTCCAGACGACTTGGCAAATGACTCAATCAAGTTAGTAGCCAAGCTGTTTAGTTTTCTTTAGTCTACGCATAATTGGAGACTACCATCTAGCTTGGGTATGAATATCATGGGACTTGCATGGGCGGATTTAGACAATCGAATTATTTCAGTTCAGCCCGAAAGGAGCGATGTAAATATGTATCGCCCTCGGTAATTTTGCATTTACAATGTTTTTATCCAGGATTTCTTTATAATCGTGCATCCACTTCCGGAATCAACAATTCCTGTGAGTTCAACTTTATTCAGAAAAATTAAAAAAATCTGAAAGATCAGTTGAATGTCGGAATACACTTATTTTGTTTTTAAATGAGCAGTCTGAACTATTGTGATTCTTTTCCGGCAATGCTAGCATTTTTGTGATTTCGATGTGTTGGGTAGCTGAAGAGTTCGGTTTATTCGGTTTGTTTCAGTTATGTGGGTAATAGCGTGGGTCGCTCTCGTATAGATGTTTTTTGTTTGTTTTTTTTTTTTAATCCAATTTGGGGAAAAGATGTATTGTGTAAAGAAAAATACGTGTAATTTGTTTTTAAAAGTATTGTGCCCTTTACAAGGGCTTTAATTTTATAAAGAACATTTTTATAAGCACAATTCTGTTCAACAGCGGTTGTAAATAAATGATAAGAACACACTTTAACTGTAAAATGAGTTGGGAGTTTGGAGAGAGCTGGACACCGATATCTTCAATGTCAACAAAGTTAACAGTAGGAAAGGATTCCTGCAGCCACATCATCTTTTGTAATCCTTTAACATATGCAACTGTTGACTCCATCAATATGGAGTAAATTCTATCATAAAGTGTAGAGTACGGAAGATCGCCGTTTTCCCAATATAACCCATGACAATTTCTTATTAACCAACGATTTTGACTTCTGTAACGGACGGGGAGAGCGTCCCATGGAAATGGAGGTTCAAATGTGAAATGATAAACTGGTTCTACTTTTAGAGCAACAACAGCTACTTCATTAAAAACAAATCGATTCTCACTACACTGAAAACCTTGTACGTCCAATAGGAAAGTCATCGTGCTCACTGTTCAGTACCGGTAAGAAAACTAAATTGTGGAAGTGATCGTTGTGTTTTATACTTCTTGAACTAAGTTTGTGGACGGATTGTAACGTATCACACGATCATGTATTATTAAACAGAAAGCTGTTGTTTTGTCTGGTATATTTTCTTTAGTTTGAAACTCTAGACGGATATCTATACTACCAGATTTAACAGTTTCATACTGATAAGAACAGTCTACTATTACAAGAGGAGCAATGACTAGAAATTGTTTAGGATCGAATAAGGGTTCACTTACATTACCATAATACGATTGTTGAAAATTCGGCAAATCTAGAAGTATCAAAATCTAAATTCAAATTATCATACGGGTACATAGTAGATCCTAAGTGAACTTTAAAATTGGTTAGTTTGCAGTGATCGAAGGCACTCATATTTTTTGCAAGATTATTACTTTCATCTGTTTGAAATCCGAAAATAATGAAGCGAGGCTTTTCCAATTGTGACGTTGTTTTCACATTCCAGTTGTGAGAATACGATTTGGGAAGTAGCGGATATTCATGTAGTTCCCAACTCCGAAATGAAAGTTCCATATTTAAATTTCGATCAATATAACGCAACAATTTCAAACGTTCAGCATCTGCTACAGATACATGAGGAATTTTCCAAGAAAGCTGATCCAAATGTACAAGCACATCTTCAAGTGGCGTTGCTGAGCAATATAAAGCATTATTGTCAGTGCTGCTGCGAACTAGAACTAATTCTTGTCGAACGTTTAATATTATTTTTCGGAAGTCTTCTGCAAATCCAAAAATCATACGTAGCGGAATACAAACGTTGAAGTAACCGTTGGAATCTACTAGTTTTACAGAATTAAGCTTAATTCCTCGTAGATCGCTTAAAGCAGGAGGCAACCATCCACTGTTGCTGAGACGTTTACTTTCATTCTCGTTATAAGATGCGTAACCTTTCATTGTTGTAACCATGCCAGGATTACGGACTCGATCAATAACCTTTCCACCTACTCCATAACGAATTTCATCAAACAGGTGTAAAATTCCATTGTGGATAAAAGAAGTGCTCGCAGTTGTCTTTCCATCCTTTTTAAGAAGCAAACGACCTTCTATGTATAGGAAACTACTAGAAGGCAAAGTGTAAAAATCTTCATTTTCTATTGGAATACGTATCGTATCATTATTTTTGAAAGTTGAGTTCGCATAAGGTTGATGAGTATGTTTATCAGCGTTAACTATAGCGTTATCGAAGACAGCTTTTTCGATAACGTTCAGTATTTCTGCTACCATTTTACCGTTTCCTCTTTTTCAATCGCAACCCCAAAGATTTAAGGAATTGTTTATTGAGCGGTGTTAATCGCTTAATGGTTATAGGCGAAATAAGCATCCGCGATTGTGGTAGTAGTTTTATAGTACTATTATTCTTTGAATATCGTTGGGGACAGCTATATTGCACTACCATGTTACGCTTTTCGTAAGTGCAGTCTTATTGTGACACGCTCTCCACGGAAATTAACTAGATTACCGTCTTGATCAGCTATTTTAAGGGAAATGTAGTCGATGACACGAGTGTTGATTGATAAATAAATAAGATTCGTAGGATTCTCAACAATTTTAAATCCGGGGGGTACATTGGGAAAGAATTGATGTAGTATATGTCCATCTAGTCCTTTAGCACCATCACTGGTATGTATGTAGGAGTTAGTTACGAGGTTACACATCACTGAAATCGTGTTTACTTTGAAAATGACTTTGAAAATGTCAGCTACATGATCAGACATCTCTTTAAGTGATGGTAGAAGCTTATTTTCAAAACCCAATATCTTTGCGGGAGAATCTGTAGGAGCGAAGTTGACTTTTTTGGTGCTTTTTATGTGGCTTTTTAAGGTAGTATTGTCTCCAAACAATTCAATAGCATCATCAGTATCTCGCAATTTCTCGCGAAGATAATGATTAATATCATCGATTTCATAGGATCCTTCCGGAAGAACAACGACTGCTGGTGTAGAACCTTCAAAATAGAATTTGTTGTTAGTTTCATCGATATTCGGAATACTGTTATATGCTTCAAAATTTAACAAAGCAATTTGATATTCATCATCATCGCTTAAAAAAATTGGTGGACTTATTGTCATTTGCAGCTCCGACTTTGTATTAGTCAAGGTAAATGTGTAAGACATGTTTTCGGTTTGTCGTTCTGTCTACTTCAACGAAGTTAGTTTGATGGTTTGTTTTTAAGAAAAGGTTTGCGTAGTCTCATTAAGGAATTGGACAACTAAATGACCGCAGTTAAAATCTGAGGGGTTCTGAACACGATTGTAGTTATAAGTGATAGCACAAGGTCCGGAAGATATTGAACCAATTCTTTTGGTGGACGGAGATCTCCAAAACTGTCAAAGTACATAGCTTTGTTATTTCGTTTTACATACGCTGTCCAATGTGTACCAGTTCCTGTCTAAATCTAAATTAACAATTCCACTTTCACACCTTTTAACTTTTCTGGGTAATTCGTTACGCATAAATATTCTCCGAAAATGTGGAATTTGTAAATAGTTAATGTAATTGACTAAATCCAAATCTGTCAAAGGACGATTAGGTAACTTTACGAAAAAGTCATTGTATCAACCAAAATATAGGTAATTAGCTGAATTATTGAAACCAATTGCTGGAATTGGTTATTTTCCCTATAGAGACTCTGACGATGTAATTGCCCCATTACAGGCAAGACCTAATTCTGTATTCATCTTTGACGATGTTGCGAATGAAAATCAAAATAGGATAAGGGAATACTTGAGTATGGGAAGACATAACTCAATCGACACTTTTTATTTAAATCAAAAATATGCACAGATTCCCAAACATTTAATTAGAGATAATGCAAATTTAACAATACTGTTTAAACAGGATGAATTAAATCTCAAACACGTCTTCGCAGACCATGTCACTACAGACATGACTTTTGACCAATTTAAAAATATTTGTGCAGTGTTGGAAAGAGACGTTTGGATTTCTGGTGATAAACAAGGATTGTGGTATAAATGAGGGAAGATATCGCTTAGGATTCGATTAATATATATTAATGTAAGTGGTATAAAGTCAATCAGTTGTTAAAAGACAACCTTGACAAGAGCATGTATGTAAAAGCAAAGAAAGAGCTAATCAAAGTTAGGAAAGCGGTAAAGAGGAAATTGCAAATGTTAAAGGAATCGACAGCAGGACAGAATCTCCTGTTGCAGCAAGCATATCAACCATTAAAAAAAACGCTTCTAAACTTGAAATCAGAGCTGGGTGAAAAGATCAAAAAAGAATTAAAGCCAGAAGTGAGTAATTGGTCGAAAGGTGACGTTCCAGCTTCGTCAACACCAATAAAAATTAGAAAGCTTGACCCTTCGAATGCTCCAGGTACCTTACTACCAGGTGCTCCATCATTCTTAAGGGAAGAAAGTGTTTATGAAAGTGACCCAACAACGGGTCATGAAAACACAGACCAGGATAATGATGAGTTTGAACAATTAAAGAAAGCGTACATAGACTATATCAATAGCTCTCGGTTTCCTCAATATTGGGAAGAATTCGATCCTCGACCTCGAGACTATATAGAAGGAATTATTAAAGACTATGAAGGCGGCACATTTAACGCTGACGTTCTGAATCCTCGTCTTGATAAAGTTCGATACGAATGGAACACAAATAAATTTTTTATTGGTGATTCTGAACTGGATTTTGACGGACCAAACGTTGTAATCGATGGAAAATTTAAATACATAGGTACTGGGGGATTATACGAGCTACTCTTCAAATTACGTTCTGAATATCCGACATCGATTAAAGCAAGGAAAGACTGCGCCGATATACTAAAACGTACGGGAGCAGTTTACAAGTTAAGACAAGAAACATCGAAATTTTCTAAAGGTGGAGGATTGTCGTTGTTGACATACAACGAAAAACCGATCAAATACAAATATTTTGATGACGTTAATGAGTTGTGTGATCGTTTAAGGTTATTGGTTGCTTCTCAACAAGCAGGCAACACAAATCATGAAAACGAAATTCTATCAATTTTAGAAGAGTTGCGTGAGTGCAATATAATCGTATAAACAAATTATTAAGCTTATTAGTTAGACAATGACGGTTGATAAGTTCGGACGTCCGTTAGAAAAAAAACGATTGTTTTCGCAAGCATTCTGCAATGTTCATGATTTCAATCATAACCGCTTAACAAGAATCGGTGATCCTCAGCAGGAGCATGATGCTGTGAATGTGCGATTTTTGGAGAAGAAGGTGCAACGTCTGTTATCGCAAGATGATGTAACCGATATTAGACAAGCATTCGATAAAATGTTGTATTTCGTTGATGTGGCTAATAAGCGTATTACACATTTGAACGAGCCTACCGCTGGGTTTCATGCAGCTACTAAAATGTATGTAGATGAGAAGGATCGGTTAACAAAAGAGCATATCAGAATCGAGTGTGAAAAGGTAAAGGATCGTGCTGTCAGTGAAGGTGTCAGAAGGATGAAGTATTTACGAGAAGAATTGAAAACAGCTGTCTCCAAAAGTGGTGAAATGATGATGAAAACTTTTAGTGATAATATAGAGTTAGCGATTAAAAATTTGGAAAGAGAACTAGAAAAATATAATACTGATAGGGATAAAGAAATAACAAACAAGGTGAACGATATAATAGAAAAGAATGCTGTCGGAATCATGGACGTCTTTTCAACAAAAGTAAAACTAGAGCGTAAAGATGTAGAAGCGTTTGTTAGGAAAGGGGATGAAGAAGTATCGAAGAAATTGAGGACGGAAATTGTGCAAGATATGGAAAATGATATAGACGCGAGTTTTGAATTAATTAAAATCACGATTCAGGATGAGTGTAAAAAAGTTAAGGAATTTTCAGAGAAAGAAATTCAACGAACCAATAAAAAGAAAGATGATCTGAAAAACGAATTAGTGGTAATGGTGGAATCACTAAAAAAGGAAGCAAAGGAGCTGAAAGTAAGGCTAGATACTCTGCAACAACAAAGAGGAACAGGTAGTGCGAAATCGAGCAGTTCTGAACCAACAACAACAGCTCCGTCCATGTAGTTCTTCATTATAGGGAAAATGTTAAATGTAAAAGAAGAAGTAGTGAAGGAACTGCATAAACCTGCGAGAATTAATTTTACACGTCGTAAAGTGATAGTGAAAGGATTAGATGATCTTCATCAAGCCGATTTAGTGAAAATGGTTCCGTATGAGAGAGAAAATAAAGGTGTCAGATACATTTTGGTTGTAATAGACGTTTTTTCAAAATTTGTGTGGGCTCAAGCAGTAAAACGCAAAACAGGTGAATATGTTGGAAGGGCTTTACAGTTAATTTTCAAAAGAAGTAAACGTATTCCTAAGAATATGCAAACTGACTTGGGAAAAGAATTTTACAACGAACAAGTGAAACGAGTTATGCAAAAATATAAAATTAACCATTACTCAACGTATAGCACCAAGAAAGCGTCAGTTGTGGAGCGGGTAAATCGAACACTAAAATCAAAAATGTGGCAACGCTTTAGTTTACAAGGATCCTACAAATGGTTGAAGTTATTACCTGATATAGTACAGGAATATAACAATTCGGTTCACAGAACTATCGGAATGAGACCAAGCAAAGTTAATAAATGAAACGAAGAAACACTTTTGGAAAGTATTTACAACAATCCAAAGAAGGTGGATTTACGAGAAATTAAGTTTAAAGTAGGAGACCGGAACGTTTTGTAATGTATCCCCAGTTTTTTTTTTCTGATAATAAAGTCTGCAATGTTAATAATGATTTTCTTTACCCCTTCTCCAAATTATGATTATAAATAAGATAAAACGTGACGAGTTTAATCAGTTGTAATCGTCAGTTGCAGCATTGAACGTTTAAGACGTAGTAATGGTTGAAAGTTACGTAATTGAAGTTAAATTTTTCAAAGAGGGTTTATTATCTTTAAAAAAGATATTTGGTAGCGTCAGAGGGGGATAGCGTGACAGAAGAATTCGAATTAAAAGGTGAATACGATAAAATCGTAATAGGAGGCTACTTAGTGGTCGATGAGAGCGATCCTGACGATTTTGAAGTATAATTTTTATAAAACTGGATTCATTATCGTACGAGTTGTATCAAGCAGAAAAGCAAGTCCTTATTCTCAACCTTCAAAGAGCAATACTATCAAACGATTTAGATAGAGTTAAAGTTGTGTTGTCGAAGTTGGGAGTTGCAGTACCAAAGGAAGCATTCAAATGGTTAACTGTAACACAAGAGACATCGTTCGATATTTTATACTTCATTTTCGAAAGAAAGCAAAAGTGTGACGAATTGGTGGATGAATTTCTAAAAGGTTGCTGTGAAACAGTGGAAATAACGGTTGATGATGTCGAAATGATTTTAAATAAAACAAAGTATAATTTCATGCGACACGACGTATATTTTTTAAAGGAAATGTTAACAAACGGATCAGTTCTAATCCGGGATAAGAAGTTCTCCGTAATGAATATCAAGAAAAAGTGTGTTACATTGTTAAAGTGCGTGGATGACTTACTACTGGATGTAGCATACTACGCACAACCGAAAAATTTGGAAAAGTGTATTAAACTGATCAACCAATATTAAGGATAAAATATTTACATTGAGTGACATTTCAGCGTAAGCTATACTTGAACAGAACTCCAGGTAGGTATTACAGTAGGTGTTCATAAATATTATCAATGGCTTCCTGTGGAAGTGACGAAGCTTCGAAAAGTCTATTAATAAAGTATTCTCCAACCGTTAAGTCGTCGGTATACGGCTGATGAAAATTTTATATAAATCGATCAACGGCACCGTCGAACTTCGAAAGGGAACTGTTTGAGTTTTTTATATTGTAATGTCCCCAAGGAAGAGTATTCGTTGTTTTCGGAATTAAGAAACGTTTATCATCTTTGGGAGAGAGGGCTACTTTCGTTTTCATATGGATAAACATAGTATGCAGATCGGAAACGAAAACATTCATACATTTAAGAATGGTGGCGACATCTCTAATGACGCGTAGGTAATCATCGATTTGAAGATGTAATTTAATGACATTTTTCTTGACACCTTATGCTTTTTTTAACAATTTGATCAACGGCTTCAACGCAGTAAGCTTTTACTCCGGTTCCATAGAATGCTTTAATGGGATTATTAGGGAATTCGTCTTTAAATTTGCCAATAACAGGAGAGGTAATAGGGATATTGAAACTATTATTATGGGGATAATTGGAAGTGTCGAAGTGATGAATATTTTCAATCATATCTCTGTAGAAATTTTCGGTGAAAACTTTAAGAATGAAGGAATCAGTATCCATATAGATCAAAGAAATATTTTCTTGATATTTTTGCTTAAGAAAGCCTTAGTAGAAGTCATACATAACAATTTTTGATAAATCCAAAATAGTGAAACCTACATAGAGCGGTTTATCGTAAACAATGTGTAATTTATTCATCTGAATAGCTACGAAATGGGGGGTAAAAATTTTTGAATTTCTGAAATTGGGTTTAGCTATTAAACTTTCAGCACCAAGGTACCGTCCAACGTTTTGCCAATGAGTAACTAACTTGACGTCAACTCGTTTATCAACGTTCTCCATCGTTTTTCCGAAAGTACTGTTGTTCATTAATTTAAAGAATGATTTCCCAAACTTATTATTACACATATTGCGTTTTCTAGTATTCAAATCTATGAAAGGTTTCAACCATTGTGACTGTTTAAACTGAATAGCTCTATGCACTTTAAGTAATTTTAATCCGCTCTGGAGAGCTTGTTTAAGCGGTAGGTAATGAACAATATACTTTGTCTTAGTCATAAGGTTCGGAATCAATTTTTTGACTCTACCATTAGCATTACCAGGAGAAATAATATTTTCAACTAAAAAGGGAAGATCAGCATTTAAATCGTGTACGTTTTGGGGATATTGAACGTCAACTTCAAGTACATAACCGTATTTAGAAGAAGCATGTAAATCGAGAACATTTAATTCATCAATTTCAGCATCGGTGAGCCAACGAAAATGGGATATGGGAAGGTATTGACTCATGCTGTGTCCATACAAATTGGTAGCATCCAAATACATAATGTAGGAAGTGGGAGCAGATGCGTCATAATCAGGAAGATGTGGGTTATTGGCGAAATGCATTCTTTGAACACACTGACTTATTCCTCCGCGTACCCGTTTTTGGAAAAACTTGAACATATCGATGTCAGTTAGAAGTACTAAATTAACGCGAGTGAATTTTAACATGTTATCCCACGCTAGCCCGGGCGCGGTGTAATACTGAACGGGGTCTAAGGCGTAAGATGAAATACATATTTCACGAAAATTCTCGAACACGTCAGCTAACAGTAGGTCATCCGTTTTCAAGTAGAGGTCAGAATATTCTCCGAGAGTGGAGCAGTTAAAGATTTTCCAAACGGTCGCAGCTCTTTCATAATCTTCATCGGAAATGGGTAGAGATGTTAATTTATCGAACAAATCGTCTTTGAGAGGGAACGTTGATTGGTCAAATTTAGTAATATCGTCGACGTAGGAATAAGGGAAAACTCCTTTCCGTCGCACAAGTTGAAATTGTGTAGGATCAGAAAAACACTTCTTCACTTGGAAGCATTGAGAAGGGTCGAGTTCTTCAGACAGTTTATCGAGGGAGGAAGCCATAAAGCGAAAGGAATTGAGAAATCGAATCTTAACAAATACGTTTTGAGTAGAGTTATCTGAAACACCGGGAACAGTATCAACTCGCAATAATTTGGTAAAGAAAACGTTTTTTTCTTTATTTTGAGCAATTACGCTAAATTTAACATCGTTGACAGCCATTTCTTTTAAAAATAAATGACAATCGTAACCGGAGAGGTTGTGGAAGAATACAGGCACAATGTTGGGTAGTTTGTAGTTTAAGTTACATCTGGAATGAGCGGCCCCTAATCGAATTTTACCAGTCAAATGACAATGATCGCGAACCTTTACATCATCGATTAGGAAGGGCTCTTCGCAAATATTACAAGACGACGTTTCAGAGAAAAGTCGCATTTCTTCATCAGTCAAGGGTATCATAGGAGCCGGGGTCTTTAAAAATCGGTGATAAATATCAGAAACGTCTTGATCAAGAGTTTTAACAAATTGATTAGCACAATCAGGTCCTCTATAAGTTCTGAATATTGAAAGGGAATCGTCAAAAGAGCACTTAATCAAGTAAGCAAACGAGTGCGGTTGATGTTCGTGGGTAGGTGTGGTGGAGGTCTTGTTAGGATCGGAAAAGCATGTTTGAATGGGTCGCAATATGGTTTCGAAGTCTGCATAAACAACAAAAGGTACTTTGATACGTTTGTGGTAGTTTTGAAATTTTAAAACGTTATTAGGGATGAGCCTACCCATCTTATCCAATTTGAGATCAGCAGTTGGCAGCGTCGTGTAAACGTGGTTCCAATCATTCCGCTGATGACGGTGCAGGTGAGCCACAGAGCTGAAGTATTGCAAGCAGCCGTCACATAGTAATTTGCGATGTTCTGTTTTAGAGAGTTGTTGAGAGAGCAAACGGGACATATCCTTAATCCAACAGTAATGATTATTTCCTCGATCATCGTGTAGCAAGAGTAAATTGATGTGCAGCCATTGTTTGACGCACAATTTTAAGTTTTTTCTTCGGCAGAGGCGATGTACGTTGGAGCTGTGCTCGTTTCCGACAAGAAGTTAATCGATGTCTTTTTAAATTATCAGGTCGCGTAAAGGAAGCATCACAGTCCGGACAAGGGATCATAGCGGCTAGCGGTAAGAGGTATATCTCGACAACGACTGAGGAATACTGAACGCGAGGGACAATAAATAGCTATAGGAAAAGGGGAGGGATGTGTAAGGTGGAGATGGCATAAGGAGAGGGGCGAAAGGAATATATACTGAAACTGTAGTGGGTACGGTGTGGTAAGATGAGTGCTCGACAACAGGGTAACGGTGTTGATTTAGCTGCCGAGCTAAATATGAACGAAACCGAGCTGGCTGATATATTGGAAAACTTCTTTCCAAACGATTCCTTCAAATCATCCACTAAAGGTGAGGGGTGTGTTGGAGGTGCTACCACGGCAACGATGGCAGAGCCTGTGGCTAGCACCTCTACGTTGGCGGTGGCGGGAACGAAGTCGATATCGATGAAGCCGAAGAAGCGATCGCACACACGAAGGTTCTCGGCTGCTCCATTCGATTATTCCAAGATAGTGGACCAAGTAGGAGAAGCCATAAATAGTGTTAAGGAGAAAAAGCGGCGACGAGAAATGGTACTGAATGAAAGAGAGACAAAGGCCGCTTCATTGACTGAGTACATGAAGCGGAAAGAGAAAGAGCTGGAGGAGTTGAACAGAACGGTAGTTGAAACGAGAATGGAGGTACAAGAAATCGAACATAATCTAGCTAACCTTAAGTCTGCTTTACTGATTAAATTTAATGACTAAAATTTAAGGATGTTTTATATTATATTAAATAAAATTCTGTTATATTGTATCGTTTTATATTTTGTAATTAAAGAAAATAAAAGAGAATATAAATTATATATATATTTATTTATTAAAGTAAAAGACGAAATATATAATGCAATAGAAAGTTCAGGTAATGGTTGTTATATATACTGCTCCTCCGTGGCCCATCGCACAGACGACCAGTGCCCCCTTGTAAGAGGTCCAGGACAGCTCCGCTTCCAGGTGTTGGCAGAAGTCTACGACGGGTCTTCTATCGGACACGTTCCATATGCTGAACCCTCCTGCAGTGGTAGTAGTGAACAGCATTGCGTCCACGTTTATGTTGGTATCAGTCGGCGCGGAGCCATGGAAGAGTACTGTGTATTGCGGCATTTTTGTTGTACTTACTTGAACAGTCTAAGCGATCTGCCCTGAACGTTGTGAAAACTTGAGTATTTATACAATTTGTAGGAGGAGGATATGAGTGGGGTAAAGTTAAGATCAGCCCAAGTGTTTGTGCGAAGAAGGAAAACTAGAAAGAGAAGTTGTTTGAGCTATAAATGACAATGTAAGTTAGAGTGAGGTGTGGATACTTTCTGATTAACACCTGTATACCAGCAGCACTTTTCTGACCGAACTGTGCATATTTCAATAACAATCATAATAGTTATTGTATTGATTTTGCTGATATTTTATAAATTAAAAATAGGTGCTTGGTATCATCTTATACATACATAAAAACCATTGCTTATTCAACAAATAGAAATATGCAAGAAGTGTGGAGGGAAGGTAGCAAGCGGAGCGTCGTCTCATTCTTCTCTCCACTCTCGTTGTGAGCAGACGTTCGAATAATTATAAAAAATTAATAGAGAATATAAAAAAATAAAAATAAAAATGGATAAACAAAATAAACAACAAAGAAAACCTGCTGTACCGAAATGCCGGTACGGAAAATCAAGGTCAAGTGGTGAAAGTATTAATTAATATTGTTGAAGTAATTATTATTATTATTATTATTACTTTAATCCATCATTTTCTTTTTTGCAATATATATATCTATATATATGTATAGTAAAAAAGGATCTACAGGAGGCACAAGTGCCCGTACATAGGATGGTCCTATACTAATACATAAAAGTAGTACAAAATTTTTATTTTAATTAATTGTTCGTTTGGGATGTTTCCACCATTATTGAATGTATTTTTTATTATTATCACTGTAGCTATATATCCCTTACAATCAGCTATAGACGTTAAAGCACTTTTTTATTAGTAAAGATGGAAGAGTTTTTGCACTTTTTTCTTGAATTACTAGTTCACTAGCAGTTTTTATTTATTTTTAATCAATAGTATGAATATTTTTTACAAATTCCTTTATTTTCAACTTG
This sequence comes from Agrilus cyanescens, assembly GCA_947389935.1. NCBI lineage: Eukaryota > Metazoa > Arthropoda > Insecta > Coleoptera > Buprestidae > Agrilus > Agrilus cyanescens. The sequence goes on along the minus strand of OX376709.1, from coordinate 13,810,926 downwards.
ATTTGTTTTTTTGAACACTGCAGGTTTTTTAAACTGTTCGGCAAACTATTAAAATATTTTTTAGCATAGTGCATCGACGACCTTTTACCTATTGTCAAAGAGTTGGCAGTCAGAATAAGACTTTTATTACGAGTATTAGTTGTAATATTCAAATATTTAGTTTTTAGCATCTCATAATGTTGGATTATCGCATTAAGAACAAAAGTTTGTTTAACTGTTAAAGGGCACTCATCATTATCAAATTTAAGTCCAATTGTTTTAATAATTTTTTCCTGAAGTCTTTCAAGTGGTTGATAATGTACTTGATATAAGCCACCCCATCCAATGATACCATAAACAGCAATACTATGAAACAATCCGTAATACAGTTGAAGTAATTGCTTCCTGCTTAAAATCTTTTTAAGTTTATAGAAAACATATACAAGGTATTTGGTTTTAGAAACAATATTCTGAATATGAAGACCCCAGTTAAATTTGGCATCATAAGTTACTCCAAGGTACTTGGTACTACATACCCTTTGCAAATGACTACCATTTATACATACATCAATCTTGTCAGGAACTGAGTCTTTATAGTTACCAAAAGTTACAAAGAGAGATTTATTAACATTTAGTATCAGCTTATTTTCATATACCCATGCATAAATTAAATCCAGTTTACCAGACATATCTGAAGCTAGTTCTGTCCATGTTTGACTCTTCAAGCGTAGAGCTGTATCATCAGCATATGATATTAGATTGTTATCCAGTAGTAGTAGATCATTAATATAAATAACGGAAAGCAGAGGTCCCAGTATAGATCCTTGGGGAACTCCAACATTTGTTGTTACAGGACTACTTTTCATTCCATTGACTTTAACTATTTGATTTCTATTTTGCAAGTAGCTTTTAACTAGTTCCAAACATTTACCTCTAATTCCTAAATTATATAGCTTAGATAAAAGTTTAGAGTGGTCCACCGTATCAAAAGCTTTAGATAAATCCAGGAAAGCTACAGTATTTGGTACACTCTTACTAAGGTTGTCATATATAAAAGAACTAAGCATAGAAATTGCATCGTTAGAACTCCTATTTTTCATGAATCCAAACTGAGAATTGCTTAATAATTTATTTTTTAATATAAATTTGTGAAGTCTATAATACAATATCTTCTCAAAAACCTTTGCTAGATTAGATATTAGGGCAATCGGCCTATAATTGTTTACAAGTTTTCTAGATCCATCCTTAAATACAGGGCAAATATCAGCTGTTTTAAATTGACTTGGACAGTATCCCTCTTGAAAACATATTAATAATATGTGTCAGAATTGGAGTAATAAAAGGAGCAGCTAGTTTTAGGGTATTTGCATGAATATCGTCATATCCTCCTGCTTTATGTTTCAGTCTTTGAATGACTTGATATACTTCTTGATTATCCGTGGGATGTAGGAACAATGTATGTTGATTCATTGGAATTTTAGGTAATACCTGTTGCTGAACAGGTGGAGTAGCATTGTCTAAAAGATTAGACACAACATTACCAAAATATTCACTGAAGTAATTCGCTTTGCACTGATCATCATTTGTTGTAATGTCATTTATTAAGATTTCTTTTATCACTCTATCTTTTTGCTTCTGATTTAATTTATTTTGCACATATTGCCACATTTTTTTTGTATCAGTTTTGTTAAATCTTTTTTTTTTTTCATACTCATTTTTAGCCGTTGTCAATAAACTTTTCAAAATTCTTTCATAGTTAACAAATTGATCTTTTTTTATTATATTAGTTGGATCTTTCTTCCAGATCGTATAAAGTTTATTTTTATAATTAATAGAATTAATAAGTTCAGGTGTAATCCAATCTTTCCTTGGTTTCTGAGACTTGGGAATTGTTTTAAGGGATCTTCCCTGTATTTTCTTAATTTAATTAATTAACAACGCAACTGCTTCTTCATTGTTTCTAGCACTATAGATTTCTTTCCAATTCTCGACTTCACATAAGTTTCTAAACTTTTTTCTACAGAAATTTTTTTTAACATTGCGATTTTCAGGTTTATTAGAATTATTATAAATAGGTATCATAACTGGATAATGATCAATTATCATATCAGTCAATTTACCTGAAGCTGTTTCAAAAGCTCCCTTTGTGAAAATGTGGTCAATGCATGTACCATTATCAGAGTTTATTCTAGGATAAGTGAAAGTATTTATTCTTGATTGATAACCATTCTGCTGCAGTAGATAAAAATATTTTTCTGCTTTTTTATCGAACCTAATTAAATCTATGTTCATATCTCCTATTATAATATGTTGCTTGAACTCTTCGTTACTATTAATAAATTGTTTCATATCATTTATAAAAAAGTCTTCATCGTATTGGTGACAACGATACATCCCAGAAATCTTTAAAGTAGAATTATTATTTAATTCAATTACAGCACTTATCACTTTTAAATTATTAATTTGTTCAAGTTGAAACTGAGATTTGAGTTTCTTTTTTATATAAATCACAACACCATCAGCCTTATCAATTCTACTTTCATTATGACTATAGTAGTAATCATCAATGTCAATGAATGCAATATTTTCAATCAGCCAACATTCAGTACAAATTACATCTGTTTTTTTTTTCCAAAAATTTTTAATGATGCTTCAAGTTTCAAAAGATTCTGTTTAATACTTCTTATATTAACGTGTAAAATCAGAATATCAGAATTAATAAAAATTGTGTTATTATTTATTTGAGATATGCTTTCAAAACAGACTTCTTCATTTAATATATAGTTTTCAATATCCATAAAGAGATTTTAGAAAAAATAAAAAAGAAAACTCATTTTCTGAAGGGAGGTTCAGGTTTCCAGGGATAATCTATCTCACTTACACATTGATTCCATCTCGCTTTATAGGTTTCACACTGTTGTATATCATCAGCACAATGGACTGTAGATCTTTTCTTTTGAAGATATTTATTAGCTATTTCACAGTTCATACATTTTTTAACAGTAGCATTGCAGGTAGAAGTATCATGTTGTTCAGAACATCTGAAACAGCAAACTGGTCTTTTCAATATATTTTCAAACTTTTTCAAACTGTGATTATAACCACCACAATTTTTACATCTATTTAAATTAAAGTCATCATACACATGACAATTTTCAGCCCCGATATAGACAGTTTTAAACTTCATTATTTTGGGATACGAATCGCAATTTACTTCTGCTAAAGCACCATAACTGTTAATATATATGTACTATAGATATGCTGTCTGGTTCTAGCTAATTTCTATTTATTATATCTTTGCTGAGATCTTCCTTACCTAAGTTTGGTGTAATATTTACAATTCTAATGCGCGGCTTTTTCTTTTCACACATGGTAGCATCAAATGCATGGTTATCACTGATAACAGCTAATATTTCATTAGAGTCACTAACACTGCTACATTTTATTAACACACTGCCATTATTTGTTTTATTTATTTTCATAACTTTAGCATTAGTTTTTACAGCAACTTCATTTCTAATCACAGTTAATGCATCACCATTAAAATTATTTTTAGGTTTAATTATTAGTTGCACAGGATCTTGCTTTTTGGGTATATTAGATGTAACACTAGCATATGAGACTTGCAGTTCCGTTGCCTTTTCATTTAGACCACGCAGAAATTGGTTATTATCTCTTAACTCATCATTGTGCTTCGACAGCTCAGAATTAAGTTCTCTTACACATTCTAATTCCTTAATATAGCCTAGACAATTAGTGCAATCTTTTTCAATGTCCAAACTTTGTTTCTTACTTCTGTCACTTGCAATAGAACTCATGTCATCATCCTCTATTGCAATATCCATATCTTCAGATGCAAAATTAAGACCAAGAGTAGTATTCGCATCATTCTTTATACCTTCAAAATAATTTTGTAGAAGTGTCATTTTTCTATTTGTTACAATGACCTGAAAACTGTCATTACTATTAATATCTCCCATCATATTGAAGGTCAAGTTCGGATGTGCTGGACATACTATTAAATGCCTTGTTACAAAAAATCCTTCACCTTTCTGAAGTCTTCTCAAAAACTCTGATTTACAGTAGCCGTTATCACATTGTTTAATTGTTAATTAATAATTTTGTTTTACAGTGCGAGTTTGTGGTCGCCGTGACTACGATGGCGGCGATAGATGCAGCGTCGACGCCACCTAGATGTTCCGCAGCTGCAGGTGGAAAGCGGACTCTAGGGATGGCGAAAAGAAAGTGTCCTTCAACGTTATCCACCACCGGAACCACCACGACAGCGACCACGAGGAGGAGCACGGTACCGACGCCGTTGTCCACGTCCACGACGGCGGCAACGACGTGTACCTGGACAACGGCGACGACGATGACAAGTGCTGCTTCGGTGTCAAGTGACTGCGGTTCTCCACTTCCGTCGCTTACGCCGATTCCATCGCCTGTTTCTCCACTTCCGAAAACCCCAACGACACCTGGAAAGCGCCTTTGGGATAATTCCGAAAGTGTGTGAAAAGATGGCGTATTTGACGTCCGCTTGGGAAGGAAGGCGCGCTGCGCAGCAGAAGGTGCGCGCTGAAATTGCCCAAGTCAGTAGTAATAGGAGAGGGCTACTGAGATCATGTCCCGTTAGATTGTTGTTATTTCTGTCTAACGTTAGTTTGCCGTATAAGTCCATCCTTCTCGCACCTATGGGAAAAAGGTGTATGTGTTCTGAGATCATTTACGGTTACTTTAATGATGTGACGTAGCAAGGAAGGAGCGCATTTTTTCCCGTCGGTCGCGACCGACCGACGTACGTACCTATCAAGGAATAGGTATGTGTTAATTGTTTTTCCGGTTCGGCTGGACATGCCGCTGCCGCAGTGCAAGAAATAATTATTATTTTTCTTATGCGTTCGACTCTAATGAATGAATTTATTAAAGTACCTAATTGCGTGCTTCGTTATGAATAGGTAGATAGGTGGGTAGTTAGGTAACAATGGTAAATAAAAAGTATTGTTATTCAGAAATAGTTTTATTCTTTAAAAAAATTCCTTTCGAGGAAGGTATTGTTTATTGATCTATTTTGCACAAATCATAACACAAATGATTTATTCTTCAAAAAAAAAAAAAAAAATGTTACATTACAACATTATTAGATGGAATCCGTGTAAAATTGCTCATTTAATTGAGGAGACACGTATATGTTTAAACTATATTATCATGTAAGAAATAAAACACAAATGTTTAAGTTTAACAAAAATTTTATTGTATTTTACAAACGCTTAGCTTAATTATTTTTAAAAAAAAGAATTGTTTCCAATCCATTATTCTAAAAAGAATTAAACTTGTTAGAAAGAATTAAAGAATATATATAAAATTTTCTACATACATACCTAACCATATGGTTGCCCAGGGATCACACCCCTCGGGTCTTTCAATTGTTAAGTATGCCCTCGGACAAGCCGTGGGCATACTTATCAATCCTAAATAAATTGCTTCTGTTGGAGGAGGACTATGGCATAGTATCATAAACCTATCTATATCCTTAAAAATAACAAAAATTAATTAATAAATTTAAATATCAAAATAGTTTACCTCCAACTCAGGAAGATTCAAATTGACTATGCAGTCAATGATCATAATTTTCTCTGAAAAATAAATTAAATTAGTAGTATGTAATATAGGATAAGTAAGTCTCTTGCTCACAAAACTTACCATTCACATTCATGGTTGCTAATGGGAATAATGAAACTTGAAGAAGAACATGCTGTATTTATGTGAGTTGATAATTTTTTAAAATGTTCAAACTGGTACGTTGATTTATTCATGACTGATAATGGGAATACCTATGTGAAACTTGAAAAACAATATGCTGTAATTATGTGAATTGATAATTTTTTAAAATGTTCAAACTGGTATTTTGATTTATTCATGACTGATATGGGTAAATATGAAACTTGAAACAATATGTTGTAGTTATGTGAGCTGATAATTATTTTAAATGCTTAAACGGGTACCACCTGCATGACAGGATGTCAGAAGTAATATTTTTCAGCCTTTGCTTTGTCCATGAAGTTTGAAATAAATATCTTTTACTGATTTAAGTTCAATACTTAAACAGATAAAAAGCAGGATATTATTGTGGGAAACTACAATTTTAAATAGCGACGTATATGGCAAAATGTTACAATTATAGCAAAAATGTAATCGTACAAATGCACCTGCAACGGATGTCCAATAATTAATAATCTTAACTGCGGACTTATAATGAGTTTGAATTTATTTGCAAAGATTTGTAAGTATAATATATGTTTGCTTACCTGCAGACAATCCTCTCTTCACCAACAATATCTTATATATGGTATATATATATAATACAGATGACGAACAAATGGCATTGTCATTAACAGTTATTATTGAGAAATTTTGTTCCGTTGACATTACCCTAATGTTAAGTAGGTCACATTCTTTTTTTATAAATGATAGGACTTCAAACGTTGACATATCATTTTTCGGCATAGACATTTGCCAAGGCCCCAACAGTTCAATACGGAATCTATGTTTCTCCAATGCTCGTACTGTTAACGAAATAGTTAACTCATCCTTTTTAATTTTTTTATAATCGTTAAAAACTACTTCCAAACATAATGCACTCAAACTTTTCACTAAATAAACAGGTTTTTGATCTGAAGTTAAAATAATTCTGTATGAATTTTCGATACGAATATTGTTTAAACTATAAATCTTCGAATGCTGCAGTTCACGTAAAAACCATTTAATAGAATGATGATTAAATTTAAATTTGGAAAAAAAAGTTTTACAGTTCATTAACTGTCTATCTTTTACAAAAAAATAATTATCTAATTTTGGAATTAAAGCCATTTTTAAAATAAGGACTAGTTAGTGACGGAAGCGATTAATAACTGATAGGTATAAGTGTACAGACTTATTAATTGAGAATATTTTCCACTAACATCATTATATGCCGGAAATTATTATTAACATTCACTCACTGCCACCACCACCACCACCGCCATCATCATGATTATAACAACGATTCGAAATAATTTTAACCAATAGCATAAAAGTATTCCTTAATTAAATCTAACTATCTGTTGAAGAGGGATAGGTAATAGTTATAAATAATGGTGCAAACGCCATTATTTTTAAAGTCGGTTATTTCCTAATCAAAGTACCTACCACCTACCTAGTATACTTTAACTAAGTTTAGCCTTTAAAAAGTATTTTAACTATGGATTATCTAAAACAATTAAATGCGGCCGGTTCGGTAGAGTTCAAAACAACGGTATCGTTAAAAACGTTAGAAATTGGGAAACTATATCGCATTGAACGAGTTTTCGCCGTACAAACGCGATATGGTCGACAGGTGAAGGTCGATCTAGGAGACTTTGAATGTTTTTTGCCACAAAGATGGGCCAAAATTATTCCTGATGAAAAGTTTTCAGAATTCGTGGACACGGGCCTTGTTTTAAAAGGTGTCAAAAAACTACCAAATGGAGCAGAAACGTCTGAAATTAATTTCGAAAAACTAAAGTAAGACATTTTTTCACTCCAGTATACGCGTGAGTGTGTTAGTAAAATTAATCAATGTTAAGTGAACAATTTTATTCGTTTTTCAATAAAAATTATTCTTACATATAAGTATATGCATGAAGTGTTATTAAAAAATTAAGGTGCTATAAATGCATAGGAATCAACATTTGAATGAACAATTACATTCGCTTCCGAGTACTAGTAACATCATGGAGCAGCCTCCAGCTAAAAGAGTTAAGCTTACAACATGTGATATTTGCAAGTGTACACTTGAATCCGTAAATTATTCTGCACATCTTAAATCTATTAACCACAAGAATAAATGTTTGGAACCTGATGTCACTCTTGGTTCTAATGTTCATGAAATATTATCAGCGTTCAATCGAAAAGTGGTTTCCTATCGTTTGATACCTAATAATAATAATACAAAAATTGCCAATCTACCTATAAACGACTATAGCAATTTATTAATAGAAAACTTCATTCATAATATACGGAATGAAATCGTGACCATCATAAATAAAAAACTTAAGGATTTTAACGTGTTGAAAGTAAATTTCGAACTTTATGGAAGTTTTCTGAAGCCTGCAGCAGTCTCAGATGATAATGATGGAAAATACAACTTGGAAGTAAAATCTTTTCTGGTTCCCTACCAAGTTGTAGATAAATCTATCAATGTAAACGAAATAATTGAAAATTTAATTGCAAATTTAAAGAAAAAGCTTGAGGAGTTCCAGGTAAGTTAAAACTAGTCTAGTCTAATAGTAATAATAATACTAATAAAACGCTTATACTTGTTTTAAGGAACGTGATAGTGGATATGCACTTCAGGAACTTTTATTTTTGGAAGTCAATTTGGTGAAATACAATCCACTGAAAGCTTCCACCTATGTAAAACTTCCATTGGACATTGAGCGCAAAAAGGCTGTTATTAACGTTAAAAACCAAGATAATAAGTGTTTCATCTGGGCAATTCTTTCCGCACTATATCCCGTCAGATGTCGTAAAAATCATGTATCAAGTTATAGGAAATATCTTTCAAAGCTAAATTTAACAGGTATGACCTTTCCAATGACCTTTTGTAACATTAAATTGTTTGAAAAATTGAATCCTAATGTAAGTGTAAATGTTTTTGGTCTCGAAAAACAAAAAGAAAAGTCTATAATTGTAGGACCATATTATTTCTCTCAATGTAGAAAATTAAACCATGTTAACTTACTATACATCGAAGAAGAAAATAAACAACATTACTGTTATATTAAAAATTTAAGTCGTCTTATTTCGAAGCAGCTAAGTCGGAGAAAAACTGTTAAATATATTTGTGATGGTTGCTTGCAATATTTTGGTAGTGAAAATCTTTTAGCTAATCATATGCAACAGGACTGTGCGAAATGTGTAACCGTTTTACCTTCAGCTGGAAATAATTTTTTAAAATTTAAACAAATAGAAAAGCAAATTAAAGTTCCTTTTGTTATATATGCCGATTTTGAATCTTTGCTAGTTCCAATTCGACAATCTTCAGAATCGTCGATAGATGATACTAAAACAGTATCTACTCACATTCATAAGCCATTTAGTTTTGCCTATTACGTTAAGTGTTGTTATGACGATTCACTTTCGAAATTTTATTCGTTTCGGGGAGAAAATTGTGCAAAAGTTTTCTGTAATATGATTAAAAATGAAGCTTCTCATATATACCATACATACTTAAAAAATATTATTCCTATGAAAGAATTAACTGAAGAGGATTTAGAAAATTTCGCATCGGCAACAAACTGTTATTTATGTAACGGAGATTTAGGTTCAGATAAAATTAAAGATCACTGTCACCTCACCGGCAAATATAGAGGCTGTTGTCATAATTCCTGTAATTTGAAAGTAAAAACCGTTAACTTTATCCCGGTTTTCTTTCACAATTTTAGCAATTATGATTGTCATCTTTTTATACGTGAATTTGCCGCCGAAGATGACGAACCAATGAATGTCATTCCGGTGAATAAAGAAAAGTATATTTCATTTACAAAGAAAATTTTAGTCGATAGAAAAAATAATGAAAACAGTTACATAGATTTACGTTTTGTAGATTCTTATCGATTTATGAATCGAAAATTGGAGACACTCGTTGCAAATTTATCAGATGATCAAATTATAGAATTAAGAAACTTTTTTCCAAATGATGAAGAATTTAGATTAATGCGTCAAAAGGGTGTTTTCCCATACAATTATTTAGATACGTTGGAAAAATTAAATAACGAATGTTTACCTTCAAAAATGGATTTTTACCATTCAATGCAAGATACTTCAATTTCTGATGCAGACTATCAAAGAGCAAACGATATTTGGCATAAATTTTCATGTAAAAATTTAGGTGAATACAGTGACCTCTATTTAAAAGTAGACGTAATTTTATTATGCGACGTTTTCGAAAATTTCCGAAATTTATGTTTGAATACATACAAATTAGATCCGGTCCATTTTTATAGTTTACCCGGCTTGTCATGGCAGGCAATGCTAAAATTTACCAATGTACAGTTGGAGTTGTTAACTGACTGTTCAATGGTACTCTTTTTTCAACGAAATATCCGAGGTGGTTATGCTGGAGTGGTTCAACGTTTCGCACAGGCCAACAATAAATATATTCCCTCTAATTACAACAATTCACAAGCAACATCTTACATATCATATTGGGATGCAAATAATTTATATGGATATGCGCTTTCGGAAAAACTGCCTATATCGAACTTTCGATGGCTCTCACAAAACGAAATTGATTCATTTAATATAAATAACTATACAGATTCTGATGATCAAGGATATGTTTTGGAAGTCGATATTCATTATCCAAAACATTTGCATGATTTGCACAATGATTTTCCAATGTGTATTGAAAAAATGAAACCTCCAAATTCAAAATGTAAAAAATTATTGCAAACCTTTTTCGATAAGCAAAATTACGTTATTCATATAAAGACTCTTAAGCAATGTATTGAAAATGGTTTAGAGTTGTCAAAGATTCATAGAATTCTCACGTTCAAGCAATCTGCTTGGATGAAACCGTTTATCGATTTTAATACTCGTCTAAGACAAAGTGCCGCAAACGCATTTGAAAAAGATATGTACAAATTAATAAATAACGCAAACTATGGAAAATGTATCGAAAATATAGAAAAAAGGGTTAACGTTAATTTAGTCAATTCGTGGAAAGATTTGGGTCATAAAAAAGGAGTTGAGAAATTAGTTTCACAACCCAATTTTCATAGTATATCCATTTTTGATGAAAATTTTGCAGCAGTACAATTGTTAAAGTCTCAAATCTATTATGACAAACCAATTTACGCCGGGTTTGCAGTATTGGAAATTGCCAAATTTGTAATGTATGAATTTCACTATAACTTTATAAAAAAAAAATATGGTTCCAAAGCATCACTTTTGTATACAGATACTGATAGTTTGTTGTATTTCATAGAAACGGATAATGTTTATAATGATATGAAGAATAATTTACATAGATTTGATACCTCAAATTATTCTATTGATAATATTTTTGAAATGCCTTTGGTAAACAAAGCCATCCCAGCACTTATGAAAGATGAAGTTTGTGGTAAGATTATTTGGGAATTTGTCGGTCTTAAAGCTAAAATGTATGAAGTGAATATAGAAGGAAGTTTGATAATGAAAAAGGCTAAAGGTGTTAAAAAGAATGTAATAAAGTCATTAACGGAAAAAGATTTTAAATATGTATTAAATGAAAACGAGATAGTACTGAAGCGACAAAATGTATTTAGGTCTTTAAAGCATATAATTTATTCTCAATGCATTAATAAAATTGCTTTGTCTGCGGATGATGATAAACGTTTCCATATACCAGAAACGTATAAGACTTTAGCATGGGGACACTACAAAATTACTACTGATAATACTAACAATAATTTAAGTTAGGTTATTTTAATGATGGCTTAATTATTATATAAAGTTAGTTAATTACTATAATGATCTTCAATAAACTAACTTGAAACCATTAAATACTTGTGTTTTATTTGTACATACGTTAATGACCTTAACATCTAGGAAGAGAAGGAGCAGGAGGAGGAGGAGGAGGAGGAATGGATAATAGTAGTGGTAATAACCAATTTTAAGAGTAGTTCTCGAAACAAATGCGTTAGTTTTAACTTTAGAAAGCAAAATGGCAGTTGTACAGTTAAAACCGGGAAATAAAATCAAAGTTCTTTCAGCATTTGAATTAATCCAACTGGCAAATGTTGTGCAAGCGACTGCTGAGGAGAATTGGCATAGCAGTATTGCAAATTTAGAAGAAAAATGGAGAACATCAAGCACTGGCGTGTTTGATAGTGATTTTTTCAATATTGTAGCTTGTCCGCTATCTGAAATTTTAAATTATCCGAAAACCATCGATCCTAATAATGGTAATAATGAAGAAATTTACCATACAGGGAAAACGTTAGCGTTAGAAGTGCAGAAAAGAAGAGATATTTTTAAAGAACCGAAGAAAAGAAGAATAGTAATGGAAAAAGGGAAAAAAAGACAAAGGAAAAGAAACGAGAAAGAATCTTATGCATTGATATCACCACCACTACCATCCTCGCCTCCGCCGCCACCGCCGCCGCCGCCGCCCACTACAGCGAAAAACGAACAACGCTGCTACCTATTTGATAATATTTATAAAGAATTGGGAATTAAAGATTTGTAGGATTTTTTAAAATAAACAGAAATCTTATTAATATGAGTATTTTATTTCTATTAATGTTAAGTAATATACAAAAAAGTCTTACATTAATTCTTGCAAAATATTGAAAACACTTTTATAGTCTTTAGAATAAATTGATGGCAATTTTACAGAATCTGATCTATTTTCATCTTGCCAACCTACTGGCAATCCTTTTTTCGCTTTTTCTAAATTACCAACAAGCCATTGAAAGACTGCTTTCTGTCTACAATTATGCAATGGTTCAAATTTATAAGCCAGTTTGTTGGCTTTCATAATTTGAATTATATAGTACAATAGTTTTGGTTGTGCATAATAAGCAGTTTCTAGTATGATATCATCCAAACATGCTAATACATTTTTATAGTTTTTCTTAATATTACTTATGGGAAATTTTTCTAAATTGCAAGGATTATAATTTGAAAGGAGATCTTGAAGGAAAAATATATCGTTGGTGCACAAAGTTGTCATTTCCTATATTTCAGTTAATATACTCACTACATCAAATACACTTATTAAAAAGTCTAAATCATCTGGAACTGTATTCAAAAAGGATTGTACAAAATCATCGCATATAATTTGACGGTGAAATAACAAATCCAGCAACGATAGAGATGGAAAAGTCTCTGTAATCCATGTGAAGGCTTCGAAGGGCACTTGAAATCCTAATCGCATAAAAATATTTTTGGCTGTCTGTTCATTATTTCGAACAAATGCATAGGAAAGTTCCTTTTTCAAATTATTCACATCGCTATTGTAAATTGCATAAGAGGTTGGATCCATTCTTGTTAGTAGATATTTTTTAATTGTGAAAATAAATAAACTCGTCACTATCGCTGCTACTGCTGCTGCTGCTGCTGCTGCTGTTGTAATTATTATTATTATCAGATGAATCAGTTGTGACCGGATGATTGAAATAATTACCCAATATTTCTATTTGATCATATGCAGAAACATCAAATTTTTCAAAAATGTTTATTAAACCTTTAGCTTCGAGCGTTTTGCTTTCAATCAGCACACCATTTACGTAAAACTTTATAGTAATGTAGTAATCAGACATGCTTTCTCGTACCATGGTAAAAATATACTAAAATTCTTTAATAGTTCTATGACAAATTGAAGAGGACTAGGTAGGTGGAGGGGAGATGATGTTTAATTGTTTATATTATTTCCCATTACCTATTAATAAATATTAATAAAGTGGAAAAATAATATTTTTATTCATTATCTATACACATCTACATATAGTCTTTTAGTAACCAACTTCTTAGAACAAAAACGTTTTCTAATGCACAATTATAGTTTGAATTTTGATGATGGTAGTGGTGGTGGTAGGTGCATAGTGATGTAGTAGTTGTAGCGATGACTTTATAATCTGCAATAAGTTTTGTTAGAGATGGACATTTTAAATCCTCCAAGTTTATAATGTTCTGCAGATAGGGAAATTCTTTTGATAACCATCTTCGTTTCTCCAAGCCTTTGACATAAATAGTCGTACAATCATTTAAAATTTTCCCTATTTCACCTATTGTCTCGTAATAACTCTGCAATCCAAAATTCCATTCGATTCCATGATAATTTCTAGTAAGCCATCCATTCTGACTTCTATAACGGGCTGCAAGTTGCGACCAAGGAAATGGTGGCGATAATAAATACCATGCAATTTTTTCTTCATTGCTTATTTCACTGAAAGCAACTTCCTTAAATATGAAGGTATTACCCGCTGCCTTAAATTCTTGCACATCCACTATGAATTTCATCTTTGTAATATACCTACTTATAGTTACAATACTTGAACAATGTTGTTGGATGGATTGTAGCGAACCATACGATCATGTAGAATTAAGCAATATGCAGCTGTATTTGCTGGAATTGCTTCATTAGTTTCAAAATCTAGACGTACATCTATAGCGCCCGCCTTCACAATTTCGCTTTGATGTGTACAATCGATTACAAATAAGGGAGCAATTTTCTTAAAATCTGATGGTTTCATTACCGGCTCGCTAACCGTTCCGTAATAAGACTGTTGAAATTGAGCATACATTTCATATAATATAGAAAATTTATTATTCTTAAAATCAAGATGAAGGTTATCGTAAGGATACATAGAAGAGCCCAAATGTAATTTAATATTATTAAGTTCGCAATGATCAAAGTGGGCTTTATTTTTTTCAGGTTTATTATTTCTATCTGTTTGAAATGCAACTATCACGAAACGAGGTTTTTCAAGTTGTGACGTAGTTTTCACAGCCCATGTGTGATTATTTGTTTGAGGCAATAAAGGATACTCATGCAACTCCCAACTACGGAAATTAATTTCCATTTGTTGATTTCTTTGCAAATATTTTAAAAGTTTAAGACGTTCTACATCTGCTACAGATATGTGTGGAATTTTCCAAGAAATTTTATTTATATCTACTTTTAAAGTTTCACCTGCAGTTGTATTTATTATAGCGTTTGTATCGATACTACTTCTTATTAAAATAAGTTCTTGTTTTATGTTGAGAAGAATTTTTCGAAAATCTTCTGCAAAACCTAAAAGCATACGTAGTGGGATGCATACGTTAAAATTTCCATTTTGATCTATTGCCGAAAATGTATCATCATTGGGAGCCCAACCAGCATTCTGAAGACGCAAGCTCTCGTTTACGTTGTAAGAAACATAACCTTTTATGGTGCTAGTTATTCCAGGATTTCGAACACGATCAACAGTTTTACCACCGATTTCGTAACGAATTTCGTCGAAAAGATGTGCAATTCCATTATTTATAAATTTGGCAGTTACTGAAGGTGTACCGTCAGTTTTTAGCAATTTTCCTTCAACATATAATACACTATCCCATGGTAAAGTGTAGACATCTTCGTTTTCAATTGGAATGCGGATTTCATCATTATTTTTAAACGTTGTATTTGTATACGGTTGATGAGTATGTTTTTCCGCATTGGTTATAGATAAATCAAATAATGCACGTTCGGTAACATTCAAGATTTCAGAATGCATGATGGTTTTAGCTTCTTAACTTGATATCCTAAACTTTTTAAAAAGCGTGCGTTTGAAGGTGTTAATCGCTTCACTTCTTCTTTTGCACTGAACGATTGTGATAATGTTGGTTTCCTATAAATCTCCTTACGTTTGTTAAAATTTTTATAACGGCAAACCATTATGGTTTAATATCTATTAGACAGAGAGAGACGTTTCAAATGAAGTCTTACTGTAACGGTCTCTCCACGAAAATTAACCAACTCACCGTCTTGATCAACTATTTTAATGACTATTGAATCAATAATTCTCGAATTTATAGGCAAATAAATAACATTGGTTGGATTTTCCACTATTTTGTAGCCTGGCGGAACGTTTGGGAAAAGTTGATGAATAAAATGAGCTTCTTCGTTATTTCTATATGAACCGGAAACAAGGTTGCAATGGATGCATATAGCGTTTACTTTAAAAATATTTACAGGATAATCAGACACTTCATGACTATTAGCTTTAATAATTCTCGGTTTAAATCCTAACAGTCGTCCGATTGAATCCGTTTTTGTGAAATCAACTTGCTCTGTACACTTAATTTCCGAAAGTAAAGTGTTGTTGTTGCCAGTTATATTAAGAAATATAATATCTTTACCTTTTGCTCTCGGATCGCCTAATTGAAAGCGTAGATAACGATTTATGTCGTCAAGCTCATACGATCCTTCCGGTATCGTTATTACTCTATTCCCAACATAAAATTTGTTGTTACTTTGATCTATATTTGGAATAGAATTGTACGTTTCAAAATTAACGAGTCCTAAAGAATACTCAAAATTGTCATCTAAAACAATTGGTGGACTAATATTAGCTTGCAATATTGATTTGTCTCCGGTTAAATTAAACGTGAACATGTTGATAGTCTGTTAACGTTAGATTAAATGGAACTATTATCGTCTGCGCTAACGTTTTAAAAGTGAAAGGGTGGTGTGATATTATATAGAAATTGTAATACTAGATGACCACAGTTGAATGAGTTGTACATCTGTTTGCGATCATAATTATAAAAGATTTTGCATGGTTGAGCAGAATTTAAATATTTCACAACTTCCGAAGGTGGTCGCAAATTTCCGAAGCTGTCAAAATAAACTGCATTGCCGTTTTTAATTTTGTATGCTGTCCAATGCGTACCCATGCCCGTTTTCTTATCATGATTTACAATTCCACATTCGATGGTGCGCACTTTTTTAGGTAAACTGTCACGCATAAATATTCCGCGAAAGTGTGGAATTTGAAGCATTTTAACATATTTATGTAAATCTTCATCGGTTAGTGCTCGTTGCGGCAGACTTAGAGAGGTTTTTTTTTTTTTTGATAAGGTAAATAAAGTCCCAAACCTTTTTTATA
Organism: Agrilus cyanescens; assembly: GCA_947389935.1. Lineage (NCBI taxonomy): Eukaryota > Metazoa > Arthropoda > Insecta > Coleoptera > Buprestidae > Agrilus > Agrilus cyanescens. Next base: position 13,794,310 of record OX376709.1, on the reverse strand, counting down.
AGGTTTCAAGAAAAGACCTTTTCCAAGAGCAATTTTTTCCATAGCCTTATTATGTCGTTCAGATTCGCTAAGACTTCTTTGGGCTGCTTTAACATCATTAACCGCTTTCGCGATTCCGGCTGCTCCTCCGGACAAAGCACCTAAAGCTGATAATCCAGCGAAAAGTGGTATTAATGGAAGAAATCCACCGCTTTTTGGAACCGGTATTATCCTGGGAGAATCGGTCTGATTTGCATTTTTTAACTGTGACATTGCTAATCGTGCTGCTCGAATGACATTTTCTGGCTTTTTCTGTTTTAGAACATTCGCCGCTTTTCTTATAAATTTTCGAAAACTTATTCTTCCATCCTTTCTTTTTTTCATAGAACTACTAGTTCGTTTTCTTCTTTGTTGTTGTTGTTGTTGTTGTTGTTGTTGTTGTTGTTGTTGTTGAACTCCCATACCCAACTTTGTTTTTACATTCATAGCGGTTGCAACTGCTCGAGCAGCTAAACGTTCTCCAATGCTTGCATCCGATGAATGAACTCGTCTAAGTGCTGCTCTAGCTAAAATACTATCTGCTTTATGTCTTTGTTCTAGATTTTTAAAATTAGAGTATGCAATATCATGAGCTTTGCAGGATTCATCTAAAGGATTTATTCCTTTGTCCCCTCTTTCCAACCTCTCGTTTAACTTTGTACCTGGTCCACAAAAGCGATAGCCCGGTATATGAAATTCGAATGGTAAAGAATTAATTAGTTTATTAAGTAAACCATTGCCTCGTTGCACTTCTTTCCGCATTGCTCTCTCTCTCTTATTCAAAGTTTTCTTCGAAATAAACCAATTCATGCAGAGCTATCAGCTTATAAAATAGAAAAACAGTAACCATATTTTTCATTAGATTATTGACATGCGAATAGTTCAACAACAAGCCGTGCTGCCTATTATTAACCGTGATTTTAACGATGTACCAAAGGCAAATCGACATGGACCCCTACTACCGTCAACAATACGATCAATCGTTACAGGTCCTTCCAATTGTGGAAAGACAAATGTTATAATTTCACTTTTAGAACATCCCAATGGTCTCCGATTCGAGAATGTTTACGTATACTCTAAATCGCTAACTCAACCAAAATATGAATACTTAGACGAGCTTTTTAAGACAATAAAAGGCATTGGCTATTACCCTTACAAAGATTCTGAGAATATTATTTCTCCATCAAATGCGAAATCTAATTCAATATTTATATTTGACGATGTTGCTTGCGAAAATCAGAATGTAATCAGAGATTATTTTAGTATGGGACGTCATTACAACGTCGATTGTTTTTATCTTTGTCAAACATATACTCATATTCCAAAACATCTAATACGCGACAATGCAAATCTAATTATATTATTCAAACAGGATGAGCTAAATCTTAAGCATGTCTATTCAGATCATGTCAATACTGACATGCCATTTGAAATGTTTAAAACCATTTGCAAAGTTTGTTGGGATGACAAATATGGGTTTATAAGTATTTATAAAGATAGTGATGTTAAAAACGGTCGATACCGTAAAGGTTTTGATCAATATATATATTTATAACCATTGCGATTTACCTCTGAGTAATATAAAAGCAGTAAACGAGTGAGGATCATATATTATCATTGTAATGGACTCGAAAATTAAACAGGAGCTTGTAAAGGTGAGGAAAGATGTAAAACGAAAATTGCAAGCTTTAAAAGAGGGTGCGATAGAGGAAGAAGATATATTGCGGAAATCCTATAAACCTTTGGTGGAACCTTTAATGCAATTAAAAGTAGAAATACAATTTTCTAAACCGAAAATTAAGCAAGAAATTAAAAAGGAAGAAGAAGAAGAAGAAGAAGAAGATGTTGAGAAATCGTTCATAGCACCAGATTTATTCTCACCATCGTTGTCATTACCAACCTCATTAAATACCTCGGTAAAAGATTCCGATCTTTCTACAATGCTACCACTGAATGAAGAGGAAGAAGATAGAATATTTGATTATACTAAACAAGAAATACAGAAAATCGTAAACAATCCTGCTTTTAAAGATATATTAGATGATTATGAAGAATTACCGAGATATTATATTGAAGGAATAATAAGCGATACTGAAGGAGAATATGACAATAGCAATGATATTCGATACGACTGGCTTCAGAACAAATTATATATTGGTGATGAAGAAATGAAGGTGGTCGGTAAAAATCTAGAAATAATGGGACGTAAATTTGTCGGAACGCCTGGACTATATGAGTTACTTTTCAAAAAGAATCCTGTCGGAGATAAGCAAAAAGATAGGGATGTCTATAGAGAAATAATGCAGCTCGTTCGATTAGATAACCCTCAAACTTATATAACATCTCTAAATCATGATACTAAAGGAGTTTTTGATACACAATATGGTGTAAGATTTAATCCAAAGAGACAAAAATATTTTATCGGAGATTCCGAAATAAAGTTTGGAACTAACAAAATAACCGTAAAAAATGTAAGGTATACACTATCCCGAGGATTATTGGAGCTTTTGTTTAAAAAGGAGCCTAGTGGTTATAAGGAATCTGATTTGGCGAAATATAAAGATATAGTGTATAGAACAAATGCTCATAAAATTGGCTACAAGAGTATCGCTCCAATAGCTGGAAACAAAGGAAAAAAGTATCAGCTAATCAAGAAACTCATGATCGGACCTCTATTTCCTTCCGCTGCTGCCAATGTCATAGCAGCTACTTCGACTCCAGTTAAAAATCCTTTGGGTAAAGGTCTATGGATGAATTTAAACGATAAACCTCTAGAATATGTATATTTTAATGATGTTAACGAATTATGTGATCGTTTAAAATTACTCATTTCATCTCAATCTGCAGGAAATACCAACCATACCAATGAAATCACATCTATTGTCGAAGAACTTCGAGAGTGTGGTATAATAGAATAAATAATTTATATTCTCACTTAGTTTCAATATGGTTGTTGATAAATTCGGTCGAGCATTGTCGGGGGGTTCTAAACGAAAGTTTGAAACGATAGATAAATTCTTGATTGAAAATAATAAGTTATTCGCTCGAGTTAAAACGAGCGACGACGACAACGATGATGGGGAACAGATTGAAGATGAGATTGTCACAAAAAAATACTTGGATACAATAATAGATACGTTAGCGACAGCTGAAGATTTTAGAAAGATTTCTTATTTTATTGATTTCGATAACAAACATGTAACTCGTTTAGAGATGCCAACAGCATCTTGGCATGCAGCTACAAAAGCATATGTTGATAATAAAGACAAAGTTACTAAGACCCAAATTAGACTAGAATGTGAAAAAGTCAAAAAGGATGCAATGTCCGAAGGAGATAAAAAACGTGAAATTCTCCGAAACGAATTATTAGTACTAATACACTCTCTCAAGGCTAACATTGACTCACTAAACATTAATTTTCGTTTAAATACTTTGTATATAGATGCTATCTTTAAGCAACTTGACATACAGAAGAGCTCTTTAATTACAGCCACACCGTCAAGTGTATTGCCTAGCAATATCGATACCACCACCACCACCACCACCACCACATCTTCTGTTTAATAATAATGGTTAAAATACGGAAAGCAAATATAAAAAAAGATTCTGGCAAAAACGGTAAAACAACAACCACTATTAAAGAGCAAGTGGTAGCTGAATTACATAAACAAGCTCGAAAAAATTTTACTAGACGAAGAACAATTATTAAAGGATTATACGATCTGTTTCAAGCCGATCTAGTTGAAATGATTCCGTATGCAAAAGAAAATAAAGGGTATCGATACATTCTTGTAGTAATTGATACTTTTTCTAAATTTCTATGGGCGTCACCGGTTTTACGAAAAAACGGAGAAGATGTTTCGAAAGCGTTTGAAGATTTATTACGCAAAAATAAACGTATACCGCCGACAAACCTGCAAACTGATATGGGAAAAGAGTTTTACAATAAATGGTTTCAGAATCTAATGAGAAAATACAGAATTAATCACTATTCAACTTTCAGCAGTAAAAAGGCTTCTATAGTCGAACGAGCCAACAGAACCTTAAAAGGTATAATGTGGAAAAAATTTACATTGCAAGGAAATTACAAATGGTTAGATTTGTTACCTAAACTAGTTCAAGTTTATAATAATAAAAAACACAGAACTATCAGAATGAAACCGATAAATGCTATAAAGAAGGAAAACGAAAAGCTACTATTGAATACCGTATATTCTCGCATTAAAACAGTAGATCTGAAGAGAAAGAAATTTTCCATTGGAGATTACGTACGCATTAGCAAACATCGCGAAGTTTTTGCAAAAGGTTACACCCCAAACTGGTCCAACGAAATTTTTAAAGTGGTTAACATTAAATTTTCTAATCCGATCGTCTATTATTTACAAGATTTAACAGGTAACGATATAAAGGGAGGATTTTACGATAAGGAACTGCAAAAGGCGAAACATCCCGACGTGTACCTGGTGGAAAAAATTTTGCGAAGAAAAGGTGATCAAGTCTACGTAAAATGGCTTGGATTCGATAAATCTCAAAACAGTTGGATTCCATCTAATAATGTTGTAATTTAACATTTTTTTTTTTAAAGAATAAAACTATTTCTGAATAACAATACTTTTTATTTACCATTGTTACCTACCTATTCATAACGAAGCAATTAGGTACATACTTTAATAAATTCATTCATTAATTCATAATAATTATTTCTTGCACTGCGGCAGCGGCATGTCCAGCCGAACCGGAAAAACAATTAACACATACCTATTCCTTGATAGGTACGTACGTCGGTCGGTCGCGACCGACGGGAAAAAATGCGCTCCTTCCTTGCTACGTCACATCATTAAAGTAACCGTAAATGATCTCAGAACACATACACCTTTTTCCCATAGGTGCGAGAAGGATGGACTTATACGGCAAACTAACGTTAGACAGAAATAACAACAATCTAACGGGACATGATCTCAGTAGCCCTCTCCTATTACTACTCAAGTCGACAAGGCTATCTTGCAACAGGACGACGACGTCGCTAAGTGGAAAGCTGAGATTGCTCAGCTTGAAGCAAAAGTGGCGAAGTCTGCCTGTAACAAGGCAGCTTTATTGAAGAAACGGGTCGAACTGGTTGAGGAGGACCATCAGCTTGATCAGGAAGTGGACGTCTTAGAGCGCGCGAAGGAAGCAAAGCGTCCGAAGTTGGAGCGATTGAAAACGTTGCTTGACACCGCGAAACAGCAGTTGACGTCGGTGACCAAGAGGTTGTGTAGTATTAGTGTAGTCTTAGTAGATAAGGGTTAGTATGTAAGTGTTGTAAATAAGTTAAGTAGTAAATAAGGGTGAGTATGTAAGTATTGTAAATAAGTTAATTAGTAAATATATATGTATTTAAAAAAAAAAAAAAACAGGTTAGGTTAGGTTAGGTTGTAACACAGTGTTACGCTGCGCATCATTCAATCCTTCCATGTGGTCAGCATTATTCCAATACTCTACTTCTTTTGTACCACCACAAACTTCATCGATACTACTACCTCTACTACTGCTTCTTACATCCATTCTCAAACAAATCTTCTCAACCACTTCTGCCTTCTCTTTCTTTTTACTACTTTAACGATTGTCTACCTGCTTACAACTGCACTTCTTTCCCATCCTTCCCCATCACAATATCTACATGAATCACGTACAATTGCAATTGCATTAATCAGTGTAAGTGTAACTAAATACCGAACATCATTCCTCGAATAACGTTGGAATGACACTTCAACGTCTGTAGACGTATTTAAAACTTTCCGTCATAAAAATCGTAAACTTCAGACGACTGCAAACGTATTGAATTTCACATTACCGATAAATGTACATATTTTTCAATTCATTGTGAAGCATTCGACCACTACATAGTTTAAAGTCAATGACCTTCCGTCAATCTGACCTTAAGTAACCTCTCCTCATCTGAATTAGAACCGGTCTTCTTACACTACTGCAGTCCTAAATACCGATTATAAATTTGAAAATAATTTTACCATAAAAAACTCAAACACAATTAAAAATGTAAACCTACCAAATAATTGCAAACTAGTGTCTTTCGACGTCACTAATCTTTTCCCTTCTATACCACCTGCGGAAGTTCTAGACATTATTGAAAAAATTCTAATTGATAAATGTACAAATCCAGTAATATGTAAAGAAATGCAAAACATGTTAAATATTTGTGTTAACCAAAATTACTTCCAATTTAATAAAACCATCTTTAAATGTAATGAAGGTTTAATTATGGGAAACCCATTAAGTCCTACCTTAGCAGAACGAATTTATGTATCATTAATAAGTCCTAGTGCGCGCATAGCGTTACTGCCAGTTCTTATGGTACAATCCCAACAAATGTACATGATTTGTAACTGTTGAAGGCTGTTGCCGAACATCCCGCCCCACAATTGATAGATTAATTAAATATTGTTTTGAGAGTCTATCGGTAACACGCACACCTTTAAATCCGGACGTTTAACTACTCCACCAACCGTGTTGATTGAAAGGACGCGCATGATTCCATCAGTGCCCGGATGAGTGTTGATGATTCGTCCCACTTTCCAATGAAGTGGTGGTAGCTTGTCATCGCGTATTAGAACAAGCATTCCCTTGTGGAAATGGGGTGCTTGATGTTGCTTCCATTTTCCTCGCTGTTGTAGTTGGGTAAGGTATTCGCTTCACCACCTTAACCAAAGATGCTGCCGCATCTGCTCCAATAGTTGCCAGCGTGATAGACGGTTCTCGTTGATATTTTGCAGATTCGTTTCTACTGGTGCCGTTAGTGCTTCCCCGATCAAAAAATGGCCAGGGGTTAGGACATTGAAATCGTTGGGATCATTGGACAATTGGATAAGAGGTCGGGAATTCAAGCAGACTTCTATGGAAACTAGCAGTGTATACAGTTCCTCATAAGTCAATATAGAACTCTTTAATACACGTTTGATATGAGTTTTTGCGCTTTTTATACCGGCTTCCCAAATTCCTCCAAAATGGGGAGAATTTGGTGGAATAAAATGCCGGGTTATGTTCTTTGTAGCTAAAAAGTCTTTAAATGTGGAAGAATTGGCTATATCATTTATTTCAAGATGTCGGAAGCATAATTAATATTCCATGATTATTTTTTGTCTTCTTCATCTGGTATGTAAGAATCATCTTCTGAAGGTCAGAGCAGAAGAATAAATCGTCGACATGCAACGAGAAAAGGATAGCACAAACTGTCTCCAATGAAATAATAATTTCAATGTCAATGGTATCAATATCTGTCAGAAATTTTCTAATCTGATTTCTAAGATGCGAGACGAACCTGTTTGCACCATTCCGAATAAAGCGCTGTGTGATTTGATTCTCGCTGTACCTTCTTGGAATACCTACTCTTTTCATATTTTTGAAATCTGGTATGCAGCAATATTCTATTTTCGCACATACTTTACTTAACTATACATAAAAACGAAGACTACATTTAATCATTGGTCATAATTAGAACAAAATATGCTCTCAGGTCAGTATTCTGTCGAAACCACCAGACACGGATCGCGATTTCGAGCTGGTTGGCTCTCATCAGTGTGCCGCAGATGGTTCCGACAGAATACCGACCGACCAAAGCCTCTTACTAGAAGTGGATTCAATAAAGACCAAAGATGACACTAGAGCGCCATCTATGGTCAACGCTATTTAATAATAGGTACTGTAGTGTTCAACAAGATACCTTTTCATTAAAGTAATGCTTGTTGAACCAGACCTACGCATAGCTACGACTGCATGAATGGCACGCGAACCTAAATAGAACAAAATATGCTCTCAGGTCAGTATTCTATCGAAACCACCAGACACGGATCGCGATTTCGAGCTTTTGTTCTATTTAGGTTCGCGTGCCTTTCACGCAGTCGTAGCTATGCGTAGGTCTGGTTCAGCAAGCATTACCATAATGAAAAGGTATCCTGTTGAACACTACAGTACCTATTATTAAATAGCGTTTACCATAGATGGCGCTCTAGTGTCATCTTTGGTCTTTATTGATCATAATGATCAAGATGAGCACTCTAACATAAATTTTCTGTTAATAACGCAGACTACCGAACACAACAACGTGTCGAATACGAATGTCTTCACAAACCAGTGCGCACATAGCGTTACTGCCAGTTTTTATGGTGCAACCCCAATAAATGTACATGATTTGTAACTATTTATTCTATATATGACACAGATGGGTCCTCTTTAAGAGGATATTCAACTTGTAATGAGAAATTCAAACTTTCGGTGGTGCAACTATTGTGAAGCATATTTAATACTGTAGTAGAAATAAGACACACAATAATGTTTACACAAACTGTTTATTGCCTCGACAATATTGTTTCAGCCGATACGGCTACTATCAAGAGTACATGAGGGTTACTAAAGTTAAAATGTAGATTTTCAGATTTATACCTAAACTGTACGAGGAAGAGGGGGATGTATACAGAAAAACTTATAGTTGGTGTAGGATGAGTGGAGAATTGTAGGTAACTATCCCTAATTGATTATTTACTAGTTGACATTTTTATGAATTGCTTTTTTTGATCTCTAGATTTTCCAATAATGAAAGTTTTCTGTAGTTTGAATGTAAAAATTTTGATTTATTAATATCTTGTATGATTTATTTCGGAACAGTGTTCTGCAAACCCGGTGTTTTTGTCTTTTTTATTTATCGAATAGACGTGCTCAGAAAAGCGTTTTTTAATATTTCTACCACTCCTTCCTATATAAGTAGTATCACAAGAACTGCAAAATATTTGGTAAATTCCATTTTTATACATAGGGTCAACATTTATTTATACTTGAATAACAAGACTGACTAGAAACAAGAGAAACAACTACTCCGAGGGCTAATACCCCTACCGGCATTGAATTACACTAATGAATCTGAAGGTACACACATGTTAGACGTAGATAAAATAATCTAAATGGACTTTTGGAAGTCATTAGTAGGATTTTTGTTGTGAATAATAAAAGAATTTTCTAAGAGGGAATGTAATTTGTTAATGTAAGTTTCTTTTTCTTGAATTACGATAGTATTGCCTTTATCAGCTTTGCCAATAATGAAATTATTTGAATTATAAACTTCCTTAATTGATTGCTGAATTAGTTTTAAGAGACTTACATTTTGAAAAATGTAGTTTTTAAAGCCTTTCCTCAATGTGAATGATAGAGAATGTTTTAAAGATTCAACAGGAATTTCATTCTACGTTTCTCTTAGAAATAAATTTTGGATTTAGAGAATATTTTAAGTAGTAATAGGAGAGGGCTACGGAGATCATGTCCCGTTAGATTGTTGTTGTCTCTGTCTAACGTTAGTTTGCCGTATAAGTCCATTCTTCTCGCACCTATGGGAAAAAGGTGTATGTGTTCTGAGATCATGAACCGTTACTTTAATGCTGTGACGTAGCAAGGAAGGAGCGTTTTTTTCCGGTCGGTTACGACCGACCGACGTACCTATCAAGGAATATGTGTTAATTGCTTTTCCGGTTCGGCTGGACATGCATGCCGCTGCCGCAGTGCAAGAAATAATTATTATTTTTCTTACGCGTTCGACTCTAATGAATGAATTTATTAAAGTATCTAATTGCGTGCATTGAATTGCTTCGTTATGAATAGGTAGATAGGTGGGTAGGTAGGTAACAATGGTAAATAAAAAGTATTGTTATTCAGAAATAGTTTTATTCTTTAAAAAAAATGTTAAACTACAACATTATTCACTGCAAGTTTTTCCTTTCGAGGAAGGTATTGTTTATTGATCTATTTGCACAAATCAAAATACTAATGATTTATTCTTCAATAATTATTAAAAAAATGTTACATTACAACATTATTAGATGGAATCCATGTAAAATTGATCATTTAATTGAGGAGACACATATGTTTAAACTATATTATCATGTAAGAAATAAAACACAAATGTTTAAAAATTTAACAAAATTTTATTATATAAAAAAAGTACAAAAAATAAAATATATATTTTTATAGGCAAATCCATTATTCTAAAAAGAATTAAAGAATATAAATATATATACATTTAAAATTTTCTACATACATACCTAACCAAATGGTTGCCCATGGTTCACAACCCGCAGGTCTTTCAACCGTTAGGTATGCCCTCGGACAAGCCGTGGGCATACTTACCAACCCTAAATACATAGCCTCTTCCGGAGGACTATGGCAAATGACCATAAAACGGTCTATATCCTGAAAAAATAAAAATAAATTAAGAAATTTAAATATCAAAATAGTTTACCTCCAACTCCGAAAGATTTTAATTGGGAATGCAATTTATTGCCATAAGTTTCTCTGAAAAATAAATTAAATTAATAGTATGTAATATAGGATAAGTAAGTCTCTTGCTCACAAAACTTACCATTCGCATTCGTGTTAGCTAATGGGAATAACGAAACTTGAAGAAGAACATGCTGTATTTATGTGAGTTGATAATTTTTTAAAATGTTCAAACTGCAACGTTGATTTATTCATGACTGATATGGGAAATATGAAACTTGAAAACAATATGTTGTAGTTATGTGAGCTGATAATTATTTTAAATGCTTAAACGGGTACCACCTGCATGACAGGATGTCAGAAGTAATATTTTTCAGCCTTTGCTTTGTCCATGAAGTTTGAAATAAATATCTTTTACTGATTTAAGTTCAATACTTAAACAGATAAAAAGCAGGATATTATTGTGGGAAACTACAATTTTAAATAGCGACGTATATGGCAAAATGTTACAATTATAGCAAAAATGTAATCGTACAAATGCACCTGCAACGGATGTCCAATAATTAATAATCTTAACTGCGGACTTATAATGAGTTTGAATTTATTTGCAAAGATTTGTGAGTATAATATGTGTTTGCTTACCTGCAGACAATCATCTCTTCACCAACAATATTTTACATATAGTAGATGTATAATGCAGATGACAAACAAATGGCATTGTCACTAACAGTTATAGTTGTAAAATTTTGTTCAGTCGACGTTACCCTAATGTTAAGTAGGTTACATTCTTTTTTTATAAATGATAGGACTTCAAACGTCGACATATCACTTTTCGGCATAGACATTTGCCAAGGCCCTAACAGTTCAATACGGAATCTATGTTTCTCCAATGCTCGTACTGTTAACGAAATAGTTAACTCATCCTTTTTAATTTTTTTATAATCGTTAAAAACTACTTCCAAACACAATGCACTCAAACTTTTTACTAAATAAACAGGTTTTTGATCTGAAGTTAAATTAATTCTGTATGAATTTTCGATACGAATATTGTTTAAACTATAAATCTTCGAATGCTGCAGTTCACGTAAAAACCATTTAATAGAATGATGATTAAATTTAAATTTGGAAAAAAAAGTTTTACAGTTCATTAACTGTCTATCTTTTACAAAAAAATAATTATCTAATTTTGGAATTAAAACCATTTTTAAAATAAGGATGAGTTAGTGACTGAAGCGATTAATAACTGATAGGTATAAGTGTACAGACTTATTAATTGAGAATATTTTCCACTAACATCATTATATGCCGGAAATTATTACCAACACTCACTCACTGCCACCACCACCATCATCATGGTTATAACAACGATTCGAAATAATTTTAACCAATAGCATAAAAGTATTCCTTAATTAAATATAACTGTCTGTTGAAGAGGGATAATAGTTATAAATAATGGTGCAAACGTTACTATTTTTAAAGTCGGTTATTTCCTAGTCAAAGTATCTACCTATACTTTAACTAAAGTTTAGCCTTTAAAAAGAATTTTAACTATGGATTATCTAAAACAATTAAATGCTGCCGGTTCGGTAGAGTTCAAAACAACGCTATCGTTAAAATCGTTAGAAATTGGGAAACTGTATCCCATTGAACGAGTCTTCGCCGTACAAACGCGATATGGTCGACAGGTGAAGGTCGATCTGGGAGACTGAATGTTTTTTACCACAAAGATGGGCCAAAATTATTCCTGATGAAAAGTTTTCAGAATTCGTGGACACGGGCCTTGTTTTAAAAGGTGTCAAAAAACTACCAAAAGGAGCAGAAACGTCTGAAATTAATTTCGAAAAACTAAAGTAAGACATTTTTTCACTCCAGTATACGCGTGAGTGTGTTAGTAAAATTAATCATTGAACTAAACATGGATATCAATATTTAAGTGAACAATTTTATTCGTTTTTCAATAAAAATTATTCTTACATATAAGTATATGCATAGTGTTATTAAAAAAAATTAAGGTGCTATAAATGCATAGGAATCAACATTTGAATGAACAATTACATTCGCTTCCGAGTACTAGTAACATCATGGAGCAGCCTCCAGCTAAAAGAGTTAACTTACAACATGTGATATTTGCAAGTGTACACTTGAATCCGTAAATTATTCTGCGCATCTTAAATCTATTAACCACAAAAATAAATGTTTGGAACGTGATGTCACTCTTGGTTCTAATGTTCATGAAATATTGTCAGCATTCAATCGAAAAGTGGTTTCCTATCGTTTGTCACCTAATAATACAAAAATTGTCAATCTACCTATAAACGACTATAGCAATTTATTAATAGAAAACTTCATTCATAATATATGGATTGAAATTGTGACCATCATAAATAAAAAACTTAAGGATTTTAACGTGCTGAAAGTAAATTTCGAACTTTATGGAAGTTTTCTGAAGCCTGCAGCAGTCTCAGATGATGATGATGATGGAAAACATAACTTAGAAGTAAAATCTTTTCTGGTTCCCTACCAAGTTGTAGATAAATCTGTCAGTGTAAACGAAGTAATTGAAAATTTAATTGCAAATTTAAAGAAACAGCTTTTGGAGTTCCAGGTAAGTTAAAACTAGTCTAGTCTAATAGTAATAATAATACTAATAAAACGCTTATACTTGTTTTAAGGAACGTGATAGTAGAACTTTTATTTTTGGAAGTCAATTTGGTGAAATACAATCCACTGAAAGCTTCCACCTATGTAAAACTTCCATTGGACATTGAGCGAAAAAATGCTGTTATTAACATTAAAAACCAAGATAATATGTATTTCATCTGGGCAATTCTTTCTGCACTATATCCCGTCAGATGTCGTAAAAATCATGTATCAAATTATAGGAAATATCTTTCAAAGCTAAATTTAACAGGTATGACCTTTCCAATGATCTTTTGTAACATTAAATTGTTTGAAAAATTGAATCCTAATATAAGTGTAAATGTTTTTGGTCTCGAAAAACAAAAAGAAAAGTCAATAATTGTAGGACCATATTATTTCTCTCAATGTAGAAAATTAAACCATGTTAACTTACTATACATCGAAGAAGAAAATAAACAACATTACTGGTATATTAAAAGTTTAAGTCGTCTTATTTCGAAGCAGCTAAGTCGGAGAAAAACTGTTAAATATATTTGTGATGGTTGCTTGCAATATTTTGGTAGTGAAAATCTTTTAGCTAATCATATGCAACAGGACTGTGCGAAATGTGTAACCGTTTTTTTTACCTTCAGCTGGAAATAATTTTTTAAAATTTAAACAAATAGAAAAGCAAATTAAAGTTCCTTTTGTTATATATGCCGATTTTGAATCTTTGCTAGTTCCAATTCGACAATCTTCAGAATCGTCGATAGATACTAAAACAGTATCAACTCACATTCATAAGCCATTTAGTTTTGCCTATTACGTTAAGTGTTGTTATGACGATTCACTTTCGAAATTTTATTCGTTTCGGGGAGAAAATTGTGCAAAAGTTTTCTGTAATATGATTAAAAATGAGGCTTCTCATATATACCATACATACTTAAAAAATATTATTCCTATGAAAGAATTAACTGAAGAGGATTTAGAAAATTTCGCATCGGCAACAAACTGTTATTTAATCTAATCTAAAAAGACAGGTAAACTGTTATTTATGTAACGGAGATTTAGGTTCAGATAAAATTAAAGATCACTGTCACCTCACCGGCAAATATAGAGGCTGTTGTCATAATTCCTGTAATTTTAAAGTAAAAACCGTTAACTTTATCCCGGTTTTCTTTCACAGTTTTAGCAATTATGATTGTCATCTTTTTATACGTGAATTTGCCGCCGAAGATGACGAACCAATGAATGTCATTCCGGTGAATAAAGAAAAGTATATTTCATTTACAAAGAAAATTTTAGTTGATGGAAAAAATAATGAAAACAGTTACATATGTCGGTGCATTTCGTTCCCGACCAATTATTTTTTTATATTACGGCGACATTCCGTAGCATTTTTATGTGTATCGTTTAGATTTAGTGCATGTTAGTTTTCAATGTGTTTACCTCTATTATAAGTGCCCTACTCTAGTAGTTAGTTATTTTTTTTGTTTGGGAAATACGATATACGATATACGTCAAGTCGAGGTGATTATAAGTTCACCGAACGTAGACACACGCTGCTCGGTCGTTGATTATTTACGGTCTTAAGAGGGTTGTTCCATATAGACCTTGGGACCGTGTGAAAAATGGAAGGACAGTCTGGAACAGGCAGCGGGTGTATTCGTTTCGGCTTGCTGATTTTAATTTCAACTGTAATTGTAAAGTGACTTTGTTTATTAATAAAAAGAAACAATGAATCCTGAATCGAACGTTATTCCGACATCAGAAGTGGGATCTGATCATGTTGATGAGCCGCCCACAACTGCAGAAAATTCACAGAACGATTGGCGAATTTTGGTGGAAATGCAAACCAAAAATTTGATGGAGTTGATACAGGAAATGAAGAGCCCTCGGTCGTCTACCAAGGAAATTATTTTGCCACGTTTTGATCCCGAGAACAGTAACGCGGATTGTCGCGCCTGGTGTTCCACAGTTGATTTGTGCATTTCAGAAAATCCCCTTGAAGGCAGCGCGCTTATTATTGCGCTAAGTAAAGCACTCAAGGGTAGTGCTTCGCAATGGTTGTCTCAGGTGTGCTCTCCTGGTATTACGTGGCCAGAGTTCAAGGACCTTTTTATGGCTCGTTATGGTGAAATGGAAACAGTGGCCGCGACTATGATAAATCTAAACAACAACCGCCCGAATGATGGTGAGTGCCTTTCAAGTTATGCCATCCGACTTTTAACTTCTTTAACATCGAAATGGAAATCGATGAACACAGAGGAAATAGCTGTGTCTGTCGTGCTTGCACATGTTTCACAATTTGATTCCCGTTTGCAACGTTTGGCCTTCACTACAGATATCACGTCCAGGAACCAACTACAGAATGAACTAAAAGCGTTTTCCTTTGCAAAAAGAAGAACTTTGACACCTCACGAAGATCCATCCAAGTATCCAGTCAAACATCCGAGATTTTCACCTGGGAAATGTCATTCATGTGGGAAGATTGGACATATGAACGGGTGTCGCTCCAGGAGGGAAATCGGAAAATCGCCGTCGATGCACCAGCCCAATGGGAAAACGTCGCTACCGTTTAAGAAAAGTGTAGTTTGTTTTAAGTGCGGTATCAGTGGTCATTTTGCGTCTAAGTGTTCTGCACCTACCACTTCATCTTCCAGCTGAGAAGCAAATGGTAGAAATGAGGAATGACGTGTTGATGTGTGCACAGTTGAAATCCCAAAAGGTTTACTTACACAATCTGGTGAGTCGTTTCCATTTTGTTTCGATTCTGGGGCAGAATGCTCACTTATCAAAGAAAGTATAGCAGGGAAGTTTTCCGGTAGACGTTTTAATAACGTAGTTATTTTAAGAGGCATTGGCAAAGATACCGTCAAATGTACGTTGCAAATTTTGTCAGAGATCAATATTAGTGACCATACGCTAGAAGTATTGTTTCATGTAGTATTAGATTCTTACTTGAAGTGTGACATAATGATTGGCCGTGAAATTCTAAGTCAAGGTTTTAATGTAAACATGACTTCAAACACCCTTTCTATTTCGAAAATTAAAATAGTAGATGTTTGCCATAAATCAAAACAAATATTTGACGTTGATAAAATAGACACCGATTTACTTTCCACTGATGAGTCACAGCTATTGCAAGCATTAAATGAAAAAGAACCACAACCTTCAACTTCTAACTTTTCTGACTCAGAGTCATAAATTGGAGAAGAAGCTTACTCGGACCCAGATTTTTGTGCACCAGTACCTAAATTTAAAAAACAGAAGACACTCTGTTCAAATGCGAACTCCTTTACCCAATTTTGCAAAAGTATGTGATCGTACCGGCATTTTCGACAGATCTGAAGCTGTTATTGCTAGCGCTGTTTTAGAAGATGTTGGGTTAATTAAAAATGAGGATAAAACTAAAGTGATAGACAGAATGAAAGAATGACGACAACGAAAGAAATTAAGTTTCACTCTAAAAAAGCAATCCAAATCAGAGCCATTAAAAATTAGAGGACTATACTTTGACGGCCGTAGAGACAAAACCCTAATTCAAGAAAAGAAATAAAATAAATATTATAGAAAAACAATTACCGAGGAACACTATGTCTTAGTAGAAGAGCCAGGATCAAAATATATTGGCCACATATCTCCCACTTCTGGCTCAGCAGATTCAATAGTAAAAGCATTTTGGAGTTTCTTGAAGATGATTCTATAGATAGCTCCAATTTAAGACAACTATTCCAATATATTGACGGATCTACAAAAGGGCCTAAATCATTTGAAGGTCCAATCGGGAAACAACTAGAAAGTTGTTAAATTTTCAAGATGTTTTTTCCATGTAAAACTTATATTATTGTGTAACAAATCCCTTAGTGGATTTGTGAGGTTTGACATATTAGGTATAAATTTATTTAGATATGTAATCAAGCCTAGTAATCTTTGTAATTCCGTTTTATTTGTTGGCGTTTCCATTGTTTGGATCGCTTCTACTTCATTTTTACTACGTTCATATGCCCTTGATGCAATTCTTTTAGTACCGTATTACGTAACGATTCCGGAATTATCAGTCTATGACTCCATAGCAAACAACCATTTTCCAACGTTAATTGGGATGCTTTGCGTTTGAATACTAATAAATCGTCACTTACCTTAAGGGCCAACCCTCTTTGATAAAATTACGCACTTTATTTAAAACAGAACTTTGCTTAATTGCTGCAAGTAGGTCTTGAATCGAGATAAAATGTAAAGCTTCTGTACAAAAATTTAAATTATTATAATAATGTTTAGTAAAATGACCCTGGCCACAATTATTATAATCATTTAGCCTTGATAAACAATCGGCATGGCTATTATTTTTGCCCTTGATATGTACAATCTCATAGTTGTACCCTGATAACATTACTGCCCAACGTTGCAATCTGCTGGTTGACATTTGAGGTAAACCTCGTTTATCTCCAAAAATGTATATTAATAGTTTGTGATCTGTTTCCAAAATAAATTTAAAACCAAAAATATATTGATGAAATTCACGAATAGCAAAAATAATCGCCAATGCTTCACGGTCAATTTGTGCATAATTTTGTTCAGCTTGGGTCAATGTGCGTGACGCATACGCTACCGAACGCACACTTTTATCAGGCATAATGTGAGACAAAACTGCACCAATCCCCTTTGGAGACGCATCGCAAGTCACCTTGATTGGTAATTTAGGATTAAATTGAGTTAATACCTCATAAGATGTTAGCTTCTTTTTTGCTAGTCTAAATGCGTTTTCACATTCCCGAGACCAATTCCAAGGAACATTTTTCTTTAACAGTTTATACAACGGACTAACGATCATTGCATAATTTTTGATAAATTTGCAATAAAAATTTACCATTCCCAAAAAGGATTGTAATTCCTTGACATTAGTTGGACTCGGAATTTGGGAAACCGCCGAAATTTTTGGCTCTTACACATGAATACCATTTGCATCAATACCATATCCTAAAAATTTTATTTTAGATTTCGCAATGTCGCATTTACTAATGCTTAACGTTAATCCCACTTTTTTAAGTCTGGTAAGAACCAATCTTAAATGTTCGCCGTGTTCTGCTTGATTTTAACCGCCAACGCGTATATTATCAAAAAAAACTCCCTCAACCAACCAACCAACCTGGCGCCGATGCAATACCAAACGCTAACCTTGTATAACGAAATAAACCTTTATGAGTTGTTATAGTCGCTAACAGTTGAGAACTTTCGTCCAATTAAATTTGTTGGTATGCTTGTGATAAATCTAACTTTGACTGAACAACATGACCTTTAACAATCGCCAAAACGTCTTTAACACGAGGAATTGCGTATCTATCAATTTTCATGTGCGGATTTAAAGTAACTTTGAAATCTCCGCAAATTCTCACTTGCCCGTTTTTTCTTCAAAATTGGAACAATAGGCGTGGCCCAATCACTGCTCTCAACTGGAATTAGAATACTTTCATTGACTAACCTATTTAACAATATAATTTTTAATTCGTTCAAATTTAATACTTCTTTTATTTCTCATTTGATATTTACTTATGTGAATATCTGGCGCCCAACTTTAATTCAAAATTGTTTCAAAATTAATTATTCTCAAGTTTTAATTTCATTAATAAACTGTGAGTGAAGTAAATAATATTTTTAAAAAGGTGAGTGAAATAATATATTATTTTGTATTTATTAATTATTGAAAATTCTATAAATTGACTTTATACATTAACATTACATTCTTATATTCATACATTTCATTAATCACACCCCGAACTCATTAATTTATAGATATATATCTTGGTTCAGCGGTTCTCCGTTGGCGCTGTTAGGGCACTTTTGCAGATTCGACCAACACGTTGTTACCTCCATCATAAAAAATCGCCGAAAGTATTACGGTGAGCACCTTGTGGGTTCCAAACTTTGACAACACAGCATCAATATTTATCGACTACGCAAACTAAATGAGAAGTTTCAAGGTAGGAATTGTTTTCATTCACGACAACGGCTTAATTTTGATTAATCGCAATCATTCGCGCACTTATTTGAATGGTTATTCTGTTGCTCTCATTAAATGAGCCATACAGATTCATATTTTTATACTAAAATGGTTTGAAATTGGAGGATTTATTATTGAATTTACGTACAATCGTGACTTTTCTGTGTTATTTTTATTATTAAAACTTCATCGACAATTTATATAATGTCTTGAGTATCGGATCGCTTTTAGCACAAAAAATATTGGGTCGGTTTTAACATAATAATTAATCAACAATCATAAAACCAGCAGATTTTGAATTATTTTCAATAAAACATGACAATGCGGAGTTATTAACGAGGTTTTTACTAAAATTAATAACAATTGTTTATGCTCCCGTTATTTTGTAGTACTTTCTAATTGAAATACAGAATCTTTATTTTTAGTAGGGTATGATAGCCGATTATAAAACCTCCCCCGTCCTTGCCTTGTTCAGAACTGGCTAGGAGGTTTTAGAATCGGCTACCCACTATAGGCAGATGTGTATGCATGATCTTTTGAAAATACAACAGCATACTCTCCCTTCCCCTCTCCCACCCAACCATCAGCTCCAGTTTACTGTATGTAATATATTTTATTATCTGTATTTACCTCTCGAGACGTTAGAATTGAATGGAAACGATGTTAAATTTAACGCTTCTTTATTTTGATATAAATAAAGTACGTAAGTGCTACAATTAAAATATTGAACAATAGGATTAAATTAATACTGCTAACGACTTGTAGAAATAGGAAAGAATCTGTCAAGTAACCCGCTGTAACAATGTCTTTTCTATTTTGATCACCACGAAGATGAATCCATCGGCTTTCGATGTATTTTCGTGATTGTCCATCTTTTTCGACAAACATAAATTTTACGGAGTGAAGGTTTTGCACGTTTTCAACAGTGAAGACATTTGTTTCATTAACAGTTTTTAAAATAATTGATTCCCACTTTTTCATCCATACACAGGGCACATCAACATCTCTATTAGAATTTTTACATACATAGGCTAGGTCATCAACCGTATTGTCCGGTCGCGAAATGTAGAGTATTGTTATAGAAATATGTTAAAATCAGTAACGACGATACACTGATCATGATCAACTTTTCCATTACAACTGAGATGGTCAATACGGGTAGTGTATTCTTATTACACAACCCCCTCTCCACAGTTACTTGTTTTAGTGGAAGGGGATTCTGCATAAGTTATGCGAATGAGCGAAGGAGCGGTAGATATTTGTTTAACAGAGTTGGATGCGAGGTCGAGGATATAAATGATAAAATTGATAAACAAGTGGGTCAACCATCGATTCATCTCAAAGGACTTGTGGGAAAATCAGCTGATATTGAAATTCAAATGTAAAATCTATAATGTTGTTTTAAGAGAATAAAAAACAATTTTTATGCTGAATATGTTTTATTTATTCGAATAAAAAAAAATACAACGCATTTATGAGTGTAAAGACAACCAATATTTTAATAGTAGAACATTTTTATAAGCACAAGTCGGTTCAAGATCTGTTTTAAATAAATGATAGGAACACACCTTAACTTTAAAATCAGTTGCTAAATTTGAGAGAGATGGGCAACCGATGTCTTCGATGTTTACAAAGTTGATATTAGGAAAATATTCCATCAACCACACTTTCTTTTGTAATCCCTTAACATACACAACCGTTGACTCCATTAATATGGGATAAATAGTATCATAAATCGTAGAGTACGGAAAATCACCATTATCCCAATATAACCTATGTAAATTTCTGGTTAACCAACGATTTTGACTCCTATAACGAACAGGAAGAGCGTGCCACGGAAATGGTGGTTCAAATATGAAATGATGAAGTGGTTCTTCCTTGAGCGAAACAATAGCTACCTCTGAAAGCAAATCGATTCTCACTACACTGAAAACCTTGAACGTCTAGGATGAAAGTCATAGTGCTCACCGTTCACCAGCAATAAAGAAAGTAAAGTGGAGAAGTGGTAATTGGGTCTGATACTTCTTGAACCAAATTTGTAGAGGGTTTGTAACGTATCATTCGGTCATTAACAATTAAACAGTAAGCTGCTGTTTTATCTGGTACATTCTGCTTAGTTTGAAATTCTAAACGAATATCGATACTACCAAATTTCACAATTTCATTCTGATAAGAACATTCTACTATTACAAGAGAAGCAAGCGTTAGAAATTCTTGTTTGAATATCTTTGGCTACAGTTATATCGCACAACCATGTTATACTTTTCGTAAGTGAGGTCTTACTGTAACACGCTCTCCACGGAAATTAACAAGATTACCGTCTTGATCAACTATTTTAAGGGAAATGTAATCGATGACACGAGTGTTGATAGATAAATATATAAGACTTGTAGGATTCTCAACAATTTTAAATCCGGGAGGTACATTGGGAAAGAATTGATGTAGTATATGTCCATCTTGTCCTTTGACACCATCATTAGTATGTATATAGGAGTTAGATACAAGGTTACATATTACTGATATCGCGTTTACCTTGAAAATGTCAGCTTGATGATCGGACACCTCTTGAAACGTTGGAAGAAGTTTATTTTCAAAACCCAATATCTTTGCGGAAGAATCTGCCGGAGTAAAGTCAACTTTTTTAATGCTTTTTATACGACTTTTTAATGTAGTGTTATCTCCAGACAGGAGAATACTATCAGTAGTACCTCCCAATTTCTCTTGAAGATAATCATTAATATCGTTGATTTCATAAGATCCTTCTGGAAGAACTACGACTGGTTTCGTGGAACCTTCAAAATAGAACTTGTTGTTGCTTTCATCTATATTAGGAATACTGTTATACGCCTCAAAATTTAATAACGCTATTTGATATTCTTCATCATCGCTTAAAACAATCGGTGGACTTATTATTATTTGTAGCTCCGACTTTGTACTAGTCAAGGCGAATGTATAAGACATGTTTTCATTTTAACGTTCTGTTTAATACAGAGAAATAAGTTTGATGTTTCCTTTTAAAAAAGGGTTTTCGTAATCCTTCGTAGGAATTGTAGAACTAAATGACCGCAGTTGAAATTGGCAGGATTCTTAACACGATTATAGTTATAAGTGATAGCACAAGGTCCAGTAGATTGTAAATATTGAACTAGTTCTCTCGGTGGACGGAGATCACCAAAACTATCAAAGTAAATAGCTTTGCTATTTCGTTTAACATACGCTGTCCAATGTGTACCACTACCCGTGTCTAAATTAACGATTCCACATTCACACCTTTTAACTTTTCTTGGTAATTCATTGCGCATGAAAATTTCACGGAAATGTGGTATATGCAAATGATGAATATAATTATACAAATCTAAATCTGTCAGAGGATGATTAGGTGACTTCATGAAAAATTTGGTGTTTTTTTTTTTGTTGAAACGGTCTGAGGTATAAACCGGAACCGTTACGATTAGGTTGCACTGAAATATTTTTTCCTAGAACAATGGCTTCCATGGAAGCGTTAAGACGCTTAGCTTCTTCTAGTTGCTGCTGCGCTGATTTAGCGTCTTTTAATGCTTTAGCTATACCAGCAGCACCACCAGAGAGCGCTCCAAGTGCTGATAATCCAGAAAAAATTGGAATTAGCGGTAGAAAACCGCCTGTTTTCGGAATAGGAATAATTCTAGTATATTTAGATTGCTTTCCGAGTTTCCAAATTTGATTTAACGCAATTTTAGCAGCATCCAACTAAGGGAGCGGCTTATTTTTCTTAAGAGCAAGTTTTTACTAGTTTACTAAACGGTAGAACTCCTCCTTTTCTTATTCGTTTTCCCTTGTTTATTCTCTTAAACGGAATCGAACCACCCTTTTTATGGTGACTTACTCGATGCCTTCCTTTATGTCCCATTCCAAGTTTTGTCTTGGCCTTTATAGCGGAAGCGATTGTTAAAGCTGCTAAACGTTCACCTATAGACGCGTCCGATGACTTCAGTATTTGTAAAGATTGTTGCACTAAAACCTTGTCTGCTCTTCGACGTAGCGGAATGTCAGGCGAAATTGTGTATGCAATATCGTATAATTTGCAATGTTCGTCGAGAGGATTTATACCAATATCACCTCGAGCTAATCGTTTGTTTAATCGTGTCCCTGGACCACAAAAGTTATAGTCTGGAAGATGTAATTCAAAAGGTAATCTATCTATAACACTATTCAGAACGCTACGTTTCATGTAACAGGTCTGGTGTGAGTGCTTTCACTATTACGAACCAACTGACTATATAAATTACGGTAACACTAAATTTATATATCCGTGAACACAGCAAAATAGTTTAATAATATCTGCTCTACCGATAACCAATCGTGACTTCAACATCCCTTCCAAAATAAATCGTCATGGTCCTTTATTACCATCAACAATAAGATGTATCGTTGCAGGACCTTCAAATTGTGGAAAAACAAATGTGATTATGGGACTTTTGGAGCAACCAAACTGTTTACGGTTTGAAAATGTATATGTTTATTCAAAGTCATTGTATCAACCAAAATATGTATTTAGCAGAATTGTTGCAACCAGTTGCTGGAATAGGTTATTTTCCTTACAGAGACCCGGATGAAGTAATCGGTCCATCACAGGCAAGACCTAATTCTGTATTCATCTTTGATGATGTTGCGAATGATAATCAGAATAAGATAAGGGAATACTTTAACATGGGAAGACATAATTCAATCGACACATTTTATTTGAATCAAAAATATGCTCAGATCCCTAAACATCTAATTAGAAATAACGCTAATTTAATTCTACTGTTTAAACAGGACGAATTAAATCTCAAACACGTTTTTTCTGACCATGTGGCTGCACACATGACTTTCGATCAATTTAAAAGTGTGTGTGGAGAATGCTGGAAAGAGAAGTTCGGATTTCTAGTGATAAACAAGGATTGTGGTATAAATGAGGGGAGATATCGCATATGATTTGATAAATATATATTAATGTAAGTGAAATAAATGAAATCAGTTGTTAAAAGACAACCATGACAAGAGCATGGATGTAAAAGCAGAGAAAGAACTAATCAAAGTTAGGAAAGCGGTAAAGAGGAAATTGCAAATGTTAAAGGAATCGACAGCAGGACAGAATCTCCTGTTGCAGCAAGCATATCAACCATTAAAAAAACGCTTCTAAACTTGAAATCAGAGCTGGGTGAAAAGATCAAAAAAGAATTAAAGCCAGAAGTGAGTAATTGGTCGAAAGGTGACGTTCCAGCTTCGTCAACACCAATAAAAATTAGAAAGCTTGACCCTTCGAATGCTCCAGGTACCTTACTACCAGGTGCTCCATCATTCTTAAGGGAAGAAAGTGTTTATGAAAGTGACCCAACAACGGGTCATGAAAACACAGACCAGGATAATGATGAGTTTGAACAATTAAAGAAAGCGTACATAGACTATATCAATAGCTCTCGCTTTGCTCAATATTTGGAAGAATTCGATCGTCTACCTCGAGACTATATAGAAGGAATTATTAAAGACTATGAAGGTGGCACATTTAACACTGACGTTCTGAATCCCCGTCTTGATAAAGTTCGATAGGAATGGAACACAAATAAATTTTTTATTGGTGATTCTGAACTGGATTTTGACGGACCAAACGTTGTAATCGATGGAAAATTTAAATACATAGGTACTGTGGGATTATACGAGCTACTCTTCAAATTACGTTCTGAATATCCGACATCGATGAGAGAAAGGAATGACTACGCTGATATATTAAAACGAACGGGAGCAGTTTACAAGTTAAGACAGCAAACATCGAAATTTTCTAAAGGTGGAGGATTGTCGTTGTTGACATACAACGAAAACCCGATCGAATACAAATATTTTGATGACGCTAATGAGTTGTGTGATCGTTTAAGGTTATTGGTTGCTTCTCAACAAGCAGGCAACACAAATCATGAAAACTATCAATTTTAAAAGAGTTGCGTGAGTGCAATATAATCGTATAAACAAATTAAGCTTATTAGTTGGACAATGACGGTTGATAAGTTCGGACGTGGGTTAGAAAAAAAACAATTGTTTTCACAAGCATTCAGCAATGTTCATGATTTCAATCATAACCGCTTAACAAGAATCGGTGATCCTCAGCAGGAGCATGATGCTGTGAATGTACGATTTTTGGAGAAGAAGGTGCAACGTCTGTTATCGCAAGATGATGTAACCGATTGTTATGGATACACTTCTCTACAAAATTTATTCCTTTCACTACCCCTTCAACGGGCCCCTCAATTAGAAGAATTGCCGCGTGACGTCAGGGCCCTAATTACCTTGTTTCCTACCTGAACCACCCTTGCTACAACAACAATTTGTACATAACCGCTTTATTTATCTTTATTTTTAATTTAATTCAATTTTACTTTTTTTCTTTTTCTTTACTTTTTTTTTCTCATTTCCTCTTGATTGTAGTTCCCTTTTATCCTTCCTCTATTATTATTAATCAATTAACTTCTAGTCTCCTTTTTTTCCCTATTTTTTTTTTGTTTTTTTTCTTCTCTTTTACTTATTCCTATCGTAAAATCATCATTCTTTTTTTGTTCTATATGTTCTTTAGCATGCCGTATCGTTTCCGAATGTCTATTTCTAACTTTTTTCGCCGCAAGGTAAATTTTTTTAACAATTCGTTTTAACTTCAATTGTTCACCCTTCCATAACCATCCCACTCCCAACCCCTCTATTTTCCAACCCTTGCTTGGTACTGAGTTTTGTATAAATACCCGATGCAAACTCAGTACCAGGCATCTCTGACATTCCACCCACCCGAGGCAAGGAAGAGAGAGATCCATCCTAACCTACCGTTCCTGTTCTCTTACTTACGCTTTTGGTCATCTCCAATATTCCACCCACCAGTGGCAAGGGAGAAGGAGCTCTGACCAAATTAGTTGCCAACATTGTTGTTTTTATCACACGAGTCATTGTATTTTTTGTATATATTTAATTAGTGTTTCACTCTTTTATTGAACGTCATTTATTTTTTTGTATATATGTGTTTGGTTTTTCTTGTTCGTATGTTTAATTGTACATATTTGTGATTAGGTTAGTGTTTTCGGGGTAAATAAACTTTTTTTTAATTGGGACTATAGTGTTCGTTATCACGATATTAGACAAGCATTTGATAAAGTGTTGTATTTCGTTGATGTGCTAATAAGCGTATTACACATTTGAACGAGCCTACCGCTGGGTTTCATGCAGCTACAAAAATGTATGTAGATGAGAAAGATAACAAACAAGGTGAACGATATAATAGAATAGAATGCTGTCAGAATCATGGACGTCCTTTCAATAAAAGTAAAACTAGAGCGTAAAGATGTAGAAGTGTTTGTTAGGAAAGGGGATGAAGAAGTATCGAAGAAATTGAAGACGGAAATTGTGCAAGATATGGAAAATGATATAGACGTGAGTTTTGAATTAATTAAAATCACGATTCAGGATGAGTGTAAAAAAGTTAAGGAATTTGCAGAGAAAGAAATTCAACGAACCAATAAAAAGAAGGATGATCTGAAAAACGAATTAGTGGTAATGGTGGAATCACTAAAAAAGGAAGCAAAGGAGCTGAAAGTAAGGCTAGATACTCTGCAACAACAAAGAGGAACAGGTAGTGCGAAATCGAGCAGTTCTAAACCAGCAACAACAGCTCCGTCCATGTAGTTCTTCATTATAGGGAAAATGTTAAATGGAAGGGCTTTACAGTTAATTTTCAAAAGAAGTAAACGTATTCCTAAGAATATGCAAACTGACTTGGGAAAAGAATTTTACAACGAACAAGTGAAACGAGTTATGCAAAAATATAAAATTAACCATTACTCAACGTATAGCACCAAGAAAGCGTCAGTTGTGGAGCGGGTAAATCGAACACTAAAATCAAAAATGTGGCAACGCTTTAGTTTACAAGGATCCTACAAATGGTTGAAGTTATTACCAGATATAGTACAGGAATATAACAATTCGGTTCACAGAACTATCGGAATGAGACCAAGCAAAGTTAATAGACAAAACGAAGAAATACTTTTGAAGAAGGCTTACAACAATCCGAAAAAGGTGGATTTACGAAGAATTCGATTTAAAGTGGGAGACCGACTACGAATAAGCAAATATCGCGAATTGTTTAGCAAAGGTTATACACCGAATTGGTCCAACGAACTATTCACAATAACTCGTATAAAATTGTCTGATCCAATTATGAACTACCTAAAGGATGATAAAAGGGAAGACATAAAAGGAGGATTTTTTGGTTTGGAATTACAGAAAGCTGCACATGCTGACAAATATTTAGTGGAGTGAGTATTAAGACGTAGAGGTGACATGGTTTACGTGAAATGGTTAGGGCTGGACAAATCTCATAATAGCTGGATTCATAAAAAAAAAACGTTTTTTAATTTGGTTACAAATTTTTGAATAAATAAATGGTGAAACATTTACGAATTTGTTTACCCCCTCCCTTAAACAATGATTATAAATAAGATTAGACATGGCGAGTGTCATCAGTTGCAATCGCTAGTTGTCGCATTGAAAGTTGAAGACGTAGTAATGGTAGAAAATTATGTAATTGAAGTGAAAATTTTCAAAGAGGGTTTCTTATCTGAGAGAAAACTTTTGATAGCTTCTGAGTTAGAAAACGTAGTGCAAGAATTTGAGTTGAAAGGTTGTAGTGGTCAGAGGGGTGATTCGTTATACTTCAAAAGGAAGTAAACAAAATGCAAGAAAGTACCATGGTGGATCAGGACAAACAAAACAAAAAAATAAAACCATCCATAATAATGTGAAAAATAAATCGTATTTATTAAAAAAAGTTAAGTCAAATAAATGTTACGATGAAAAAAATAAATTAAATTGCCATGTTCACTAGGACTCCCAGCGAAAAGAACATAACAAAGAAAAACTCCGATCTCAGTCCTTAAATGTCAAAATTGTGAGATGTAAACAAATAAAAAAACAAACATAATATAAGATAGAGAAAGCCGCCTATCGGAATGAAAGTAACATTATAACGTCCCACTACCATTCCGCGCCCCTAATCCCCTTCGTTCCTTTTACACAAAACAAACATAAGTGAAGAAAAATTTAGGTTAGTTAACTGGACGCCGCCAGTAGGTACACATGACCCTGGGCTACGGGATTCACGGCTAGAGTTGAAATTTAGGGTACGATCTGGGCCTCACTTTAAGTATTCTAATTCAAATCAGTAATTCGAAATGGACACATAAATAAACAGTTTCGTGAATACTCCTCAGATCTGTTACCCTACACGGGGGAAAATTGTTAGTCAAATTGAACAAGTCAGATTGTTCTGTACGTCATAACGAAACATAAACCGAAGATAGATTTCAACGCGACAAACAAAAAACAGCACACAGTATACATTTAAAAATTACGAACGTTATATGACTGCACCCCACAATTGACAACAAGAAATAAATTTAGAAAGACAAAACACAGAATTATATACACGTTGAAAATAAAATATAAACAAAATCATCATCAATCATCAAATATCGTATAACAAAAAAAGAATTCCACAAAACACATCACAACAAAATTAAAAAACAAACCAAGTATGATAGATAAAATGTTATCAAAAAAATTAAAACAAAATTTTAACAAATTAATTTACCCCAACCAAAATATTACAGCAAACAATGACAATGTATGGAGAAAAATCCCTTTCTATGATAGTGTAAGTACAAAAGTAGGTAATAAGTTAAGACAATTCAATGTAAAACCCGCTTATTTTAATAACTTGAATTTAAGCAAACTTCTTGTAAATAACAAATTAAGTAAGAAACGTGACGATACCGAGAAATGTGGGGTCTATGAAATTACCTGCTCAGATTGTCAAACAATATACATCGGAAAGTCCAAAAGATCAATTGCCACCCGTTGCAATGAACACATTAGGAACGCCATAAACCACAAACATTGCTCAGGACTTGCCTCTCATTTAATAGATAAGAACCATTCATGCAATAAAAATAACTTGAAACTGTTACATCATATACAAGGGGGAAAAATCTTAGACAGATACGAAATCTTAGAAATTAAAAAAGCAGTTTCATTAAACAAAGACTTAGCAAACGATCAACTGGAATTTGGCAACAACCCCTTCTAGATCCTAAGCTAGTACCTGCCACCAAAACTAGTATTTAAGAAAATCGCTGTAATGTAAACTTTAGTATCTAATCATACTCCTGACGATGCCCTAGCAAGGCGAAATTAATTTGTCTTTGTTGTGTACTGATTTTAAGTCGACGGTATTATATATTTTATGTATTTCTTGTTTTGTTAGATGAATTGGCAATATTAACCCGTTCCTTAATTTAATATCGACTTCCTTTAGTTGCTTTAATAAGGCGCTTAGAGGAAACAAAAGTGGGTACAACCTACTTCGTTTAGCTGACATTATAACGTTGGGTTGTTTCGTGTTGTTCTGCCACTAGAGTAAAATGGGAAAAGGTTTCAGAGAGGGTGAAAGCTATGTCGGTGATAGTTTCTCTAACGTTTTTGTTATTTTGCAACTTTTCGAGAAAGCTGTTGATTTTATCTATATATTTTTGTGATAACCTGGAAGTCATCGTCATTAATGGTTCAGAACAACGTTTTTAGTATGTCGCCGCCTAGGTTAATCAAACCACGTGTACGCCGAGTCGATTCAATAGCAGCGAGTGTATAATGGGGAGTGCCTAATAAGCCATTTTTTATACTACTTTTTGATAGGATACCTGCAATTGTATTATTCACTTGTTTCGGTAACTCTTCACAGAACCCATATGGGCATATTCTATTATTTAAAAAATAACTGCAAATTTCGTATATTTTATGCTTGTAATATACTAAATTTTGGATTTGGTCGCGAAAATTAGCCAAATCTGTTACTGTAAAAAGTTTCCACAACTTTCTCAAACAGAGGGCCGCTTGTATCGGCTAAGTTTTTTTTTTTTAAATAGCGGAAAATTTTCCGTGTTATTCAAAACTAGAACTGATGAAACTTTCCACATAATGCGGAGTAATAGTAACCCTGTGGTCTAATCGCAGTAAGATATGGCTGGTACCTGCGCAGTAGTTAGATTTAATTTTTTTCTCTCTGCTCTATATTTCGTCCTGTTTGTATAATGACTTAACAATCTACAAATGAAGAAATTAATTAACTGTTTATTTTACTAACACTATCTATTATTATTATTATTATTACTATTATAATTATTATATGTACATATATATATGTATATGTCGGATCAGGGGGCCAAGCGGTTATCCAGGATTGGTTATTAAAGAAAATAACTAAACTGACAAGATTATATCAAGCCGAAACGAATACACCCGCTGCCAATTCTCGACTGCTCTCCTCCGGCGTCCTTAGACAAGTTTTCACAGGTTTGCAAAAGTTTGTTAACGACCTTGTCCCAATCTTATAATAAACATACTCGAACAGCGTGTGTCTACGTTCGGTGAGGTCAATAATTTATCAACTCGACTTAAAAAACTAGAACTTAGGAAAACATTATCACAATTAGGGCTAAAACTACTTTAAGAGAATATGGTTTTTAAAATCGTTACTGATGGCAATGTACTGCGAACAACATTTTCAAAGAAAGACTTGCTCCCTAGAGTTGCACGCTGGTGGCTGCAAGTTCAAGATTTTAATTTTAAGGTGGAATATCGTGCTGGTAACCGTATGCGTCACGTTGATGCTTTAATTAGACTCCCCAATAACACAGAAGTATGTGCAATCGATTTAACAGAAGGCGATTAGATGCTGGCCGTGCAAAGCCAAGATGACCAAATTTGTCGAATTAAACAAATACAACTAAACAAAATAGAAAAAAGAAAATAGTGAGACAAAGAAATATTACAAAAGCTACACACTTAACAGCCTTAATAGTATCGGCGGTACGGTAATTGTAAAACATATTGAATAATACAAATACAAATAAAACACAAAGTTTTTAAGTTTTAAAATGTAGCATTTATCATATTTACATTTCATCTATTGGTTTGATTTACGACTTCCTGTGACTCGATCTTGTATTTTTCTTTCGAGTAGATGGTTTATGGTTTTAGCGATAGACTTGTTTAAGTGATTCATATTATACGTTCCTTTGTATTAGGTATTGAGTGCTGAAGGGTACAGAAGACAGTCTGAATTCGTCGTTGTAGAAAGCAAGTTGATTAAATAAAATAATTAAAACGCCTGCTTTTGGTCATCTTGATTACCACAGTTTCAGAAGTGAGATTAACAAAAATCCAAATTGTCCGTGTGCAACGATTATTGTGAATTTTCCTGGTTTTGTTTATTGAAGGCAGATCTTAGTGTTTGATCTACGAGCGTAGAGAGAGATTCCTACTGATAGATTTTGACACGGGAAGAATTGTAATAAGCAAAATGTCGACTGGAGGATCATCTGAAGACGCACCGACGGCGATGGGGATGGCAACGACCAGCGAGGATCGAGAAATGGGACATCGATATTTTCCAAATATTCAACACGCTTTGCCGGAATTTGATCCTGTCAAAGACAACATTTCTATTAACGAATGGATTGGTAAAATTGAAGAATACGGCGAATTGTACCAATGGGATGAAGTTACCAAAAAACATTACGGTTTGTTACAATTAACTGGGGTAGCAAAAACGTGGCTTCACAGTCTCAAACCCCACGCAAAAAGAACATGGTTGGAATGGACGGTACTTTTAAAAGAAACATTTGGAACCGCTGATAGTGCAATAACTCGAAGGCTTGAAGCACAAAATTGCCGTTGGAAGAGTAATCAGAATATCACCGAATATTTCTTCGAAAAAATAGCGAGATGCAACAAATGTGATATGACCATGGCTGAAACAATCGAATGGATTGTGGACGGTTTAAATAACACGAGATTCCGAGATTATCTTGGACCACTGCATAAATATAAAACAACAAGTCAACTACTACAGGACTTGAAGGCTGGATCCAAACATATTAATCGAAATTTTGATACAACATCGAAGGGAAATGTGCCTGCATTTCAAAATAAATTCAATGGCAAGCCGACGGCACGGGATCCTGGAAGAAGCCGAAGTAGTACAGTAAAGTGCTTTAAGTGTTCAAATGAGGGACATTATGCAAGAGATTGTCCTGCCAAAAGTTCAAACAGAGGACAAGGAGCGATAAACAGCAGTAACGGCAGCACCAACAGAAACAATAGTGTTTTACAAATAAAAGAGAAAAGTAGTGGAACACATTCGAAATATTTTAAAGACGCTTATGTGAACAGGAAGCATCTTAAATGCTACATTGATTTAGGAAGCAGTTGTGTAACAATGCGTGAGCAGGATGCGAGGGAACTTGGATTTTCTTACTACGAGTGCGAACCGCAACCGTTGGTAGGATACGGCAAGGGAATAGTCAAGCCTTTGGGATTATTTACTGCGACGGTAACGATTGACGATGTTTCCGCCAAAGTTAAAATTCACGTTGTGCCAAACGACTCACAAATGATCCCTTTGCTCGTTGGGCACCCATTTACTGAACAGGAGCACATTGTTATAATCAGTAAGGCCGATGGTTTGATAATTCAAAACTCAGCATCAGGTGAAACGGCTCCGTGTGAACCAACAAGAACGATAATAAGGGCGGCAGAAACAACCACGATACCTGCTAATTTTGTTGGTCGTATTAAGATAAAGTCAGACGTAACCAATTATGATCTGTGTATTGAAGGTGGAATTAGAGAAACAGGACACGCTATTCCAAGATGTGTGGTTACAACGGATCACGAAGGACAATCGGTATTGGAAATTTTGAATGTAGCCGAAAACGATTTAAAAATTACGGACGGGAGTGTTATTACGCGAGGTGAGGTATGCGACGAAGTGAAACCCGAAGAAAAGAGTGTAAACTCGGATCGCGAAGTTAACGAAAAGGAAGTAACAAGTGAAGAAATTAAAACAGATCTAGAAGATGAAGACGCTGAAAATCTCTTGGACCTCATTAATGAATTTAAAGACGTGATTGCGCGAAATACGCGACAGTTAGGTGTAACCGACAAGATAAACATGAAGATTGAGTTAACTAGTGATAGCTCGGTTTATTACAAACCCTATCGATTATCAGTGTATGAACGTAAACAAGTGCAAAACATTTTGACCGACTTAAAAGTCGCGGATATAATTGAGGAGTCTAGTTCACCATTCGCTAGTCCCTGTCTCCTGGTGAGAAAGAAAACTGGAGATTTCAGGCTATGTGTGGACTATAGAGCGTTGAATCGCATTACGAAGAAGGACCGTTATCCGCTTCCTCGTATAGATGATCAACTCGATTTGCTTCATAGTAAGCAGTATTTTATAACATTGGATCTAAGAAGTACCGATGGAGGAGGGTTCAAAGTCTAAAACTGCTTTTGTCACCCCTGATAGTTCATATCAATTCAAATGCATGAGTTTTGGACTTTGTAATGCTCCATCCGTATTCCAAAGATTTATTAATTTAATTTTAGGTAGTTTTAAATATACGATAGCGATGGCATATTTAGATGACATAATTGTACCTTGTGAAACAATAGAGGAAGGTATGCGAAATTTACGGCAAGTTTTGTTAACATTACGTGAAAACAATTTAACTTTAAGAATTGACAAATGCCAGTTTTTTGTTAAGAAAATTGATTATCTAGGTTTCGAAGTTAGTAGGGATGGTATCTCGCCAGGTAAAACCAAGTTAATAAGTATTGTAAACTTTCCGATACCAACTGATGTAAAATCTGTACGTAGCTTTGTCGGATTGGCAAGCTACTTCAGAAGGTTCGTAAGAAATTTCGCTACCATTATTCATCCAATAACTGAACTTTTAAAGAAAGATAGGAAGTTTATTTGGACCGATATTGAACAAAAATCAATGGACATGGTAAAATCCAAATTAATTAGTGAACCGGTTTTAAGCATATACAATCCGAACGCGAAAACAGAATTACACACAGACGCGAGTAAAGTTGGGTTAAGCGGTGTTCTCTATCAGGAGCAAAATGACAAAAGGATGCATCCGATCAGTTTCTTTAGCCGAAAGGCTACCGTGGATGAATCGAAATATCATGCGTACGAGCTTGAGGCTCTGGCTATAATTTGTTCGGTAGAAAGGTTTAGGGTTTACCTGATAGGTATACATTTTGTCATTAAGACTGACTGCAACAGCTTAAAATTATTGGAGAGCAAACGCGACCTTAATCCCAGGATAGGCAGATGGTTTATACGACTTTCGGAGTACCAATATACTATTGAGCACCACACCGGATCAGTTAATGTGGTAGCAGACTCATTAAGTCGATATCCTGTGGAAGACGGCGTTGAACCTGAGATAATAGGCTCACCGATTCACCATATTAATATTACCACTGACTGGATTGCTGCTTTACAGCAAAGCGATCCTGAAATCGTAGAAATAAATAAAAAATTGGAAGATGCTGATTCGGAAACACATAAAAAATTTACCATGTGTAGTGGGCGTATATTTCGGTTAACCAAGAATAGATTTCGTTTATATGTTCCTAAAGATTTACGTTATGACATAGTAAGTGAAACTCACAAAGGTTTGTGCCATTTAGGAATTGATAAAACTGTGAATAAAGTCAAAGAGTGTTATTATTTTCCAAATTTAAGAGAATTCATAACAAAATATATAAATAGATGCATAAGTTGCTTATGTCATAAAGATTCAAACGAAAAGAATTTAGGATTCGCACATCCGTTAGAAAAGGGAACTTCATGTTTTCACACCATACATATTGACCACTTAGGTCCTCTCGTGAAAACTGATTCTAAAAACAATTATATCATAGGTATAATTGATGGTTTTTCTAAGTATACTGTTTTAAAGGCCGTCAAGGACACGAGTGCCTATGAGTCACGAAAGTTCCTACAGGAATTCGTATCACATTATGGGAAACCGTTTCGAGTAATTACCGATCGGGGCACATCATATACCGGTCACGTATTCGAGAAGTTTTGTAAACAATTCAATATAATTCATATTAAAGTCGTGGCGGGAACTCCTAGAGGAAATGGACAGATAGAGCGTCTAAACAAAACAATCCTGTCGTGTTTATCTACAAGCATGGATTGCGAATCAGGTGATAGGTTGTGGGATGAAAAGTTATATGACGTTCAATGGAGTATCAATAACAGCGTACATCGAATAACCAAGTGCACTCCATTTGAGTTAGTTTTCAGAAATAAACAAATAGGTCTTCACGAAAACCCATTAACGGCCGAAATAATTCGGTTAAACGAACAACTAAATAGTGATAAGACCGATTTAACGGAAGTCTCAAATTTGTTAGATGAAAACCGACGTAAACAACTCCAGTCTTGTGAACAGAAACGCAAGGTTAAATTATTCAAGGTTGGGGATTTGGTATTAGTAAAGGATCAGATACCCGCTACAGGGGAAAGTCGAAAATTAGTAGCAAAATTCAGAGGCCCATACATTGTAGCGAAAGTTTTAGATAATGACAGGTACGTTGTAGAAGACATAGAGGGGTAACAACAGGGTTATCGCATTTACAAAGGTATATTGTCAAGCGAACGGTTAAAATTGGTATCAGAAGGTATATAAGGAAACTGAAAATGTTAATTGTTATTTCTTTTGTAAATGATATGTATTTGTGTTTCTTTTTATAATAATGTTGAATAATAGGTATTAAGATGCGTTTTTAATAAATTTTCTTGTATTGTGTAATATATAAACTCGTACTTTTATGTATACTCATGTATTACTTATTTAGTTAAGTATTATTGACGAGGACGTCAATTTTTGTCAGGACAGCCGAACTGTAGCATTTATCATATTTACATTTCATGTATTGGTTTGATTTACGACTTCCTGTGACTCGATCTTGTATTTTTCTTTCGATTAGATGGTTTATGGTTTTAGCGATAGACTTGTTTAAGTGATTCATATTATACGTTCCTTTGTATTAAGTATTGAGTGCAGATGGGTACAGAAGACAGTCTGAATTCGTCGTTGTAGAGAGCAAGTTGATTAAATAAAATAATTAAAACGCCGCTTTTGGTCATCTTGATTACCACAAAAAATTAAAATTAAAAAAAAAATAGACAATTATCTAGTTTTTCAACTTTTTGAATAAATTACACCCTAAGATAGCATTCACTTTAGAGTTAGAACATAACAAATCTATTAACTTTCTGGACTTAACAATAACAAATTCAAACAATTTACATACGTTTTCTATTTTTCATAAAAATTCACATACAGATACAGTAATCCATGCTAACTCTACTCACCCTTGGTCTCATAAATTAACCTTCTTTAATTCAAGCTTACATAGACTAATAACTATACCAATGTCTCAAGAATATTATCAAAAAGAATTAAATAGGATTAAACGTGATTGCTAGAAATTACGGTTATAATTGTTTTTTAGTTTTAAACTTGTTAAATAAAAAAGTAGCCCATACAACTTGCAATTTAGTCTATCCCGTTGTTGGTGTCAATAATACTAGTAAAACTCGTTATAATTCAATTATGAACTTTGGAAATATATCGACCAACTTAGGCAAACATTTATCTAAATTTACAAATGCTTCGATTTTATTCAAAACAAATAATTCTTTAGGAAAAATTTTGATTAACAACAAAGATCCTACCAATAAAAACTTCAAATCAGGGGTTTATAAACTACATTGTGGAACATGCAAAAAAGCTTATATTGTCCAGACTGGTAGAGCCTTTTAAGGATAGGATCTCTGAACATAATAATAGTTTCATTAAAAAATATTCCCATTCTACCTACGCAGAACATATTATCAGAGGCTCACCAATTTAATGAAAATTTCGAGATTTTACATCTTAAGAAGAAAAGCACAAAATTAAATCTTTTAGTGTTTAGAAAGAAATAAATTGAATAAGTTAGCATTAATTATAAATGACTTAATTGATGTTAATAATTCACCTCTTCTAAATTTATAAATCTTATATAATATTCTAAATTTTATAAACCCTAAGTAATATAGTTTGTCCCCTCCTTCTTTTATTTTTTTTGCAACTTAAAAACTTTGTGTTTTATTTGTATTTGTGAATATGGAGTTACAACAATTAAAAGCTTCCTCGATTGAATATTGAATAATACTGTGGGAACACTCTGTATACATCGAATTCTCCAAAGTATTTCACACTGTACAGCAGAATTTAAACTCTGCTGTCAAGCATATTGTCATTTTGAACCACAAATTAGTGTAATATATTTATATATATATATCGTCCTTTTATCTATTTTCCCATGTTTCTATTAATTAATAAGCACTTCCATATTATATATTACTTTTTATTGTTATATGTACCTTCTGATAGCGTACAGAGAAGACTTAATAATACCCAAAGTTATTTCTTAATTGCTATGTCGTTAATTTTATGTATAACAAGTTATTTTTTGTCATTGTTGATTTCCTATGACCTACTTATTACGTAAAGAAACGATTTACTGAATACGCATTTCTGCATTTCTATTTTTTGCAATTTCCGTAGGTAACAGGTCATCGACATATTTTGTTAACTAAAAATTAATTGTACTTATTTTTTATGAATACATTATATACAGTATATCACACCTTCCCCCGGCAGAAAAATAAAGAAAAAGGTAAGGGTGCACAGCTTATCTTTTTCTTTGTTTGACTTTTAATGTACAATGCTTTTTATTCATAATACAGTTTAACTCTATTTTTATGAACTTCACTTAGCTTATTTCCTACCTTAATAACTATATTTAGGCCATTATTTTTAATTACTTTATAGGGTCCTGAAAAAATTGCATCCATTTTTGAACCTGATTCATTTCTTAAAAGTATTTTGTCTCCTGTTTTATAACTTGTACTCTTACATTTAATATCATACATTTCCTTTTGTTTCAATTTTGATGACAGTAAGTTAGATCGTGCATCATGGCATGCCTGTTGGAGACGATACTTAAGTTCCAGTGGATAGTTATCAAAATTATAAACTGGATCAAGACTATTACTGATATTTGATGGCATTATGCATTGTTTACCGAATACTAATTCGTGAGGGGTGTACTTGGTTTGCGTATGTACAGTATTATTATAGGCAAAACACCAATACGGAATCCAAGTACTCCAGCTTTCAGCGTTTTTAGAAAATTTGAATCCTCAAATAACTCCCTAAAGTTTTGTGAGAATTTTCAAGGGCGCCTAAAGTTTGGTGATGATAAGCGGTTGAATTTAGATTTGTAATTTGCAGTACTTTACAAGTCTCTCGAAAAATTGAAGCCATAAATTCCGTTCCTTGATCAGTAATAATCTTTTTCGGAATGCCATAACGCAAAATAAAATTAAGAAGAAGTTGATCGATATAAACCATTCATTTATTAATTAAAATTGTATCTAACAATGACAAAATACAGACGTTTCGATCATTAAGCTTTATGATCATTATCAATGTGAATCTAAAAAAATTTTATATATACATATAATGTAAAATAATCTTAATTTTTAATTGATTTTTAGGTAAGGAAGTGTTGTTTACATATGTGATGCCATCTATTATCAATAGCTTTGACACAAAGATCAGCTGGTATATTGGTAAACAATGATTTAACATCAAGAGATATTAAATTATAGTTAGAGTTAATTTTAAAGTTTTTAATAAGGTCAGCAAAAGTCCAACTATCTTTGATGTATGAGTCAGGTGGAGGGGTAGAAATAGATAGAATGTGATTGATAAAATTAGCTAAATTATATGTGTGACTTCCAATAGATGAAATAATGATTCTTAAAGGGGTGTTCAGTTTATGAATTTTAGGAAGACCATAGCAACGTGGAAGATTACCATTGTGGCAAGTTAATTTGTAATATTGTGAGCGGTCAATCCATAAAAACTAAAGTCCATAAACTTATAAAGGTTTGGTTAGAAAATGATTGGATTGACCGCTCACAATATTACAAATTAACTTGCCACAATGGTAATCTTCCACTCATCAAGTTAACATCCATTTTACTTGTTTTCTTTACAATTTATTTTTATATCCTTAAATATTTAAAAAAATTTAAATCATCATTATATTTACACCATTCATTTTTATTGGTAATATGTGTTAAAATTAGTGTATTTTACAAAAACTTCTTAAACGTAATCCTGATTGGTTTTTTAAATGATGTTTTGGAAAACGTGTTTTTCATCCCCATGGTATGTATCTTATTAATTATGTTATATCAAATTCATTGTTATTTACAATTAAAAATTAAGATTATTTTACATTATATGTATATATAAAATTTTTTTAGATTCACATTGATAATGATCATAAAGCTTAATGATCGAAACGTCTGTATTTTGTCATTGTTAGATACAATTTTAATTAATAAATGAATGGTTTATATCGATCAACTTCTTCTTAAAATAATAACCATTGAAATATAAACTCCTTTTCACGCAAAATAAAATTGTTAACAAGTGCTCGAGCTACTGTCTCTGCTTCTTTATTCGGAAGGGCGTAACCTCGACAAATTTGCTTAGTTCGCATTGTAATGTTAAAATATAACGATTGTCACTAATATCGGGCTCCAAAGGACCAACCAAATCTAAATATATTGATTCAAGTGCCGAATTGGCTGTAGTTGTAATAGTCATTGGTTCTATGTTTATTTTTGAATGTTTATACCGTTGACAATCACTACAACGTTTTACAAAATTTTCGATATTTCGTTTCATACCATTCCAATAAAAACGTTTTCTAATATTATTGAACATACGGTTCATACCGGCATGTCCTCCAGTGGGCAAAATATGGTAGTCGTTCATGATAATTTGTTTTGTCAACTCCTTTTACAACTGATATTTGCAAACCTAGGTTTTTTATTTTATTTACATTTTTCATAATATCATTTATTAGATGCGCACATTTATTATTTCTTATAATAAAGAGCTCTTTAATATTACATTTATTACAAATTTCCTTCAGGTCTCTCAACGATGCACTTAATGCTAACGTTGATCGAGGGTCCTGTTTCAAATAAATAATTTTTCTTTCGTTATCACATATTACGGAATTCGTACGAATTAGCATTGGATTGTTAAAGAAAAGATTGTTAAAGTCATTAATTGAAATTTCGCGAAGCTCAAATGATTCGTTTGGCGATTTTAAAATTTCAACGACACCCGGGTGATCAAGCCGTTTGTCATTTTCATGAAGTTCTGTATTGTTGTTTTGATTTCGATTACTTTGAGCGCGTGTCGTAACCAACAAATTATTATGAACATACCTATTGCCTTGTTTTAGTTCATCTATTGAAATTGATATTCTAGGCAATGCGTCAGCCGAAACATTATTTTTGCCTTTTATATGAACTACGTCAAAATCATACTCTTCTAACGTTAAACGGAATTTAGTAAGACGACTTTAGGGATTTGTAATATTAAATAAATACAATAACGGACGGTGGTCTGTTTGTACAATGAACTTCCTACCATAAATGTATGGTCTGAAGTGCTTCACAGCCCACACAATTGCCAAAAGTTCTTTCTCGATTGTACAATAGTTAAGTTCTGCTTTGTTTAAAGATCTGCTAGCATAGGCTACCGGAAGATCGTTACCATTTGACAAAACTGCACCGAGAGCAAAACCTGAAGCGTCTGTTTTTATTATAAACGTGTTATTTTTGTCGAAATTAGGATACTGAAGAATGGGTGGCTTTATAAGACATCTTTTAAGTAAATTAAATGCATCAGTACATTTTTCTGTCCATTCAAATGGAGCGTTCTTTTTTGTTAATGCATTAAGTGGTGAAGCAATGTGAGCAAAATTTGGAATGTAGCGTCTGTAGTAATTAACAAATGCAACAAACCTCTTTGTTTCGTCAGCATTACACGGTATCGGATAATTTTGAATGGCTTGGATTTTATTTTGATCCGGAGAAACTCCTTTTTCTGATATTACATGAGCTAGATACAAAACTTCTTTATGTAGAAAGTTACATTTGTTTGGATTAATTTTTAGATTAACTTGACGTAATCTTTCCAGCACTTTTATTAAATTTGTATTGTGATTAGCTAAGTTGTTTCCGAAAACTATGAGATCATCTAGATATATAAAACAAACGTCATAATTTAATCCGGCCATTGCTATTGTCATTGCTCGGGAAAATGCGCTTGGACTTATTTTTAATCATCTTGTCATTTGAAATTATCCGCGTGGTGTTGTAAATGCAGTATATTTCCTACTTTCGGGGTCAAGTTCAATTTGGTAGTATCCTTGAGATAGATCAAGGTGTGAAAAATAAACAGCTCCACCTAGAGAATCTAAAATGTCGGTGATATTGGGAAGTGGAAACTTATCGTCTTCGATTTGTTTA
The DNA here is from genome assembly GCA_947389935.1 of Agrilus cyanescens. NCBI lineage: Eukaryota > Metazoa > Arthropoda > Insecta > Coleoptera > Buprestidae > Agrilus > Agrilus cyanescens. The sequence continues at coordinate 13,753,037 of OX376709.1, read as the reverse complement.
TTTAGAAGGCGATAATCTACTACAAGTCTCCATCTTTTATTACCATTTTGATCTGGTTTTTTAGACACAATTAATACTGGAGCGGACCAAGCTGATCTTGATGGTTCTATTATACCATCTACAAGCAATTTACCTACTTGTTGATGTATTTCTGCTGTTTGTGCTTGAGGTACGCGATAAGGTTTTACATATACAGGATGTATTGGTTTTTTGATATGAATTTGTTCTTTATAAATATTCGATACTGCTAAAGGATCATTTTCTAGATGAAACACATCGCTATATTTCGAACAAATGCGTTCAAGAGTGCTTTTTTCTTCGTTATTGAGGTGATTTGTGTTAATAATTTTTAGAAGTTTTTCTACTCGATCACACGATTGCGGAATTTCCTTCACATTTAAATTGAGGATGTTATAGTCGCTTAATTTTTCAATTTTTGGTGTAAAATTTTTGAGTCTTATTTCCTGGTCACGAATATTCAGGATCCTAACAGGTACTAATTTATTTTGAGGTTTACCAATAGAACCGGCTACAAAAGTGTCTTCGCCAATTTCTTGCGGTAGAATAACGCATTCCTCTTCAGTATTTACACGAAAATATCTAATAATTTCACATCTTGGGGGAATAGTTGTATAAAAATTGAAATTTGATTCGAGTGGCAAATATATCTTTCTACCTTTTAACCAATATGTAAACTGAAATTTTTCAAAATCAATTGTTGCCGCATATTTTCTTAAAAAGTCTGAACCAATAACACCATGCATGCCACACTCAAACTTATCTATTAATAAAAATTTATCAGTCAGCGTTGTATTGTTTACATATAATTGTAAATTTGCTGAACCATAAGAATATATTGAACCTGATACACCATTAATTTTTACTTTATTTGAGGAGTTAATCTTTTGATAATTACTTAAAATATTTTTAAAAATTACACTAACTGATGCTCCACTATCAATCAATAATATCAATTCATTCGTACCATAATTCATTCGCACAAAATTTAATCCATTTAGATTAAGGATCGTTTCAGTACTGTTAGCCTCGAAAAAACGTTTCGGTTTGGATAGGGGTCGTTGTTGATGTTAAAGCACCAGAAAAATTCTCGTTTTCTTGCCGATTTTCGGTCATATAATAATTTCTAAAGTTGTTTCTCGTATTAGTGTGATTTTGAAAATTTCTTTGACTATTAGGATGTCGATTGTTGTCAATATCATTATTACGAAAATTTCCGTGATTGAATCTTCCGCCGCGATTATTTCCACGTCCACGATTATTAGTGTTGGTGAATCTGTAGTTGTTATTTACAAAATTATGCCTGTATGAATTATTATTATTGTTATGATTTCTACTGTTAAATCTAATATTTCTGGAGCCTCGGTTAAAATTACCTCGTCCGCGAATATTAAACAGTTGCACTGAATCATTTTTCTGTAGTTCTAAATCTTTTGCTGCTCTTATTGCATCATTTAATTTTGAATAGTTTCGCGCTGTAATAATTGTTCTAATTTCGTGATTGTGAAGACCACTACTGAATGCATTAACAGCAATTTTTTCGTTATTGGGTCGCAAAATATCTATCGCTTCCTGCTTTCCGTCTGCTTGTGTGATTGTTAAATTAACCATGAGTTCTTCTATATTTTTCCCGAATTTGTCTATTGAATTTTCTAATTGTTTAGCATTATTTAGTTTTACTGATAGGGCTACAGGGTTTTGTTTTGTCAAAAGATGTTTTTTAATATCAGATATTAGTTCTACATTATTAGCGTAAGTACTCTGGAGCCTGATCTTAGCACTTTGTGTTAATCGAGTTTTTAATACATAATTTGTCAAAAGTTTCTTACCTTCAACATCCAATAAACAGTCATATAAATCGATTGCATCAACTAATTGAAGAACAACTTCCTCAGTACCATTTAATATAGGCAGCAAGCTTCCAGCTGTCCTTAAATCGAATTTTTCGCCCATTTCTGACTGAAAAGCTGAACTTGCTGTAGAGTTATTTGTATTTTCAATCACTTGTGTAACTGAACTTAATCTATCCCTTAAAATATTATCTATGATTATTAAATTACTTTCTATCGACTTTATACAGATTTTCGTGTCTGCAATTATTGTTCTATCTGAATTAGGGTTTTTATTATAATCATCTATTAAATCGCTCACCTTTTTTCTAAAACTATTTACCTTAACTATTTGTCTATTTATTACATCTAAATTGTTGCGTCGTTCCAATGGGTCCTTGTTTATGTTTCTTAGGAGACCTTTTACTTGTTCAAGGAGATCAGTAAATTCGACAAGAATTGACATAATAAGACCATTTGTCCACGATATCGCAAACACATCATTAAATTTTAAGCACTTACGTTTTCTCACTAAATTAGTCACTAACCCAATTTATACTTTTCTTGTCACCCTACAGTTGTTCTTGACTTCTTGCGACTGCTTTCCATATCTTCCTATTCCATCTCTTCTGACATCGGTCGTATAAATCAAGCATTAAACCCATCAAAACAAGTAAAAATGTTGCTAGTTGTCGATAATTTCCCAATGAAATACTATATCCCAAATTACCATTTGATGTTTGTCCACCACTATTACCTGCTTGTGCTATTATAATTTCTTCCTTCGAATTATCTTGCTTCGTTTCGTGATTACCCATATCAAACTTTTCTAAGGTGCACTCTTAAAACTGGCTTTCACGTTCAAAATTGCTAGGTGCGGCTGGCAGGGTCGCCATGTAATATATTTATATATATATATATCGTCCTTTTATCTATTTTCCCATGTTTCTATTAATTAATAAGCACTTCCATATTATATATTACTTTTTATTGTCATATGTACCTTCTGATAGCGTACAGAGAAGACTTAATAATACCCAAAGTTATTTCTTAATTGCTATGTCGTTAATTTTATGTATAACAAGTTATTTTTTGTCATTGTTGATTTCCTATGACCTACTTATTACGTAAAGAAACGATTTACTGAATATGCATTTCTGCATTTCTATTTTTTGCAATTTCCGTAGGTAACAGGTCATCGATATATTTTGTTAACTAAAAACTAATTGTACTTTTTTTTTATGAATACATTATATACAGTATATTACATTAGGTCAACCCGCAAATACACACACAAGTGTAAATGGTTGACCATGCATTTCTCCATAAGCCTAATGTATTTGTTTTTTGTATAAATACCTGTTTATTTTTGTAATAAAATTAGTCTAACTCTGACTCGTCTTCTATCCTCTCTAATACCGCAGTAGGTATTATTCACCATAATACCGCAGAAGGTATTGATGGTACTGCCTTGTTTGAGGTAAACCACCAAATGAAAGTCTGCTGCCTGAAGAAAGCCAACATTCCAGTGATTGCCATTCATCTAGGAGATATTCGTCCCCTGAATGAAGCCAATCGTCCAGTGATTGCCATCCACCTCAGAGATTTTCGACCTCTGAAAGAAGCCGACTTTCCAGTGATTGTCATCCATCCATCTAGGAGATGTTCGACCCCTGAAGGAAACCAGTTTCTCCATAATTTGCCACCCACCTAGGAGACACCTGATCCTAGAAACCGCCAATAAGTAACCGCCAAGGAGTAATCGCCTAGGAGTAACGTCAAGAGACTTCAGTAATTTAAGGAAAGCGTGGTAGCTATGCACAGTGAGGTTAAGATTATTTTAAATTTTGTTTAAATTTTGGGTTATAGTTGTATTGTATGTCACTTTTGGACTGTCCATTTTTATTTTCGTCATTCACATCGGCCCTCTTTCCCCAAATGCGTTTGTTCTAGAGAAAAAGTTGCGTCTCTCTCTCGCCTACGTTTTGCGAACACTCAGTATACGAATAAATCTAGGTAGAGATTAGATAATTCAGGGGCGTATTAACTAGGTAGCGTTTAACGTTTTAGGGATAAGTATCTCAGGTGCACATTAATTAGGTTGCGTCTTGCGTTTTGCGAATTGACTTACTAGGCGCGGATTAACTAGGAGCCAATAAAATAGATTCGGAGCGGATGAATTAGGCGCCATATAACTGTTTAGAAATTTTCTTAGGAGCGTATCAACCAGGTATTGTCTTGCGTTTGCGAATTAGAGTATGAAGTTGCGTACTACATAATTAGGCATTAGCTGACACTTATAGGGGACAGTTTCTTAGGTACATACTATTATAGCATTGTTTTTCGTTTAATGAATTACTTTAGGTGGGTACAAATTTTGGTTGTCACTCATTATGTATAGGAATTATATTCTGAAGGTACGAAATGTTTATGGTTTTCAGCAATTAACGAATGTTAGCGGCGAATTGCACTCTGGCAATTTTGCAACACAGCAACAATGAAAAATAACAATCTTTCCTGCTTGTTGCACACTTACAATGCTGATTTATTACTCAAGTAAGAGTACAATAGAATTGCAAGAAGTACTAAATAAGGAAATGAAGAACATAAGTGAGTGGCTTTCCACAAATAAAATAAAACTGAATGCAGAAAAAACAAAGGTGATGATATTAGGGCCTGATAAGAATGAGTTAAAGAGTAGGCTAGAAATAAAAATCGATAACAAGAAATTGGAAATAATAGATAAAACGAAATATTTAGGGATAATAGTAGATGATAATTTAAAATTTAAGGATCATGTAGATTATATTAGCAAAAAAATTGCAAAAAAACTGGGTATATTGCGTAGAAGCAACAAGTTCTTGTCACAATGGGCATTGCGGACAGTATATAATTGCATCATACTGCCACATCTTTATTTCACGGGAACTGTTCTCTATCTGAGTAATAATAGTGGCATGCAGGTGTTACAAAAATTGCAGAACAGGGCTATGAGGCTAATACTCAAGTGTAATAGATATACAAGTGTTCATAGAATGTTAAAACAGTTAAAATGGTTAAATGTTGAACAACACACAGAGTACCTGACTCTAATTTTCATACACAAGATCAAGTTGAATTTAATGCCGCGATATTTTAATAATATATTACTACAGTTTGCGGAAGCACATGAGCATAATACGAGAAATAGAGAAAAATTTTAGGTTACCTCAAGTAAATTTATCTAAAACACAGAATTTAATTTTTTTTAGAGGAATAATGAGATACAATGAACTCCATAAAGAACTAAAAAACACAAACTTATCAAAGTTCAAAAAAGAACTGATGCAGCATTACTTGAATAGATAATAAGTATAATTATAATAGATTAAATCAGGTAGTAGGTTAATTACTCATGTATTGAACAGTAAAAATATAATTGTTAGCATTTACAGTATGGTAAAATTAATTTGTAAAGATCACTTGTATAGCTTCGTGCTAAATAAAGTTTTTATTATTATTATTATTATTATATGTACACGTTCATTACTTGAAGTTTAGTCAACAATAATATTTACAATGTTTACAAGTTAATAACAGTTAACCGACACGTGGTAACAGCTTAAAGATTCTGTTCTTTTCAGTACAATGTATTTAGATTTTATACAGGTAAAATTTATCATATACATGCATAAATTCAACCCTTGTTTGCCATACAATACAAGAACGTAATTAACACAAGGGTTAACATTCTGGTCAGTTGCTACGCAGAATTATTATTAAGGGTTTTACCTGTTTACCTGTTCTAGGTAAATGATAAAATGACCATTATACTTAATGGTATTGGAAAATACAATTTTAACAATATCGTAAAATATTTAGATATTAAATATAATACCGGCGCCTCAAAACTGGAACCACTCGAATATGGGAATAAACTCAGACAGAAAATTCTGGTCCTCCAAGCTTGGGGGTTGGAGCGATGGGCCAGTCCCTCATCATCCATAAAAAAAATCTTCTTGACTAAAAAAACCAACACCGAGCCTCGGAATAAGGATGGAAATCTTCGACGACGAAACCTGGCAAGAAAAAGGACAATGAAAATCGGTACTTGGAACACTCAAGGCATGACCAACAAGACATCAGAAATACTCTCAGAGATAGAAAAGCAAAAAGTGGACATAGTGGTACTCTCTGAAACAAAAAAAGAAAGGCCAAGGATATGGAACCATTAAGAACTATATTCATATATGGTCAGGGGTGGAAAAACATATGCATGCTAAATCGGGAATCTCGCTTCTTGTAAACAAAACACTACAAAAGTACATAAAAGACTATTCATATGTCTCCGAAAGAATAATCACGATGACCATCACTCTATACGGTATCGAAACGATAGTTATTGGAGTTTACGCACCTACAGACGATTCAAACCAACAAACTAAAGAATTATTTTACGAAGATCTGTCAGAAGTCTATAATAAAATAAAAAGTCACCAAGAAATCGTGCTAGCAGGAGACTTAAACGCTAGAGTAGGCTCTCAAGTAGACGATGAAGTGGTTGGATGCTATGGAGAAGTTAAAAAAAATAGCTCAGGAGATATGCTAATCGAATTCTGCCATCAGTATGGGCTGAAAATAATGAACACACAATTTCGACACAAAGACATACACAAATACACTTGGGAACGACCATCCCTACAGCAAAATCTATTATCGATTATATTATAATGAGACAAAAATCAAAATTTAAATGCCAAGACTGTAGAGTGAAGCGGGGACTGAACTGTGGAACGGATCATTACTTTCTTTTAGCTAATGTATCATGTCCGTTAACTCGAAAGAATAGGCAGTACCCTGAAAGTAAGATAAACAATGCCACACAATGTAAAGTAGAGAGATATAAACTACACCTTCTGTACCAATCTAGTGTCAAAGACCTGTTTCAACGACGCTTAGAACAAGAACTAAGTAAGACGATCAGAATAAATGTAGTAGAACAGGAATACAACAACCTTAAAAAGGCAATACAAAAAATTGCACAGGAAGTATTAGGCACAGAAAACAACGATAAAAAACACTGGGAGCCACCATGGATAACAGAAAACATACAAGAAATTATACAGGAGAAAAGTGAATTGTATAAAAAATGGTTAACGAATAAAACACCGACTAATAGAGAAATACACCAAAGTAAAAATAGAGAAGTACGAAAACAAATAAAAAACGCCAAAAATAATTTTTGGGAGCAAAAATGCCTTCAAATAGAGAATTTAATTGGTGGCTCACAGACTACAGAAGCTTGGAGAACTGTTACAAACCTGAAGAAAAGTACCACCAACACCTTAAGCAGTTTAATTCCAATGGAAAAATGGCAATTACATTATAGGGGATTACTGACAGAGACCAGATTAGAACACATGAGAGAGGAAGAAAATGAAGAAATACACAATGGCGATAACATAAACACTACCATTAGTGAGGTCCGCACTGCTTTATCCAAAATGAAAAATGGACGATCTCCAGGTCCTGGAAACATTCCAGTAGAGCTGCTCAAAGCTGGAGGGCCAGCTCTAATAGAAAGAATAACGTACTTAATAAATGACTGCTGCCAACAAGTTAAAATGCCATCTGAATGGAAGATTGCTCACCTAGTGTCCATATTTAAAAAGGGTGATCGAAAGGATCCCAATTGCTATAGAGGTTTAAGTATAATCCCGACTTTTGGAAGATTATTTGGAAAAGTACTCCACGGAAAAATAAATGAAAACATTGGATATCAAATTGGCGAAGATCAAAGTGGATTTACATCTGGTCGATCTTGTACAGATAATTTATTTATACTTCAACAATTGATAGAGAAAAATACAGCAGTTGGGGCTGAAGTACATCTAGCCTTTGTCGATCTAGAAAAGGCATATGATACAGTCCCAAGATTTAAATTATGGAAAGCATTAAAACAGCTGGGAATCAATCGACACCTTTTGGGTATAATCATAGAGCTATACAGAGATAACACCTCTTACATAAAAATCGGTAGCCACCTTTCAGAGCCAATAGCAGTGAACAAGGGACTAAGACAAGGCTGCGGTATGTCACCCCTTTTGTTCAATTTATATGTAGAAGCAGCCCTTCGCAACTGGAAAAACCATTGCCGAGGAATGGGAATCCACATAGGAAACGACGTCCTTTTCTCTCTGAACTTTGCTGACGATCAAGTAGTTATAGCTCAAGATTCCTATGACTTAGAGTTTATGATGAAGAGAATTTTCAAAGAATATGCACTTTGGGGTCTTTAAGTTAGCTTAAAGAAGACAGAATACCTGGTCACTAACTCAGATGCAAAGTTTGAAGTGATGATCAACGAAGAGGTTGAAATTAAGCAGGTAGAAAAATTCAAATACCTAGGAACCTGCATCGACAAGAATGGTTTGGGAGAAACTGAAATTAAAAGCCGAATCAAGCAGGGTCGAAAAGTAGTAGGATGTCTAAATTCCTTATGGTGGGATAAAAATATCTCAAAGAAAAACAAAAAAAGAATAGGACAGACAATGGTCGAATCGGTTCTCTGTTATGGTTCGGAGATGTGGACATTAAATGCAGACCTAAAGAGAAGACTGACAGCAGTTGAGATGGACTACTTCAGGAGAAGTGCCAGGACATCAAGGCTTGAGAGAAAAACGAATGAGTACATAAGAAATAGTATGGAAGCTCCGGAAACAATCATCGACAGAATAGAAAGGAGGGGACTCAAATGGTTTGGGCATTTGTTGAGGATGCCAGACGAACGTTGGCCAAAGCAAATATTCAAGTGGAAGCCCCCAGGGAAAAGGAAAAGAGGGAGACCTCGACGCTCATGGAACGAGGGAGTAAGGAGAGCGATGGAAGCTAGAAACTTAGAGGAGGAGCATGCCTTGGATCGAGAGGAATGGCGTAGGAAAACGGAAATACGGCGATAAACTGTCTCCAAAAATGTATTTATTGTATTTACAATTTGGATCCTGTAATATATATAAATATAATACCAACACCAAACAAAAACTAAAAATTAAAAATAAAAATATACAAAAAACATTAAACTCGTCCCAGCTGCCATTTTAATGGAGGAAGATTATCTTTCCGAACCAATACCAGGGATCCTACATGAAGTAATTCTGGATGCATTTGTTTCCATTTTGTCCTGATTTGGAGCTCTGCTATATTGTCTTTGGACCACCGATTCCAAAAGTTTTGTACAATCTGTTGTTGGCGTTGATACCGATCCAATCTATTGCCGAGAACATCTCTAATGTCCACATCCGGTACAGTGATAAGAGGTTGTCCAATGAGGAAATGGGCAGGTGTTAAAGGACTTGTATCGTTAGGATCAGTTGACAAAGGATGCATAGGTCGGGAGTTTAAAATTGCCTCAATTTGAGTTACTATTGTTAAAAATTCTTCATACGTGACATGAGAATTAACAACATGACGCTTTAAGTGTCTTTTTATGGATTTTATCCCGGCCTCCCATAAACCACCAAAATGTGGCGCTCTGGGAGGAATATAATGCCATGATATGTTATCATTAAGAAGAAAATCATTTATGATACTGTTTTTTTTGTCAATCAAATTATATACATCCTTTAAATCAGCATTAGCACCCACAAATGTCGTTGCATCATCTGAATAAATATGTTGTGGTTTTCCTCGACGGGCAATAAAACGTTTTAAGGCTGATAAAAAATTATTGGTAGTCAAACTACTAACTAATTCTGTATGGATTGCTTTTGTACAGAAACACATAAATAAACATAAATACGACTTAATTAATTTCTAGTGCTCCTGTCTTTTATTAAAAAAGGCCCAGAATAATCTAGGCAGCAGTTAAAAAATGGCGGAGATGGCCTTACTCTAGAGACTGGTAATTGTCCCATTTGATGCGATAATGGTTTTGGTTCAACTCTAAAACACGTAACACAGTTACGTACTATTTGTCTCACAAGACTTCTACCAGAAATTGGCCACCATCTTTCTCGTACTGACGCCAGCAACATGGTCGTCCCACAATGTAGCTGCTTTAAATGTTCGTTTTTCAGAACGAGTTTTGTAAAATTATGATTGGCTGATAATACAATCGGATGTTTTTTAGAAAAGTCAAACTCTGAATTGCGTAATCTCCCACCTACACGAATTATGCCGTCTACTTCTCGAGTTAACAGTACCTGACTTACGCAATGTCGAAATTTCATCCTTAAAACATGTATTCTGAGCTAGCTTGGCAAGCAATTTTAATGCGTGATCTAATTCACAGGCTTTCAAGTGTCCTACTTCCTTATTCTTATTTATCTTGCAGTTATTAAAAAATCGTAAACAGTATGCAAACACTCTTTGTAGTTTGATAAGAGATAAAAAAATTTTGAAATATTTCGAATTCGGGAATGAAAATGCTAACGTGAACAACTAACTTACGCGTTTCTGGAAGATCATTGAACAATTTAACATTAGAATTAGGTTCGATTGGATACCTTTCTTGACTTAGCCGTGATGGGCCGTGCCACCATAAGTTCGACCTTATTAATTCAGCAGAATTTACCCCACGAGAAACTAAATCTGCCGGGTTATCATCAGATCGTACATGATACCAGTTCGAACTTTTTGTATATTTTTGTATCTCTGAAACGCGATTAGCTACAAATGTTTTCCACCGATTTGGAGGAGCCCTAATTCAACACAATGTAATTGTGGAATCACACCAATAAAAGAATTGATCAATCTTTGTTTTAAAAGATTCTCGAACAGTATGAACTAATTTAGATAGCAGAGGCAAGATACGCTAGTTACGAATTAGAAGTATTAGCCATTGTTAAGGCAGTAAATAAGTTTAGAGTTTATTTGTTAGGAATTAGGTTTAAGATTGTTACAGATTGCTAAGCGTTTGTTACGACTATGAAAAAAGGGAGCTTTGTGTGCGTGCAGCTCGTTGGGCTGAAATATTACAAGATTACAAGATGAATTGTGCCATAGGCCAGGAAAGAACATGCAGCATGTCGACGCCCTAAGTCGAAATCTCTTACAAAGTACATTTCTAATATGCGAAAGTGAAGTCGACTTGATTACACGTCTCAGAAATCAACAAGAAAATGACCCAGAGTTAAAAGTAATAATAGAACATGTTAGTTGTAATCAAGCCGACGGATACTTACTCAGAAATGGTTTATTGTTTAAGAATGTACGTGACAATGTGTTAGTAGTTGTACCGAAAAGCATGCAATTCCAGGTAGTCCGGCAGACTCACGAACGAGGACATTTTGGCGTAAACAAGACCGAGGAAATTGTAAAAAAGGACTTTTGGTTCAAGGGTTTGCGAGAAAAAGCAGCGCAGGTAGTAAATAGCTGTTTGAATTGTATTCTAGCCGAGCGAAAACAAGAGCAACAAGGTTTTCTTCATTCCATTGTCAAAGGGTATTTACCGTTAGACACATACCACATCGACCATCTAGGACCTATGACGGCAACAAAGAAAAGTTACCAGCATATTCTGGTGGTAGTCGACGCTTTCACCAAGTTTATTTGGTTATACCCGACAAGGTCAACTGATACAGTCGAAGTCATTGACCGACTAGCGCAACAATCGGCTATTTTTGGTAACCAAATTATTGTGAAGACGAAGATAGAACACACAATGATTGTGAGGGGTGTTCCGAGGGGTAACGGGAAGGTGAGAGAGTAAACCGAACTCTCCTTCCGCTACTCACTAAATTGACCTCGCCAGTTCCTGAGAATTGGTATAAACACATGGAGACCGTACAGAAATATTTAAATGCAACCCCAAACCGTAGCACAGGTAAAGCACCGTTTCACGTGTTATTTAGGGTTAACGTCCGCCTAAAAGATGATACCAATATAGAGGAATTAATAGAACAAGAATAGACTACCAAATTTGAAGAGGAAAGAAACGAGGGTATTGAGAAACGACCGTTATGTCGTAGAGAAAGTCGGAGAGCATGAAGGCCCTAATCAGACGTCAGCATCCGTTGGCCATTTGAAACCTTGGGCCGCAGGGGTTGAAAATGAGCCAAACGATTTCGACGAAACCGAGTACATCTGAGGACAGATGTGTACGCAGGATGGCCGAATGTAGCATAAGATATTTTACTCAGAATTAGGAGTATTATTATTTTCTAGTTTCTAGAGTGAGCGTGAATGATTGGATGTGTTTTCGGGGTAGGAAGTGTGTGCAAGCGGGGTAGAAATTGTAGATAATTGTAAATAGACTTGTATTTTTCGATATTTCGCCTTGCATTACTTATTTTACTAACTGGCCGAAAAAAAATCAGTAGAACCACATTATACTACACATTTTTACTAAAATTTGTAGAATTTTTTTAAATTTTGAGATTTAACTTAATTAAATTAGTGGAGGTACAGTTTATTATGGAAATCAGACTGGTTTTATCTCACAGAAAAATTAACTTCTTTTCAATCTAAAAAGACAGGTAAAATTACTGTAACGTCTAAACAATTAAGGATTACAAATCCCACATTTGGAACGCGTCCTATACAATATCTACGTCTAATATGTGCCTTCAGATTCAATAGTGTAATTCAATGCCGGTAGGGATATTAGCCCTCGGAGTAGTTGTTTCTTTTGTTTCTATTTAGTCTTGTTAGTCAAGTGAACCATGCGGTTTGTGTTTGCCAGCGCCTACCTGATGAGACCCAATAGGTCGAAGCCGGTTGTAGGCTATGGCTTATGGTTCGTTGTGCCTATTGTATAGGACGCGTTCCAAATGTGGGATTTGTAATCCTTAATTGTTTAGACGTTACAGGAATTTTACCTGTCTTTTTAGATTGTTTTATCTACGTCTAATATGTGCCTTCAGATTCAATAGTGTAATTTAATGCCGGTAGGGGTATTAGCCCTCGGAGTAGTTGTTTCTTTTGTTTCTATTTAGTCTTGTTAACTTCTTTTATTACTTGAAGATTTTACGTACCACTTTACAATTACTACTCACTTTTCTAAATTTGTATAATTTGAAGATTTTATGTTATGGTTTTGAAAAAGGATATGTTTACTTCAAAATTTATCATCTGACATCAAAGTCCTCCGACCTTTTTATATTCATTGCAGGGAATATTTTTCTGGTCTTGTCGAGAAGTTCTATACTTTAGTCTTCCGATATATGGAATTCCTATGTAAAAGAGTTTGAATTTGCTAAATTAGTTCAAGAATTGCTTTTTAAATATTCTTATTCAATTTAATCATTATAATAAGTTCAGAAATTTAAATTATATTGAAGTTTAATTTAAATTTACATCAACATTTTGTGTCATTTATATTTTTGTAATTTCTGTTAAGAGAAAAATTAAGTACTATGTGTAAAACATGTGAATAGTTGCATTTTATTGTAATAAGGGGAATTAATATGTTAAAGTGTTGAAATTAAGCAAAATTAAAATGAAAGTTTTGACATTAGAATTTTCAATTAAAATTTTCAAAAGAAGAAAGTAATTTCAAGGAAAATAGTAATTCATAGTTAATTTTTATTTTAAAAAGAGCTTTATTTTCATGGAAGCAGTTCCTAGTTTTGTTAAAATTTTGAAAAATATTCAAAATTTTGTATTTAATTTCGACATTTGCATCCACGTAATCTTTGAAATTTTGCTTCGTATCCATGAGAAAAAATTGAATTTTAAGTGGTATCCAAGGATATTTCCTTAAAACAGTAGGTGTTTTTAACTTGTCGTATGAAGACGTATTTTTAGTGCTCCGAATAAAAATAATGAAAACTGAAAACAAAAATAAACGAAGTGACAATTTAAAGTTATGTTATTAAACATAATTTTATTGTATTTTTAATACTATTCAATAAATTTAAAAACTGGTCTAATTGACGTTGTGTTACTAACCAGATGCAACAGATACATCGACATATCTTGCATAAAACATAAAAAGAAAAAAAGTATTAACAATAAACAAATACAACCTATCATTAATAAAAGTGGGGTATACAAATTTAATTGTTTAGATTGTAGTGCTTACTATATAGGTCATACGGGTAGAAAATTAGCGACAAGAATTAAAGAACATGTAAAAGACACAGCAGAATGTAAAAAATCAACAGGTTTAAGTACTCACTGTATAGATAATCATCACAAAGTAGATGCGGATAATATCAAATTTTTACACTCTGAGAAAAAGGGTAAACGTCTACGCCTATTAGAGGAATTAGAAATAAAAAGAGCTTTGGTAAGAAAGGGTAACATCACGAATCTACAGTCAGATTTTCAGAATAATTTATTGATAGACACATATTTAGGCTTTACCAATACTAATAATTCCTTAGTGCTGTAAAGGTATTTACAAAAACACATGTTATTTATGTATTTTACTTATTGTATTAGTATTATTATTATTTGTAAACAAAATTTGTCCCTATTTAAGACCGTTATACACTTTTGTACTTTAGTCTCTTGATAAAGGCATCATATGACGAAACAATTGTAGACTTTACAATAAACCTTTTTGAAACATATAAAAGCGAATCTTTTATTTTTATTATTTTAATTATGTTTCATAAGTTTCCGACTAACGATTCTTTAAATTGTATTTAACATTGTTTCATTCTTATAAAAATAAAATATTAGAACTCACTAACTGATTTAAGATTTTCATGTTCAAATTTTGTATCAATATTCTTCAAACCAATTTGTTATTCAATATAATTTTTAATTTGTTCAAATTTAATACTTCTTTTATTTCCCATTAGATATTTACTTATGTGAATATCTGGCGCCCAACTGTGATTCATAATACTTTCAAAATTAATTATTCTCAAGTTTTAATTTCATTAACTGTGAGTGAAGTAAATAATATTTTTAAAAAGGTGATTGAAATAATATATTATTATTGTATTTCTTAATTATTGAAAATTCTATCAATTGATTTTATTTACTATACATTCATACATTAACATTACATTCTCTCCTTCATACATTCCAAATGCACACACACCGAATTCATATTAATATATATATCGGTAAAGGGTACGATGCGACCTCCGTTAAGGTATATGGAAGTAACGTTTATTAGGGAAAAAGTATTTATAAGGAAATTAACGACTTCACTAACTCTTTTTATTAGGAGTTTAATATTCCAATGGTTATGATGATAAATAAAAAGTTAACCGATCTAAACCATTCATTTATTGAAGTTCTTAACAAAATAATTACAACAGACGTTTCGATCCCTAATTTTGGGATCCTTTTCAATGTGATATGATAAATTCTAAAAAAATATAATAATTCAACATTAATTGATTTTTAATTGTTAAATAAACTAATAAAATAGATATGACATTTAAAATACATACCTAGGGGATGAAGAACGTGTATTGGTATCAAGACCCCTTTATTACTAAATAACCTTTGAAAAAACCATGCGGTTTGCGTTGAATAAGTTTTTTTAAAAAAACTACACCATTTAAACCATTAACAAAAATTAATGAAAGATGAGAATTACATTGATGGTTTAGAAAAATTGAAAATAATTAAAGATATTAGACCATATTAATAAAATAAAAAACCAAGTAAAGTGGATGTTAACTTGAGGAGTTAGTAGTGGTTTTATTAGTAGTAAAGTTGTTGGTTTTACTTTTCTGTAGACGTTTATTTATATGTTTATTTATAAAGTTCAAAGGAAAATAGTTATTTAAAAGTATATTTCTAACTGAGTTGATATTGTTAAGATGGTAACGTTTGTCGGATAAAAGGATCGCTCTATCTATTAAATTATTGACAACACTAATTTTATGTTGAACAGGATGATTGGAAAGAAAATTAAGATATCTACCGGAAAATGTTTCTTTCTTATACCAATTAGTAATAAGATTATCTTGGTCCCGTTCAACCATAACGTCTAAGAAATAAATAACTATTTTCCTTTGAACTTTATAAATAAACATATAAATAAACGTCTACAGAAAATTAAAACCAACAACTTTACTACTAATAAAACCACTACTAACAATATAAATCTAGAACAATCCATAATCATCCCTTATGTCGGCCCTTTATCAATTAAACTTAAAAATATCTTAAATAAATATAATATTCACACTATTTTCAAATCCACTAAGAAACTTAACATGATCATTAAAACTGGGAAAGTTGAGCTTAACAAATTTGATAAGACTAATGTAGTATACAAGATAGATTGTAAGAACAATAATTGTAACAGTGCATATGTTGGACAGACCAAAAGACACCTAAAAACTAGATTAAAAGAACACAAACGTAACATTACAGAAAAGCCTGATTCTGCTATATCTAGACATGTCATTGATCTAAATCATGAAATGGACTGGGAAGGAACTTCTATACTTGACAATGAACCTCAGTACCATAAACGACTTGTCTCTGAAATGGCTCACATAAAAAAACACCCTAATACTCTTAATGAGCAAAATAATTCTGAACAACTTAATAAAATTTATGATAAATTACTTACTAAAATCTAGTTTTTCTTTTCCGAGTGTCTTTTGATCTGATCCATCATATGAACTGAAACTTACTTTTTGATTATGTTGTTTCTTTTGACCTCATTTCTATTTTATCATCTTTTATCACCACTCAATAATGTAATTTTTAGTCATTCTTGGATGTTAACATCCACTTTACTTGGTTTTTTATTTTATTAATATGGTCTAATATCTTTAATTATTTTCAATTTTTCTAAACCATCAATGTAATTCTCATCTTTCATTAATTTTTGTTAATGGTTTAAATGGTGTAGTTTTTTTAAAAAAACTTATTCAACGCAAACCGCATGGTTTTTTCAAAGGTTATTTAGTAATAAAGGGGTCTTGATACCAATACACGTTCTTCATCCCCTAGGTATGTATTTTAAATGTCATATCTATTTTATTAGTTTATTTAACAATTAAAAATCAATTAATGTTGAATTATTATATTTTTTTAGAATTTATCATATCACATTGAAAAGGATCCCAAAATTAGGGATCGAAACGTCTGTTGTAATTATTTTGTTAAGAACTTCAATAAATGAATGGTTTAGATCGGTTAACTTTTTATTTACTTTTTATTAGGTTTGTTCCAAGCAACGAAATGACCGTACATTGTATTGCCATAAACCTGCGCAAAATAAAATAAACGTTCCAAGCATGAGTAGGATCGTTCATTGTACGGTTTTACTTTCGTTCCAAGCAAACTGCGACCATACATGGAATAGTTTCGTGACGATCATTTCAGTACATTAGGTTTGTTCCAAGTGACAGAAAAACCGTACTGGAACGGTACAGATCATGCGCATTATGAAAAACGCGTTCCAAGTGAACGGTGACTATTCATCGCACGGTTTCAAAAGCGTTCCAAGTAAACTTGTGACGGTTTAGTTATCGTAACAAAACCGTCACTTCAGTACCTAGCTTCGACTGAAAACTGTGTGGACTGACATGCGCAGTATATAGGTTCGCAACGGAGACGGGTCGGACAGAATAAAGATTCTTATAGTTAATTCCTTGTTGTGGTTAAGGATGGTTAATTTGGGAATAAAATGGACGATTTAATTGGCGAAGGATTAAGTGAAATCTCAGAAATGAGTATCGAAGATGATTTAGATGAAATTATTAATGAGGAAAGAATAAAAAATTCAGGTTATTTAGGTGTAAGCATGTAGATATACATGTTTTTAAATTATTGAATTATTACTAGTTTTTATTATTGTTTTCATTATTAATTGACACTTAGTTTCAAGTAATAATTTAAACTCAAATATTAAACTTTCATCAAAACGTATTGCCAAGTTAATATGAACTTACATAGTACAATATTTAGAATAATACAAAACCATTAAACTGTTGGTTAAAAAGGCAATGTGTTTAGGTTCCGGTAAACAAATTCCTATCTTATTTTCTGTACTTTATCTTAGACGATACTGTGCCAAATTATTCGGACGATGTGTTCTTTGAACATTTTCGATTGTCTAGAAACACTGTAAACGATTTGAGTGAAAGGTATTCAAACAGTCACTACTTTATTGCACGTCACGGACCATATGATAATATACCGGCTTTGCATCAAGTAAGTCATTTATTTCAAGGTATAGATATATCAAATAAATATCACATTTTAGATCCTTATTTATTTATGGTATATGGGTCATCAAACTGCAAGTTTCAGGGATGTGGGGGATAGATTCCATGTGTCTATTAGCTCAGTTAACAGAATTATAAATCGCGTTACTATGTTTTTAAGCAATCTTTCTCCTCTAATGATAACGTGGCCTGATGAAGACGAGAAACGTGTTATAGAAAATCATTTCCGACAGCATGGTTTTCCGCATGTCATAGGGGCCATAGATGGTACCCATGGAAAATGTTATCCATTTCTTCTTGATACTCAAAGTATTTACGGCCACGTCCTAAAACATTATAATTTCTAACAGAATTAGAAAACAAAATTATAATAATATTTACCAGTTTTCTTATTATTATCAGTATATTTTTTATAGTTCCTCATAATCACCCTCCACCTGTTCAGACAATTGTTACTAGATACAACCACATTCCTTTTGTTAAGCTCTTCACTAATCTTAACCCATAAGATTCTATTACTTTTTATTTCCATAGTCCCCAACTTCGGCTCATATTTCGTGTAAACATCAATTAAAATCTTTGTCTCGTTTATACCCCACTTTTTCTCGTGTTTATTTTCTTTATTTTGTTGGGCAATTGGTAAATCTATAAATTCTTGTAATTCTACAATGACATAGTCAATGAAAATTTTTTGTGTAAAACTATATACTTATGTAGTAATTTTGTTTAAGTATGTTTATTCTTACCATTAGTTACAATATTATTATTGTTCATTTTGGGCGGAACAACTGAAATACAAAATGCACAAATAAGGTTAGTACTCTGTACTCTCCCAGTTCCTTCTCAAAAGTGAGGCAGATGACTTAATAGTAACGATAGAGTGCAGCAAAACGTTCCAAGGCAGCCGTACCAATACGAGCTACACAGTTATGACATGCGCACAAAAAGCAGCCGTAACGATCCAGAGTTTTTAACTTGGAACAAACCTATTGTCTATAGGTGGTTCAAGTTTTGGACTGATATTCGCAGTATTGAAACAGTACAGACTGATGACTTGTGCACAATTTAATACATAGCAGTTTTGGGATTGTTTCGTTACGATCCGCAAAAGTTCGCTCGGAACAAACCTATTGTCTCTTTTGATTACATGTGTCTCGGAAGAGAGTGTATAATTCAATGAATGCCTTTTGTTTTACTTTCGTGCCCCTCACCTCCCAGACCGTGGAGACGATGATGCAGCGGTCTCGGCTTAGGCGTTTGTCATGCGAACCTCCACACGTCTTATCGCTGTACATGTTTATTTTCCGACACGTTATGGACTCATATATAACTCTGTTACCTCTGAAATAAGAGGTCACAACGTATCGCCGTGTATTATGCATATTTAGGGTGGGGATAGGTTCAGAAGCTCAAATCCGAAAATAGTACCGGAGGTCACAAAGTTACCTCTGTACCCCTATTTATATGATCTTAGTGTAGCGGTTCTCCGCTGGCGCTGTTAGCGCATTTTTGCAGATTTGAGCAACACGTTGAAAACTCCACCATATAAAACCGCCGAAAGTAGCACGATGGGTACCTTGTGGGTCCCAAAATTTTGGCAACACAGCATCAATATTTATCGACTTATGTAAACTAAATGAGAAGTTTTAAAATGAGAATTGTTTTCATTCACGACAACGGCTTAAAGTAAATTTTGATTAATCGCAATTCTATTGCTCTCATTAAATGAACCATACAGATTCATATTTTTATACTAAAATGGTTTGAAATTGGAGGATTTATTATTGAATTTACGTACAATCGTGACTTTTCTGTGTTTTTCACGTTTTCAGGCTCTTTTTAATCTAGAATAGAATAGCCTCGAAAATAATTTAAAGAAATCATGCACTTTCAAATTATAGCAAAAAGTTCTATTATTTTTTTTAAACAGGAGCCATCGTTGATTAGTGTTTGGCTAAGAGGCTTTTTTTGTTATGTAAGTGCTGAGTAACAAAAATAATCTTTTAGTAGTTTTCGTTCTGCTTTTTTACGTTTGTTTCTATCAGATGTCTGTCATCTATATCCTTTTGTCATGTTTTGGAACATCCCAAAAAGCAGGAAACTGTCTTTATTGGAAAACTTAGAGATCAGTTGAGTACTTAGGGTATGAAGTTAAAGCTGGGGAAATTCGGCCCAATCCACGTAAAATCGAAGCGCTAACCGCATTACCACCTCCTCAAACAGTTACCCAACTCAGACAGTTTATAGGTCTCGCTTCTTATTTCCGTCAATTCATACCCAAATATTCTCAATTAGTGCGACCGCTTTACGCATTAACTACGGGAAAAAGTAAAATCGAATGGCGAGCGGAGTACGAAGATATTCGACAAAAAGTGATTCGAATATTAACGAGTGACCCGATGATTATGATATTCAATCCGAAATACCCAATAGAATTACATACGGATGCGAGTTCTGAAGGTTATGGTGCCATTCTGTTGCAACAAGTGGACGGCAAATCGAGAGTTGTAGAATATTTTAGTAAACGAACCACGGGACCCGAATCGAGATATCACTCGTATGAGTTGGAAACGTTAGCGGTAGTCAATTCTATTAAACACTTTCGTCACTATTTACAGGGCCGTAAATTTACATTAGTTACTGACTGTAATTCGTTGAAGGCTTCCCGTAAAAAGATGGACTTAACTCCTCGAGTTCACCGTTGGTGGGCATTTTTACAATCCTTCAATTTCGACATTCTGTATCGGGAAGGAAAACGAATGGCACATGTAGATTTCTTGTCACGAAACCCCCTACCAATCAAACACAGCGATACTTTCTGTAAAACCGAAGAAAAGCGTGTCGACCTGGCTGAAATATCTGGTAATTGGCTTTTAGCTGAGCAACAACGTGATGAAGAAATTTCCAAAATAATCTCTAAAATCAAAGACGAAACTCTCTCAGAAGATGTATCTAAAACCTACGAATTACGTTCTGGAACTCTTTATCGGAAAATACAAAGGAATGGTAAAACACGATGTTTACCTATTGTGCCTAGATGTTTCAGGTGGTCTGTTATTAATCAAATTCACGAGTCAATTATGCATTTAGGTTGGGAAAAGACACTCGATACACTTTATCAATACTATTGGTTTGAGGGAATGTCTAAGTACGTACGGAAGTTTGTTGACAATTGTATCACATGCAAAGTATCTAAAACGAATTCCGGTAAGATGCAAGCCGAATTACACCCCATTCCTAAAGTTACTATACCATGACACACCTTACATATTGACATAACCGGAAAATTAAGTGGCAAAAACGACTTAAAAGAATACGTAATTGTAATTATTGACGCTTTTACCAAATATGTCATCCTACATCATACCCTTCACATTAACAGCGAAAATAGTATCAAAGCTCTAAAATTGGTAATAATTTTACCAAGGTCGATGTTTCACTAGTAAAGATTTTCGCGATTTTTGCACTTCACAAAATATTTCCCTACACTTAATAGCTACGGGCGCTAGCCGTGCTAATGGTCAGGTAGAACGCGTGATGAGTACACTAAAGTGTATGCTTACAGCCGTCGAAACTAGCGAGCGTTCGTGGCAAGACGCTTTAGGTGAAATTCAGTTAGCGATGAATTGCACCGCCAATCGAGTCACAAAGTCCAGTCCTTTAGAACTTTTGATTGGAAAAGAAGCTAGGCCTTTGGGCTTAGCATGTATTCATGAAAACGACACTGAAATTGATCTGTCTGAACAAAGAAGCCGTGCCGCCAGAAACATAGAAAACAGTGCTATTTATGATAAATCACGATTTAATGCCAGTAAAGCAAAAGTTGAGTCTAAGACAAAGTGCTGCAAACGCATTTGAAAAAGATATGTACAAATTAATAAATAATGCAAACTATGGAAAACGTATCGAAAATATAGAAAAAAGGGTTAACGTTAATTTAATCAATTCGTGGAAAGATTTGGGTCATAAAAAAGGAGTTGAGAAATTAGTTTCACAACCCAATTTTTATAGTATATCCATTTTTGATGAAAATTTTGCAGCAGTAGAATTGTTAAAGTCTCAAATCTATTATGATAAACCAATTTACGCCGGGTTTGCAGTATTGGAAATTGCCAAATTTGTAATGTATGAATTTCACTATAACTTTATAAAAAAAAATATGGTTCCAAAGCATCACTTTTGTATACAGATACTGATAGTTTGTTGTATTTCATAGAAACGGATAATGTTTATAATGATATGAAGAATAATTTACATAGATTTGATACCTCAAATTATTCTACTGATAATATTTTTGAAATGCCTTTGGTAAACAAAGCCATCCCAGCACTTATGAAAGACGAAGTTTGTGGTAAGATTATTTGGGAATTTATCGGTCTTAAAGCTAAAATGTATGAAGTGAATGTAGAAGGAAGTTTGATAACGAAAAAGGCTAAAGGTGTTAAAAAGAATGTTATAAGTCATTAACGAAAAAAGATTTTAAATATGTATTAAATGAAAACGAGATAGTACTGAAGCGACAAAATGTATTTAGGTCTTTAAAGCATATAATTTATTCTCAATGCATTAATAAATGCTTTGTCTGCGGATGATGATAAACGTTTCCATATACCAGAAACGTATAAGACTTTAGCATGGGGACACTACAAAATTACTGAAAATAGTAACAATAATTTAAGTTACGTTATTTTAATGATTTGTATATTTAGCTTAATGTTTTAATATTTATACAAAGTCAGTTAATCACTATAATGAAAAAAATGATGTTTAATAAACTATGTAATATATTTATATATATATATCGTCCTTTTATCTATTTTCCCATGTTTCTATTAATTAATAAGCACTTCCATATTATATATTACTTTTTATTGTCATATGTACCTTCTGATAGCGTACAGAGAAGACTTAATAATACCCAAAGTTATTTCTTAATTGCTATGTCGTTAATTTATGTATAACAAGTTATTTTTTTGTCATTGTTGATTTCCTATGACCTACTTATTACGCAAAGAAACGATTTACTGAATATGCATTTCTGCATTTCTATTTTTTGCAATTTCCGTAGGTAACAGGTCATCGACATAATATTTTGTTAACTAAAAACTAATTGTACTTATTTTTTATGAATACATTATATACAGTATATCACACCTTCCCCCGGCAGGAAAATAAAGAAAAAGGTAAGGGTGCACAGCTTATCTTTTTCTTTGTTTGACTTTTAATGTACAATGCTTTTTATTCATAATACAGTTTAACTCTATTTTTATGAACTTCACTTAGCTTATTTCCTACCTTAATAACTATATTTAGGCCATTATTTTTAATTACTTTATAGGGTCCTCAAAAAATTGCATCCATTTTTGAACCTGATTCATTTCTTAAAAGTATTTTGTCTCCTGTTTTATAACTTGTACTCTTACATTTAATATCATACATTTCCTTTTGTTTCACTTTTGATGACAGTAAGTTAGATCGTGCATCATGGCATGCCTGTTGGAGACGATACTTAAGTTCCAGTGGATAGTTATCAAAATTATAAACTGGATCAAGACTATTACTGATATTTGATGGCATTATGCATTGTTTACCGAATACTAATTCGTGCGGGGTGTACTTGGTTTGCGTATGTACAGTATTATTATAGGCAAAACACCAATACGGAATCCAAGTACTCCAGCTTTCAGCGTTTTTAGAAATTTGAATCCTCAAATAACTCCCTAAAGTTTTGTGAGAATTTTCAAGGGCGCCTAAAGTTTGGTGATGATAAGCGGTTGAATTTAGATTTGTAATTTGCAGTACTTTACAAGTCTCTCGAAAAATTGAAGCCATAAATTCCGTTCCTTGATCAGTAATAATCTTTTTCGGAATGCCATAACGCAAAATAAAATTGTTAACAAGTGCTCGAGCTACTGTCTCTGCTTCTTTATTCGGAAGGGCGTAACCTTCGACAAATTTGCTTAGTTCGCATTGTAATGTTAAAATATAACGATTGTCACTAATATCGGGCTCCAAAGGACCAACCAAATCTAAATATATTGATTCAAGTGCCGAATTGGCTGTAGTTGTAATAGTCATAGGTTCTATGTTTATTTTTGAATGTTTATACCGTTGACAATCACTACAACGTTTTACAAAATTTTCGATATCCCGTTTCATACCATTCCAATAAAAACGTTTTCTAATATTATTGAACATACGGTTCATACCGGCATGTCCTCCAGTGGGCAAAATATGGTAGTCGTTCATGATAATTTGTTTTGTCAACTCCTTTTACAACTGATATTTGCAAACCTAGGTTTTTTATTTTATTTACATTTTTCATAATATCATTAATTAGATGCGCGCATTTATTATTTCTTATTATAAAGAGCTCTTTAAAATTACATTTATTACAAATTTCCTTCAGGTCTCTCAACGATGCACTTAATGCTAACGTTGATCGAGGGTCCTGTTTCAAATAAATAATTTTTCTTTCGTTATCACATATTACGGAATTCGTACGAATTAGCATTGGATTGTTAAAGAAAAGATTGTTAAAGTCATTAATTGAAATTTCGCGAAGCTCAAATGATTCGTTTGGCGATTTTAAAATTTCAACGACACCCGGGTGATCAAGCCGTTTGTCATTTTCATGAAGTTCTGTATTGTTGTTTTGATTTCGATTACTTTGAGCGCGTGTCGTAACCAACAAATTATTATGAACATACCTATTGCCTTGTTTTAGTTCATCTATTGAAATTGATATTCTAGGCAATGCGTCAGCCGAAACATTATTTTTGCCTTTTATATGAACTACGTCAAAATCATACTCTTCTAACGTTAAACGGAATTTAGTAAGACGACTTTAGGGATTTGTAATATTAAATAAATACAATAACGGACGGTGGTCTGTTTGTACAATGAACTTCCTACCATAAATGTATGGTCTGAAGTGCTTCACAGCCCACACAATTGCCAAAAGTTCTTTCTCGATTGTACAATAGTTAAGTTCTGCTTTGTTTAAAGATCTGCTAGCATAGGCTACCGGAAGATCGTTACCATTTGACAAAACTGCACCGAGAGCAAAACCTGAAGCGTCTGTTTTTATTATAAACGTGTTATTTTTGTCGAAATTAGGATACTGAAGAATGGGTGGCTTTATAAGACATCTTTTAAGTAAATTAAATGCATCAGTACATTTTTCTGTCCATTCAAATGGAGCGTTCTTTTTTGTTAATGCATTAAGTGGTGAAGCAATGTGAGCAAAATTTGGAATGTAGCGTCTGTAGTAATTAACAAATGCAACAAACCTCTTTGTTTCGTCAGCATTACACGGTATCGGATAATTTTGAATGGCTTGGATTTTATTTTGATCCGGAGAAACTCCTTTTTCTGATATTACATGAGCTAGATACAAAACTTCTTTATGTAGAAAGTTACATTTGTTTGGATTAATTTTTAGATTAACTTGACGTAATCTTTCCAGCACTTTTATTAAATTTGTATTGTGATTAGCTAAGTTGTTTCCGAAAACTATGAGATCATCTAGATATATAAAACAAACGTCATAATTTAATCCGGCCATTGCTATTGTCATTGCTCGGGAAAATGCGCTTGGACTTATTTTTAATCATCTTGTCATTTGAAATTATCCGCGTGGTGTTGTAAATGCAGTATGTTTCCTACTTTCGGGGTCAAGTTCAATTTGGTAGTATCCTTGAGATAGATCAAGGTGTGAAAAATAAACAGCTCCACCTAGAGAATCTAAAATGTCGGTGATATTGGGAAGTGGAAACTTATCGTCTTCGATTTGTTTATTTAGAAGGCGATAATCTACTACAAGTCTCCATCTTTTATTACCATTTTGATCTGGTTTTTTAGACACAATTAATACTGGAGCGGACCAAGCTGATCTTGATGGTTCTATTATACCATCTACAAGCAATTTACCTACTTGTTGATGTATTTCTGCTGTTTGTGCTTGAGGTACGCGATAAGGTTTTACATATACAGGATGTATTGGTTTTTTGATATGAATTTGTTCTTTATAAATATTCGATACTGCTAAAGGATCATTTTCTAGATGAAACACATCGCTATATTTCGAACAAATGCGTTCAAGAGTGCTTTTTTCTTCGTTATTGAGGTGATTTGTGTTAATAATTTTTAGAAGTTTTTCTACTCGATCACACGATTGCGGAATTTCCTTCACATTTAAATTGAGGATGTTATAGTCGCTTAATTTTTCAATTTTTGGTGTAAAATTTTTGAGTCTTATTTCCTGGTCACGAATATTCAGGATCCTAACAGGTACTAATTTATTTTGAGGTTTACCAATAGAACCGGCTACAAAAGTGTCTTCGCCAATTTCTTGCGGTAGAATAACGCATTCCTCTTCAGTATTTACACGAAAATATCTAATAATTTCACATCTTGGGGAATAGTTGTATAAAAATTGAAATTTGATTCGAGTGGCAAATATATCTTTCTACCTTTTAACCAATATGTAAACTGAAATTTTTCAAAATCAATTGTTGCCGCATATTTTCTTAAAAAGTCTGAACCAATAACACCATGCATGCCACACTCAAACTTATCTATTAATAAAAATTTATGAGTCAGCGTTGTATTGTTTACATATAATTGTAAATTTGCTGAACCATAAGAATATATTGAACCTGATACACCATTAATTTTTACTTTATTTGAGGAGTTAATCTTTTGATAATTACTTAAAATATTTTTAAAAATTACACTAACTGATGCTCCACTATCAATCAATAATATCAATTCATTCGTACCATAATTCATTCGCACAAAATTTAATCCATTTAGATTAAGGATCGTTTCAGTACTGTTAGCCTCGAAAAAACGTTTCGGTTTGGATAGGGGTCGTTGTTGATGTTAAAGCACCAGAAAAATTCTCGTTTTCTTGCCGATTTTCGGTCATATAATAATTTCTAAAGTTGTTTCTCGTATTAGTGTGATTTTGAAAATTTCTTTGACTATTAGGATGTCGATTGTTGTCAATATCATTATTACGAAAATTTCCGTGATTGAATCTTCCGCCGCGATTATTTCCACGTCCACGATTATTAGTGTTGGTGAATCTGTAGTTGTTATTTACAAAATTATGCCTGTATGAATTATTATTATTGTTATGATTTCTACTGTTAAATCTAATATTTCTGGAGCCTCGGTTAAAATTACCTCGTCCGCGAATATTAAACAGTTGCACTGAATCATTTTTCTGTAGTTCTAAATCTTTTGCTGCTCTTATTGCATCATTTAATTTTGAATAGTTTCGCGCTGTAATAATTGTTCTAATTTCGTGATTGTGAAGACCACTACTGAATGCATTAACAGCAATTTTTTCGTTATTGGGTCGCAAAATATCTATCGCTTCCTGCTTTCCGTCTGCTTGTGTGATTGTTAAATTAACCATGAGTTCTTCTATATTTTTCCCGAATTTGTCTATTGAATTTTCTAATTGTTTAGCATTATTTAGTTTTACTGATAGGGCTACAGGGTTTTGTTTTGTCAAAAGATGTTTTTTAATATCAGATATTAGTTCTGCATTATTAGCGTAAGTACTTTGGAGCCTGATCTTAGCACTTTGTGTTAATCGCGTTTTTAATACATAATTTGTCAAAAGTTTCTTACCTTCAACATCCAATAAACAGTCATATAAATCGATTGCATCAACTAATTGAAGAACAACTTCCTCAGTACCATTTAATATAGGCAGCAAGCTTCCAGCTGTCCTTAAATCGAATTTTTCGCCCATTTCTGACTGAAAAGCTGAACTTGCTGTAGAGTTATTTGTATTTTCAATCACTTGTGTAACTGAACTTAATCTATCCCTTAAAATATTATCTATGATTATTAAATTACTTTCTATCGACTTTATACAGATTTTCGTGTCTGCAATTATTGTTCTATCTGAATTAGGGTTTTTATTATAATCATCTATTAAATCGCTCACCTTTTTTCTAAAACTATTTACCTTAACTATTTGTCTATTTATTACATCTAAATTGTTGCGTCGTTCCAATGGGTCCTTGTTTATGTTTCTTAGGAGACCTTTTACTTGTTCAAGGAGATCAGTAAATTCGACAGGAATTGACATAATAAGACCATTTGTCCACGATATCGCAAACACATCATTAAATTTTAAGCACTTACGTTTTCTCACTAAATTAGTCACTAACCCAATTTATACTTTTCTTGTCACCCTATAGTTGTTCTTGACTTCTTGCGACTGCTTTCCATATCTTCCTATTCCATCTCTTCTGACATCGGTCGTATAAATCAAGCATTAAACCCATCAAAACAAGTAAAAATGTTGCTAGTTGTCGATAATTTCCCAATGAAATACTATATCCCAAATTACCATTTGATGTTTGTCCGCCACTATTACCTGCTTGTGCTATTATAATTTCTTCCTTCGAATTATCTTGCTTCGTTTCGTGATTACCCATATCAAACTTTTCTAAGGTGCACTCTTAAAACTGGCTTTCACGTTCAAAATTGCTAGGTGCGGCTGGCAGGGTCGCCATGTAATATATTTATATATATATATCGTCCTTTTATCTATTTTCCCATGTTTCTATTAATTAATAAGCACTTCCATATTATATATTACTTTTTATTGTCATATGTACCTTCTGATAGCGTACAGAGAAGACTTAATAATACCCAAAGTTATTTCTTAATTGCTATGTCGTTAATTTATGTATAACAAGTTATTTTTTTGTCATTGTTGATTTCCTATGACCTACTTATTACGCAAAGAAACGATTTACTGAATATGCATTTCTGCATTTCTATTTTTTGCAATTTCCGTAGGTAACAGTCATCGACATAATATTTTGTTAACTAAAAACTAATTGTACTTATTTTTTATGAATACATTATATACAGTATATCACAACTAACTTGAAATTTAATTCTGTTCTGTCTCTATTATATCTTATCCAAGCTTCTTTCTTTTTCTTCACTTCCTCTTTTATTTCTTCATTCCACCACGCTGTCATTTTCCTTTCTTTATTTGTTTTAATAGTTCCACAAATTAGCGTTGCTTTATTTATTATGCTTTCTTTAAATTTTTTCCATCTTTCTTCTATTGTCATCATTTTTCCTTCTAACTCTATGTTTGTTAAAGATTTATTTATCTCTGCCTGATATTCTCTCCTTTTATTTTCATCTCTTAGTTTATTAATTGCTATCTTTCGGTATTCCTTTCTTTCCTCTGTTCTGTTTTCATTTTTGTTCATTTTCCAGATAGCTTTTACTAGTCTATGGTGTGTTGATAGTTCTGCATCATTTTCTGTCTGAACTTTTTGGATTTCTTTTCTTATTTCTTGTGTATATGTAATATAGTCGATTATACTTTTCGCATTTCTTTCTTCTGCTCTAAAAGTATATCTTTCTTCTAGCTCTTGTTCCCAGTAGGTGTTTCCTATTAATATATCATTCGTTTGACAGAATTCTAACATCTTTCGGCCATTTCTATTTATTATTTCTTCTCCATAACTCCCCATACATCCCCATACATCCCATTCCTGCGTTTTCATCTCTTCCTATTCTTGCATTCCAATCTCCCATTATTATTATATTTTCGCAGTTTTCTCTTTCTTTGTCTACTGTTTCTTGTAGCTCGTTGTAGAATTCTATCATTTTTATTTCTTCTGTTCCCTCTATTGGTGCATAAATCTGTATTATGACTATTTTTTCTTTTGCTTGTATTCTTAAAATAATTATTCTAGAGCTTATTGATTCGTAGTTTGTTACCATTTGGTTTATTTCTTCTTCTACTATTATCCCTACTCCCTCTTTTATTCTCTTTTCTGCCTCTGCCATCCCTGAGTAGTAAAGGTAATAGTTGTTTGTTAGTTTTGTGTATCCTTTTCCCAGTTTCTTTGTTTCGCTTATTCCTAGTATTTTGATTTTGTGATTTTTCATTTCTTCTGTAATTTCTATTTCTTTTCCTGTTAGTGATGTTATGTTCCACGTTCCTATTCCTATCTCTTCTCTTTTTTCTTGGAGGTTCAGTTTTTCTATCTTTCTTTTATTTTTATCTTCATCCATATTCGTTTTCCTTTTTCTTTGCTCGGTCGTTTTCGTTATATCTTCTACTTTCTCCATTTTCGTTAGTTTTTTGCTTCTAATTTTCCTTTTTTCTCCTCCCATCTATGCCATTCGTCATTTATTTTAAGTTTCTTGTAGCCAATTTTTACCCCGTTTCCTTTTTCTTTTTCTAGTTTTGCTATTTCAAATATTTTTTGTTGTATCTTCTTCTCTTTTTGGGTTAGTTCATTTTCTATGTATATCTTTGTATCTCTGAGTCTGTTTTTGTTAATCATTATTTCCCTTTTTTGTTTCCATGAATTGCGAAAATTATGTTCTTATCTTTTTGATTAATTTTATGCGCTGTTATTATCTTGATTTCTACATTTAGTTTGTTCTTAAAGTATTCTTTTATTTCTTCCTTTAGTTCTTCCTTTTCTTTATTTGTTTTAAAACCTTTTATTACTATGTTGTTCGCCTTGTCTTTTTTCTCCATTTCTTCCATTTTTCTCTCTATTTGTTCCATTTTTTCTTCTAAATCTTTCTTCTCTCTTTCCCATCTCTCTCTATCTTTTTTATAGTTTTCCTTTATCTCTTTTAGTTCTTTTTTAATTTCATGATTTTCCTTTCTTATTTCTTTCATTTCTTCTTTAATGTCTCTTAGGATTTTCATCATTTCTCCCTCTCTGTCCATTTTTCCTTGTTCAATTGTTCCCGAATGCTTTGGTTTTTGGGGCGACCTTGCGGTCTTCTTACTTCTTGTGAAAATTTCTTCTGGTTTACCGTTTTCTTCTTCTTCTCTTTTTGTTTTTATTATTTCCTGTAAATTGCTTTCAAGGCTACCACTTCTGTTTCTTGCTATTGTTTTATAGATGTCGCTACTTGTGCTCGGTTTTTCTTTATTATTAAATTTTGCCTTATCGTTTTGTTTAGACATAACCTCACCTCGTTTCTTATAAATCGAGGGTGGTATTTATTTCCCTTTTTTGGGGCTCTCCTACTTCACTTCTCTTTCCCTGTTCGTCCCCCTCAATTGACACCCCTCTGCACTATTTTCCTCGACACTCAAACCAGTCTTCTCAAAAACTATTTGCTCCCACCGCACGAACACGTCAGCACGCTAGCACGTCTCACTCACTACTTCAAATTTTTCAAAAATGTTTACTAAACCTTTAGCTTCGAGCGTTTTGCTTTCAATCAGCACACCATTTTCGTAAAACTTTATAGTAATGTAGTAGTATGAGCAATCAGACATGCTTTCTCGTACCATCGTAAAAATATACTAAAACAATACTAAAATTCTCTAATAGTTCTATGACAAATTGAAGAGGAGTAGTGTTTAACTGTTTATATTATTTCCCATTACCTATTAATAAATATTAATAAAGTGGAAAAATAATATTTTTATTCATTATCTATACACATCTACAGATAGTCTTTTAGTAACCAACTTCTTAGAACAAAAACGTTTTCTAATGCACAATTATCGTTTGAATTTTGATGGTGATGGTGTTGATGGTGGTAGGTGCATAGTGATGTAGTAGTTGTAGCGACTTTATAATCTGCAATAAGTTTTGTTAGAGATGGGCATTTTAAATCCTCCAAGTTTATAATGTTCTGAAGATAAGGAAATCTTTATTAAACCATAGGTGGTTCGTGCAGTAAAGTCCTTTTGTATGTAAGCACCAATTCACGTAATCCCACGTTTAAACGTTTAAACTATTAAAATTCAATATATTTCGAAAAAATACTACTACAAATGTTCCAATCCCTGGCGATTTGTACCATCTAAAACAAACTAAGATGATACTTAAACTTTCTTCGGTGCAGACTAAGATGGCCGTTCTTCATTCAACTTATACATAGACTAGTTAGTATACCACTTCATTCTGAAAACTTTAATAAAGAATTAAACATCATTAAACATTAAGCTACAAGAAACGGTTATAAATTACATTTAATAGACAAAATTTTGAAAATTAAATTAAAAAGGAACGTTAGAAAATTATTGTACATTCCACCTTTCACTAATAATAGAATAATAGTATTACATTTATAAGAATATATTAATATAACGTATTACATTTGGTAGTAGTACATTTAAAAATAACTTTAGTTTTAAATTCAAAAATAACTTTCATAAAAACAATTACATTATTGCTGAAACAAATATGTTAAATTTAGGTAAATACTTAGTAAATGACAAATGTTATAAAAGAGGATGAGTAGAAGAAAGACACAGGGTTTCGTTGCACGAAATATTTATGTAAATCTCGACAAATTTGTTTCTACCTTTTCAGGTCATTCTCAAGAGAGAAATTTTTACTACTAAATTTGAAACTGTTTACAATGCTATTTATAAATGTTATTGGTATGTTAAACTTGATTATTACTAAGGGGTGGTTAGGTATTGGGAAAATCCAGTCATAGTAGCGGAGAATTTATTGTGACCATTTCTACCTGATTGCTATGTTATTTTTGGTTTTAATTGCTTTGCTATATCTCTAAAACTATAAACTTTTGGGACTCCTTATCTGTCACCAGCCTAATATAAAGGGCCATATGTTAGGTATCTCTTCAGATTCTCTCAGACCGAGTTACTGAACGTCTGTTTGAGTTAGTATATCTACTGCATGTAGCTCTATACCTAAATATTATAATCATTGTAAACGTAATGTGTATCGTTTTAATAAAGTTGAAGTTTCTTTTAAAATAAAAAACTTGTTTCAAAACATAAGTTATAACATTTTTGGCGACGAGGATGGGATTGTGCGGCGAAAACCATCAGTAAAATAAAAAAAAAAAAAAAAATATTTACGGACGCGTTATATAAACTGTTAACGATCACAATTTCCTGTACTGAGTGGATTGTTCGTTCTGCCAATCACGAAAAAAACTGGAAAGCATCTCCAGACCCACAATTGAAAAAAAAAAAAAGCTTCAGCCAGCGCCTTGCCTTCTGTCTACCTCACCTGCAGTACCTAAGTTGGGCCTTTGACGTTCTATAAGGAATCTATCAGCCTGGTTACACAAAGGTTAGTGTAGAATTTTCTTAAAGTGGCACGATTTCTTTCATTTTATTCTTTATAAAATGCCTAATGCAACCGAAGGAACCCCCAAATTAAAAGTTAGGACAGAAATAAGCATAGAAACTTTATTAGAAACTGTTCCTAAATATGACGGCTATAATATGCCATTTTCTAAATTTAAACGCACTGTAGAATGGGTTTTTGATAATATTCCTTCAAATGCAGGACATTTAGCACTAAATATAGTTTTACAAAAATTAACAGGAAAAGCTGAACGTTGCTTAGCCCATAGAATTATTGATAGTCATAATGAATTGTTGAGTATATTAGAAACTAATTTCGAGTCTGAATCAACCCTGTTTTTGTTGTTTTCACAAATGTTCACTCATAGAACTGATTCAATTAAGGAAACTAGTAATAGGCTTTCTTCATTAAAAGATAGGCTACAAATCGCTGCTAGTGACACGAAAGTTACCACTGTAGCTTTAATTGAACAAATGGCATTAGCAAAATACATTTCAACTTTACCTTCTGACATTGCTATTATTGTTAAGGCAAAAGACCCTTCGACTTTGGATAAGGCTATCGAAATAGCTGTAGGTGAAGAAAAAGCACAAAAAATCAAACAAACACCCAGGAGAAGTAATTCAAATAATAATCAATCATTTTCTAAATTTAAACCAAAATTTTCACACAAAGTTGAAAATAAATCAGATAATAAAAATGATTATTCAGAAACCTGTGGTTATTGTAATAAAATAGGTCATTCTAGAGATAAATGTTTCAAAAGACAAAAGGACAAACAACAAATACGTATAATAGAGCAACAAAACAAATCGCATCGGTCAAATATTGACGAATCTCATGATAGTGACTCTGACTCAGACGATAATTTAAACTTAAAAAATTCGACGGACGACGAGGCATCCGCCGAGTAAACATTGATGATAAGACCTCATCCCTTTCACCATCTCCTATTTTGAAACTTAAAATTAATAATAAAATAAGAAAATTCCTGATTGACACTGGTGCATGCATATCAGTAATTAAGCCTAAATATTTGCTACCCAAACAAATAATAAAATCTAATCCAATTGAGATAACTGGAATAAATGGTGGTTCAACTTTTACTTCAGGCACTTATCTAAGTAAATCTAAATTTATTTTTCATGTAGCTAACGTTAATATAAAACAAGACGGTATTTTAGGATATGATTATCTTTTACACAGGAAAGCTCAGTTAGATTTAAATAAACACAAAATTAAATTGGATGATAAAATTCATTCCATTACTTATCAAATTTCAAGATCCATTAATTTAATAAAAATACCGCCTAGATCTGAAATAAAAATGAATTTAAAGGTTCATTCTAATTTAAATGAAGGCATTATAGAAAGAACAAAAATAAATGATAATTGTTTTATTCCTGATTGTATTGTAACGAATAATAATGGTAACGTCCAAACTTTAATTGTTAATACTTCTTGTCACGACCAAATAATAGAACTACCAAAATTGAAACTACATAGTCTCCCTAAAACTACCCAAATTTCACAAATCACAACCAACACACCCGTTCCTAGCCACGAACGTTGGAAATTTATAAGGAAAAATCTTAGGCTTGATCATTGCAACGAAGAAGAAAAACAACTCATTTCGGAAATTACAAAGAAATATCAAGACGTTTTCTTCATTGACGGAGACATACTTTCGTGTACATCAAAAATCACCCATAATATCGACACTAGTGACGCAAAACCTATTTTCACAAAAAGTTACCGTTATCCCACATGTCATAAAAATGAAGTAGAAAAACAAGTTGACAATATGTTAAAACAAGGTATCATTGAACATAGTCAATCACCGTGGAATTCTCCCTTGTGGATAGTTCCTAAAAAACTAGACGCAAGTGGTAAACAAAAGTGGAGAATTGTCATAGATTTTAGGAAATTAAACGAAGTCACAACGGCAGACCGCTTCCCATTACCTAACATAGAAGAAATTCTCGATAATTTAGGACGAGCTAAGTATTTTTCCACACTCGATTTGGCGTCTGGGTTTCATCAGATCAAGGTAAACCCCGATGATGTCCCCAAAACAGCTTTTTCTACGGAAACAGGTCACTTTCAATTTCTTAAAATGCCCTTTGGTTTACGTAATTCACCTTCCACCTTTCAAAGATTAATGAATTCTGTTTTATCCGGGTTAACTCCAACCCAATGCTTAGTTTATCTAGATGATATAGTTATTTTTGGCAATTCTATACAACAGCACAATGATAAATTAGTAAAAGTTTTCGATGCTTTACGATCCTCTAATCTAAAACTCCAACCTGATAAGTGCGAGTTCCTGAGAAAAGAGGTTCATTATTTGGGACATATCATCTCTGATAAGGGCGTCAAGCCTAATCCCGAAAAAGTTACAGCAGTAAAAAATTTTCCAATACCTAAGTCCCAAACCGAAATAAAATCATTCCTAGGGTTAACCGGTTATTACCGCCGCTTTATACCTAATTATGCCAAAATTGCGAAACCTCTCACGGCACAACTAAAGAAAAACTCCACAGTAGAACATACTAAAGAATTTATTGAGTCATTTGAAACCCTAAAACAAAAACTGACCTCTGCCCCTATTCTACAATACCCCCGGTTTGACGAAGAGTTTACACTGACCACGGATGCATCTGCTTATGCGATTGGCGCGGTCCTTTCACAGGGTCCTACAGGTCGTGATTTGCCAATCGCTTACGCATCTCGGACGTTAAATGCTGCCGAAACAAGGTATAGCACAATCGAACGCGAACTTCTCGCTATTGTGTGGGCCACAAAACATTTCCGCCCCTATTTGTTTGGCCGAAAATTCAAAATTTTCACCGATCATCGTCCTCTCGTTTGGTTGTTTTCATTTAAGACCCCGGCTCAAGACTTATGCGATGGAGATTAAAACTAGAAAAATATGATTATGAAATTATTTATAAAAAAGGTCAACTAAACAAAAACGCTGATTGTTTATCTAGAATAAAACCTGAAATACTGGCGCCTCTTAATTTACAAGATTTAACTGATATGATTTTATTACCATCAGAAACTAAGTTTCAAGAAGCAGAAAAAAATAATACAATAGCTGAAATATCCCGCTTATTTAATCCTACCAATGTAATCATTCCCCTGGAACCTAATAAAATACGACCTGACATTAGAACGTTAATGTATGACTGCAACACTAATTTAGGAATCGAAAGTATGTTTGATAAAATAATTCAAAGTAAAAATAGTCCAAATTTAAACTATATATTTTCCAGGTTAGAAAATAATTCCGCACCGTATA
Source organism: Agrilus cyanescens (assembly GCA_947389935.1). Lineage (NCBI taxonomy): Eukaryota > Metazoa > Arthropoda > Insecta > Coleoptera > Buprestidae > Agrilus > Agrilus cyanescens. The sequence goes on along the minus strand of OX376709.1, from coordinate 13,716,709 downwards.
ATAATTTAAGAAAGACTGTCGAACTAATTGTCAATCAGAATCAACATTCTATCACATTATTAAACATTCATTTAGAACAAAATTTAATAAACGACATAGAAACAAAATTAACATTTTTCAAAGTTCTTATACCTAACGAAATATATTCTCTTAACACTGTTCCTGACATCCTAACTAAAGAAAATAAAAATAATATCATTAAAATGTTTCATGAAGATCTTATAAGTATGCATAGAGGAATGAGTGAAACTTATAATAAGTTACGGGAATATTATAAATGGCACAATTATAAAAAAGACATTGAAGATTACGTAAAATTCTGCATAAATTGTCAAACGTCTAAATACAACAGACAAAACCTTGCAATGCCACAGATAATTACGAAAACACCGGAAAATTTCAATGATTTAATTTATTGCGACACAATAACATGGAAAACTCCTACCGACCCCTTTGCAATACTGACAATACAAGACGCTCTGACTAAGTACGCACAAGCATACATACTTACAGACAAAACATCCAAAACAATTGCCAGTACCTTCGTCAACACATGGATCAGACATCTGGGTGTTCCCGCTCAAATTCACACTGATAACGGCACGGAATTTAAAAAGGAATTCGATACCACTTGCCAGAGTTATAATATAAAAAGAACTTACAATACTATTTATCACCCGCAAACAAACCAAGACGAAAGGTTTAACGCAACCTTAAAAGAAAGTTTAAGAACTTTAGACAATGTTGTTACACTAGAAGACCTGTCAAAAGCAATTAATATATGTGTATGTTCGTATAATAATTCAACTAATAAAAGCACTAAATTTACACCGTACGAACTCTTATTCGGAAAAAAACAGGAAATAATAAACAATAGGAGAATACAAAATAAAACCTACGACGAAGTAGCTAACGAGACTTCTGAAAGAATTAAAGATAAAATAAGAATTGCTAAGGAAAACATTGAAAATTCAAAGGTGAGATCTAAGGTCACGCATGATACAAAAATTAAAAAGCTTAGAATGTTTAAGTTAGGAGATAAGGTAGTATTAACTAGTAAATTCCCAAATAGAAGTAAAGAAACATTTACCATAGTTAGGGTATATAATAATAATACTTTTAAAATTGCAAGTGATAATAATAATAAAAGTTTTAAAATCAATGGTGAAAATATAAAATTATTTTCAGATGCTATCCCTTCTGGTTTGTCTGATACACCTGACACTCCCGATAACAGCCCAGATTAGCATAGCTTCGCTACCTGCACTAGGAGTATACGTTCATGAAATAGGTCCCCTATTATTACAAGATTCACAATACGAAATAATTCTTTACAAGAATCTCTCTTATTTGGATTGCGAATATAAAGAGCTAAGGAAAATTTTGGTAAAATTTAACATTTTAAAACAAGAACATACTCTACTTCACAATTCCATTGAAACAACGATCTTACAAAATTATTTGATCCAGATTAAGTCCAAATTAGATTTGATTAAAAGTTTCGATAATAACTCTAGGGTAAAAAGAGGATGGTTCAATGTAATTGGTAATGCCATGCATACGGTTTTTGGGGTAATGGACTCCAATGAGGAAGACTATTACAATGATCTTATTGAGCAGCTCAGAAAACAAAACAAGGAAACTCTTTCATTAATGAGGCAAAATGCCCACATTTCAAATAGCATTATGGACAATTTAAATTCCACACTTTCAAATTTTAAAACCTTTGAAGGATCAATTACGAATAATCTTGATAGGTTACAAAGACACTTAAATCAGGTGATCTTAAGCGAAAATGAAGGAGCGGTAACGCGTCTATTATTAACAATCCATTCTGACTTTATGGACTATGCTACACTCCTGTCGATGGAGTTACAAAATGTTATTGAAACAGTAAATTTCGCGCAATTAAATCAGTTATATCTTTCAGCTATATCACCCGACATTTTAAAAAAAGAAATAAAGTCTATTCAATCAGATAGTGAAATACCTTCAGACCTTTTCAGTAATTTTACACTTTTAAATTATTATAGTATTATAACACCTACGATTAAATTCAATAAAAATCTTTTAATCTTAAGCCTAACTTTGCCACTTTACGAGAATTCTGTATATAACCTACATCGGCTTTTCAACTACCCGGTTGAAAACAGGGACAATCGTGAAATACATCACATTATTCAACTAGAAGCGAATTACTTAGCCGAAAATGGAGTAAAATATTTTAAGATTAATAACATATCTAAATGCAAGCAACTTTCTGGGGTAACCTTGTGTCCCAACATTCCTCAAACTCCGGTAAAAGACAGGGGTTGCGAAATAAATTTGGTACTTAGGGAGAACAACCATGGCTGCCATGTTCATACAATAAAAATAGAGGGTAATCATCCGATCGAAATAGCAAACAACAATTGGCTCCTCGCCATTACAGCGGAAACGTACATTATGTCAAAATGTCCCAACCAAGCGATGAGCAGGATGACGGTCACCACTTCTTGCGTAATGACGGTTACACCTGGTTGTTCCGTGTATTTAGAAGACGGCACTGCGATTAAGGCACAGAAGGAAAATACAAAAAACATCACCCTTACAGTTGGAACTCCACTCGTGCACGTGGACTGTTGTGTTCAAGATGTGGAAAGATTAAAGGAACTCCAATTGGAACCGATCAAAATTTCACAATTGCACTTCGGAGACGCAAAGACCCTTAAAGACGAACTTCGGGAATTCCAGGACAGGACAGAAGAACTCTACAACACGCCTTTGAGACACGTGAGGAGGAACTTTTGGAAATACGCTCTGGGATTGTGCGGTACGATCTTGCTCACCTGTTGTTTTTGCTATGTGTGTTGCCCGAAGTGTGTGCGGTTGGTGAACCCTTTAAGGCCTTTTTCTCTAGTGAATCAAACAATAACCATTTGTTGTGAATCAAAAATTAAAAACAAAGAAAGAGCGGACAATCTCTCGATAAGTGAAAGAGAAAATCAAGATCACGTGGAATTGTCACCATTGAGAAGAAAGACTGGCTCTTTATAAATAAGATCATATTAAGCTATTTTACATTTTTCTATTCATTTTAAAATTCTTTTAAATGCTATTTTACATTGTATTTTTTTTTTTGTTTTGTTGTTTTAAAATTTTTATAAATCATGTTTTAAATGTATAAAAATTATCTAACAGGGGAGGAAAATGCTATATCTCTAAAACTATAAACTTTTGGGACTCCTTATCTGTCACCAGCCTAATATAAAGGGCCATATGTTAGGTATCTCTTCAGATTCTCTCAGACCGAGTTACTGAACGTCTGTTTGAGTTAGTATATCTACTGCATGTAGCTCTATACCTAAATATTATAATCATTGTAAACGTAATGTGTATCGTTTTAATAAAGTTGAAGTTTCTTTTAAAATAAAAAACTTGTTTCAAAACATAAGTTATAACACTTTCTTAATCTCTAAAGCCTTTAACAAATTTAATTTGAAACGTCTTTGTACATTATGTAATAATTTTACTGGGTTATATCTAATGTATGACTAATTCTAGGCAATGTTGCACTATCCCTGTTATATTCTTGTTGTTCTTTATTGAAGCAACGTGTTTATTTATTCTATATTTAAAAGCCCTACATAATTGACCTATGTAGAAAACAGGGCACGAAATTCTATAAACCCCGCTTTTTTCTAGAAAATTTGATTTTGTTTTAGTATTAACTAAAAGACTTCTTAGGTTGATTTTATTCACTAAAATTGGAACAATATTCAATTTGAGGAGATAGTTACTAATTTTGTATCCAATCTCTTTTATATAATTAATAAAACTGTATTTGATTTTTGAAGAATTTATAACGGGGTAAACAGAAGCCTTGTAAAGATGCTCCGTGATCAGTTTGCGTTTCTTATTTTTTAAAATTTTGTTTATAATATTCGGATTAAAACCATTATTAAAAGGAATCTGTTATGTATAAAGGTTGACCCTATGTATAACAATGGAATTTACCAAATATTTTGCAGTTCTTGTGATGTATAGGAAGGAGTGGTAGAAATATTAAAAAACGCATTTCTTTCATTCGATGAATAAAAAATCTAAGAATTTACATTTTAACTTTATTAACCTTTATGAACTCTTGATAATAGCCGTATTGGCTGAAAAAATATTGTCGAGGCAATAAAAAGTTTGTGTAAACATTCTTGTGTGTCTTATTTCTACTTCAGTATTTTAATGATGATATAATTTCAGTAGTTTGATCTTTGATTATATCTCGAGTATCATCAAATTCAACATTTCCTGCTTGAGAAATTAGGCCTTCGTTTTTTCCCAAGAGGTGAGACCATAGCCGGTATGAACTATAATAATCAGGGTGATCATGTAGCCCACCATGATGCCAAAAAATCTCTAGCACCTTTTATCGTTTCACATTTAATATCATATTTTGCTTTTAAATCCTCATACTATAATTGCAGTGATGTATTAGACATTATTATACCTTAAATATTTATATTCTTTATTGTACCGTTATTGTACAGTAGGACCAGTTTTAACGACGTACCTATTTGGAATGGATAATGAGCTCTACTTCCTTTCACCCTTAATTTTTTCATTGTCTCTGACGTTTTATTAAGGATATCATTTTGAATTGGCAAAGACAACCGATAAGCTTTCATCCTTTCTCTAGTATCTGCTTCAGGAATCTTACTGTGCATTAGGGTGGATTGAAAAGAGCAAAAAAAATAAACTTACGATATTGAATTTGTAATAGTGTGAAATACATGCGTATTGACTTTAGTATATCACATGTAAAATTTGAATAAAAAAAAAAAATTTTGAGACGCCGCCACGTTGTTGAAAATTGAAAAAACAAAAAAAGATAATTATGATATTTCATTGCTTTTATTTTCAATTTTTGTGAATATACAACTCAATTTTACATTTTTACTTGTATAATCAGATTTGGTAGCAAACTTTGGCATTGCCTTTCGTGATTCAAGTCTAGCGCGAATAAAAATTAGCGTCACAAACAGCAGCAGATGCTTCTGTTACCAATTTCACAAATCTCTCAACTGCTTGCGTATGAGATGGAAATCGGGGGGAAAGTCTATGGCGGCAATCTCTTCGTTCTTTTGGATCATATTTTTCAGCTCGTCATCGGGTATGTCAAACGTTAAGGATGGTTCAGATTTCTGTCCAGTCGATTAAATTAAAATACTCCTTGGCGTCAATGTTAATTTCTGGAATTCTAAATATGCGCATACCTTCGTTTGTTTGTTGTGGACTGGCTTTCAGTATTCCTCTAATTCGCAATTCTCGAATGTGTTGTCGCTCATCAGTAATCATAGATAAAAGAATATTTTCCGAGTGAGCAAAGAATCCATTTCGCTGAATCACGGGATCAACCACATTTCGTAAGTCTGCACTAAGGTATCGGCTAAATTGGATAGTTTCCCACAAATGTTTAGCTCCATCTTTAGAAGAAGGCTTCATTTTAATTCGGAACCACATAGGGGCATACACTTTTAAAATGAAAGTTGCCAGAACGTTAAGCTGATTGGTTGGTACCTTAGTCCCGACATACAAACGTAAAACACGATTTGCAGTTGTAAGCCATCTTGCGTGACCAATTTTTCCTAGATTTTTTTGAGCCAGATGCCGAGAACAGTGTCCAGAGGAAATTGCTAGACATATTTCCAATAAATATTTCTGGTCAGTACTCAAATCATCTATTATCACTTCTGGCAAATTACTACTTATGCTCTGAAAAGCTGTTTACAATAAATGTAATCTTGTAAATAACCAACTAGAATTAGTATCCCATAATTCTCCTTTAATTTTGTATAAATTATAACCTTATTCTCCCCCCCACCACGATTCTTGTCCACGATTCTTGTAATGCAATAGTATAAATTGTTCGAACATATTTTGTGTATTTAGTAATCTTTTGTACTCTCTAGATAATAGTCGAATCGACCGAAACAATTTTGTCGAGACAATAAAAATTTCGTGAAACATTTGTTTTTTCATTTTTATCTTTGATTTATACGAAAAAACAAAGGGGAATCAGTAATAGGAAAATATGGAGAAGTAGAGGGAAATGACAACGGTGGCAGACTAATCGACTACTGTACAGTAAATAATCTTACAGTAACTAATACATTCTATAAGCACAAAGACATACACAAGTATACCAGAGTAGTGCCAAGTAGAGAAGAAAGATCAATATTAGACTACATATTAGTTGAAAAAGAAGATAGAAAAGCAGTGAAGGATGTTAGAGTGAGAAGAGGTGCCGAAATCTTCTGTGATCATTTTTTACTCCTAGGTAAAATAAAAACAATAAATACAGTCCAAGAAGAAAGAAGTACAGAAAGAACAACTAAAAAAGAAGTTATAAAAACATACAGACTACAAGATGAAAAAGTAACCGGGAAATATGAAATAATAGTAAGAAATAAAATACAACATATAAAATGGCAATGGACTAAAATGACAGCAGAAGAAATGTAGGAAAATGTAAAGGCATTAATAATAAATGCGACGAAAGAAACTTGTGGAACCAATATAATAGGTAAAAGCTTAGACTAGGAAAGAGAGGGGACACGTAACTCATATGCCGTCTGTACGTCGAAAATTGACGCATATTTTGGTACCAGCTCCATATACTGATCCCAAACAGTGCGTTGACAGCGTTGTGTAAAAGTGTGAAAATAATTAAATAGTGTAGTTAGGTTTTAGTGGATTTTTGTTTAAAACAATGCTGATTTGTTCTTCTTAGGTTAAGCAGAGTAAATTGCGTTTCATTTGTTAGTAGTAATAGGAGAGGGCTACTGAGATCATGTCCCGTTAGATTGTTGTTGTTTCTGTGTAACGTTAGTTTGCCGTATAAGTCCATCCTTCTCGCACCTATGGGAAAAAGGTGTGTGTTCTGAGATCATTTACCGTTACTTTAATGATGTGACGTAGCAAGGAAGGAGCGCATTTTTTTCCCGTCGGTCGCAACCGACCGACGTACCTATCAAGGAATATGTGTTAATTGTTTTTCCGGTTCGGCTGGACATGCATGCCGCTGCCGCAGTGCAAGAAATAATTATTATTTTTCTTACGCATTCGACTCTAATGAATGAATTTATTAAAGTACCTAATTGCGTGCTTCGTTATGAATAGGTAGATAGGTGGGTAGTTAGGTAACAATGGTAAATAAAAAGTATTGTTATTCAGAAATAGTTTTATTCTTTAAAAAAATTCCTTTCGAGGAAGGTATTGTTTATTGATCTATTTTGCACAAATCATAACACAAATGATTTATTCTTCAAAAAAAAAAAATGTTACATTACAACATTATTAGATGGAATCCGTGTAAAATTGCTCATTTAATTGAGGAGACACGTATATGTTTAAACTATATTATCATGTAAGAAATAAAACACAAATGTTTATGAGTTTTTAACAAAATTTTATTATATAAAATAAAAATAAAAATAAAATATAATTTTTTTTAATGGGCAATCCATTATTCTAAAAAGAATTAAAGAATATAAATATATGTAGGTTTTTTATAGTTGTCCAGGGTCGAAATAATAACTCATCGAATAATGGAACAATTTAATTAACGGAATAAACACAAAACAAATAAATGAACTGATTAACACTACAATTATGATAAATGATAAAAAGGAAGAAACAATGTAACCGCACGTCTTATATATTTGCAAACATCAAAACCGTCTAATCGTCTTAAATCGTCTACGTCTAACTCCTCTTTTTTACAACGTCGTCGTAATGTAATTGTTTTGGCGGTCAATCGCCACGTCATTCCACCCTTATACATACTTCACCGGATATAATTCCCGCTGGTCATAAAAATCAATAATTATAAATCCTACACTCGGCCGTCCTGACCATAATCCGACTCGGATTCGCTATAATTCGGTACCCATGGTTTCATATACTCGGCACAAGTGGACGTCTTACGAGGACCTCCTGCACTTCCCACTTTAGCTACCTCGTACCGATCGTTCGGCAGGACTTTGGTAATCTCATATGGCCCAAGATACTTCTTACATAACTTCAAACCCGCATCAAACTGGGTTCGCTTTATCGCTACTAACTCTCCAATTTTATATGTCTTTGACTTTCTTCTTCTTAAATTATAGTGCTTTCTATTTTCTTCTTGAACTTTCAAGATCTGTTTCTTAGATTGCTGTCGCAATTCTTCTCTATGCCCATTAAATATTTCTATTGCTTCTTTTTCTAACATTTCCTTAATTCGTAGATCTTCCTTGTTTTTCATCTTGACACCAACTAGTACTTCAAACGGTGTTGCGTTTATACTACGTTGAATAGTAGAGTTTAATGCGCGCTGAACTCTGTCCAAATATTTAAACCATTTGCCTGGATCATTGATACTTAGTTTAGTAAGAACTGAAACAATAATTCTATTGATCCTCTCTATTTGACCATTCCCTCTGGGTACTCCGGTAGTAATAGTAACATGTTGAATCCCTTCTTCGTCGCAATATTCTTGAAATTCTTTCGAGGTAAAAGCGGTCCCTTTGTCGGAAATAATTCTAGTTGGGTTTCCAAAAGTTTTTTGTTGTACTTTCAATTTGTCTATTGTCTCTTTTGAAGTCGTCGATTTTGTTGCGTATAGCCAAACGAACTTTGAAAAATCGTCAATAACTGCTAGTATGTGTTGATATCTTTTGTCAGTAGATGGAAGCGGGCCTAAATGATCTATATGGAGGGTGTTAAGAGGACCCTCGCCCTTATCTATGGCATGTAACATTCCCTCTTTCTTTCCTTCTTTTCTGTTTCCCAAAATGCATACCACGCAACTCTTGATGCAATTTTGAACCTTTTCCGCTAGTTTTGGAATATAAAACTCTCTTTTTATAATTTCTTCCGTCTTTGGTCCCGCAAAATGACCCATTTCATGTGACCTTCTAATAATTTCTGTTTGCATTAACTTAGGCACCACAATCAGTTCCAAACCATTTTCGTATTTGTATAAAATGTCATTTTTTAGCATGAAATCTTGGTAATCCTCCGTACTTACTATTTTTCTTATTGCTTTCACGTATTCATCTTGTACTTGAGCTAATTTAAGTCTTTGGATAATACCATCTTCTTGGCCACTTAACTCTTTTATCATCATTATCGAAGGATATCTACTTAAGGCGTCGACGTGGGCCATTCGACTACCACGCCTGTGTTCGATCTCGTACGTATACTCCTTTAGCAATAATGCCCATCTAGCCACGCGTGTGGTTAGATCCCTCTTGTTCATAGTTTTTTGGAATGCAGCACAATCAGTAATAATTTTAAAATTAATTCCTAATAAATAAATTCTGAATTTCTTAACAGCGTTGATTACCGCTAACACCTCGAGTTCATAACTACTATAACGTTCTTCAGCAGGTGACGTCTTTTTGCTCATATAGTAGATAGGATGAAATTTATTATCGTCCGACTTTTGCATGAGACATGCACCATAACCATATTTGCTGGCATCCGTATGGAGCTGAGTTTCGGCGTCTTGTCTATAGATATGAAGAACAGGTTCACTAATTAATAAATTTTTCAGCATTTGGAAAGCCTGCCTCTGTTCTTCTTTAAAAACAAATACACGGTCTTTTCTGAGCAGATCACTCAATGGTTTAGCTATTAGAGCATACCCCGAAATGAATTTGCGGAAGTATCCGGTGAGGCCAAGGAATGACTGTACTTGTTTGGCATTCTTTAGTTCTGGAAATCTTTTTATTGCAAGCGTCTTTTCCTCAGATGGCTGAACTTTCCCGTCCTCAATTATGAAGCCCAGAAAACTGACCCGTGTTTTAAGAAATTGGCATTTATTCTTTTTAATTTCTAGTCCATAGGAGCTGGCGACTTCTAAAACTTTCTGCAGATTAACGATACCTTCTTCTTCGGATGAACTCAGAATGATTATATCATCCATGTAATAAAGAGCAACATTCGCTAGTGATAGTTCCCTGAAAATATGTGCTATAAACCGTTGGAAAACCGCAGGACTATTGCATAAACCAAACGGACACCTAAGAAATTCAAATTGGCCGCTCGGCGTTACAAAGGATGTATATTTTGTACTTTCTTCGTCGATGCCAACATGAAAGAATCCATTTTTTAAATCTATGGTGCTAAAATATTTTGCACCCTGTAGTCGATCCAACACATCCTCGATTAAGGGAAGTGGAAATCGATCCTTAATGATCTTTTTATTAACTTTACGATAATCACAACAAATTCGTGTTTTACCGTTCTTCTTCTTAACTAAGACTATTGGGCTGGCGTAATCCGAACTACTTGGACGAACGATACCATCCTCCAGCCACTCTTCTATTTGTTCGTTAACTTCTTGCTTCTCATTTGTTGATAGTCTTCTTGGGTTCTGATAAACTGGCTCATCATCCTTCAGCACAAGCCTCATCTTAATTTCAGTGTTTTTCGTCTTATTGGGTTGGTAATTTTGTATTAAATTCTTAACGTTACTCTTAACGTCTTTATTTTTAATATTTTCTACGTTAATTTCGTCGTCTTCCTTTGATACCCTAATTTCCATCAAGAAATTCTTTTCCATCCTTTTAAAAACTTCAACAACTCCATCTTTAATATTTACTTCCATTTGGTCCAAAAGGTTATTACCAATTATAGCTTTATAACTTGATACATCAGTGGGGATTACGTGGATCGTTAAAGTAACTGATTCGTCATTAACCATTACTTCCCGTCGAAAATATCCAAGAGTCTCAACTCTATTGACACCTATACCTTGAATATTAATCCTTTCTTTAATTAACGGTATGTGTCGAAAATGATCCTCGTAAACGTCTTTTCGTATGATGTTTATGTCACTGCCAGTGTCGAATAAAGATAACACGCGTACGTCATCAATTTCCAGTGTGAGCGAACTCTTTGGCGTAGTCTCTATAGTGTGTACTCCTCTTGTTGGGATTTCACTATCGCATTTGGAAGCGATGTGGCCAAATTCGCCACATTTAAAACATTTTACCCCTTTTGATTTATTAGGACAGTTTATAGATTTATGTCCCAGCTGACCGCAATTGTAACAATTCTTGGGTTTTTCTCGACAGTCTTCTTTTTGATCTTTTCTTGAATACCTTCTGTCGTTTTCATCATGTCCTTTCGTTCTTCCCCACTTAGGTTTGTTTTCAAACTTTCCTTGATTACTCGTGCGTTCCTTTGACTTAATTTGTTCATACAACTTAATCTTCTCTTTGAATTCTAAAAAAGTCTTTGCTCCATAAAGAATAATCTTGTGGGACGATTCATCCCGTATACCATCGATTATGTATTGAATAATAATATCTGGTTCTAGCATTGCTCTACTTCCAATCTCGCGCATGATGAGAGTATATTCTTGTACTGATTCTGAGGGACTCTTTTTTCTTTCCATTAACATTTTGTGAACATGCACACTACTGACTGTAACTTTAAATTCTTCCAATAACTTCTTTTTCAGTATTTTCCAAGATTTAATGCCTTTTTCAGATTGAATGAATAATTTTGCAATCCCAGTTAATGATTTTTTGGCAAAAATTAACCTCTGAAGATCGTTCCACCCTGTAACATCAGAAATGTCCTCAAAATCGGAGATCCATTTCTCTATCGGATAATCTTCTTTACCATTAAAGGGTCTAATGCTATCCTCAACATCACGGAAAGTCAATGCAAAAGAGTCAGCCTTTCTCGGTTTCGTTGTAAGGCGTGTCTGTAAACGAGATAAAGATTCATCCCCACTACCCAATTCTTCATCTTCTTCAATTTCTTCCACGTCCTCCTCGGTGTCTTTTTCTCTGCCTTCGTCTTCGTCATCTAATTCTTCTTCAGAATGGTTTACGTCTTTGATCGTCAAATTATTTAGGAATGCGCAAATTCTATTAACTACCTCATCTTTGTCGCCGTCATAATCTAAATTTAATAGATGCGATACCGCTATCAGATCACCTACTTCACAACTACTTTTTACATCAGCAACCGTCTTATCATAGGTTTCAGATTCTTCTTTCAACTTGTAACCAGAAAATTTACGTACGTTTCTTCTTAACATGCGAGGTTGTCCCTTTTCCCCATAGGCGATTCTATGCAAAACTTCGACAGCCTTCAACTTAGCATTAGTAATATTCTGTTCAATTTTCAGAATGTCCCCCAACGTGGTCATTTTTAATAAAATCGGTGAACAAAAGACCAATAATTCCCAAATTAACAAAAATGACATTAAATACACGTTCGTGCTGCGTTGTTCCTTTCTTTTCTTACAATAAAAGACCAAAAATATCATAAAGAGGCACATATGTATAAGTAAAAATACTAGTTTGTAACTAACAAAATAGTACTACTACGAGAATCATACATTAAACAGTAAAAGTGGTTATTCATACTAAAGTAATTTATGATATAAGTATACTGTCTAGTTTAGAATAATACTAAAATACAAGTTTCTCTGTATAATTGAACATCACTTCCACAATTCAAGTTTGTTCCATTATTTCTTTCTAACAGTACTAACTACACTGCATGCATCCTACCTTATTGTCGCTTTGTAAAACGTTTCTTTTGAGTAATTAATGTTACCATCAAAATGTTTAATATCTATGTTCGTCTCTCACTGTACTTCTGTTGTACCAGTACTTGTTCCCACGTCTTCTTGATCTCTCGTCTTGTTAATTCTTCGTCTTCCTGGTTTCTCGTCTTGCTTATTCTGGTTGATTTGCTGTCTTCATCCCGGCTGAGCCCCCAAAATGTAGGTTTTTTATAGTTGTCCAGGGTCGAAATAATAACTCATCGAATAATGGAACAATTGAATTAACGGAATAAACACAAAACAAATAAATGAACTGATTAACACTACAATTATGATAAATGATAAAAAGGAAGAAACAATGTAACCGCACGTCTTGTATATTTGCAAACATCAAAACCGTCTAATCGTCTTAAATCGTCTACGTCTAACTCCTCTTTTTTACAACGTCGTCGTAATGTAATTGTTTTGGCGGTCAATCGCCACGTCATTCCACCCTTATACATACTTCACCGGATATAATTCCCGCTGGTCATAAAAATCAATAATTATAAATCCTACATATATATACATTTTCTACATACATACCTAACCAAATGGTTGCCCATGGTTCACACCATTCCGGTCTTTCAATTGTTAAGTATGCCCTCGGACAAGCCGTGGGCATACTTATCAACCCTAAATACATAGCCTCTTCGGGAGGACTATGACAAATTACCATAAAACGGTCTATATCCTGAAAAAATAAAAATAAATTAAGAAATTTAAATATCAAAATATTTTACCTCCAACTCCGGAAGATTTAAATTGGCAATGCAATTTATAACCATTAGTTTCTCTGAAAAATAAATTAAATTAAAAGTATGTAATATAGGATAAGTAAGTCTCTTGCTCACAAAACTTACCATTCGCATTCATGTTTGCTAATGTGAATAATGAAACTTGAACATGGTGTATTTATGTGAGTTGATAATTTTTTAAAATGTTCAAACTGGTACGTTGATTTATTCATGACTGATAATGGGAATATGTGAAACTTGAAAAACAATATGCTGTAATTATGTGAACTGATAATTTTTTAAAATGTTCAAACTGGTATGTTGATTTATTCATGACTGATATGGGTAAATATGAAACTTGAAACAATATGTTGTAGTTATGTGAGCTGATTAATTTTTTAAATGCTTAAACGGGTATGTTGATTTACCTACCACCTGCATGACAGGATGTCAGAAGTAATATTTTTCAGCCTTTGCTTTGTCCATGAAGTTTGAAATAAATATCTTTTACTGATTTGAGTTGAATACTTAAACAGATAAAAAGCAGGATATTATTGTGGGAAACTACAATTTTAAATAGCGACGTATATGGCAAAATGTTACAATTATAGCAAAAATGTAATCGTACAAATGCACCTGCAACGGATGTCCAATAATTAATAATCTTAACTGCGGACTTATAATGAGTTTGAATCTATTTGCAAAGATTTGTAAGTATAATATATGTTTGCTTACCTGCAGACAATCCTCTCTTCACCAACAACATTTTATATATGGTATATATATAATACAGATGACGAACAAATGGCATTGTCATTAACAGTTATTATTGAGAAATTTTGTTCCGTCGACATTACCCTAATGTTAAGTAGGTCACATTCTTTTTTTATAAATGATAGGACTTCAAACGTTGACATATCATTTTTCGGCATAGACATTTGCCAAGGCCCCAACAGTTCAATACGGAATCTATGTTTCTCCAATGCTCATACTGTTAACGAAATAGTTAACTCATCCTTTTTAATTTTTTTATAATCGTTAAAAACTACTTCCAAACATAATGCACTCAAACTTTTCACTAAATAAACAGGTTTTTGATCTGAAGTTAAAATAATTCTGTATGAATTTTCGATAGGAATATTGTTTAAACTATAAATCTTCGAATGCTGCAGTTCACGTTGAAACCATTTAATAGAATGATGATTAAATTTAAATTTGGAAAAAAAAGTTTTACAGTTCATTAACTGTCTATCTTTTACAAAAAAATAATTATCTAATTTTGGAATTAAAGCCATTTTTAAAATAAGGACTAGTTAGTGACGGAAGCGATTAATAACTGATAGGTATAAGTGTACAGACTTATTAATTGAGAATATTTTCCACTAACATCATTATATGCCGGAAATTATTACCAACACTCACTCACTGCCACCACCACCATCATCATGGTTATAACAACGATTCGAAATAATTTTAACCAATAGCATAAAAGTATTCCTTAATTAAATCTAACTATCTGTTGAAGAGGGATAGGTAATAGTTATAAATAATGGTGCAAACGCCATTATTTTTAAAGTCGGTTATTTCCTAATCAAAGTACCTACCTACCTAGTATACTTTAACTAAGTTTAGCCTTTAAAAAGTATTTTAACTATGGATTATCTAAAACAATTAAATGCGGCCGGTTCGGTAGAGTTCAAAACAACGGTATCGTTAAAAACGTTAGAAATTGGGAAACTATATCGCATTGAACGAGTTTTCGCCGTACAAACGCGATATGGTCGACAGGTGAAGGTCGATCTAGGAGACTTTGAATGTTTTTTGCCACAAAGATGGGCCAAAATTATTCCTGATGAAAAGTTTTCAGAATTCGTGGACACGGGCCTTGTTTTAAAAGGTGTCAAAAAACTACCAAATGGAGCAGAAACGTCTGAAATTAATTTCGAAAAACTAAAGTAAGACATTTTTTCACTCCAGTATACGCGTGAGTGTGTTAGTAAAATTAATCAATGTTAAGTGAACAATTTTATTCGTTTTTCAATAAAAATTATTCTTACATATAAGTATATGCATGAAGTGTTATTAAAAAATTAAGGTGCTATAAATGCATAGGAATCAACATTTGAATGAACAATTACATTCGCTTCCGAGTACTAGTAACATCATGGAGCAGCCTCCAGCTAAAAGAGTTAAACTTACAACATGTGATATTTGCAAGTGTACACTTGAATCCGTAAATTATTCTGCACATCTTAAATCTATTAACCACAAGAATAAATGTTTGGAAC
This sequence comes from Agrilus cyanescens, assembly GCA_947389935.1. Taxonomy (NCBI): domain Eukaryota; kingdom Metazoa; phylum Arthropoda; class Insecta; order Coleoptera; family Buprestidae; genus Agrilus; species Agrilus cyanescens. The sequence continues at coordinate 13,701,095 of OX376709.1, read as the reverse complement.
GTGATGTCACTCTTGGTTCTAATGTTCATGAAATATTGTCAGCATTCAATCGAAAAGTGGTTTCCTATCGTTTGATACCTAATAACACAAAAATTGTCAATCTACCTATAAACGACTATAGCAATTTATTAATAGAAAACTTCATTCATAATATACGGAATGAAATCGTGACCATCATAAATAAAAAACTTAAGGATTTTAACGTGCTGAAAGTAAATTTCGAACTTTATGGAAGTTTTCTGAAGCCTGCAGCAGTCTCAGATGATGATGATGATGGAAAACATAACTTGGAAGTAAAATCTTTTCTGGTTCCCTACCAAGTTGTAGATAAATCTGTCAGTGTAAACGAAGTAATTGAAAATTTAATTGCAAATTTAAAGAAACAGCTTGAGGAGTTCCAGGTAAGTTAAAACTAGTCTAGTCTAATAGTAATAATAATACTAATAAAACGCTTATACTTGTTTTAAGGAACGTGATAGTGGATATGCACTTCAGGAACTTTTATTTTTGGAAGTCAATTTGGTGAAATACAATCCACTGAAAGCTTCCACCTATGTAAAACTTCCATTGGACATTGAGCGCAAAAAGGCTGTTATTAACGTTAAAAACCAAGATAATGTGTTTCATCTGGACAATTCTTTCTGCACTATACCCCGCCAGACATCGTGCAAATCATGTATCAAGTTATAGGAAATATCTTTCAAAGCTAAATTTAACAGGTATGACCTTTCCAATAACCTTTTGTAACATTAAATTGTTTGAAAAATTGAATCCTAATGTAAGTGTAAATGTTTTTGGTCTCGAAAAACAAAAAGAAAAGTCAATAATTGTAGGACCATATTATTTCTCTCAATGTAGAAAATTAAACCATGTTAACTTACTATACATCGAAGAAGAAAATAAACAAAATTACTGTTACATTAAAAATTTAAGTCGTCTTATTTCGAAGTAGCTAAGTCGGAGAAAAACTGTTAAATATATTTGTGATGGTTGCTTGCAATATTTTGGTAGTGAAAATCTTTTAGCTAATCATATGCAACAGGACTGTGCGAAATGTGTAACCGTTTTACCTTCAGCTGGAAATAATTTTTTAAAATTTAAACAAATAGAAAAGCAAATTAAAGTTCCTTTTGTTATATATGCCGATTTTGAATCTTTGCTAGTTCCAATTCAACAATCTTCAGAATCGTCGATAGATGATACTAAAACAGTATCTACTCACATTCATAAGCCATTTAGTTTTGCCTATTACGTTAAGTGTTGTTATGACGATTCACTTTCGAAATTTTATTCGTTTCGGGGAGAAAATTGTGCAAAAGTTTTCTGTAATATGATTAAAAATGAAGCTTCTCATATATACCATACATACTTAAAAAATATTATTCCTATGAAAGAATTAACTGAAGAGGATTTAGAAAATTTCGCATCGGCAACAAACTGTTATTTATGTAACGGAGATTTAGGTTCAGATAAAATTAAAGATCACTGTCACCTCACCGGCAAATATAGAGGCTGTTGTCATAATTCCTGTAATTTGAAAGTAAAAACCGTTAACTTTATCCCGGTTTTCTTTCACAATTTTAGCAATTATGATTGTCATCTTTTTATACGTGAATTTGCCGCCGAAGATGACGAACCAATGAATGTCATTCCGGTGAATAAAGAAAAGTATATTTCATTTACAAAGAAAATTTTAGTCGATAGAAAAAATAATGAAAACAGTTACATAGATTTACGTTTTGTAGATTCTTATCGATTTATGAATCGAAAATTGGAGACACTCGCTGCAAATTTATCAGATGATCAAATTATAGAATTAAGAAACTTTTTTCCAAATGATGAAGAATTTAGATTAATGCGTCAAAAGGGTGTTTTCCCATACAATTATTTAGATACGTTGGAAAAATTAAATAACCAATGTTTACCTTCAAAAATGGATTTTTACGATTCAATGCAAGATACTTCAATTTCTGATGCAGACTATCAAAGAGCAAACGATATTTGGCATAAATTTTCATGTAAAAATTTAGGTGAATACAGTGACCTCTATTTAAAAGTAGACGTAATTTTATTATGCGACGTTTTCGAAAATTTCCGAAATTTATGTTTGAATACATACAAATTAGATCCGGTCCATTTTTATAGTTTACCCGGCTTGTCATGGCAGGCAATGCTAAAATTTACCAATGTACAGTTGGAGTTGTTAACTGACTGTTCAATGGTACTCTTTTTTCAACGAAATATCCGAGGTGGTTATGCTGGAGTGGTTCAACGTTTCGCACAGGCCAACAATAAATATATTCCCTCTAATTACAACAATTCACAAGCAACATCTTACATATCATATTGGGATGCAAATAATTTATATGGATATGCGCTTTCGGAAAAACTGCCTATATCGAACTTTCGATGGCTCTCACAAAACAAAATTGATTCATTTAATATAAATAACTATACAGATTCTGATGATCAAGGATATGTTTTGGAAGTCGATATTCATTATCCAAAACATTTGCATGATTTGCACAATGATTTTCCAATGTGTATTGAAAAAATGAAACCTCCAAATTCAAAATGTAAAAAATTATTGCAAACCTTTTTCGATAAGCAAAATTACGTTATTCATATAAAGACTCTTAAGCAATGTATTGAAAATGGTTTAGAGTTGTCAAAGATTCATAGAATTCTCACGTTCAAGCAATCTGCTTGGATGAAACCGTTTATCGATTTTAATACTCGTCTAAGACAAAGTGCCGCAAACGCATTTGAAAAAGATATGTACAAATTAATAAATAATGCAAACTATGGAAAATGTATCGAAAATATAGAAAAAAGGGTTAACGTTAATTTAGTCAATTCGTGGAAAGATTTGGGTCATAAAAAAGGAGTTGAGAAATTAGTTTCACAACCCAATTTTCATAGTATATCCATTTTTGATGAAAATTTTGCAGCAGTACAATTGTTAAAGTCTCAAATCTATTATGACAAACCAATTTACGCCGGGTTTACAGTATTGGAAATTGCCAAATTTGTAATGTATGATTTTCACTATAACTTTATAAAAAAAAAATATGGTTCCAAAGCATCACTTTTGTATACAGATACTGATATTTTGTTATATTTCATAGAAACGGATAATGTTTATAATGATATGAAGAATAATTAACATAGATTTGATACCTCAAATTATTCTATTGATAATATTTTTGAAATGCCTTTGGTAAACAAAGCCATCCCAGCACTTATGAAAGATGAAGTTTGTGGTAAGATTATTTGGGAATTTGTCGGTCTTAAAGCTAAAATGTATGAAGTGAATATAGAAGGAAGTTTGATAATGAAAAAGGCTAAAGGTGTTAAAAAGAATGTAATAAAGTCATTAACGGAAAAAGATTTTAAATATGTATTAAATGAAAACGAGATAGTACTGAAGCGAAAAAATGTATTTAGGTCTTTAAAGCATATAATTTATTCTCAATGCATTAATAAAATTGCTTTGTCTGCGGATGATGATAAACGTTTCCATATACCAGAAACGTATAAGACTTTAGCATGGGGACACTACAAAATTACTGATAATACTTACAATAATTTAAGTTAGGTTATTTTAATGATTTCTTAATGTCTTAATTATTATATAAAGTTAGTTAATTACTATAATGATGTTCAATAAACTAACTTGAAACCATTAGATACTTGTGTTTTATTTGTACATACGTTAATGACCTTAACATCTAGGAAGAGAAGGAGCAGGAGGAGGAGAAGGAGGAGGAATGGATAATAGTAGTGGTAATAACCAATTTAAAGAGTAGTTCTCGAAACAAATGCGTTAGTTTTAACTTTAGAAAGCAAAATGGCAGTTGTACAGTTAAAACCGGGAAATAAAATCAAAGTTCTTTCAGCATTTGAATTAATCCAACTGGCAAATGTTGTGCAAGCGACTGCTGAGGAGAATTGGCATAGCAGTAATGCAAATTTAGAAGAAAAATGGAGAACATCAAGCACTGGCGTGTTTGATAGTGATTTGTTCAATATTGTAGCTTGTCCGCTATCTGAAATTTTAAATTATCCGAAAACCATCGATCCTAATAATGGTAATAATGAAGAAATTTACCATACAGGGAAAACGTTAGCGTTAGAAGTGCAGAAAAGAAGAGATATTTTTAAAGAACCGAAGAAAAGAAGAATAGTAACGGAAAAAGGGAAAAAAAGACAAAGGAAAAGAAACGAGAAAGAATCTTATGCATTGATATCACCACCACTACCATCCTCGCCTCCGCCGCCGCCGCCGCCGCCGCCCACTACAGCGAAAAACGAACAATGCTGCTACCTATTTGATAATATTTATAAAGAATTGGGAATTAAAGATTTGTAGGATTTTTTAAAATAAACAGAAATCTTATTAATATGAGTATTTTATTTCTATTAATGTTAAGTATACAAAAAAGTCTTACATTAATTCTTGCAAAATATTGAAAACACTTTTATAGTCTAGAATAAATTGATGGCAATTTTACAGAATCTGATCTATTTTCATCTTGCCAACCTACTGGCAATCCTTTTTTCGCTTTTTCTAAATTACCAACAAGCCATTGAAAGACTGCTTTCTGTCTACAATTATGCAATGGTTCAAATTTATAAGCCAGTTTGTTGGCTTTCATAATTTGAATTATATAGTACAATAGTTTTGGTTGTGCATAATAAGCAGTTTCTAGTATGATATCATCCAAACATGCTAATACATTTTTATAGTTTTTCTTAATATTACTTATGGGAAATTTTTCTAAATTGCAAGGATTATAATTTGAAAGGAGATCTTGAAGGAAAAATATATCATTGGTGCACAAAGTTGTCATTTCCTTCATTTCAGTTAATACACTCACTACATCAAATACACTTAAAAAGTCTAAATCATCTGGAACTGTATTCAAAAAGGATTGTACAAAATCATCGCATATAATTTGACGGTGAAATAACAAATCCAGCAACGATAGAGATGGAAAAGTCTCTGTAATCCATGTGAAGGCTTCGAAGGGCACTTGAAATCCTAATCGCATAAAAATATTTTTGGCTGTCTGTTCATTATTTCGAACAAATGCATAGGAAAGTTCCTTTTTCAAATTATTCACATCGCTATTGTAAATTGCATAAGAGGTTGGATCCATTCTTGTTAGTAGATATTTTTTAATTGTGAAAATAAATAAACTCGTCACTATCGCTACTGCTGCTGCTGTTGTAATTATTATTATTATCAGATGAATCAGTTGTGACCGGATGATTGAAATAATTACCCAATATTTCTATTTGATCATATGCAGAAACATCAAATTTTTCAAAAATGTTTATTAAACCTTTAGCTTCGAGCGTTTTGCTTTCAATCAGCACACCATTTTCGTAAAACTTTATAGTAATGTAGTAGTATGAGCAATCAGACATGCTTTCTCGTACCATCGTAAAAATATACTAAAACAATACTAAAATTCTCTAATAGTTCTATGACAAATTGAAGAGGAGTAGTGTTTAATTGTTTATATTATTTCCCATTAGCTATTAATAAATATTAATAAAGTGGAAAAATAATATTTTTATTCATTATCTATACACATCTACATATAGTCTTTTAGTAACCAACTTCTTAGAACAAAAACGTTTTCTAATGCACAATTATAGTTTGAATTTTGTTGATGGTAGTAGGTGCATAGTGATGTAGTAGTTGTAGCGACGTCTTTATAATCTGCAATAAGTTTTGTTAGAGATGGACATTTTAAATCCTCCAAGTTAATAATGTTCTGCAGATAGGGAAATTCTTTTGATAACCATCTTCGTTTCTCCAAGCCTTTGACATAAATAGTACTACAATCATTTAAAATTTTCCCTATTTCACCTATTGTCTCGTAATAATTGTGCAATCCAAAATTCCATTCGATTCCATGATAATTTCTAGTAAGCCATCCATTCTGACTTCTGTAACGGGCTGCAAGTTGCGACCAAGGAAATGGTGGCGATAATAAATACCATGCAATTTTTCTTCATTGCTTATTTTACTGAAAGCAACTTCCTTAAATATGAAGGTATTACCCGCTGCCTTAAATCCTTGCACATCCACTATGAATTTCATCTTTGTAATATACCTACTTATAGTTACAATACTTGAACAATGTTGTTGGATGGATTGTAGCGAACCATACGATCATGTAGAATTAAGCAATATGCAGCTGTATTTGCTGGAATTGCTTCATTAGTTTCAAAATCTAGACGTACATCTATAGCGCCCGCCTTCACAATTTCGCTTTGATGTGTACAATCGATTACAAATAAGGGAGCAATTTTCTTAAAATTTGATGGTTTCATTACCGGCTCGCTAACCGTTCCGTAATAAGACTGTTGAAATTGAGCATACATTTCATATAATATAGAAAATTTATTATTCTTAAAATCAAGATGAAGGTTATCGTAAGGATACATAGAAGAGCCCAAATGTAATTTAATATTATTAAGTTCGCAATGATCAAAGTGGGCTTTATTTTTTTCAGGTTTATTATTTCTATCTGTTTGAAATGCAACTATCACGAAACGAGGTTTTTCAAGTTGTGACGTAGTTTTCACAGCCCATGTGTGATTATTTGTTTGAGGCAATAAAGGATACTCATGCAACTCCCAACTACGGAAATTAATTTCATTTGTTGATTTCTTTGCAAATATTTTAAAAGTTTAAGACGTTCTACATCTGCTACAGATATGTGTGGAATTTTCCAAGAAATTTTATTTAAATCTACTTTTAAAGTTTCACCTGCAGTTGTATTTATTATAGCGTTTGTATCGATACTACTTCTTATTAAAATAAGTTCTTGTTTTATGTTGAGAAGAATTTTTCGAAAATCTTCTGCAAAACCTAAAAGCATACGTAGTGGGATGCATACGTTAAAATTTCCATTTTGATCTATTGCCGAAAATGTATCATCATTGGGAGCCCAACCAGCATTCTGAAGACGCAAGCTCTCGTTTACGTTGTAAGAAACATAAACTTTTATGGTGCTAGTTATTCCAGGATTTCGAACACGATCAACAGTTTTATCACCGATTTCGTAACGAATTTCATCGAAAAGGTGTGCAATTCCATTATTTATAAATTTGGCAGTTGCTGAAGGTGTACCATCAGTTTTTAGCAATTTTCCTTCAACATATAATACACTATCCCATGGTAAAGTGTAGACACTTCGTTTTCAATTGGAATGCAGATTTCATCATTATTTTTAAACGTTGTATTTATATACGGTTGATGAGTATGTTTTTCCGCATTGGTTATAGATAAATCAAATAATGCACGTTCGGTAACATTCAAGATTTCAGAATGCATGATAGTTTTAACTTCTTAACTTGATATCCTAAACTTTTTAAAAAGCGTGCGTTTGAAGGTGTTAATCGCTTCACTTCTTCCTTTACACTGAACGATTGTGATAATGTTGGTTTCCTATAAATCTCCTTACGTTTGTTAAAATTTTTATAAAGACAAACCATTATGGTTTAATACCTATTAGAGAGAGAGAGACGTTTCAAAGGAAGTGTTACTGTAACGGTCTCTCCACGAAAATTAACCAACTCACCGTCTTGATCAACTATTTTAATGACTATTGAATCAATAATTCTCGAATTTATAGGCAAATAAATAACGTTGGTTGGATTTTCCACTATTTTGTAGCCTGGCGGAACGTTTGGGAAAAGTTGATGAATAAAATGAGCTTCTTCGTTATTTCTATATGAACCGGAAACAAGGTTGCAATGGATGCATATAGCGTTTACTTTAAAAATATTTACAGGATAATCAGACACTTCATGACTATTAGCTTTAATAATTCTCGGTTTAAATCCTAGCAGTCGTCCGATTGAATCCGTTTTTGTGAAATCAACTTGCTCTGTACACTTAATTTCCGAAAGTAAAGTGTTGTTGTTGCCAGTTATATTAAGAAATATAATATCTTTACCTTTTGCTCTCGGATCGCCTAATTGAAGGCGTAGATAACGATTTATGTCGTCAAGCTCATACGATCCTTCCGGTATGGTTATTACTCTATTCCCAACATAAAATTGCATTGCCGTTTTTAATTTTGTATGCTGTCCAATGCGTACCCATGCCCGTTTTCTTATCATGATTTACAATTCCACATTCGATGGCGCGCACTAAACGGTCACGCATAAATATTCCACGAAAGTGAGGAATTTGAAGCATTTTAACATATTTATGTAAATCTTCATCGGTTAGTGCTCGTTGTGGCAGACTTAGAGAGGTTTTTTTTTTTTTTTGATAAGGTAAATAAAGTCCCAAACCTTTTTTATAAGGTTGCAAGAAAAGACCTTTTCCAAGAGCAATTTTTTCCATAGCTTTATTATGTCGTTCAGATTCGCTAAGACTTCTTTGGGCTGCTTTAACATCATTAACCGCTTTCGCGATTCCGGCTGCTCCTCCGGACAAAGCACCTAAAGCTGATAATCCAGCGAAAAGTGGTATTAATGGAAGAAATCCACCGCTTTTTGGAACCGGTATTATCCTGGGAGAATCGATCTGATTTGCATTTTTTAACTGTGACATTGCTAATCGTGCTGCTCGAATAACATTTTCTGGCTTTTTCTGTTTTAGAACATTCGCCGCTTTTCTTATAAATTTTCGAAAACTTATTCTTCCACCCTTTCTTTTTTTCATAGAACTACTAGTTCGTTTTCTTCTTTGTTGTTGTTGTTGTTGAACTCCCAAACCCAACTTTGTTTTTACATTCATAGCGGTTGCAACTGCTCGAGCAGCTAAACGTTCTCCAATGCTTGCATCCGATGAATGAACTCGTCTAAGTGCTGCTCTAGCTAAAATACTATCTGCTTTATGTCTTTGTTCTAGATTTTTAAAATTAGAGTATGCAATATGAGCTTTGCAGGATTCATCTAAAGGATTTATTCCTTTGTCCCCTCTTTCCAACCTCTCGTTTAACTTTGTACCTGATCCACAAAAGCGATAGCCCGGTATATGAAATTCGAATGGTAAAGAATTAATTAGTTTATTAAGTAAACCATTGCCTCGTTGCACTTCTTTCCGCATTGCTCTCTCTTATTCAAAGTTTTTTTCGAAATAAACCAATTCATGCCGAGCTATCAGCTTATAAAATAGAAAAACAGTAACCATATTTTTCATTAGATTATTGACATGCGAATAGTTCAACAACAAGCCGTGCTGCCTATTACTAACCGTGATTTTAATGATGTACCAAAGGCAAATCGACATGGACCCCTACTACCGTCAACAATACGATCAATCGTTACAGGTCCTTCCAATTGTGGAAAGACGAATGTTATAATTTCACTTTTAGAACATCCCAATGGTCTCCGATTCGAGAATGTTTACGTATACTCTAAATCGCTAACTCAACCAAAATATGAATACTTAGACGAGCTTTTTAAGACAATAAAAGGCATTGGCTATTACCCTTACAAAGATTCTGAGAATATTATTTCTCCATCAAATGCGAAATCTAATTCAATATTTATATTTGACGATGTTGCTTGCGAAAATCAGAATGTAATCAGAGATTATTTTAGTATGGGACGTCATTACAACGTCGATTGTTTTTATCTTTGTCAAACATATACTCATATTCCAAAACATCTAATACGCGACAATGCAAATCTAATTATATTATTCAAACAGGATGAGCTAAATCTTAAGCATGTCTATTCAGATCATGTCAATACTGACATGCCATTTGAAATGTTTAAAACCATTTGCAAAGTTTGTTGGGATGACAAATATGGGTTTATAAGTATTTATAAAGATAGTGATGTTAAAAACGGTCGATACCGTAAAGGTTTTGATCAATATATATATTTATAACCATTGCGATTTACCTCTGAGTAATATAAAAGCAGTAAACGAGTGAGGATCATATATTATCACTATAATGGACTCGAAAATTAAACAGGAGCTTGTAAAGGTGAGGAAAGATGTAAAACGAAAATTGCAAGCTTTAAAAGAGGGTGCGATAGAGGAAGAAGATATATTGCGGAAATCCTATAAACCTTTGGTGGAACCTTTAATGCAATTAAAAGAAGAAATACAATTTTCTAAACCAAAAATTAAGCAAGAAATTAAAAAGGAAGATGAAGAAGATGTTGAGAAATCGTTCATAGCACCAGATTTATTCTCACCTACATCATCATCGTCATTACCAACCTCATTAAATACCTTGGTAAAAGATTCCGATCTTTCTACAATGCTTCCACTGAATGACAAGGAAGAACATAGAATATTTGATTACACTAAACAGGAAATACAGAAAATCGTAAACGATCCTGCTTTTAAAGATATATTAGATGATTATGAAGAATTACCGAGATATTATATTGAAGGAGTATTAAGCGATACTGAAGGAGAATATGACAATAGAAATGATGTTCGATACGATTGGCTTCAGAACAAATTATATATTGGTGGTGAAGAAATGAAGGTGGTCGGTAAAAATCTAGAAATAATGAGACGTAAATTTGTCGGAACGCCTGGACTATATGAGTTACTTTTCAAAAAGAATCCTGTCCGAGATAAGCAAAAAGATAGGGATGTCTATAGGGAAATAATGCAGCTCGTTCGATTAGATAACCCTCAAACTTATATAACATCTCTAAATCATGATACTAAAGGAGTTTTTGATACACAATATGGTGTAAGATTTAATCCAGAGAGACAAAAATATTTTATCGGAGATTCCGAAATAAAGTTTGGAACTAACAAAATAACCGTAAAAAATGTAAGGTATACACTATCCCGAGGATTATTGGAGCTTTTGTTTAAAAAGGAGCCTAGTGGTTATAAGGAATCTGATTTGGCGAAATATAAAGATATAGTGTATAGAACAAACGCTCATAAAATTGGCTACAAGAGTATCGCTCCAATAGCTGGAAACAAAGGAAAAAAGTATCAGCTAATCAAGAAACTCATGATCGGACCTCTATTTCCTTCCGCTGCTGCCAATGTCATAGCAGCTACTTCGACTCCAGTTAAAAATCCTTTGGGTAAAGGTCTATGGATGAATTTAAACGATAAACCTCTAGAATATGTATATTTTAATGATGTTAACGAATTATGTGATCGTTTAAAATTACTCATTTCATCTCAATCTGCAGGAAATACCAACCATACCAATGAAATCACATCTATTGTCGAAGAACTTCGAGAGTGTGGTATAATAGAATAAATAATTTATATTCTCACTTAGTTTCAATATGGTTGTTGATAAATTCGGTCGAGCATTGTCGGGGGGTTCTAAACGAAAGTTTGAAACGATAGATAAATTCTTGATTGAAAATAATAAGTTATTCGCTCGAGTTAAAACGAGCGAAGACGACGACGACGACAACGATGATGGGGAACAGATTGAAGATGAGATTGTCACAAAAAAATACTTGGATACAATAATAGATACGTTAGCGACAGCTGAAGATTTTAGAAAGATTTCTTATTTTATTGATTTCGATAACAAACATGTAACTCGTTTAGAGATTCCAACAGCATCTTGGCATGCAGCTACAAAAGCATATGTTGATAATAAAGACAAAGTTACTAAGACCCAAATTAGACTAGAATGTGAAAAAGTCAAAAAGGATGCAATGTCCGAAGGAGATAAAAAACGTGAAATTCTCCGAAACGAATTAATAGTACTGATACACTCTCTCAAGGCTAACATTGACTCACTAAACATTAATTTTCGTTTAAATACTTTGTATATAGATGCTATCTTTAAGCAACTTGACATACAGAAGAGCTCTTTAATTACAGCCACGCCGTCAAGTGTATTGCCTAGCAATATCGATAACACCACCACCACCACCACCACCACCACCACCACATCTTCTGTTTAATAATAATGGTTAAAATACGGAAAGCAAATATAAAAAAAGATTCTGGCAAAAACGGTAAAACAACAACCACTATTAAAGAGCAAGTGGTAGCTGAATTACATAAACAAGCTCGAAAAAATTTTACTAGACGAAGAACAATTATTAAAGGATTATACGATCTGTTTCAAGCCGATCTAGTTGAAATGATTCCGTATGCAAAAGAAAATAAAGGGTATCGATACATTCTTGTAGTAATTGATACTTTTTCTAAATTTCTATGGGCGTCACCGGTTTTACGAAAAAACGGAGAAGATGTTTCGAAAGCGTTTGAAGATATATTACGCAAAAATAAACGTATACCGCCGACAAACCTGCAAACTGATATGGGAAAAGAGTTTTACAATAAATGGTTTCAGAATCTAATGAGAAAATACAGAATTAATCACTATTCAACTTTCAGCAGTAAAAAGGCTTCTATAGTCGAACGAGCCAACAGAACCTTAAAAGGTATAATGTGGAAAAAATTTACATTGCAAGGAAATTACAAATGGTTAGATTTGTTACCTAAACTAGTTCAAGTTTATAATAATAAAAAACACAGAACTATCAGAATGAAACCGATAAATGCTATAAAGAAGGAAAACGAAAAGCTACTATTGAATACCGTATATTCTCGCATTAAAACAGTAGATCTGAAGAGAAAGAAATTTTCCATTGGAGATTACGTACGCATTAGCAAACATCGCGAAGTTTTTGCAAAAGGTTACACCCCAAACTGGTCCAACGAAATTTTTAAAGTGGTTAACATTAAATTTTCTAATCCGATCGTCTATTATTTACAAGATTTAACAGGTAACGATATAAAGGGAGGATTTTACGATAAGGAACTGCAAAAGGCAAAACATCCCGACGTGTACCTGGTGGAAAAAATTTTGCGAAGAAAAGGTGATCAAGTCTACGTAAAATGGCTTGGATTCGATAAATCTCAAAACAGTTGGATTCCATCTAATAATGTTGTAATTTAACATTTTTTTTTAAAGAATAAAACTATTTCTGAATAACAATACTTTTTATTTACCATTGTTACCTACCTATTCATAACGAAGCAATTAGGTACATACTTTAATAAATTCATTCATTAATTCATAATAATTATTTCTTGCACTTCGGCAGCGGCATGCATGTCCAGCCGAACCGGAAAAACAATTAACACATATTCCTTGATAGGTACGTACGTCGCGAGCGAGGGGAAAAAAATGCGCTCCTTCCTTGCTACGTCACATCATTAAAGTAACGGTAAATGATCTCAGAACACATACACCTTTTTCCCATAGGTGCGAGAAGGATGGACTGATACGGCAAACTAACGTTAGACAGAAACAACAACAATCTAACGGGACATGATCTCAGTAGCCCTCTGCTATTACTCCTATTACTACTACTTTATTGTTTACATACTACTTAAAATATGTATCGATTGACGTACAAGAATCATTAATGAATAATATTTTTTTGTTGGAATGGTTTATTGACAGTGTAAGAAACAAAAAATACTTTCGAAGTTGCAAGAAGCATGTGTTTACCACAATATTACCATAGGCGGCGTCATAAAATTCTAAAAAGGTAAAATTAATTAAAAAAAATTCTTTTTAAAGTTTAGTTTCACCACAACAAACATAACAAATTGTCTTTAATGAAAAATTGAAACTTCCTTTTTTAATAATGCAAAAAATTGCGTCCTTTACGCCAAGAATTAATGTAATAAAATTATAAATATAATAACTAGATTTCCTATGAAAGATCGTGTAAGGAAACAAAAATGGATTGATAATGTCCATAGAGCAGCAGAATGGTATCCTACAGAGTCTAGTCGAGCTTGTTCTAAACATTCTGAGAAGCGTCATTTTTACAAACTAGGGAATAAAATTTTCTTATTGGACGAAGCAGTTCCAACAATTTTTGAGGAATTACCAACATATCTGCAAACAAGTGATTCGAGTATTAAAAGAGTAAGTTTTTTTAATTTCTAATTTCCCCTGAAGCATTTTAGTATTTTTATACATGTTACAAAAGTTTTAATGCTATTTATTAAATTACACCTTTTTTTGTTTTAGTCAGTCAAAAGAAAACTGGTGTCACCTGTATCTCATGCAAATACATCTGCTTTACAAAACCAAAAAAGTCACCTGACAGTCCAAGAAAACTACAGCTAAAATCCGTTTATATTTGTTGATAAGGAACATTTTTGTTATTTCTAGTTCCTCGAACGCAACGGCTTGGAACAATATCGTGCTAAAAGCCCTTTTGTAAACTATCAATCTGCTCTGTTATCTTTTCTACAATTCGGATTCATAATCATTCCTAAATTTCCCCTTTGTTTATTAAAGCCACCCTCGTATCTAACCAAATACGAACATTTGTCGCCCGCACATATAGCTACCCTTATTACATAATTCTTCCTGACAAAATTAAACCGTGTCGGAATACACGTAAGAAAAGACTTCCTGGTTTCATAACAACTTTCAGGATAATTACACGTGTACAAGGTACTAACAATAGATTTATTTTGGAATTTATTATCATAAGTCATCGAGGTTGTATGTGTATTTACATTTAGTAAAAATATAATAAATGTTAATAAACGTTATACGTAAATTCTTTGCGAATAATGGTAACAAAACAAACTCCCTCTTAACATTTTATGTTGCGCTACTGAGCGCTGTCTCGCGATCCCAATCGTCCTCAATTTGCAGTCGACTATTACCTGTCCCCTCTCTTTCCTAGTCTAAGGGTAAAAGTAATAAAAGAACAGCATGGTGGAATGAAACAATAAAGAAGAAGTGAAACTGAAAAAAACAATTATGGCAGAAATATTTAACAAATAAAACACAAAATAAATATGAAGAATATAAACTCCAAAGAATAAAGGTGAAACAATTGATAAATGAAGCGAAAGAAAAATCATGGAAAGAATTTGGTGAAAAATTAGAAACTAACAGTAAAGAAAATCAGAAACTCTTTTACAATATGCTAAAAAATCTGAGAAATAACAAACCGAAAGCAACACAGACAATAAAAAGTAGTACAGAAAGAATATTTACCAACACAAATGATATACTGCGAAGATGGAAAGAACACTTTCAATAACTATTAGGTGGACATGAAATCGACAATATAGGAAATCAAGATGACAATGCAAACGAAAAGACAGAAATGAGGAAGAATCAAATGAATGAATAGGAAATAAATATAACAGAAGAAGAGATGAATGAAGCTATTAGAAAATATAAGAACGGTAAAGCACCAGGACACGTTAAAATAACAGCGGAAATGATTAAGAAAATGGGAGAAGATGGTAAAGACATGTTACTGAAATTGTACAACAAGATCTAGCAAGAAGAAAAAATACCGAAAGACTGGAAAATAGGCCAAATAATACCAATATATAAAAAAGGGGACAGTAAGCAATGTAATAACTACAGAGGAATAACACTGCTAAGTGTTTACGAACAAATCCTGGAAAACAAATTAAGAGAAATTGTAGAACCGACATTATCAGAAGCACAGTGTAGATTTCGTAAAGGGCGTAGCGTCCAAGATCATATATTTACGCTTAAACAAATAACGGCCAAATTACAAGAAGTAATTAAGAAAAGCAATAGAAAGCTTATACAAACACAACATAAACTACGTAATAAGTCATAATAGCCAATCAGAAGAATTTATAACAACAGAAGGATTAAGACAAGGAGGGTTTATGAGTCCAGTACTTTTCACAATATTTATGAATGATATAGTGAAAAAATGTCAAAACGGAATTAAAAAGTTACATATGGGTTATAGACATCTACAACCAGTGTTCATTTCCGAATGTGCTTTTGCTGATGAAGTTGTAATTATGGCTGGAAGTGAAAGTGGCTTACAAACAAACCTGAAAATTTATAATGAAACACTAAAAGAATTTGGCATGAAAATAAATGTAGACAAAACCAAAGCAATGGTAGTAGGTAATGAAAAACAGCAAATACAAATAGAACTTGATGGAATATTGGTTAAACAGGTGCAACAGTTCAATTATTTTGGTGTAACAATAGACGAAATGGGAAAACAAGAAACCGATATAACAGAAAGAATAGAAAAAAGCAATAAATTATATTACTCATTAAACAAGACCTTCATCAATAAAAAAGAAATATCCCAGAGTACCAAAATAAAGATATATAAGGTAATTTATAGACCTGTACTGACATATGGCTGCGAAACTTTGGTATTAACAAATAAAATGAAAAAAAGACTAGAAGCAATGGAAATGAAATACTTAAGAAGAGTAAAAGGAATTACACTGAAAGACCGAATCCGTAGTAGCCAAATAAGAGAAGAACTGGAAATAAACCGACTGACTGACTGTTGGATTTACTTTCTGTTATATTGCTCCGGCCATTTCCGCCACCAGAGAGAAGTGTTTTACCAAGTAGGTATGCGAGTTTGATGTACTCCAAATATAGTAAAATGCAGTTTATAAGTTTTTATTAAGAGCACAAAATGTATCTTACTGTACTAAAGTAACTTTAAACAAACATCATTTTAATGTTTGAAATGCTTAATGTTTTAACTGATAAAAATGGAATATATTTTCTCCCTCAATTTATGGAGATCAAATTTATCTTCTAAAATTATTCTTTTGACTTTAGTTTAATTAGGTGTTGAATTTTGGCTTTTATTACTGGAACGCTTCGGTTTATCTTTGTTTCCGATATGAATTTCTTTACTTCATAGGAAGAACGATAAATTCCTCCGCCAATGTCCCGTTTGAAATATTTTCTTATTAATCCAAGTTCCTTTTCGCTCCAATTTCTTTTTGTGATCTTATTTTTTTTGTTACATTTGAAATTTCAGTAACAGCGTCATCTATAAAATGTAATGTAAATGCAATATGTCATTTAAGATATGAAGAAGTTATCGTTCCTTCATACTTTGTAACTTTCTCTGAACATATAGGAGTTTGTGCAAAAGTCTTTTGTTGCATATTGTCAGTAGTTAAATCTGAAATATAAACGCAATTGAAGGATTGCATTGTAATTTAGATTTTTATTCTAAGTAATATTAAACTAAATTGATATATTGTCACGTATACCTGTAATTTCGGTTTGTTGAAAGTCATCTTCTACAAGATGAACTTGTAATGTATTACTATCATTAGGTCCGCTATTTAAGACTATTTCTGTCCCTTAAAAATTCCTTAGTTTACAAATACTGCAAATAATAATTTCTCGGATGTCTTACCACAATCACCATTATTTTCTTGGGCGTATTCAAAGTTAGGATCAAGATGTATTTCCGCCAATGATTTACCTTTATAATCTGCTAAAGGATCTCCATTTTCCATCATTAAAAGTATTTTTGACACCTTTGCAGTTTGATACATATCAACGGGAAGTCTGAAGAAATTTTGTTAATCTATACATTCGTAATCAAAAGTTGAAAGAAAAATTAATTGCGTATGTATATATATATATCCTATTTGATAATGGTACACTCTAAATACTCACTCATAGAATTCTTCGTGTGTCTTTAATGTGTGACCCATGAAATCAGAAAATTGTTTAATTTCACCTTTAGTCAAATTTAGAATTTGCATCACTGTTGCAATTTGCTTTCTCAATTTGTTACTGGAAAAAGCTTCAGCATTTTCTAACCCAAGCTTCTTTGTAAGATATCTTATAGCTACATCCCCTTTTCCCCATTTGATTGTACTCTTGGAATTGCAAAAACATATTCATTGTCGGACGAAATATATTTATTCCTATTTTTTAGCAAAATGTTCATAAAGTCTGTAGCACGTCTGGTATTAGTATTACTACAGCTCTAGATCCTTTTCCACTATTGACTACTCTTTTGTATTTTTTTGTTAACACTTTTTCGGTTTCCGTTAAAACATTTTCGAAATCTGCCGAATAATTGTTTTTGTCAGTTTCATAATCTTTAATTTTCAAAAATTGAACATCTGCAATTCTTCTTCTATTGAAAACAATCAAGAGAGATAGAACGCATTGAACTAACTCCTTATATGTTTTCTCGTCATCTTTATCATTTAAAAATAAGCCTTTGCAATTATTTGCAATCTTTAGAGTTCCATCCCTAAATTTCTTAATGTCATCAACTAAAGGCAATAATAATGGCTTATTCCATCGTTTTTCCTGTAAATCTTTGTTTGCAAGTGAACCCAATTCAATATTCCACCTAGATTCAATAAGTTTTTTAAAATTTTTAACATTTTTTAACCACTGGTTACGGTCTGCAGCAGACGGACATTCGAAGCCCCAACTTTCTTTTAAGATTAAGTGACATAATTCATCACAAGCAAATTTCAATGAAGTGCCCAAATGCATTGCAAGACTGGGCAAGTTAAATGTTTTTGCTAAGGGATCATACCCTGTAATGTTTCTTGTAGCAGATACTACCCCGTCAAAATTTTTGGGATGTAATAAATCTTTAAGGTGTACAACATCATTATTAAAAATTTTACGGAAATCTAATAGCAACCGCGAAAGTTCTCTCATCCGGTTACTGCAAGCGTATGCAATGTGTTCTCTTTTGTGTTTTTTTAGGTATGAATCACCTAAATTGGCTATTAGTAAATCTTTTTTTGCTTCTAAAGAAATTTTATCACCCTTCATTAAATCAAACACCTGAAGTCGTACAATTGTTAATGGATTATGAAAAATATTTGCGAATTACCTGTTTTTTAACATTTAATTGTGAAATTGCGTTTGTAGGATCCGCTGTGCAAGCTATCAGTGTATGAGAAGAAGACAGAAGATTTTTCCTTTTTCCTGTTTTTATAGTATCATTGGAAGTGAATGCAGTGCATGATTTCAGATGTCGTTTCAAATAACATTTATCAAACAAACCTTTACAGTAAACACATGGAATGTCCTCAGTATCTTCTTGATCATTTTTAAAACGTTGTCGGTTGGGTCTAACCGTTCCTTTTAAATATAAATCGAAATTGGTACCATTCCTAAGTAAACCAAAGGCCTCACGCATCTGTTTGCTTTTTTTAGGAAACTTAAGTATATTTTTTACTTCATTTTCATTTGAATGATTTCGAATAATATGCCTCATGAAATTTTTTGTGTCTATGTCTTCGTCACAGAATTTGCAATGCATATCTTTTTTTCCAGTATTATTTTTGTTCTAAAAATTTACAATGAATGTTACCTTATAAAAAAAATATAACGCTTTATTTTCTGCAATGGCTGTTTTACAGAAACCATTGAAACGTTTCAAAAATAAAACTATGGATTTTGTTATCGCCCAATGTTTTTCACACAACTGGTATACTGTATTCACATGTACAGGGGGATAGTTAGAAGGATATGGATAATTAATGGTACGAAATTTTGTAAAAAAATCTTGTCGTAGTTATGGCATATGGTGTATATTTTTAAAATATTTTCAAGTTCGTAGCACTTCCGGTTATATCGGAAGTTTATGCCAACTTTGTTATTTTAAATGGAATGATACATTTCTTTACGATGAATTCGAATGAAACGTGAAACTTTAGGGTAAGTTCGATGACCAACTTGTACATGAAAGATGAACAGTTTTTGGGATAATTTAATTTATAGAAAAAACAATCGCGACCGCAGCATAAATTATAAAAAAACCATAACTTCTACAAAATACGACTTAGAGTGCTGCAATTTTTAAAATCAATAGTCAAGTCTTAAAGAAGTCTCTATTTTTTAAGTGGTTCCTTTTTTATCCTCTTTCGATCAACATGGATCCTTCCTACTATTTTATTTAAACAATTTTGAGTAATTTAAAATGATTAAAATAGGTAATTTAATTAATTTTAGTGTAATAAGAGTAGTTCTTGGATAATTGACAAATAACGACAATCAAAGCAAAATCATACTGAAAAACTTCTTTTAATTAATTTCAAGTAATAATTCGAAATTACTCAAAAATTTTGAAATCAGATTATAGGAAGAAACCATATGGATCGAAAGGGGATAAAAAAAGAATCCAATGAAAAAATAAAATATGGTAGGTGCCATTTGAAAAAGAAAACGAACTGATTCGTGTTTGAAGTTTTTAGACTTTGGAATTTTATTCTGAACGCCCTGTATAAATTATTAAAGACGTTAGCTCTGACATTCAGTTCCTACCACTTGCATAAATTTCAACACTCCAAGTCGCGTTTTGTGGAAGTTGATTTTTTATAATTTGGGTTGCGGTAGCGATTTGTTATCTATAAATTAAATTATTACAAATAATTTCAAGTTTTATTCGAATTCGCCGTACAAAAATATATCATATTCCATTTAAAATAACAATGATGGTGTCGACTTCGGGTATAACCGAAAGTGACAGATAACTGCAAATATTTTAAATAGATAGGGCATGAGCATTTAGGTAATTTTGTCACATTTTCAAAACTCAACCGGTATTATAAGTTTAAAAACTTTTAACGAACGGAAAATGTTGGGCGCATGAAACGATTACAATAATTTTTTTAGTTCTTAGAAACTCAAAAACATCATGAAGGGGTGGTTTCCGCGCCCCAACATATGTATATATTTTTGATCAGCGTGACGAACTCTACAACGTACTGTATTTTCAGGAAAATCGAGGGGCTACGGTCTTTTACAATTTGACTTTTTCAACTTTAACGCCTACGCTTATTTTTTTTTCGTTGTGCTCCCCTTTGTCACTGTCTGTTTTTATCCTTGAAACCAGTTAATCTGGTCACTCATACCTCTTATTTATAATAATATAATCAACGGTCGTTTTAAAATCTTTCATATACCTTTCCTAAAAAAGCTTACAGTTTTAACCGAACCGTAAGTATTAGTAATCGGAACAGTTTACAAAACAATCAGACGCAAATATAGTTTATAAACAAAACAATCAGAAGCAAAACAGTTTTCAACGGTTACATTGGTATTTCTCGCTTATCGTGACATTGCAATAAACATGTTGTTTTACATTACCTAAAATATTATTGGTTTAAAGTTATTCAAATTAAGATTTAACGAATATTAATTCTTTCTGTTTTAAGTATAATAAAACCAAATGATACGCATTTTAAAACAAGTTATAGGAAAGATTACAAACATTCATTACACTAGTGCCTTAGGCACAAATATCAAATAATATTTTTGACGAGCTATTTTTAGATTTCAGTGCGTTGACAAAAAATTTAGTTCACCTTTTTTTTGTCAAAAGTTAATGAATCCGGTAATTCACTGATAATTTCTGGATCAAAAGTATCACATCTGACTGTTTCTCTTTCCCTAATAGTGGGTGTGTTGCTTTTACATTTATTAACATAATCATTTTCGCCATCATTTCGTACAGTATTTGACGTAAACGGAACGGGTAATAGAGTAAAAAGTTCGGGTTGGATACTATTATTTTCGGCCGACTTCGTTTCCTTATCAGTAGAAGTTTCACTTCCGTAGTCATTAATATCACAATCTTTATCGTTTATCTCATCATTGTCATTGCTAATAGAGTTAGTTAAATTCGTAGATATCTAAAGTATTTGAGTACGACGGAAAACTGCGGGTGGGTTCAATATTAAATTTTTGTGCTGAATTTGACAATATCTAAAATTCAAACCTTTAATAAATTATTGTTCGCACATATACCTACCCCTGAAATCTTAACTTACTTCAGTTTTTGATGTAGAAGGTTCTTCAGAACTTTGCCCTCGTAAATTTGTAATAGATGAATTTAATAACTTCTTACTTGAAAAACTATTACCTGAATTCGATATTATTTTATCATTGTCATTTGGAGTACATATTGTCGGATACCCGTAATGAGTATGACGACAATCGAGTGACTGGTAATGGGTTATTGATTATTCTGACACCAGGGCAGTTTTAAAGAGAGACTCCGGACTCGTTAAGTAATCTGGTGAAAGGTATCAATAGATAAGGTCGATGTGAACCATCGATGAGAAGCCCTAAGGATGATCACGTAGTATTTCCCTTCACTTTCTAATAACTTCTTATCACTGATGATTACCTTTCAAAATAATTATTCAACTAAGAGATTCACGTTTCATGTAAAAATAACACCTGGATAATAATTACTTTGTTTATTAAACAAAAGTCAAAATACAATTTAATTGTATCAAATGAAATTGGGTACATTCACGACTTCCGAACTAATACTAATTTAAGTTAGAACAAGCATCCCTTTTTATACGAAATTTAGGTCAACCCTATGGAGGGGGTAGCAATTAGTGTCAAGGGGTGATTTATTAAGTAATGTCTTCGATAAAGTTGGGATGCAACACCTCTGGGGGAATTTAAATTTTGGATTAATCTTAAAAATACAAAATTTGTAAAAGAAATCTTAGCTTATACCTAAGGTTACATAAAAATCTTAAGATACCTGAGAAATTGAAGTAAAAGAGAAATATTAATAAAACTTATAAATTTGTAAAAGAAATCTTAGCTTATACCTAAGGTTACATAAAAATCTTAAGATACCTGAGAAATTGAAGTAAAAGAGAAATATTAATAAACTTATAAATTTAACAGTTAATAATTTTAGTGGCGGAGCCGTCGCTTTTGAATCGGTTGACGTGATTGATCTTCTTCCATACGCCTTGGTCTCTTGATCGACGGCGGTGGGTTGATAGTACAGCTTTTCCATCTCGGCGTCGTACGTTACTACTTCGGTTACGGTTGAATTTTCGTAGTTCCTATTGTTGTGAGATTGGTTATAGATGTTGACGCAGGGCCAGCAGCACGAAGACCTCAAGCGTGATTCCGGGTTCTTGGGTTCTTTAATGCAGCAGAGATAGCTTCTTATTATTGCGAATACGCCGAACCATTTTAGTGCATTGTAGAGCAGGGCGAGTGCAACAATTTTAAGATCAAACGAACTTACCTTAGTGAAGTTCGATCTTAATTATACGAAGCCTCGCCTGAAAAGATCATACACTTGTAGTACCCCTACTACGATCTAGATGCCACACTAATTTTAAAGAAACCTAGAGCTAAAAACTCTGTGGTGTTGGTAAGTAGCCGCACTAGGCACTGTAGGTATATGCACACGCGCCAATCGTCATTCCTTGAAAGCCTACTGCTGTCGCAATTCCCGGGGGTTAAACTGAAAATAACGGAATTGGGCGGGACTGATCTTTTCAGGCGAGGCTTCGTATAATTAAGATCGAACTTCACTAAGTTAAGTTCGTTTGATCTTAAAATTATACTCCGCCTCGCCTTCAAGATCATACACTTGTAGATGTTGAACGCAATTGCGACAAGCATACTATGGAGAAAATATTTATTTAACTGTAATAAAAATAATAAGTAAAAATATGCAATACAAAAACAAAAAACGCCTCTCTGGCAACAAAATAGTAACAAGAAAAAAAAAAACATATAAGAAAACTTAAGAATGTATAATTGCTCTTGCAAAACTGTCTCTGGCTTGTATGTTTAGGGGCCGGTTATAAAATCGTGCAAAAGTACTTGACTTCTCCGACCATCCCGCTGCCTTACGAATAATGTCTATGGAAATTCCGTTCCTGTGCGCTTTAGAGACAGCGGCGTGACGAGTACTATAGGCCGAAAATTTAGACGTATCCAGCCCGCTGTCCCTCAGAGTATTCCGTATCCAACGACTTAACGTCTGAGTTGAAGCTTGACAAAAAGGTTTTTTGCAAGTTATGAACAGTCTGTCTGTCGAATTGGGCCTAAGTTTTTTCGTTGCTACCAAAAACTGTTTCAACGTGGATGCCACGCAAAGATCTAAATCGTTAACAAAAAAAGGCAAAAAGAGAGATGGTTGAATAACACCGTCTCTAGAAGTCTTAATGGGCAACGGGATCTTAATAACGATACCTTCATTTTCTTCCTCTATATTTTGAATTTGAATTAAGGATAAGGTCTGAATACGTTGGGCCGTCGTCAAGGCTAAAAGAGTAACCAACTTATGCGTCAATTTAACTAAATCTAAATCGCAATTATGGCCCAAGGAGCGCAAATATTCCAAAACGATTGAAGGATCCCAAGTGCAATCGTATTTTGGAACAGATGGCTTTAATTTAGAAACGCCCTTAAAAAATCTGCGCAATCTAAAATCGTCTGAGAATCCCGACGGGGCTAACAAAGCAATGGCAGATCTAGCGCTATTGAGAGTACCATAACGCGCTCCCTGCTCGAACCATTCTGTAAGGAACTTTAGCACCAAAGGCACTGAAATTGTTAGAGGATTGGAATATGAAATCCTACAAAATTCCCACAATCTTCTCAGAGCGCTGTCGTATTGCTTCCAAGTGGAGACTCCTATCGACGAAAGCATGATGTCGACGGAAGGAATCGGAATTTCTCTGGAACGGAACGCTTCCCGGACAAAAGCCCGGCCGCCAGGTTAAGGTTGCGCCACATAGGATGCGATCTGTCGGAGAGAGTTAATAAATTAGCATTGGGATGCATAAGTACTAGTTCCTCAACTAACATAGAACAAAAAAGGGGAAACCATGGTTGCGACGGCCATAAAGGCACTACCAAAATTCCCTCTGCCCTATCAGAAAAAATTTTTTGCAAAACCCTGGGGATGAGTATGAATGGTGGAAAGGAGTAAAAGAAGAAAGATTTCCAACAAAGAGTAAACGCATCAACTGCGACAGCCTCAGGATCTGGTATCCATGAAACAAATCTTTCACATTTCTTGTTACAGCGACTAGCAAATAAGTCAATGTCTGGTGACCCCAGAACTGAAACTATAAGCCCGAAGGCATTTGCTGAAAGGGACCATTCTGTTTCTGAAGACACATTCCTAGATTCTCTGTCAGCCTGAACATTCTCTGATGATTTTATGTAAGAGGCGAAAATCCAAATTTTGCGCTCCTCGCACCACTGCCAAATTCTTCGTGCTATATCATTTAACCTAGGAAACTGAATTCCGCCCATTCTATTGACATATGAAATAGCCGTAGTATTATCCACCCTCAACAGAATTTCGCAATCTGATAAATCCTTTGCGAAACACTGAAGGCCAAAAAGAACGGCTAGCAATTCCAGTTCATTTATATGTAACCCTCTTTCGGAATCCGACCAACTCCCATTAGTTCTAAAAAGGCCACAAACAGCCCCCCAACCGGTTAGTGAAGCGTCTTTGAAAATCGTCCGAATGAAAGAAAACTTCCTAATGGGAGATACAGTCTTCAAAATATTTGACCTCCACCAGAGTAAGTCCCCATTTACCGCTGATGAAATAGACATTCGGGAATCGAAATCACCCCGAGAATTTTGTAGTGCCAGAAACTTGGCCCTTTCCAACCTTTTTGTGTACACAGGGCCAAACCGAGTTGACGGACATACCGAAACGAGAGTACCAATTAGTTGAGCAAAAAGTCTAATAGAAACAGTAGACCGTTGCAGATAATCTGAAACCAATTTAATAATCTTAAGTTGCTTGTTTGAAGGTATTCCGATTGTCATGCTAGAAGAATCAAAAATAAAACCTAAGTACTCTATTCTCGTAGAGGGAGTAAGGCAGCTTTTATCATAATTAATTAAAAACCCCAGCCTTTCTAAGAGACAAACAGTGGCTCGAATATTCCTTAGGCATTCAGCTTTATCCTTCCCTAGAAGTGTAACGCTCTGTATATTAAATTAATTAATTCGGTTAGCTGTTACAATTAATTGGCAATTAACAGAGAATTGCACCGACCTAGTAAGTAGAATACCAAGTCAGTATTTTTCATATAAAAATACTGACTACTAATGTTTTAGAAATAAGGACACAGAGAATGGACTTCACTCTCAGAAGTTAGTGTAGGCATTATTGAATTAGTAATCATATAGACAGATACTAAGATACCGTTAACTATAAGACATGAGTTGGGTTAAAAGCAAATAAAAAACAATTAAAAGTAATTATGTGTTTGGTCTTAATGAATAAAAACGAAATATATTACATGGCGACCCTGCCAACTCGGCAACCCTCTCAAATCAGAAGATTCCAGGATTTGTTTTAAAAAATTGTGAAGTTGTGACAAAGGAAGATGGGTCAAACTAAATCGACTTCTCAAGAAGTTACTGACACTGGGGTAGTCAATTCAAATTTTATAGTGCAGGAGAAACAGTTCAATGTTACCTTCGACGTTAAAGAGTGAATTGCTTCCGTCTACAGAATTCAACTGGATACTTCTGGGAATAGTACAGTGACTTACGATTAGTGAGAGTATTTTAATTTCTTTTATGATCATTTTAGTGTAAATGTGAAAAATAGGAAGAGATAATGGTGGTTTCAACGGTACATTGATATGTGGACATTAGTAAGTTACTTATTGAACTTTTACAATTAAGTATTTTTTTGTTCTATATAATATGTTGGTCAGCAGTTTGTAGTCGTATGGTTGATGAATTAGGATATGAATAGTTTTTCATTTTTATTGTAAATACAATTAACTAGGTATTACTTTAATCATTAAAATTTATATTATTTTAAGTAAATTATAATTTAATTAATGCAGCCCAGTTGGGAAGAGCTACATTTAACGTTATTAGGTATTAGACAAGAAGTTTACAAGGAATCAAAAAGAGCGATAAAAAAACAAATACCTAAATCTGAATTGGTGAAGCAAGATATTTCCAATAATTTAATAAAGCTTTTTAATAATTATACTCAGACTCTAGCACTACATTGGGCAGCTCTAGAAAGCGAACAAAAACAAGCAGCTAGACAAATTTTTCTTTCATTATGAGATAGAGTGTTAAGAGCATTTCAATTATTAAATATTAAATTTAAAGTACCACTGTCTTGTATAGAGATAATAGATCCTCTAATAGTAAATTCAGAATCTGAAGAAGACGACGAAATAGACACGATGGCTACGTCAGTAACAGATTTTTTTAATTTAGCTAGTAAGTTAGTACCTGCGGAATTCGATGGTTCTTTTGATAAACTCCAATCCTTTGTAGATGCTCTGACCCTTCTCAAAAATAATTCAAATAATCATACTGAGAATGCAGTCGCGTACATCAAAACACGTTTAATCGGACGTGCCAGAGATTTGATAACAGATGAATCAACTATTGACGACATAATAACAACATTAAAAAATGGCATTAAAGGCGAAAGTTCCAGGCTTTTGACTTCAAAATTACAAAATTTAAAACAAAACTCAAAAGATTCCGTTACGTACGCTGCTGAAATTGAATCGTTAGCTGCAAGCTTAAAAAGAGCGTACATCAGTGAGGGTGTACCACATCCGGTTGCAGAAAAGTACTCTACTGATTCGGTAGTACAATCTTTGAGTAAGAACGCGAACTCAGATAAAACTCGGTTAGTAATGGAGGTTGGAAATTTTTCCAATGTCCAAGATGCAATTACCAAGTTTGTTAATGTTAATTCCCAAACTAGTACTTCCAACGTATTCTATGTTAAACACCAGGGACGCAACAATAATAGAAATCGTTTTCGAGGAAATCCAAACAATTATAATAATCATTGGCAAAACAATAATCGCGGCAGAGGCAGACGAAATTTTAGGCAACACCGTCCTGCATTTAGTAGAAACAACAGCAACCATTTTTCTAGCAATGTTAGGTCTTACCAAACTGACTCAGCTCCGGAAAACCGACAGGGCCCCCAAGGTACAAACTTGGGGGAAGTTTAAATTCAGGTTTAAATTCAGCATTAAATTCACGTTTAAATTCAACTTTAGCCTCAAACATTTTTCATTTTGATCTTTCACTCTCTAATTTCGTATTTCTCTCTTCTGAAATGACGTGTTCAAGAGCTACCTTCTTAATTGATACGGGAGCCGATATATCGATTTTCAAACGAAACAAATTAAATTCTTACTCGACTATAAATGTGTCTAACTCGAGTACAATAAAAGGGGTCACGGATGGTATAGTTCATTCATTAGGGAGTATAACAACCAATGTTTCAGTAGGAAAATATAAATTAGAACATTGTTTTCAAATAGTCGACTCTGATTTTCCAATTCCAGCTGATGGCATTTTAGGACGAGATTTTATTTCAAAATACCGATGTAAATTAGATTATTCCAACTGGACGACGACTCTACGCATTGGTCTTACAAATGTAACCATTTCAATTCATAATTCTCCCGCAAACAAGATTTTGATTCTTCCTCCTAGATGTGAAGTTATAAGACAAATAGACGATTTAAAAAATCTTAAACAAGATGTCCTAGTACATAATCAAGAACTCATTCCAGGTGTATTTGTAGCGAGAACAATTGTTTCCCCTACAAGTCCATTTGTTAGAATAGTCAACACACTTTTTGAGAGTGTAACACTTAAAAATGTCAATTTGGAAACAGTACCTCTTGATAACTTTAACATATATAGTATACAAAGTAAATTTGAAAACAGAAACAATCTACTTATGCAACAGTTGAACGCAAACAATATACCGAATTTTATTAAGGATGATGTTATTCAATTGTGTAAAGATTTTTCTGATATTTTTGCTTTAAAAACAGATAAAATTACTGTAAATAATTTTTACAAACAAAAATTAAAACTAACTGATAATAAACCCGTTTTTATAAAAAATTATCGTACACCTAGAATACATAGAGAAGAAATAAATAGGCAAGTAAAACAAATGTTAGATAACGATATCATTGAGCCCTCCGTTTCAGAGTATAATAATCCAGTCCTATTAGTTCCCAAAAAGTCAGTTACAGCAGAAAAAGCTTGGCGTTTGGTCATTGATTTTCGTCAATTAAATAAGAAACTTATTGCAGATAAATTCCCTCTTCCCCGTATCGATGATATATTGGATCAACTTGGACGAGCCAAGTGGTTTTCAGTCATTGATTTAATTTCCGGTTTTCATCAGATTCCTCTTGATGAAAATTCTCGTGATTTGACTTCTTTTAGTGTCGAATCAGGCTCTTTTAGGTTTACTCGTCTCCCCTTTGGACTATCAGTAAGTCCGAACAGTTTTCAAAGAATGATGACATTCGCTTTTACAGGACTTTCTCCCGAATCAGCATTTCTCTATATGGACGATTTGATCGTTATAGGTTGTTCAGAAAAACATCACTTAAATAATCTTAAAAAAGTGTTCGAAACATGTAGAAAGTATAATTTGAAATTAAATCCTGAAAAATGTCAATTCTTTCGAAAAGAAGTTACTTATTTGGGTCATAAAATAACCGATAAAGGTGTATTACCTGACGAGTCAAAGTACGAGATCATCAATAATTACCCGATTCCCCAAAATGCTGACGAGGTTAAACGCTTCGTGGCTTTCTGTAACTATTATCGCCGTTTTATACCGAATTTTGCTAAAATTACACAGCCGTTAAACAAACTCACTAGAAAAAATTCCATTTTTAATTGGACTGAGGCATGTCACAATGCTTATACTTATCTGAAATCGGCATTAGTTAATCCTCGTATTCTGCATTATCCAGATTTTTCAAAACCTTTCATTCTTACTACGGATGCTTCTATGGAAGCTTGTGGAGCTGTTCTATCTCAGAATTTTGAGGGTAATGAATTTCCAATTGCTTATGCTTCTAGAGTTTTTACAAAAGGAGAATCTCACAAATCTGTGATAGAGAAGGAGCTAGCAGCTATACACTGGGCAATTAAATTCTTCAGACCGTACCTGTATGGCTATAAATTTTTAGTTAGATCAGACCATAGACCTTTGGTGTACTTATTTTCTATGAGGAATCCTTCTTCTAAATTGACTCGGATGCGATTAGATTTAGAAGAGTATCATTTTGATGTAGAGTACATTAAAGGTAAAGACAATGTCTGCGCCGATGCATTGTCCCGTATTTCAGTAAAAGACTTGAAGGAAATACATCGTAGTACATTAAATGTTTTTGCAATAACTAGGTCTAAAACTAAATCCAATTTTCCTCTTAATAATGATAGTAACAAACATACATTAGAAACTATGTCACCTGAACCCATTGTATACGAAACTATTAACAATTCTGACATTTCAAAATTACCGACACTTAAATTTGAAATTCGCCCATCGTCTGTTAAGTTAATCATCAATAATAAAAAGAAAAAGAGCGCTCAAACTATTCAAAGCATTAATGGCAATTTTGTTCTAGAACAAGTCTTGTCTCAGCTACAAACAATGGCTGGTGCTTGTAAGTATAGAAAATTAAAATTAAGAATTGATGATCAAATATTTAAAATGTGCACAGTAAATGAATTCAAGCAAATGGGACAGAAAATATTACAGAATATAAGTATTGTGTTATATAATGTTCCCGAGGTAATTGATGATGAGGCCGAAAAATCAAAATTAATAGAAAAATTTCATGAAGATCCCATGATAGGAGGTCACTGCGGTCAGAAAAGGTTGTTGAAAAAATTAAAAAGTTTTTATTTTTGGAAAAATATGTCGCGGTATGTTGCTAATTTTATTAAAAAATGTCATAAGTGTCAGGTTAATAAGATAAAAATAAAAAATGTTGAACCCTTGATAATCACACCCACCCCCCAAAAAGCTTTTGATATTGTTTGCGTGGATACTATTGGTCCTTTTCCGATAACTTCACGTGGGAATATTTACGCTGTTACTTTACAGTGTGAGTTGACAAAATATGTAGTAATTGTGCCAATTCCAAATAAAGCAGCCTCTACAGTTTCTAAAGCCATTTTTGATAACTTTATTCTCGTTTATGGTCCGATGAAACAGCTAAGGACAGACATGGGCTCAGAGTACAACAATCAGATTGTTATGAATCTTTCAAAATTGTTAAACATCGAGCACAAAATGTCAACAGCATATCACAGTCAGAGTATTGGAGGTTGCGAAAGAAATCATCGAGTTCTTAATGAATATATTCGGATGTATATTAATGATGTACATACAGACTGGGATGAATGGTTGAAGTACTACACTTTTTGTTATAATACTACTCCAAGTTCATATCATGAATACACGCCTTTTGAGTTAGTATTTGCCAAAAAAGCCAACATCCCTGAATCAATGGGATCCCGTGTTGATCCACTATACAACATCGAAGACTATTATCATGAGGTTCGTTTTAAATTACAATTAGTCCACAGTAGAGCTAGAGAGTATTTAGAAAAAATTAAACAAAATCGTAAAATTCAATACGACAGAAATGCTTCATCAACAGATTTAAAACAAGGAGATCTAGTAATGTTAACTAATGAAAATCGTAATAAATTAGATTCTTGGTATGAGGGACCGTTTTCAATAGTAAGCACTCATGGTCCAAATTGTGTCATAAAAAAATAAAAAAGGAAAACTCATGACAGTGCATAAGAACCGCACGTGTAAATACGTACAATAAGTAGATTATTAACCTAATATATTTAATTATAGGCTTGTGGCAGATCTGCTTACTTATAAAAATACTGACTACTAATGTTTTAGAAATAAGGACACAGAGAATGGACTTCACTCTCAGAAGTTAGTGTAGGCATTATTGAATTAGTAATCATATAGA
Source organism: Agrilus cyanescens (assembly GCA_947389935.1). Taxonomy (NCBI): domain Eukaryota; kingdom Metazoa; phylum Arthropoda; class Insecta; order Coleoptera; family Buprestidae; genus Agrilus; species Agrilus cyanescens. The sequence goes on along the minus strand of OX376709.1, from coordinate 13,669,753 downwards.
CAGATACTAAGATACCGTTAACTATAAGACATGAGTTGGGTTAAAAGCAAATAAAAAACAATTAAAAGTAATTATGTGTTTGATCTTAATGAATAAAAACGAAATATATTACAGAAGTAAAAAATCATCTAAATAGGCCACGGAAAGGAAACCTTGCGCCCTCAAAAGGGTAACAACGGGCTTGATAATTTTCGTAAAAACAAAAGGAGCAACATTAAGACCAAAACATAAACAGTTAAACTGAAATAACTGACCCCGAAAAAAGAAACGCAAAAATTTTTTACTAGACGGGTGGATAGAAACCAGGAAATATGCATTCTTTAAGTCCAGTTTTGCCAGATAAAAACCAGGTTGCATTAAGCGAACAACGGTGTTCCTGTCTTCTGATTTAAAATGTTGCGGATCTATGAATGCGTTTAATCTCTTTAAATTTAGGATAAAACGCTTAGAGCCATCTGGTTTTGGAACTAAAAATATACCAGAAATAAATTGCCCTTCGCAAGGCAAACATTTTGAAATGGCTCCTATTGTAAGTAATTCGTTAATAGACGAATTCAAGCTTCCAAGCTCTGACTCCGACCAGAGTGGCTCTGGTGGTACAAAGTTTTGACTGACTCTCCTAGCAAAGGGCAGTTTATAACCATGAATCCATGACAAAAGGACCGGATCTGAAGAGATCCGATTCCACTCATACGAGAAATTGCAAAGCCTACCAGCATAACTCCTTACATTTAGTGTCGGCGCCGGAAATCTGTCCTCCTGTAGCTCGGCTGCGGTGTTTTCTGAGGCAAGGATCTCCTGGACACCGCTACTTTCGGGCCGTCCTGACGCAGTGTCCGGAATTGGGAACGGGACGGACCTTTCAAGTTTCCCGACAAGGTGTTAACCTTGGGGACGGAAGAACTTGACCTCTGCTTGGGGAAAAGTTTCGGTTTTCTCAACTAGGAAGAGGTCCTATCTAAGGCTTTTGCTGACTGGATACGTTCTGACAGATTGCTTCCGAATAACCACCCAGCGTCGCCAGGTGCCTCAGACAGAGTGTCTGCCAAGGTTCTGTTCAGCTGCGCTTTCAAAATAAGCCTCCTTGCCTGGGATTGTTGCTGATGAACACTCGCTATTAACCTAGCGGCATCTCCAATGGATGACAGGAGAAAAGCTTTGTTAACTTCCTTGGAAGAGTCATCTACTAAGATACGGGTTAAAGACTGGCCCAAAGCAGATAAACTAGCGGCCAGTGCAGCTTGCACAACCTCAAAACGAGAATCCCTCATAGCAGCGGCTTCATTGACTGCCGCTTTTACCTCCGGGTTTATCTTAGGGGGTTTTAGTAGGGGGCAATTCTCTGGTAACGGATATTTCGCTATCAGGCTGTCACGAACATCCTCCTTTAGGCCCGCCTTCAAGACGGTGGACCAAATAGGAACTAGACCCCTATGAATCGGAGGGGAGGAAACAGACATTCCACTCCCATCATCTCCCAAAAGGCGTAACGTGTCCGGATCCAGAACCGGAACCGGAAGAGCCTCTCCTGGTAGCAAAAAAAAATGTGTTAAAGGAGTTTAACTAAGACGAACCCCTAGTTCCCCTGTCCCAACTTAAAAGCTTTAGAAACATGAGGAAAAACATTGCCTGGCTAATAATTAGGCACTACAAGTAGTACTAAAAAACTATGTATCTGTCAAACAGATATTGTTTCTCTTTTAAAGAGAGACCAAACCACTCTCAGTGGAAGGCAGACAGCCGGAATGCATCAAATGCAATCTACTTCGTCAAACGAATATAAAGTTAAAACAGACAACATAGACATGAAACGTGATCTGTCAAACAGACCAGTAAAAACGGAAAGCAACGTCAAACGTTACCTACATACCTGTAAGATCCACTTGTTGAGATGCGGATAAAGAAGGCACTGGAGAGTCTGCACGACTCTGCGACGTACTTAAATCAAAGGGATAAGCAAAGCTCCCTGTCTATCGGAAACTACAGCGTCTGAATAACTGCAACCCGCCAAGGGTTGCTGCACAGCTGGTAGCCTATGTAAATCAGAGCCTTCGCTAGCGATAAAAACCGAGGCGTTCCCCTCTCCCAGAACATCCTCCGCAACATGGCGTCGTTTAGCGACTGGAGCACTCAGTAAACCAATTAATTCATCGAGCCTCTTTTGAATAGAATTGGTTGATGACGAACGACGCTCTGAAGAACACGAACTATCACGCTTGCTCCTATGTTTTCCCATACCGAAAAACACCAAAACTAAGAGAAAAAACAAACACACGCGAAAGGAATAACTGAGCATCTAGACACACTAGCAAGGAATGACGATTGGCGCGTGTGCATATACCTACAGTGCCTAGTGCGGCTACTTACCAACACCACAGAGTTTTTAGCTCTAGGTTTCTTTAAAATTAGTGTGGCATCTAGATCGTAGTAGGGGTACTACAAGTGTATGATCTTGAAGGCGAGGCGGAGTATAATTCCTCCCAGTATGGAGAGTGCAGTGGTATACCAGTGTGAGTGTTGTATCACGAATGGTTTGTTTAATTGTTGTTGAAGTATCTCATCGAATTGATTTAATTTATGTTTGCCATATTTTAATTCCTTAAAATCGAGAGTGGTGAGCGTAAGGGGTTGGAGTTTGATAGAATTGAGAGTGATGTTATCCTTTAATTTTTCGCAGCAATCATCCAACGTAATGTCCGTGACGGGGATTCTGCTTGATATATTGCTAGAATCAATAGTTGTTTGACTTTCCAGAATTGTAAAGTCGGTGAAGGCTTTGCAGTTTCCATCTAAGTCCAACGTTCCCATGTGATTAATGACCTTTCTTGGTCGTGTGTGTTTTCACATAAGATATTTATTCTTGAAGGTTGAGAAACGACGAAGACCCATTGATTTGGTTGAATCTTTTGCCATATTTCTACATTGGCGAAGACGTGTTTGATTTGACACGACTTCGGAATGTAATTGGTTGTTTTTGAGAACAGCTCTGCTTCGCAGGTGGGTTGGTCCATTCTTCTTATGGTAGTCACCTTTTTACAAATCCATTCCGTTGGCACGAACTCTTGGCTATTTTCCAAGCTGTTCAACTACTTTTTCGCGTGCTGAATTTGCCTTATTCCTTTGGGACAAATCCTACCGACTGCACCAATTGTTAAGTTCTCAAAATGAGAAACTTTGTTTTTAAAAAATTTATTTAGGACATACACAAAGTATGAACTCTAGTCTGCAGCTAGAATGACTACAATTATACAAGCAATAGTTTTTATATATTGGAAACGGTTAACTAAGCATAATATCTAATTTCACGTGTACAGATGTTTAACAAGCATCTAACATATATAAATATAGATAAGGATAATAATTACTGCGTGGGAGGGATATGGTTAACTAAGTTTAAATTTAGTAGGGGTGAGTTCTTAAAATCTAATTGGTCGTTTAAAATTCTATTTTGTTTATTGTATCTGTTAATTTCTAAGCCTTCAAGTAGATCAAGTTTTAAACCTTTATTTTGAATGTGTAGAATTCTGTAGTCTAAGCTAAAATCATGTTGCTATTCAATAAGGTGGCTTGCATAAGCAGAATCTGATTTTTTATTTAAAAAACTCCTATGATGTTCAAGAATCCTTGTTTTAAAAGATCTACCTGTTTGACCGATATAAACCTTTTCACAATTATTATAATTTAATAGGAAAATACCAGAGTCAAACCCTTTAGGAGTTTTACACATATTGTTTAAAATAAATTTGCTTAAACTATTGTTTGTTCTATACGATACATAGCTGTTGTTGATTTTTTGAATGTGCTTACCTAATTTTACTGACATATATTCTAAATAAGTGAAACAATTAAAGTTAATAGGTTTAAGTTTGACTATAGGGTATATACTATTTATGATTTTGTTTTTTAACTGTTTGTTTAGTAATTTTTCAATAATGCTGTGTTTGTACCCATTGTTTTTAGCAATAGTATATATTCTATCTAGCTTCGAATTATAAGTTAATACAGGATTTGATAATAACACCTCGTAATTATTATTGTATCTATTTGAATCAATTGAAGTGGCTATGGTATCTTTTATGGTACTTATTACCCTCTCTATAGCCCCATTGCTTTTAGGGTGATAAGCAACCCTTAAATGTATGGTCAATGAATACTTCTTTTTCTACTTTGCTTAAAATTTTGTTAAGGAATTCCCCACCCTGGTCCGAATGTACCCTTTTTGGTAAGCCAAAAGTTGAAACAAATTTTAGGAAGTGAGTCGCTACTTCTACAGCTGTTTTATCTCTTAAGATGTAAGCCTGAATAAATTTCGTTAATTGGTCCTGAATGATCAAAATTGTTTCTTTATGTCTTTTTGAAAGATAAACTTCAGCTGTGTCCATATCGACACGCTCAATAGGGTAAGAGGGAGTTTCAGTTATCGTCATTGGACTTTCGTAAGAACGTCTGGTGGTTTTATTTCTTTTGCAGTATTCGCAATTATTTATATAATTCGTGACATCGGTTTTCATGTTTGACCAATCAAAAAATTCTTTAATTCTATTCATTGTTTCGTTTATTCCCTTATGACCATACGCTGGAGGGTCATGGTGCATGGAAATAATTTTCGGAATATCAGTTAAATTCCCTGAAGATTTGTAAGTTAGGTTTATTTGTATTTCTTGGTCGTCTGGGAAATGGAGTTTATTCCGCAAATAATTTATCATTCTTATCCGCAAGATACTTTCATTTTCCGATATAGTATATCGTAATAAGTCTTCATAAGAGACCAAGGTTAAAATTATTAAAATATTTTCAAAAATTTCTCGGGGTGTATTAAATGTGTTGATTATATAAGTTAAATGTGGTATTGATTTAGATGTTTTTAATTCTATTGGGTCTTTACATTCGGGATTTTCTGCATCAAATAAAATAAAATTCACTTTTTTAGAATTATCAGAAAGGAAAAGTACTTCGTAGCTGTGATTCTTATCATTAAGTTCCTTCATCTTGAACAAAATTTTCATAATCAATTCCTTCCGGAATATCTTTAACACCTCGGGTTAGAGCATTTATTTTAGAACAAGTTAACGAATCTTTATTATTATCAATTTTGATGTGAGATAGGGCATCCGCGTTTTTATTAAGCAATCCTTTTTATAAATTATCTCGTAACTATACTCTTCCAGTTTGAGCCTCCAGCGGACGAGCCTTGAGCCAGGATCTTTAACACTAAAAAACCATGTTAAAGGACTGTGATCTGTTATGATTTTGAAAGGTTTTCCGTATAGGTAAGGCCGAAAGTGTTTAGTGGTCCACACTATTGCTAGGAGCTCGCGCTCTATAGTTGAATACCGTGTTTCGGTTGGATTAAGCGTTCTGCTTCTGCGTTCTGTTTACTAAGCCGAAAGGCATTCTGAGAAACTCGAAATGCTCTTCATTTGTCGAAAAAGCACCTTTGGCAATAGAGTCCTCGTGAACCTCGATCTGGTGGAAACCGCTTGCCAAATCTAACGTTGAAAAATATTGCGAATGTTCCAAATTGTCCAGAATTTCATCAATGTTAGGCAACGGGTACCTATCATTGACAGTAATTTTATTTTAATTTCTATAGTTAATCACCATACGCCACTTCCGTTTCCCGGATGCATCCAATTTCTTGCGTACAATCCATATAGGACTAGAGTAGGATGAATGAATTGGTCTAATGATATTTTGATCCAAGAGTTTTTCAATTTGTGAACTGACCTCGTCTTTGTGGCATTGTGGATAACGATAATTTTTTGAATAAATTGGATTCTCGTGCTCCGTTTTGATTTGATGTTTAACTGCTGAAGTGAAAGTCAACTTGTCACCTTTCAAGTAAAATATATCAGAGAACTGATGACAAATCTCTAATATCGATTATTTCCCTTCAACATTTAAAAGACCTAACCAAAGGTTTTCATTTAGTTTCTGGATTCTATCTTTTCTTTGACCTAAAGTTGCAACTACAAATTTTTGGGTAATTTAAACAACTGAATATTATTAATTTCAACTACTTGATCGTTATCAGAGACATTTATAAAACTAATTGTAATTTTTCGTTCATTATCTGTTTTTACTAGACACTTAGGGATTAAAATTTTGTTTTCTATATTTTGTTTTGGAAGTAAACCTTCTGTACCAGGTTTAAAATTTGTCTTAATTTCTGCGAAGTACTCACATCGTGCTGGAACCACTATAGTATTAATAGTTTTAAGTTCTCGTTTCACAAAAAATGGAATAGAGGTACCATCTGAGAAAGTAATTCTATTTAATTTTAAATCTACTGTACAGTTATTATGCTTTAAGAAATTTATACCTAAAATTCTGTCAAAACCAATATCTACGTTAGCTAAGTAAAACTTTACAGTATGTATTACCCTTAAAATTGGTATGTATTGATTCCAAAGTTTCGAATAAGTTAGAATTTATACCAGATATTTTTATTTTATCTTTAGCATCGAATTACTTCATAAATTCGTCAAAAGGTTTTAAAATATTTACTGCAGCTCCCGTGTCTATAAGTAACGTAACTAATTTATTTTTTACTTTTAGTTTCACATAAGCTAAGTTTTCAACAATAGTTTTGATTTTATTAGTGGAAAAACAAATTAATTCTCTAAATGAAATGGAATTTTCGGGGGAATTTTCTCTTAGTTGAACGAACAGTCCCCGTTTTGCCCGTTCTCCGATGAGTTTAAAGGATTTTCGGAGAGTTCAGTCTCGCCGTCGGAATCTGACTCTGACTCTGAATCATCTCCAGCATTTAACGAGTTAACTTTAAGTTGTTGAAAGCCACGATAAGTAGAGCCAGAAAAACTGTGTCTTGGTTTTAATGAACCGAAAGTTGTATTTGTTTTATTGGGTATGTTCTCTGCCGATGATGGTTTAATAAATTCTGGTTTAGTTCTTTCAGCATTCGGATTCTTTTTATACATAATTTTTCTTGATTTGGAATTTTGATTTTTGTAATCAACGAATTTTTGACGTTCCTCTCGTTCTTTTAGTTGTTTTTTAAATTCGTTGGCGAGTGAATACGCTTTTTCTAGAGTTTTAGGTTTAGAAGGCAAAATAGCAATTTCTAGATCATGACTAATATTCATCCAAAAAAACATCTTAGCCAATTTATCAATAATGTCTGAAACTGCGTCAGCTTCCTCGTTTGTTTCTAAATCATTAGTCGCGGATACGACATGATTATCCCTAATATACGATATTCTATTGTAAATATCCTTTAAGTTAGTATTTGGTTTGGGTTTATAACGAAATAGATCACCCACTAGACCCTCAGTTGTTTTTTCTATTCCGAAATTATTTTCCAAATGTTTTTTAATATCATTCCAATTGTCCACTCTTTTAGCCAAAATAATTTTACCAGCTCTACTTACCAATTTGGTCAAAATCAATCTTACAAAATAAGCATTTTCGTGAATTTTGCAATTTTAAAAAACAAAATCAACATTTTCAGTGAATTGATGAAGGGGAATGTTGTCACCATCGATAATAGGAATCAATTCTGCTAATTCCTTCCTACTGTATGTTATCGTGGTAGAATCTGTATTTTCTACTAAATTTGCGTTTGAAATTTTTACTTTTTCGCTCGATTTAGAAACATTCTCTTCAACAATATCTACTACGGACATAATGAGAGAGAATAAAGGAAATTAAAATAAGGAAATTACTAAGTCGCCGACTTTGCTATAGCGATGCTCCAAATTAGTAAAAGTTGCACCTTCATGGAATCAAGCAGAGGGCGTACAGACGGAGTACCAATTTTTGGTTATTTCCTTAATCGATGTCTCGGAACGAAATCCAATGAACAGCGCTGGCGAAACAATAGAAACAGCGCACACTTTCTAAAGATTTTCAACAGATAATGCAATGTTCTATTTTCACGAGATTACGTTTTCACGCAATTGTTGCACATTCGCGAAAATCAGTTTTTGTTTTTCTACTTTTTTGTACGGATTATTTCCCACGTGACGGAAGAATCAATCCTACTGACTGCGCCAATTTTGTTACGCTATATTTTTTGGCAAAACAGTTTTTTAAAAAAAACACAGCTTTATTCAAAACAATATATCTGTACTCAATCCAGTCTGAAGCTAGAATGAATCTTTACAATCAAAAACTCACAGCAAAGGCATAAAAAAATAACTATCATAGCAAAAAGCAAAAGCTAGAAAAAACTACATAAGCGTCCTCGGTGTCGTGTAGCGATCAACCGTGGGATTCTGCTAAGCAATGCACATTACTCCTAATTTCACGTGAGAATTTTAGAATATTACATATTTATATCGACAATGTCAAACAAAGGAAAGAAATTAAGGAAGGAGATTATATTCACTTATCTGATTTTATCCCAGGTGTTGCTGGAAATTCTGTTGTGTCCTCAACGAGATTCAGATCCGTGCAGGTCTTCTTGATTGTGTATTTGATGATTGGCTGCTTTATATATAATTGTGCACTTACACTTCACGTTAATTATGTTTATGAGCTTTTATGAATTCACTTCACTGACTGTTGAATAAGTACCTCACTGGATTGCACTTGTATGCTTTGATGAATGTATAGTTCGACTTGTTTCAGATGAATTTGAATGATTAACTGATCAACACATTGAATTAACTGAATAATTAGTCGCCGTATTCCGAAAGTATCCGGCTCGAAGGACCATAATGTTTCGTGTTCTTTGGCAATAAGCAAAAAATAATTATTACTATTCTTGCATTACTGCTTTGCAGCTAAAATTAATTAGACGCGACACATTTATTTTCGAATAGTAGAGGCATTTATTTTCAATATGTTTATTATCTGTACATTTCGACCATTTCGACAGAAGGTCAAGAAAACACTACTATGACTTAGGTACTAGGCGGTTTAAAGTTGCCGGGTGTGTCTGTTGAATTACGACACTACCCTTATTCTCCGAAGGTCCGGCGAAGGAAAAAAATTATTGAGAACATACGGACCCATACAAAGCTAACCTACTATATTTCATTTTGACAATACAGAACCTATTTTGAAATATCTGATCTGAGTAATTTTACTTCGCCGGGAAGGTCACTTTTTAAAAAGGGTTTTTTATTAAAAAGATGTTGTCCGGGAAGAAGCCGTTAAAGTTATTAAATTAATTTAGTTGGATTAATAAAACAATTAAAGATGTTAGGTGTTGTAATTGGTTCGAGATATGTTTAACGACTGATTTGTCTTTTACAAAATATTCCCAAAGGAAACAATAAATGCTTACTAAGCCTTACGGCTTCTAGGTAATGATAATAATAATTATTGTACTGAGTATCAAGCTATTCCGTGTGAACGGAGTTGCATCAGCAGTTTTTATATATTCTCACACAAAACAGCCCGGATAACTCCTCCCTCCTTAAGTGAAATCTTTAGGGTGAGAAAATTAAATAATGAAATTTATTAAAGAAAATTGAAAAGATTTTTGAAACATAAAGATTTCACCTAATGAATCCCAAAAATAATCTAAAAAGAAAAACAAATGGTTAACTTCTTACGTCTAATTATTTATATTTGTTGAGGCGAAGGAAAAGCCTTTCTTTCATCTTTTTCCTTATCCCCACACTTGGTCTTATTTCTAGTTAAACACTTTTTAATTTTTTGTTTTAAACAAAATAGAATAATAATAAAAATTAGGGTAACCATTATCGTATAGGTCACTATCGCGTTTGTGTCGGCACTTTCACTTTCACTTTTGTACACTATGGGATCCACTGATTGTAACGTTAATTTTGATAATTGATCCAGATTAATTGCTTTTAAGTTTAGTTGAATCGGTTTAACATCAACTATATTATTTATATTAGGTGGCAAAAATACGGGTGTCTCTTTTTGCATAGTTTCTTGAACATTAACATATTTGAAATCTTTGGTTACGAATGAACAAGAATTTGGTAAACTTATCAAAAATGTCCCCTTTAATTTATGCACTTCTTCGATTTTACAATCTACATGAATTAAAGTGGGCTCTGGTAAAATATCAAAATGTATTTTTTTCCTCGTTTAAAACTTCAACTAATTGATCTGTGATTTTAACTGGAATGTGCTTACAAGATGGGTCCTTTTTTACTTGAAGAAGATTTTTGATACACACTTCTTGCTGATAGTTTCTTTCCAAATTATTGAGTGAGCAAAAATATTCTTGTTGCAATCGTTTACAATTATCCTTTAAATAATATATTTTATCATCAGCCAAAGCTACATAGGCGGTTGGCGGAATGATAGTCGTGTTTTTAATAGTGGGAATCGAAAATAAATGGTAAATATTAAACTTTGTCTTATCTAAAATTGGTACATGTAATAAAAATACTAAATGTTCAGGCGTGATATAAAATTCAACATCTATTGTTCTTAAAAATAATACGTTATCATAACTATAGTAAAAACCTTTGCTGTGAAACTTATCAAGCGTTTGTTTCATTTCTTTAATATGTTCCTCACTGATTATGTTTGGATGTAGATAATTTAAAGTGGCAAAACTAATCGAATTTTGCAATTCCATTATCATTGATTTGAAATCATTTATAATGTTTCCTATAGTGTAAATACTGGTTTGAATAATTTCCTTTTCTCTTATTTGATTAATATAACTCTGAATTGAAAGGAAATTTACCGAAATGTTACGAAAGGTATTTTCGAAATCTTGTGTTATTTTTTTGTTTATTGATAATTGTCTATTGAAATGATTAACTATGTTCTGCTGGTTTTGTTCAAGACTTTTAATCGCATTATCATAACGCGCGCCGTCATCTGCGTCCAGTGTACCTGATACAAATTTAAAAACTGATCCCAGTGCATATATTAGACCCCTTTTTTCTCGCGTCCGTTGTACTGAGAAAATATCCGGATGTATTTTTAAAAGTTGTTTCTTTAGTTGTTTATTTTGTTGCTGTAATTGTGAAATTTCGCGTAAAAGTTCAATATCCTTTGAATCATGTATACGTTGATGAAATGTTTCTAAAGCACTGTCTAATTTTGAAATTTGTTCGCCAAAAGGTTTTAAGGTGACTTTGTGTATAAAAGTATGATAACTTAACTGTATTCGTGCATTTCCTAGTTTGAAAGGTAAAATACCGGCGTTACTGCTCAAATCCTTAATCTCCACTACTTGAGATGTTATCTGTTGAAACCAAATTATTAGAAGGACCTGGTTGATTAACCACATCTGGAACAGAAGTTCCCTTTAAGAATGATTTTCTTATTGGTTTGACTTCTTGCTTATGATAAATTTTATTTTTCTGTGTTTCGATCTTATCATCTAAATCTTGCCTAATTATTTCTTTTCGGTAATTTGTAGCCCTTTTGTCACGCGTTAATTTTTTAATGTAAACCGGTTGATTAACTTGTATCGGAGTAAAATTTTGCCGTTTGCTATTTTGGTAGTTAGTTTGTTTCTCTTTTCGACCCTGTTCCGTTTTCCTAACTTGTTCGTAAAGCGATTTAATTTGGTCGTAAATTTCGCTGGTATATTCATGATAGTAGTTGTTGTCAAAAATATCCACTATATCATTTGTTTCGACGTGTCCAAAAAGTAATTCAATTGGTTTGTAATTTGTTTGAGAGTGTATTGTTCTATTGTATATAATGATTGCGTGTTCTAGGGCATTTGCCATAAGTAATTTATTTTTTGATGCAGTTAAAGTCTTAATAATTTCAATTAAGGTGCCATGGGCCCTTTCTATTTGTCCGTTACTGTTAGGGTGTCCGGCTGTGATAAAATGATAGCCTACGCCATGCATTTTTAATATGTCTATGAACAGTGAATGATTGAATTGGTTGTCTGCTATAATAAATTTTGGAAGTTTATATCGAGAAAACAATTTAAAATAAACATCTACAAGATCTGGCAAATTTGAAGAATTTAGAGGTTGGAACATAAAATACTTAGTGAATGAGTCTAACGCTGTTAAATATTTTTTGTTGTTTAAAGAAAACGTGTCTATAAAAACTGTTTCGAATGGATGTTTGGCAGTGGGGGTTAATTTTAATTGATATTTCACCGGGTGACGTTCATACTTTGCTTCTTGACAAATGTCACAGTTATCTACGTATTTTTGACAGGTTGAAGGAATATCAGGCCAGTAAAACTTCCTTAGAATTTCCGCTGTCAGTTCTTGAGCGCCCCTATGACCCGGGGTGTGAAATTTGGTCATTAGGTCCTGCTGAATTTGGTGATCGGTTACATCAGTTAGTAGTTTATTCGTGTAAATGAACTTAACTGAACCGTCAAAATTTTCGTTTTTTAGTCTGGCTATTTCTTCATATAAATGAGGTACCTTTGAATGAATGGAATTAATTACTTTTGGGTTAACGTACTCCCTTAGAATATTAAGAATTTCGTTTTCGTAATTTTGTTGCGTTAATTGTATTAGATATCTAGTTTTATTAAAAATATTGATGTTTTTAGATGTAGGTTTGGAAAAAAACGAAAAGATAAATTGGTTTTTAAAATAATTCAGGGGTTTCTCAGATATGGGTAAAGTCGCATTCACGTTTTCCTCTTGCGAATGTTGCGTAACTGTTTCTGTATTATCTGGTGGTTTTATTCTGATGTCCGAGATTATTTTAATTTTTGAACTTTTGGGTGCTGCCAAATTATTTTTATCACTGTCAAGATATTCGTCAATTTCGGATATGTCTATAGGTTCTCGTTCGCCAATGTCACCTGGATTGTTAAATAAGGATAGTAAGTCGTCTTTAGTCTCTATTGGGTTTGCCTCTATGCGTGATAAAAAGTCCGCATTTGTGTTTTTCTTACCCTTTTTATATATAACAGTATAGTCAAATTTCTCTAATCTTAGTCTCCACCTTACTAATTTTGAATTTGGCTCTTTCAAGTTAAAAAGCCACTGGATAGGTTTGTGATCAGTTATTATGTTAAATTTACGTCCATAAATGTAGGGCCTAAAGGTTTTTGTTGCCCAAATAATGGCGAGACACTCTTTTTCGATTGTAGAGTAATTAATCTCGGCATTATTCAGTGTTCTACTTACATACATAATTGGCTTGTTGTTACCTACCGTCCCCTGCGATAATATCGCACCTAATCCGACGTTCGAGGCATCGCATGTAACGTTAAACGGTTTTTCAAAATTTGGATACACTAAAATTGGTGGGTTGGTTAAGATCCTTTTGATAGTATTAAAGGAATTAATAAACTCGGTGGTATGCTCGATTTTAGCGTTCTTTTTAAGGCATAGGGTTAGAGGTTTGGTAATTGTTGCGTAATTCTGAATAAATTTGCGGTAGTAACCGGAAAGACCTAAAAATGATTTGATTTGTTTCATTGTTTTCGGTAAAGGAACGTTTTTAATTTTGTTAATTAATTTTGGATTGGGTTTTATTCCATTAGTTGTTACCAAATGTCCTAAATATTCTATTTCCGTTAAACAAAATTCTGATTTTTCTACCTGTACTTTAAATTTATGTTGTTTTAATCGTTTGAATACCGTTTCAATATTTTCCAAATGCTCTTCAAAGCTTTTACCTAAAATTATTATGTCATCTAGGTAAACTAGACAAATTTTGTTAATCAAACCCTGTAACACGTTGTTCATTACCCTTGCGAAACATGCCGGTGCATTTCGCAAGCCAAAAGGCATCCGCAAAAATTGCCAATGACCTTTGTCGATTGAAAACGCCGTCTTGTGTCTGTCTGCTGGGTCAATCTCAATTTGGTAATAACCGCTCTTTAAATCCAATTTAGAGAAATAGTTCGAATTGCCTAAAAGATCTAAAATGGAAGTCACGTTGGGAATAGGATATTTATCCTCAATGGTCTTTTCATTTAGTTTGCGAAAGTCGACGACCATCCGCCAAGTTACTTTTCCGCGTTTGTCTGGTTTTTTGGGTACTAGAAATATTGGTGAACTATATGGAGATGTGCTTTCCTCAATTATATTTTGTTCCCTCAGTTCTTTTATTTGTCTATCAATTTCGGTACGGTGTATTTCGGGAAATCGATAAGGTTTGACGAAAACGGGTTCATTTGAATTTACGGGAATTTTATGTTTTGTTGAATTTGTGAAATTTAATACTTCACCTTCCTTATAAAATATTTCGTGATAATTTTGACATAAATTACTATTTTATGCTGAAAATTTTTGTTTACGCATTCTTGTTGCCAAATTAGTGTCATACTTAACCAAATAATATTCATCCTATGTTATAATTTATTACTGCTTTCATTATTTCCAGAGCATCGGATCCTAATAGCATGTCAAATTCTGGATGGAATGGTACAATAAAAAATTTTAGGAATTGGCACGGTTGAAATAAATCGATATTCAAGCATTTATCATGTTTCGTTTCCGTGGTGATCGTTTTTAAAACAAAGTTTTCCGAATAAATAAACTTTGAAAAGATAGTGTTAGATATATTTGGGTTTATTAATGAATTAGTGGCTCCGGTGTCAATTAAAATTTTTAAACATATTCCATCATCTGACTCTATAATTAGACTAGGTAAACTATTAAATGAATTTTCGTTAAGGTTCGGGACAAAAATCGAATTTCGGCTATGGTTTACATGTTTTCCGAGGCAAGTTGCTGAAAATTTAGTACTTCCGACGGATTGTGATCGTTATAACCAAACATTTCATTATTGTCACACTTAAAATTTTCATTTTGGGTTTCGTCCATTATGTCTGTCGTATTTATCATGTCTGGGTAATTGTTAGTATGATTTTCTAAATTTAACAATTCAAAATTTTGTTGGTCAGTGTCGTAATTTGGGTCATATTCATAAGGTTCGACTTCTGTGAAGTTAACTCGCGGTTGTCGCCAATTCTTAAACGCCGTTCGTTAAAAATTACTCGATCTTAAACTGTTATTTTGTGTCGAATTTTGAAAATTTCTGTTCGATGCTTGCGGTTGATTTTGACTTTGATTTTGTTGTCTAAAATTACTTCTGGAAATTGTCTGAATGACTATTTACCAAATTTGCGTGTGATTGAGAATTATTTTGTGATGGGAAATTGGTTCTATGTTGTGGAATTTGTAGCCTAGGTTGTGCTAGATAATTTCTCGTAGGAACATTCCGATCTCGTGGATAATTATTTGCAGATTGACTAATTTGAGGTTTCGGTGCAATATTAAATTTTTGTTTTTCGGGAGGGTGCTTTGAAAAGAAATTCAGCGTGGTGCCAGAGGCTCCAGCAAAAGTGTTGTGTTCTTTTACGTCCAAAATGGTTTGAAGCATAATCGGACAATTATTGTATAGAATTTCTATTGCCGTCTGTTCGTTTACTTCTTGATAAATTGGTTTTTGGATTTCAGAAATAGAAGGATCCATGCGAATTTTGATATCTAATTGCGCCTGTGCAGTTTTGATACGATCTATGAAGTCAGTCATACTTTCATTCGTTTTTATTTTCATATTTTTAAATTGCTGCGATAAAATCTTTTTATCAGTTAAGTCACCAAACTTACTTCTTAGTGAATTTCTAAGGGTTGGCCAATCTAATATATATCTGGTCTACACGCTATAAAGCTATTCGCGTTATCTATTAGTTTACTACATATCAAACAAAATACGAATTTGTTCAAAGTTTCGTCCGTCGTTCTACCGTATTTTTCGTAAAACGACTCTACCCTAATAATAAAAGTTTCCAAATTTTCCGGCTTTCCGTCAAATTTTGGAAGAATGTCACCGTAAGTTTTTGCCGTCGCAACAAGTTGTTTTGTTGTCGGGGGCATATTTATTTCGTTACTAATATTACTAAACCCTAAAAATGGTTCACTACTGATTTCAAATTCGTTAGATTCTAATGTTATTGCAACAATCGAATCCCTTAAATTTTCAATTTCGTTATCTAAGTTACGTTGAACGCTCATAAGAATCTCAGCCTTAACACTTTATATTTGTACATAAATGAATTTAACAGATATAATTCTTAAAAAGAGTAATAATAAAAAAATATTTCTAAAATTTATTTTTCGAAAATTATACTTGAAAAATGTGGAAATTACTTCCTACCTTGATGTTGTTTTTCGCTCTTGAAATTTTTGTAATTCGTTCGGTTCTGTCCTCAGGACCAATTTTTCCTGGGAGACCGGCACGATGATTGAATTTCCTCCAAATTTGTGGGTTATGTACTCAGAGCTGCTAGGAGTTGGAAGACCCTTCGTTTTTGGAAGTTGTTGTATCGGTTATATCCTCAGAGCTGCTTGGAGTTGGGAGACCGTTACAATTTGTTTTAGGAATTTTTTGGGCAGTTTCGTATCGGTTATGTCCTCAGAGCTGCTTGGAGTTGGGAGACCGTTACGTTTTGGAAGTTATTGTCGTAGCTGTGTCGGTTTTATCCTCAGAGCTATTATTAAGTTGGGAGACCGTCACTAGCACGATTAAATTTTTTCTTCACCTATTTCCGAATTTTCACTCCATAAGGTCCTCTTGTTTCGCGAATACGGGATTACTTTGCCGAATCAACGCTTGCAAAAACCGGAAAGTTCGATGAAACATCCTACTTTGACTGCGCCAGTAATTTTACTTCGCCGGGAAGGTCTCTTTTTAAAAAGGGTTTTTTATTAAAAAGATGTTGTCCGGGAAGGAGCCGTTAAAGTTATTAAATTAATTTAGTTGGATTAATAAAACAATTAAAGATGTTAGGTGTTGTAATTGGTTCGAGATATGTTTAACGACTGATTTGTCTTTTACAAAATATTCCCAAAGGAAACAATAAATGCTTACTAAGCCTTACGGCTTCTAGGTAATGATAATAATAATTATTGTACTGAGTATCAAGCTATTCCGTGTGAACGGAGCTGCATCAGCAGTTTTTATATATTCTCACACAAAACAGCCCGGATAACTTCTGAAGTTAATAAATTGACACAAAGAAAAAGAAACTGACAAAAATGTGGAATTAATAAATTGGTAAAAGGAGATGTATTATGCATACAAAAGAGAAACTCAATATGATTCTTAAGACTAGTAAATTATTATATGTATAAAAAATAAAATGAAAACAATAAATTAATTCGTCTTTATATTGCACACATACGTTCCGTTCGGAACAAGTTGTTTGCAGGAAAAAGCATTTTGGTAATTTTAGTTTCAAGCCATGAGATCTTAAAATTTGTAATACTTGTGTCAAGGTAGCAAGTGTTTCTTCAGGGGTTTTTTCGCGAATGATAATGTCATCGAGGTACACTAATACCTTAGTAAAGCGTAAATTTCTCAATGCCGCATTAATCATTCGACTGAACACCGCTGGCGCATTGCAAAGCCCGAATGGTACACGTAAGTATTCGTAATGACCATCTTCAGTTATAAATGCACTTAGGGGAACGTATTTTGAACTCATTTTAATTTCATGGTAACCCGATGTCAAATCGAGGCTACAGAAAAATATGTATCCATTTAATAGCTGAATCAGAGGTTCAATGATTGGTAGCGGATAAACGTCTTTGACTGTAACTTTATTCAATGCACGATAATCTACACATAAGCGTTGTTCTTTACTTTTCTTACCTACCAATAATACGGGACTAGCGTACGGTGACTTAGATTCGCGAATAATTCCTTTTTCTAATAATTCATTTACAGTTCCCCGGATGGTTGAACGTTCACTTTCTGAAAATCGCCGTGGTCTAAACGTTATAGGTTTATTATCTGTTAATTCAATTTGCATTTCAACTATGTTGGTAAACCCAACTTCATAGGGTTCTTGCGCTATACAATCCCTGTCCTCGTTAAGGATATTAAGTACTTTTTGTTGTAACGCCGTATTTTCCATACCTATTTTATATTTTCTTCAGTGATTTTTGCAGTCGGTCGCTTTAAAACAACACAAGTTTTTGTTGTTGATAAAAGTAGCTCGTTGCCTATCTTAATATAACTTACATCATCTAATTCCGTAAAATTTTGTCCGATAAGGATATCAACTTCTAAAAGTTCTCCGATTACATGTAGCCAAATATAATTTTTTTGCAAAGTTGATTTTTATATCCGCGCTCACGTAGGAAATACACAACAGTTCGTCGCTTTTATTTATAGTTTTTAGTTTTGCTGAGTGTTCAAATTCAACTGGTATTAATTTTTTTAGTTTTTAATAGTTTTACATCAGGGTTAGAGATTAAAGAGCACACCGAAATCGATAAAGGATTTAGCATTTTGCAGGTTTGTTGTTAGTAGTGTAAGATGACCGGTTCTAATTCAGAGGAGGAGAGGTTACTTAAGGTCAAATTGATGGAAGGTCATTGACTTTAAACTTGAGTGTATGTAGTGGTCGAATGCTTCACAATGAATTGAAACATATGTACATGTATCGGTAATGGAAAATTAAATACGTCTGCAGTCGTCTGAAGTTTACGAATCTTAAATACGTTTACATGATAATGTAGAGGAAGTGGAGAAAAGTGTAGGGTATAGACATATGAAATAAAAGTGAAGTCGTTATAGTTAACGATTCTTTATTTTGATATAAATGAAGTATGTAAGAGATACAATCAAAATATTGAACAATAAGATTACATTAATAGTACTAACAACTTGTAGAAATGCGAAAGAGTCGGTGATATAGCCCTGGAGAAAAGTGTAGGGTATAGACATATGAAATAAAAGTGAAGTCGTTATAGTTATCGATTCTTTATTTTGATATAAATGAAGTATGTAAGTGATACAATCAAAATATTGAACAATAAGATTAAGTTTAGGGTATAGACATATGAAATAAAAGTGTTATATTTATCGGATAATAAGAAGTTATATGGAAAGTGTGTCAAGGTCACAAGTGTTTAAAAAGGAAAAGGAAGGTGTAGGAGAGGGTGGAAAGTGTGTCAAGGTCACAAGTCTTTAAATAGAAAAAAGGAAGCTGTAGGAGAGGGAGCTATTGAAAGGTAGG
Organism: Agrilus cyanescens; assembly: GCA_947389935.1. Lineage (NCBI taxonomy): Eukaryota > Metazoa > Arthropoda > Insecta > Coleoptera > Buprestidae > Agrilus > Agrilus cyanescens. Next base: position 13,650,882 of record OX376709.1, on the reverse strand, counting down.
TTTATGAAAACATAATGGATTGGAAGAGTTGACGCCTTTGCTCATAAGTATTGCAAAGAATACAGTACAGCGTGTGCGTATCATCGATCTCGTAAACAAAGCCCGACTTTTCGCAGAGGTACGATTGAGTCCCCTGACGACAAGGTCGGCAGCACATGTTTACGACATCGCAATGATAAAATGTGCAGCTGTGGCAGAAAAGCAGAGGTCTGTTGTCAAAACACTCTTGACAGCAGAATCCTGTTTCAGCCGAACAGCTTTCACGCAGACGCCAACAATATCTGTATTGGAGGAAGGTGGTTTCATTAACAGTTTGCCTGAATGGTGAAAGGACAATAGATACACGAGAAAGGTCCATGTTAATTCATAAGACCCTTCTGGTGAAGTGATGCTCTCTCAGGTTGACAAGGGTTTAAATAGGAAGGTATGTGGTGGGGAAAGAGTGGGGAGAGTAGTGGGGAATAGTGGGGATGTAAGGAAAGTGGTATAGAGTAGTGTGGTAGCGAAGGTGATGGTGTAGCAATATTTTTTATAATGAGGTGGCATCGCAAGGTAGTAGTAATTTTTTAATTGATGAAGGAGTGGGGTAATTAAAAGAGTACATAAGGCGTAATATGTGTTATTGAACCTGTTGTATTCGTTTATGAATTTTAATAGACAGTTGTCGGAGGAAAAACTTTTTGGTGAGAATAATGGTGTCCAGATAATGGTAAAAATTTTCTAAGTCCAGATAATGGTAAAAATTTTCTAAGTCCAGAAATTAAAAAAAATATATTTTGAGGGCAGGAAAAGAGTAGTATGAAAAATAAGTACATGAAAATATGGATAATGAGGTGTAGTATAAGGAGACAATGAAGTATTTAATGAAATACTTCAGCGTAAAAAATGATGGGGGTAAAAGTGTAAAAATGAAGCTTTAGAAATGTTTTTGAAGCAGAAGGAGTTGAAATCGGGTAATAACTTATGGTGTGGGAAGAAGGTCCCTAAGTGGAAGTACCCGAATCTGAAAAAATTTTTGAAAAAAAAAAATAAAGTTGACAAAAAGTTGACACCTTTAAGCTTAAAAAAAAATAGAAGCAGTTAAAAAAAAAAAAGTGTTCCTCTTGGAAAATGTAAGTTGAACAGTGGGCTAAATGATCCCACCCTGAAAAGTCCAGAAATATTTTTTTAACGTGTTTCACCCTCATACTTTGACCCCCGAAAAGTGTATGAAGGGTAGATGATAGGGAGAAAATGTCTGAGTAAAAAATGTTTAGTGTTCCATGAAGAACAATTTGCTTCCAACGAAACTTGGAGAACGTCTGTAATGGGAGAAGTAATTTCAACCCTAAATTTCAAGAATTAATTAAAGGTATAAGGAGCGGTGCTAAAAAAAAAGGTACCTCTCTCACTATTGATGTCGAAGACTGAAGGTACCACTTGGCAATGTCAGAAGTATCAAATTCAGACAACTACCCCTCTCGGACTTAATGCCTCCCGACCTCCCCCCACCAGCCCACCTCGGCGCCCTGCCCCCCCCCCCCTGTACCCATTTCCCTATGATGTTTTTCAGCGGATTTTCTTCTCAACCCCTTTTCCACCCCTTTTTTCATCCCTTGCATACCTATACACAACTTCTCCTAGGGGAGATAAATTCACCAAATTTCACATATATGTCTTATTCACAACTAACCTAACCTGTTTTTTTTTTTTTTTTTTTTTTTTTTTTTTTTTTTTTTTTTTTTTTTTTTTTTTTTTTTTTCCCAAAATATTTTAGGACCATTTTGGTTGGTGGTTTTTTTTTTTTGTTTTTTTTTGGTTTTTTTTTTTCAAAACAACTTACAAACTAACTCTAACAAACTATTTACTTAACTTATTTACACACTTACATACTAACCCTTATTTACTAATTAACTTATTTACAACACTTACATACTAACCCTTATTTACTAAGACTACATATATATACATTTACACTATTTACAATTTACCTTATGTACTACTATACAATATCTACCTATTGGTAACCGACGTCAACTGCTGCTTCGCGGTGTCAAGCAACGTTTTCAGTCGTTCCAACTTCGGACGCTTTGCTTCCTTCGCGCGCCTTAAGACGTCCACTTCCTGATCGATCTGGTGGTCCTCCTCAACCAGTTCGACCCGTTTCTTTAACAAGGCTTCCTTGTTACAGGCAGACTTCGCCACTTTTGCTTCAAGCTGAGCGATCTCAGCTTTCCGCTTAGCGATCTCAGCTTTCCACATAGCGACGTCGTCGTCCTGTTGCAAGATAGCCTTGTCGAGTTGGGAAATGTCAGCGCGCACCTTCTGCTGCGCAGCGCGCCTTCCTTCCCAAGCGGACGTCAAATACGCCATCTTTTCCAACACTTTCGGAATTATCCCAAAGGCGCTTTCCAGACTATCTATGTCTTGCGATAGAGTCGTCTGAGAAGGCGTCGTTGGGGTTTCTGGAAGTGGAGAAACAGGCGATGGAATCGGCGTGAGCGTTGGAAGTGGAGAACCGCAGTCACTTGACACCGAAGCAGCACTTGTCATCGTCGTCGCCGTTGTCCAGGTACACGTCGTTGCCGCCGCCGTGAACGTGGACAATGGCGTCGGTACCGTGTTCCTCCTCCTGGTCGATGGCGTAGTGGTTGCGCTGGTGGATGACGTCGTCGAAGGACGCATCCTTTGCGTCATCCCCAAACTCCTCTTCTTTCCACCAGCAGCAGCAGAACATGTTGGTGGCGCCGACACCGCAGCTATCGCAGCCATCGTTGTGACGGCGACCACAAACTCGCACTGTAAAACAAAATTATTAATTAACAATTACACAATTACTTCAACAATATTAATTAATACTTACACCACTTGTTCTTGATTTTCCGTACCGGCATTTCGGTACGGCAGGTTTTCGTTGTTGTTTATTTTCATTTTCCATTTTTAATTTGTTATTAATTTTTATATATTGATTGAAACGTCTTCGCAGTACGAGAGTGGAGAGAAGAATGAGACGACGCTCCGCTTGCTACCTTCCCTCCACACTTCTTGCATATTTCTATTTGCTGAATAAGCAATGGTTCACACGCTCGATGAGCCATGTATCACAACTTTTATGTGTGTGTGAGATGATACCAAACACCATGTCTGCCCGTAGGTTCATGACATTACTATACATGTAACCTATTTCTATTTGCTGAATAAGCAATGGTCACACAATAAATGAGCCATGTATCAGAACTTTTATGTATGTGCTGCTGGTATACAGGTGTTAATCAGAAAGTATCCACACCTCACTCTAACTTACATTATCATTTATAGCTCAAACAACTTCTCTTTCTAGTTTTTCCTTCTTCGCACAAACACTTGTACTAATCTTAACTTTTTTTGGTTCAAATTATTTTAGGACCTTTTCTACTTTATCCTCAGAAGCTGTTTTTTAAAAATAATTTATTTATTTTTTTTTTTGCTATATTTTGTAATTAAAGAAAATAAAAGAGAGTATAAATTATATATATATATTTATTTATTAAATATACGTTTTAAAAAGGGATCAAGTAAAAAACAACATTCAAAATAATTATTTATTTAATTTTCTATTATTATTACAACAAAGCTGTAAAAACTAAAATTAAAAACTATTTTCACAATAATAATTATATTAAACATTTTCTATGAAAACGTTTTCATATAAATCAATGCCCCGTGGTCCTCGGCAAAAACGACGACAGTCCCGTTGAAGGAGCTCCATGAGAGCTGGACCTCGATGTGCTGGCACAACTCCTCGAAGGGCCTACCATCACTAACCTTCCAAATAGTGAAGTTTTCTGTGGTGGTGCCAGTGAAGTTCATCTTCTCCACCCTGATGTTAATTTCGGTTGGCACGGAGCCATGGAAAATTACGGTATATTCAACCATTTTTATATTGTTAACTAATTGTTGTATTGCTTTACGATGGTGTTAGCGATCTGTGCTGAACGTTGTGAAAACTTCAGTATTTATTCAATTTAGAGGAGGAGGGATATGAGTGGGGTAAAGTTAAGTTCAATACAAGTGTTTGTGCGAAGAAGGACTGATACATGGCTCATGTAACGTGTAAACCATTGCTTATTCAGCAAATACAAATACTTTTACTTCTATGTATGTATGAGATAATACCAAATACCCTTCACACAAACACTTGTATTGATCTTAACTTTACCCCACTCATATCCCTCCTCCTCCAAATTGTATAAATACTGAAGTTTTCACAACGTTCAGCACAGATCGCTAACACTGTCGTAAGGTTGTACAACAATAAGTAAATAAATAAAGATGGTTGAATATACGGCAATATTCCATGGCTCCGTGCCAACGGAGATGAATGTAAGGGTGGAGAAAATGAAGTTCACTGGCACCACACAAGGCAACTTCACAATTTGGAAGGTTACTGACGGTAGGCCCTTCGCAGAGTTGTGCCAGCACCTGGAGATCCAGCTCTCGTGGAGCTCCTACCAGGGGACACTCGTCGTGTTTGCTGAGGACCACGGGCCAACCGTTTATATTAAAACATTTAATTGAATTTGTTTTTAATACTATAGCTGTATTGTTTTTTTTTTTAATATAACTGTATTGTATAAAAATAAATAAAATCTTTATATTTATAATTTATTTTCTCTTTTATTTCTTTAATTAAAAAAAATATATAAAATGATACAATATAACAGAAGTTTATTTAATATAATACAATATAATTTAAAAAATATAAAATGATACAATATAACAGAAGTTTATTTAATATAATACAATATAATTTAAAACATCATTTAATTTTAATCATTAAATTTACTCAGTAAAGCAGACTTAAGGTTAGCCAGCTTATTTTCGATTTCTTTTACCTCCTTTCTCGTTTCAACTACCGATCTGTTCAACTCCTCGAGCTCCTTCTCTTTCCGCTTCATGTACTCAGTCAATGAAGCAGCCTTTGTCTCTCTTTCATGCAGTACCACTTCTCGTCGCCGCTTTTCCTCCTTAGCACTATTTATGGCTTCTCCTACTTGGTCGACTATCTTGGAATAATCGAATGGAGCAGCCGACAACCTTCGTGTGTACGATCGCTTCTTCGGCTTCATCGATATCGACTTCGTTCCCGCCACCGCCATCGTAGAGGTGCTAGCCACAGGCTCTACCATCGTTACCGTGGTGGCACCTCCAACACACCCCTCACCTTTAGCGGATGATGAGAAGGAATCGTTTGGAAAGAAGTTTTCCAATATATCAGCCAGCTCGATTTCGTTCATATTTAGCTCAGCAGCTAAATTACCACCGTTACCCTTTTGTTCAACACTCATCTTACCACACCGTACCCACTACAGTTTCAGTTTATATTCTTTTAGCCCCTCTCCTTATGCCCTCTCTACCTTACACATCCCTCCCCTTTTCCTATCGCTATTTATTGTCCCTCGCGTTCAGCATTCCTCAGTCGTTGTCGAGGTATACCTCTTACCGCTAGCCGCTATGATCCCTTGTCCGGACTGCGATGCTTCCTTTACGCGATCTGATAATTTAAAAAGACATCGATTAACTTCTTGTCGGAATCGAGCACAGCTCCAACGTACGTCGCCTCTGCCGAAGAAAAAACTTAAAATTGCTACTCCTGCTGGTTCTTCTGACCGCTGGTGTGATACTTGTAACATTTACGTTCCACAACATTCCTACAGCGGTCACCTTCGCAGCCTCAAGCATAAACAAACTTGCTGCTCTCCTCTTGAGGAAGGAATTACTTTCCTTTCGTCCGCGTTCGCTAACAGAATTGTGTCCTTTCGTATTTCATCCCCCAAGTTCTTCCTGTCGTATACCGACTTTTTCGCCGAAGTTTTCGACAAATGCTTGCGTGTTATTCGTAATCAGATACAACTGCATGACACGCTTAAACTAAATCTTGAACTTTTCGGACGGTATGTGCATGATGCTAAACAATTGGTTGACGTAAAATCCTTCAACACCAATAACAAAGTTGTCACTCAGTCGACGGATCTTTCCAATATTCTACAAAGCTTCTTCGACGTTCTTGAGGGTAAAGCTTCTGAATTTCAAGAACGAGAGTCAGGTAATTTATCATTCTCTCTTTATATATATTTCACTTGTGTTTGCTATTATTTCATTCTTACAGGATGGGCTTTGGAAAGAGTCCTTTTCCTAGAACTCAATTGCAACAAGTACAATCCCCTTAGAGCTTCGTCTTACATTCCTCTACCAAAACAAATTGTACTTAAGAGAGCTGTTGTGAACGTACGAAACGATGACCAAGCCTGCTTTGCGTGGGCAATAACCTCGGCTTTGTATCCTGCCCAAGCCAACCCGCACAGAACGACTTCCTATCCGCATTACTCCCGCACGATGGACTATGACGGTATCGATTTTCCTATTAAATTAAACGACATTCCCAAGTTTGAAACGAAGAACCATTGCTCTGTGAATGTTTACGGGACTGAATACGTTTTGAAGGATGGAAAATGGATCTGGGAAATTGTTGGCCCCCTCTACTACTCGTCCGTCAAACGAAGGCTGCACATCAATTTACTCTTGCTACACGATGATCGAGGAAATAATCATTACTGTTGGATTAAGGATATGTCCCGTTTGCTCTCTCAACAACTCTCCAAAACAGAACATCGCAAATTCCTATGTGACGGCTGCTTGCAATACTTCAGCTCTGTGGCTCACCTGCACCGTCATCAGCGGAATGATTGCAACCACGTTTACACGACGCTGCCAACTGCTGATCTCAAATTGGATAAGATGGGTAGGTTCATCCCTAATAACGTTTTAAAATTTCAAAACTACCACAAATGTATCAAAGTACCTTCTGTTGTTTATGCAGACTTCGAAACCATATTGCGACCCATTCATACATGCTTTTCCGATCCTAACAAGACCTCCACCACACCTACCCACGAACATCAACCGCACTCGTTTGCTTACTTGATTAAGTGCTCTTTTGACGATTCCCTTTCAATATTCAGAACTTATAGAGGACCTGATTGTGCTAATCAATTTGTTACAACTCTTGATCAAGACGTTTCTGATATTTATCACCGATTTTTAAAGACCCCCGTTCCTATGATACCCTTGACTGATGAAGAAATGCGACTTTTCTCTGAAACGACGTCTTGTAATATTTGCGAAGAGCCCTTGCTAATCGATGATGTAAAGGTTCGCGATCATTGTCATTTGACTGGTAAAGTTCGATTAGGGGCTGCTCATTCCAGATGTAACTTAAACTACAAACTACCCAACTTTGTGCCTGTATTCTTCCACAACCTTTCCGGTTACGATTGTCATTTATTTTTAAAAGAAATGGCTGTCAACGATGTTAAATTTAGCGTAATTGCTCAAAATAAAGAAAAATACGTTTCCTTTACCAAATTATTGCGAGTTGATACTGTTCCCGGTGTTTCAGATAACTCTACTCAAAACGTATTTGTTAAAATTCGATTTCTCGATTCCTTTCGTTTTATGGCTTCCTCCCTCGATAAACTGTCTGAAGAACTCGATCCTTCTCAATGCTTCCAAGTGAAGAAGTATTTTTCTGATCCTACACACTTTCAACTTATGCGACGGAAAGGGGTTTTCCCTTACTCCTACGTCGATGATATTACTAAACTTGACCAAATCAACGTTCCCTCTCAAAGTCGATTTTTTCGATAAATTAACATCTCTACCCATTTCTGATGAAGATTATGAAAGAGCTGCCACCGTTTGGAAAACCTTTAACTGCTCCACTCTCGGAGAATATTCTGACCTCTACTTGAAAACCGATGTCCTACTGTTAGCTGACGTGTTCGAGAATTTTCGTGAAATATGTATTTCCACTTACGCCTTGGACCCCGCTCAGTATTACACCGCTCCCGGGCTAGCGTGGGATAGCATGTTAAAATTCACTCGCGTTAATTTAGAACTTCTAACTGACATCGATATGTTAAAGTTTTTCCAAAAAGGGGTACGCGGAGGAATAAGTCAGTGTGTTCAAAGAATGCATTTCGCCAATAACCCACACCTTCCTGATTATGACGCATCTGCTCCCACTTCCTACATTATGTATTTGGATGCTACCAATTTGTATGGACACAGCATGAGTCAATACCTTCCCATATCCCATTTTCGTTGGCTCACCGATGCTGAAATTGATGAATTAAATGTTCTCGATTTACATGCTTCTTCTGAATACGGTTATGTACTTGAAGTTGACGTTCAATATCCCCAAAACCTACACGATTTACATGCTGATCTTCCCTTTTTAGTTGAAAATATTATTTCTCCTGGTAATGCTAATGGTAGAGTCAAAAAATTGATCCCGAACCTTATGACTAAGACAAAGTATATTTTTCATTACCTAACGCTTAAACAAGCTCTCCAGAGCGGATTAAAATTACTTAAAGTGCATAGAGCTATTCAGTTTAAACAGTCACAATGGTTGAAACCTTTTATAGATTTGAATACTAGAAAACGCAATATGTGTAATAATAACTTTGGGAAATCTTTCTTTAAATTGATGAACAACAGTACTTTCGGAAAAACGATGGAGAACGTTGATAAACGAGTTGATGTCAAGTTAGTTACTCATTGGCAAAACGTTGGACGGTACCTTGGTGCTGAAAGTTTAATAGCTAAACCCAATTTCAGAAATTCAAAAATTTTCACCCCCCATTTCGTAGCTATTCAGATGAATAAATTACACATTGTTTACGATAAACCGCTCTATGTAGGTTTCACTATTTTGGATTTATCAAAAGTTGTTATGTATGACTTCTACTACGGCTTTCTTAAGCAAAAATATCAAGAAAATATTTCTTTGATGTATATGGATACTGATTCCTTCATTCTTAAAGTTTTCACCGAAAATTTCTACAGAGATATGATTGAAAATATTCATCACTTCGACACTTCCAATTATCCTCATGATAATAGTTTCAATATCCCTATTACCTCTTCTGTTATTGGCAAATTTAAAGACGAATTCCCTAATAATCCCATTAAAGCATTCTATGGAACCGGAGCAAAAGCTTACTGCGTTGAAGCCCTTGATCAAATTGTTAAAAAAGCAAAAGGTGTCAAGAAAAATGTCATTAAATTACATCTTCAAATCGATGATTACCTACGCGTCATTAGAGATGATGCCACCATTCTTAAATGTATGAATGTTTTTGTTTCCGATCTGCATACTATGTTTACCCATATGAAAACGAAAGTAGCTCTCTCTCCCAAAGATGATAAACGTTTCTTAATTCCGAAAACAACGAATACTCTTCCTTGGGGACATTACAATATAAAAAACTCAAACAGTTCCCTTTCAAAGTTCGACGGTGCCGTTGATCGGTTTATACAAAATTTTCATCAACCGTATACCGACGACTTAACGGTTGGAGAATACTTTATTAAAAGACTTTTCGAAGCTTCGTCACTTACACAGGAAGCTATTGATAATATTTATGAACACCTACTGTAATACCTACTTAGAGTTCTGTTTAAGTATAGCTTACGCTGAAATGTCACTCAATGTAAATAATTTATCCTTAATATTGGTTGTATTGTATAAATAATAATAATAAAACGTTACTACACAACTTGTTTGTTTACTATTTTTATTCTACGAAATATATTCCTCAACTTCACAAATAACATGTGTACCATTTCTACTATTACAATTTATTGTTTCAATAACATTAACAATGAATAAATTTTCTTATAATCTTCGATATTACTTGATGGCCATTTGCCTGAGTCAGGACCGCTCTGCCAGCCTGCAGCTTTCTCCGTTCCTTCTCTTAAAATATTTTCTTCTATCCATTGCAGCACTGTTTGATGACGACCATTGATGTTTGGACTTAATGTATACGGAAGCCGAAATAAATTGATCAGTTTAATACACTTTTCCAAATTTTTCGGTTGTGCGTAGTATGCTACATCCAGTATTAAGTCATCCACACACTTTAACAATGTAACATACTTTTTCTTGATATTTATTACGGAGAACTTCTTCTCCCGCATTAGAACTGATCCGTTTGTTAACATTTCCTTTAAAAAATATACGTCGTGTCGCATGAAATTATACTTTGTTTTATTTAAAATCATTTCGACATCATCAACCGTTATTTCCACTGTTTCACAGCAACCTTTTAGAAATTCATCCACCAATTCGTCACACCTTTGCTTTCTTTCGAATATGAAGTATAAAATATCGAACGATGTCTCTTGTGTTACAGTTAACCATTTGAATGCTTCCTTTGGTACTGCAACTCCCAACTTCGACAACACAACTTTAACTCTATCTAAATCGTTTGATAGTATTGCTCTTCGAAGGTTGAGTATGAGGACTTGCTTTTCTGCATGATACAACTCGTACGATAATGAATCCATTTTTATAAAAATTATACTTAAAAATCGTCAGGATCGCTCTCATCGACCACTAAGTAGCCTCCTATTACGATTTTATCGTATTCACCTTTTAATTCGAATTCTTCTGTCACACTATCCAACTCTGACGCTACCAAATATCTTTTCAAAGATAATAAACCCTCTTTGTAAAATTTAACTTCAATTACGTAACTTTCAACCATTACTACGTCTTAAACGTTCAATGCAGCAGCTAACGATTACAACTGATTAAACTCGTCACGTTTTATCTTATTTATAATCATACTTTGGGGAAGGGGTAAAGAAAAACATTATTAACATTGCAGACTTTATTATCAGAAAAAAAAAACTAGGGGATACATTACAAAACGTTCGTTTTATGAATCCAGCTGTTATGAGATTGGTTAAGCCCCAACCATTTGACGAAAACCATGTCACCTTTTCGTCTTAGCACACGTTCCACCAAATAAACATCTGGATATTTCGCTTTCTGTAGTTCCATACCATAAAATCCTCCTTTTATGTCTTCCCCTTTATCATCCTTTAAGTAATACATAATTGGATGTGACAATTTTATGTAGCTAATCGTAAATAATTCGTTAGACCAATTCGGGGTATAACCTTTGCTAAACAATTCACGATGTTTACTTATTCGTACCCGGTCTCCAACTTTAAACTTAATTTCTCGTAAATCCACCTTCTTTGGATTGTTGTAAATACTTTCTAAAAGTGTTTCTTCGTTTCGTTTATTAACTTTGCTTGGTCTCATTCTGATAGTTCTGTGAACCGAATTGTTATATTCCTGTACTATATCTGGTAATAACTTCAACCATTTGTAGGATCCTTGCAAACTAAAGCGTTGCCACATTTTTGATTTAAGTGTTCGATTTACCCGCTCCACAACTGACGCTTTCTTGGTGCTATACGTTGAGTAATGGTTAATTTTATATTTTCGCATAACTCGTTTCACTTGTTCGTTGTAAAATTCTTTTCCCAAGTCAGTTTGCATATTCTTAGGAATACGTTTACTTCTTTTGAAAATTGACTGTAAAGCCCTTCCAACATATTCACCTGTTTTGCGTTTTACTGCTTGAGCCCACACAAATTTTGAAAAAACGTCTATTACAACCAAAATGTATCTAACACCTTTATTTTCTCTCGCATACGGAATCATTTCCACTAAATCGGCTTGATGAAGATCATCCAATCCTTTCACTATCACTTTACGACGTGTAAAATTAATTCTCGCAGGTATATGCAGTTCTTTCACTAGTTCTTCTTTCACATTTAACATTTTCCTTATAATGAAGAACTACATGGACGGAGCTGTTCTTGTTGGTTTAGAACTGCTAAATTTCGCACTACCTGTTCCTCTGTTGTTGCAGAGTATCTAGCCTTATTTTCAGCTCCTTTGCTTCCTTTTTTAGTGATTCCACCATTACCACTAATTCGTTTTTCAGATCATCCTTCTTTTTATTGGTTCGTTGAATTTCTTTCTCTGCAAATTCCTTAACTTTTTTACACTCATCCTGAATCGTGATTTTAGTTAATTCAAAACTCGTGTCTATATCATTTTTCATATCTTGCACAATTTCCGTCTTCAATTTCTTCGATACTTCTTCATCCCCTTTCCTAACAAACGCTTCTACATCTTTACGCTCTAGGTTTACTTTTGTTGAAAAGACGTCCGTGATTCCGACAGCATTCTTTTCTATTATATCGTTCACCTTGTTTGTTATTTCTTTATCCCTGTCAGTATTATATTTTTCAAGTTCTCTTTCCAAATTTTTAATCGCTAACTCTATATTATCACTAAAAGTTTTCATCATCATTTCACCACTCTTGGAGACAGCTGTTTTCAATTCTTCTCGTAAATACTTCATCCTTCTGACACCTTCACTGACAGCACGATCCTTTACCTTTTCACACTCGATTCTGATATGCTCTTTTGTTAACCGATCTTTCTCATCTACATACATTTTAGTAGCTGCATGAAACCCAGCGGTAGGCTCGTTCAAATGTGTAATACGCTTATTAGCCACATCAACGAAATACAACACTTTATCGAATGCTTGTCTAATATCGGTTACATCATCTTGCGATAACAGACGTTGCACCTTCTTCTCCAAAAATCGCACATTCACAGCATCATGCTCCTGCTGAGGATCACCGATTCTTGTTAAGCGGTTATGATTGAAATCATGAACATTGCTGAATGCTTGCGAAAACAATCGTTTTTTTTCTAACGCACGTCCGAACTTATCAACCGTCATTGTCTAACTAATAAGCTTAATAATTTGTTTATACGATTATATTGCACTCACGCAACTTAAAAAATTTATTTGTGTTCCATTCGTATCGAACTTTATCAAGACGAGGATTCAGAACGTCAGCGTTAAATGTGTCACCATCATAGTCTTTAATAATTCCTTCTATATAGTCTCGAGGTAGAGGATCGAATTCTTCCAAATATTGAGCAAATCGAGAGCTATTAATATAGTCTATGTACGCTTTCTTCAATTGTTCAAAGTCATCATTATCCTGGTCTGTGTTTTCATGACTCGTTGTTGGGTCTCTTTCATAAACACTTTCTTCCCTTAAGAATGAAGGAGCACCTGGTAGTAAGGTACCTGGAGCATTCGAAGGGTCAAGCTTTCTAATTTTTATTGGTGTTGACGAAGCTGGAACGTCATCTTTCAACCAATTACTCACTTCTGGCTTTAATTCTTTTTTGATCTCTTCACCCAGCTCTGATTTCAAGTTAAGAAGCGATTTTGTAAGTGGTTGATATGCTTGCTGCAACAGGAGATTCTCTCCTGCTGTCGATTCCTTTAACATTTGTAATTTCCTCTTTACCGCTTTCCTAACTTTGATTAGTTCTTTCTTTGCTTTTACATCCATGCTCTTGTCAAGGTTGTCTTTTAACAACTGATTGACTTTATATCACTTACATTAATATATATTTATCGAATCCTAAGCGATATCTTCCCTCATTTATACCACAATCCTTGTTTATCACTAGAAATCCAAACTTCTCTTTCCAACACTCTGCACAAATATTTTTAAATTGGTCAAAAGTCATGTCTGTAGTTACATGGTCTGCGAAGACGTGTTTGAGATTTAATTCATCCTGTTTAAACAGTATTATTAAATTTGCATTATCTCTAATTAAATGTTTGGGAATCTGTGCATATGTTTGATTTAAGTAAAAAGTGTCGATTGAGTTATGTCTTCCCATACTAAAGTATTCCCTTATCTTATTTTGATTTTCATTCGCAACATCGTCAAAGATGAATACAGAATTAGGTCTTGCCTGTGATGGGGCAATTACATCGTCAGAGTCTCTATAGGGAAAATAACCAATTCCAGCAATTGGTTTCAATAATTCGGCTAAATACTTATATTTTGGTTGATACAATGATTTGGAATAAACGTATACGTTTGCGAACCGTAAACCGTTCGGTTGCTCCAAAAGTCCTATAATCACATTTGTTTTTCCACAATTTGAAGGTCCGGCGATAATGGCTCTTATTGTGGATGGTAGTAATGGACCCTGTCGATTTATTTTCCTGGCAATATCGAAGTCACGATTGGTTATGGGTAGAACAGATGGATGTTGTACTATCCGCATGTTTATTGATGATTAAACGGTTTGCGCATGTGCTCTCGGATATATAAATTTAGAGTTAACAGTGTTTATGTAGTCAGTTCGTTCAGTATAGTGAGAGAGCTAACACTACACATGTCCCATGACACGAGGTTTTCTGAATAGGTTTATAGATAAATTACCTATTGAATTACACCTCCCAGGGTATAACTTTTGCGGTCCAGGGACTCGACTAAACAAACGATTAGCTCGAGGTGATATTGGTATAAATCCCCTTGACGAATCTTGTAAATTACACGATATTGCTTACGAAACTTTTCCAGACATTTCCCATCGTCGAATTGCTGATAAGGTTTTGGCGCAACAATCATTACAAAGACTAAAGTCGCCGGACGCGTCGTTTAGTGAACGCTTGGCAGCTCTCACAATTGCTTCAGCTATGAAGGGTAAAGAGAAACTTGGAATGGGACACAAAAAGCGACGTCGTAAAGTTGGTGGTTCAATTCCGTTGCGGAAAATAAAGAAGAGAAGGCGAACAAGAAAAGGAGGAGCTCTACCGTTTCGTAAGCTAGTGACATCTGCGAAAATTGCTCTTAAGAAAACGAAACCTCTCCAGCTGATACATGCTGCTAAAATAGCACTAAATACAATTCGTAAATTTGGAAAACGATCTAAATCTCCCAGAATCATTCCTATTCCAAAGACAGGTGGTTTTCTACCGTTAATTCCGATTTTCGCTGGACTATCAGCGCTTGGAGCTCTCTCTGGCGGTGCTGCTGGGATAGCTAAAGCTGTACGTGATGCGAAAACAGCACAACAGCTAGAAGAAGATAAACGTCATAACGCTTCAATGGAAGCTATTGCTCTTGGAAAAAGTATTTCAGTACAACCTTTCCGTAAAGGTTTCGGTTTATACCTTAGACCTTATCAACAAAAAAAAAAAACGTAAAATTTTTCGTAAAGTTACCTAACCGTCCTTTGACAGATTTGGATTTAGTCAATTACATTAACTATTTACAAGTTCCACATTTTCGGGGAATCTTCATGCGTAACGAATTACCCAGAAAAGTTAAAAGGCGTGAAAGTGGAATTGTTAATTTAGATTTAGACACAGGAACTGGTACACATTGGACAGCGTATGTAAAACGAAATGACAAAGCTATGTACTTTGACAGTTTTGGAGATCTCCGTCCACCTAAAGAATTGGTTCAATATTTACAATCTTCCGGACCTTGTGCTATCACTTATAACTACAATCGTGTTCAGAACCCCTCAGATTTTAACTGCGGCCATTTAGTTGTCCAATTCCTTAATGAGACTACGCAAACCTTTTCTTAAAAACAAACCATCAAACTAACTTCGTTGTAGTAGACAGAACGTCAAACCGAAAACATGTCTTACACATTTACCTTGACTAATACAAAGTCGGAGCTGCAAATGATAATAAGTCCACCAATTTTTTTAAGCGATGATGATGAATATCAAATTGCTTTGTTAAATTTTGAAGCATATAACAGTATTCCGAATATCGATGAAACTAACAACAAATTCTATTTTGAAGGTTCTACACCACCAGTCGTTGTTCTTCCGGAAGGATCCTATGAAATCGATGATATTAATCATTACCTTCGCGAGAAATTGCGACATACTGATGATGCTATTGAATTGTTTGGAGACAATACTACCTTAAAAAGCCATATAAAAAGTACCAAAAAAGTCAACTTCGCTCCTACAGATTCTCCCGCAAAGATATTGGGTTTTGAAAATAAGCTTCTACCATCACTTAAAGAGGTGTCTGATCATGTAGCTGACATTTTCAAAGTAAACACGATTTCAGTGATGTGTAACCTCGTAACTAACTCCTACATACATACCAGTGATGGTGTTAAAGGACTAGATGGACATATACTACATCAATTCTTTCCCAATGTACCCCCCGGATTTAAAATTGTTGAGAATCCTACGAATCTTATTTATTTATCAATCAACACTCGTGTCATCGACTACATTTCCCTTAAAATAGTTGATCAAGACGGTAATCTAGTTAATTTCCGTGGAGAGCGTGTCACAATAAGACTGCACTTACGAAAAGCGTAACATGGTAGTGCAATATAGCTGTCCCCAACGATATTCAAAGAATAATAGTACTATAAAACTACTACCACAATCCCGGATGCTTATTTCGCCTACAACCATTAAGCGATTAACACCGCTCAATAAACAGTTCCTTAAATCTTTGGGGTTGCGATTGAAAAAGAGGAAACGGTAAAATGGTAGCAGAAATACTGAATGTTACCGAAAAAGCAGTATTCGATAACGCTATAGTTAACGCTGATAAACATACTCATCAACCTTATACGAACTCAACTTTCAAAAATAATGATACGATACGTATTCCAATAGAAAATGAAGATGTTTACACTTTGCCTTCTAGTAGTTTCCTATACATAGAAGGTCGTTTGCTTCTTAAAAAGGATGGAAAGGCAACTGCGAACACTTCTTTTATCCACAATGGAATTTTACACCTGTTTGATGAAATTCGTTATGAATTAGGCGGAAAAGTTATTGATCGAGTCCGTAATCCTGGCATGGTTACAACAATGAAAGGTTACGCATCTTACAACGAGAATGAAAGTAAACGTCTCAGCAACAGTGGATGGTTGCCTCCTGCTTTAAGCGATCTACAAGGAATTAAGCTTAATTCTGTAAAACTAGTAGATTCCAACGGTTACTTCAACGTTTGTATTCCACTACGTATGATTTTTGGATTTGCAGAAGACTTCCGAAAAATAATATTAAACGTTCGACAAGAATTAGTTCTAGTTCGCAGCAGCACTGACAATAATGCTTTATATTGCTCAGCAACGCCACTTGAAGATGTACTTGTACATTTGGATCAGATTTCTTGGAAAATTCCTCATGTATCTGTAGCAGATGCTGAACGTTTGAAATTGTTGCGTTATGTTGATCGAAATTTAAATATGGAACTTTCATTTCGGAGTTGGGAACTACATGAATATCCGCTACTTCCCAAATCTTATTCTCACAACTGGAATGTGAAAACAACGTCACAATTGGAAAAGCCTCGCTTCATTATTTTCGGATTTCAAACAGATAAAAGTAATAATCTTGCAAAAAATATGAGTGCCTTCGATCACTGCAAACTAACCAATTTTAAAGTTCACTTAGGATCTACTATGTACCCGTATGATAATTTGAATTTAGATTTTGATACTTCTTGCCGTTTTATATGAAATGTATGCCAACTTTCAACAATCGTATTATGGTAATGTAAGTGAACCCTTATTCGATCCTAAACAATTTCTAGTCATTGCTCCTCTTGTAATAGTAGACTGTTCTTATCAGAATGAAACTGTTAAATCTGGTAGTATAGATATCCGTATAGAGTTTCAAACTAAAGAAAATATACCAGACAAAACAGCAGCTTTCTGTTTAATAATACATGATCGTGTGATACGTTACAATCCGTCCACAAACTTAGTTCAAGAAGTATAAAACACAACGATTACTTCCACAATTTAGTTTTCTTACCGGTACTGAACAGTGAGCATGATGACTTTCTTATTGGACGTACAAGGTTTTCAGTGTAGTGAGAATCGATTTGTTTTTAAAGAAGTAGCTGTTGTTGCTCTAAAAGAAGAACCAGTTTATCATTTCACATTTGAACCACCATTTCCATGGGACGCTCTCCCCGTTCGTTACAGAAGTCAAAATCGTTCGTTAAAAAGAAATTTTCATGGGTTATATTGGGATAACGGCGATCTTCCGTACTCTACACTTTATGATAGAATTTACTCCATATTGATGGAGTCAACAATTGTATATGTTAAAGGATTACAAAAGATGATGTGGTTGCAGAAATCCTTTCCTACTGTTAACTTTGTTAACATTGAAGATATCGGATGTCCAGCTCTCTCCAAACTCCCAACTCATTTTAAAGTTAAAGTGTGTTCTTATCATTTATTTACAACCGCTGTTGAACAGAATTGTGCTTATAAAAACGTTCTTTTATTAAAATATTGGTTGTCTTTACACTCATAAATTGACTGTATTTTTTTCCTTTAAACAAATAAAACACGTTCATAATATAAATTAGATTTTTATTTTTTATATTCTTATACAATGTTATACATTTTACATGTTGGTTGTCTTTACACTCATAAATTGACTGTATTTTTTTCCTTTAAACAAATAAAACACGTTAATAATATAAATTAGATTTTTATTTTTTATATTCTTATACAATGTTATACATTTTACATATGTATTTCTAAATCAGCCGCTTTTCCAACAAATCCTTTAAGGCAAATTGATGGATGACCCACTTTATTAACAATTTTTTCGTTTATGTCCTCGATTTCTGCATCCGTAAAAGCTTCTGCGTGTCTGCACGGAAGAAATATGATAAAGCTGTATAAATCAGCTAATAGACGAGGTCCCCATTTTGTATTCACCTTTTTGAAGCGTTGCACGGGATACGTTTGATTCACTTCCAGTGATTTCAGAGCACGTATTTCTTTCTCTTCATAACCCACCCGCACATTATTAAACTTTTCGATAAAGGTTTCCATGTTATACTGACTTAAATACACTCAACTCTGTTATGCATCTACCGCTCCTTCACTCGTTCGCGTAACTTATGTAAAATCCCCTTCCACTACATAAGCTTCAGTGGAGGGGAACTTATTATACAAACCACGTTGCTCGTTTTAAATGTCTCAGTTGTTATGGAAAAAAGCAATCATGATCAGTGTGTCGTCGTTACTGATTTTAACATATTTGTATAACAATACCCTCTACATTTCCCGACCTGATAATACTATTGGAGATGAAGCCTATGTTTGTAAAAATTTTAATAAGGATATTGATATGTCTTGTACATGGAAGAAAAATTGGGATACTATTATTTTAAGAAATGTTAATGGAACAAATGTTTTTACAGTTGAGAACGTGCAGAACCTTCACTCTGTAAAACTAGCATTTATTGATAAACATGGACAGTTTCGAAGATATATTGAAAGCCGATGGATTCAGCTTAAGGATGATGAAAACAGAGACGTTATAACTAAGGGCTATATCACCGACTCTTTCGCATTTCTACAAGTTGTTAGTACTATTAATGTAATCTTATTGTTCAATATTTTGATTGTATCACTTACATACTTCATTTATTTAAAAATAAAGAATCGTTAACTATAACGACTTCACTTTTATTTCATATGTCTATACCCTACACTTTTCTCCACTTCCTCTACATTATCATGTAAACGTATTTAAGATTCGTAAACTTCAGACGACTGCAGACGTATTTAATTTTCCATTACCGATACATGTACATATGTTTCAATTCATTGTGAAGCATTCGACCACTACATACACTCAAGTTTAAAGTCAATGACCTTCCATCAATTTGACCTTAAGTAACCTCTCCTCCTCTGAATTAGAACCGGTCATCTTACACTACTGTTGTTATATTTTTATAAAAAAAAATTTGTAGCGGTTATCATGGAGTTTGTACTGACAAAATTTACACTGAGTGGTCCATTGTAAGGAGCAATTCTTCCTTCCGAGTGCTTTTTAGTTGGACAGAAGCCCTGTTGATGTCCCCTTTTTATACAATAACAACAATGGAGATTCCGCGAGTCGGGATTATCTGACGTGAATTAGTATAAATATTTCTAGTCGTAGACTTGTCTTGCGTCTGTGTCGATAATGTATGTAAATCTTGCGCCGAAACAACTGTTTCAACTGAAAATTTTATTTGTTTATCGTCAATGCCTCCCGTAATTAAATTTACTTTATCTGAATCTTCAAGAAAAATCTGCATCTGATTGATTAGTCTTAATTTTTCAAAAGAATATTCATACAAGCTCTGATTTGGCTTTGGTTTAGAAGAAAACATTTCAAACATTGCCGTGTGCAGATCTCTCCTGACTCCAAAATTTTCCAAAAGCATAACTTTCCACTCACCTCAAGGATGTACCTGAGTCTTTAATTCGTCATACCACACTTCCGCCGGACTACACAATTTACTGAGAGCTAAATTACAAATCGTTCAAGCTGACCAGTTAAAGAAAAACTTGGTTTCGGGGTTATAGGCCGTGGTCTATAGGAACTTTTTAGTCCAAACGTTTCGTCAGCAACTGCGGCTGACATCTTCAGTGGAAATGTTTGGACCAAACAATTCCTATAGACCACGGTCTATAAGCCCGAACCCAAGTTTTTCTATGGATTCCGGCCGTGAAAGCTTATGTTCTTATATTGATCAGTTATACATTATGGCATACTCATCTACCGAGTGTAACCATTGATCCACATTATTTTTGAGAGGATCAAAGGTAGACACTATTTCTTTAGAAACGCTTAAACTTATTTCATTGGTTTTCGTTTGTCCTAATTTATGAATTGTAAACTTTATATAAACGCTTTCTTTAATTAATATAATAATTTATGTGTATAATAGGCCATATGTATGAAATATTTAGTAACAACTATAATAATGATTGTTAACTAAGTAGTTCCGGCACCGAGTGCCCCTTCTGGCCTCTCCAGTACTTCCGTTCGTCAGTAGTTGATGACGTATCGTTATCCATAACCCAAACAATTCTTAAATACATTTAGACCATTGAAACCTGTTGTTTACACAACGAGTTCATTCATGCCTTCCACAAGCATTTGATTCATACGTAAAATATTCGACGAGGACTCACCACTCACATGCCGCTTCAGGGGAGCATTATCTCTTGCTGTTTCAAGGAAATCACCCCTAAATCACCTGGCAACAGGTTCAGCTTCCTCCCAATCAGAGTTGTCTTACATTTTTTCTGCAACACACTGAAATTAGTTGGAATGGTTATCCCACTCTGCTGTTAGAAATTAAGGAAAAGTTAGAAAATAGCCTTAATTGACAAAGACCCAACTCACAAGTTCCAAAATAATATAATTAAAACTCTAAATTCTTGCGAAAATATAATACCCAATAATGAAATTTGGTAATATAAAGTCATGAACCCACAATCTCCAATGTTATACGGTTTACCAAAGATACATAAAGATAATGTTCCTCTACGCCCGGTTGTGCCTTATGTAAATGCCCCGACATACAAACTATGTAAAATTATTAATAGTTTATTAAAATTTAATCTGAATCTTGATTCCACCTACAGTATAAAGAATTCTTTAGAATTTGTAGATGTGTCCATAAACATTAATATCTCTAACAATGCTGCATTAGTTTCATTTGATATAGTAAGCCTTTTCATCTTGGTACCTATTAACGACCTTAAATAAATATAACAAAACATTATTCATACAAGCAACTTAAACTTGATTAAACAATCAATTACTTGAAATCCTAAATACGTGTATTTCCCAGTCTTATTTCTCTTTCAATAATAAGGTTTATTTACAAAAGGAAGGTTTCCCTACGTACAATAATCATTAATGCATGATTTTTTTTTTTGTTGGAATGGTTTACTGATAGTGTAAGAAACAAAAAATACTTTCAAAGTTGTAAGATGCATGCGCTTACCACAATATTACCATAGGCGGCGTCACTTTTAGTTATAAAAATCTAAAACAGTAAAATTAATCTAATTATAAAATTCTCGTGTCACAGTGTTTGTTACCGTACTCCTCCGAAACGGGTTGACCGATTTTTATGAAATTTTATACGCATATTCAGCAGGTCTGAGAATCGGCTACTATCTATTCTTCATACCCCTAAGTGATAAGGGTTATCCACCCCTAACATTTTTTTTTAATTTTTTGGACACAAATTGTTTTTTTAATTTTTTTTATAATGTGGCATTAAAAAATATATACAACCCTAAATTTTCACCCTTCCATCACCAACCCCTATTTTTCAATAGTTGTTTTAGTAATTTAATCATTTAGATGCGCACCAGCACCCTGCCCTTGGGAGGCGGGTACAACGTTGGAAGGGACAGGCACTCTAGCTATTTCCTGCGCTCGGTAACTGATCAATTAGGGATCCTTACTAATACCCGTGCGAAGCCGGAACGGGCCGCTAGTTAATTAATAAAATTCGTCTTAATGTTTATTAGTTCCGCCACATCATGTTAATTAACGTTAATAAAATAATTATTTGCATTTAATTTCATTGAATATGTATTCTACATGACATAAAATAAATAATATTTTTCTTAGTAACCTATGACGCAAAACAACAATTCTTAATAATTGTTTACTTTATCAAATAAACAATTGATGCTCTGTATGGAATGATAATTGTACGAATAATGATAACAAAACAAACTCCCTCTTAACATTTTATGTTGCGGTACTGAGCGCTGTCTCGTAATCCCACGCGTTCAAAATTTGCAGTCAACGATTATGAGTTCCATCTCTTTCCTGGTCTAAGGTTTTTAAACTCACAAAGCACCGTCCCATAGACGAATAAAGGATTGTAATTCTGCAACTATACCAACTTGGACTTGGTCTTTCAACTCAAAAAAAAAAACCACATAAGTTCGTCCAACCGACAAAGAAACAAGTGCATACAATGCCCCTAACTAAAAGGTAACAACCGAGTCACCTATGCGAAAATCATCATTAATGACTCAAAACATAAGCAAACTAAACACAAAAATCATAGCCTACGCAGTTACGTGACTCAAAATTCATCAAGAATAAATGACCCAACAACATGAGTCAATACACAGTTATACAACATAATCAAAGAAAGGAATACTAAGTTATTCATGTACCTAACGAAGTAAAAGAACAATGACTTAATGAATTAGTTCTTGAATACATCCCAAAATAAAAATAATTACCTGAATGAGCTCGAATTCATCTGTACACAAAAAATATTACCTAGGCATCTGACTTAAGGGAACGTCTCCTTTACTTTCTCAACAGCTTTCCAAGACAGGACATCGCAAATTCTTATGTGACGGTTGCTTACAATACTTCTCCACTTTAGTCCACCTGCAACCACGTCTACACCACCCTTCCTAACGGAGATTTCAAGATGGATAAGATGGGTAGGTTCGTCCCAACCACATTTTAAAACTTGAAAACAATCAGAAACATATCAAAGTACCCTTTGTTGTATATGCAGACTTTGAAACCGTATTGCAACCAATTCATACATGCTTGCAATATCTGCGAAGAACCGTTTTTAGACGACGACGTACGCGTCCGGGATCATTGTCATTTAACCGGTAAAGTTCGTATCGGTGCCGCTCATTCCAGATGTAATTTAAATTACAAACTACCCAACTTTGTACCTGTTTTTTTCCATAACCTCTCCGGATACGATTGTGACCTATTCATAAAGGAAATAGCTGTGAACGATGTTGAATTTACCGTAATCGCTTAAAATAAAGAAAAATATATTTCCTTTTCTAAATTATTATGAGTTGATGCAGTACAAACCGATACAGACGACTCAGCTCAAAATGTGTTTGTTAAGATTAAATTTCTCGATTCTTTTCGTTTCATGGGTTCTTCCCTCGACAAGCTATCGGAAGAACTAGATTCTTCTCAATGTTTGCAAGTGAAAAAATACTTTCCAGATCCTCAACAATTTGAACTTGTGCAACGGAAGGGTGTTATTCCTACGTTAATGATGTTTCTAAGCTTGATGAGACAATGCTTCTGCAGAAAGACGATTTCTTAACTTCCCTTCGCGTTTCCAATGAGGATTATGAACGAGCAAAAACGGTTTGGAATACTTTCTCATGCTCAGCTCTTGGAGAATATTTTATTTTATTTATTTATTTATTTAATAACCCGCAAATACAAAATACATAGATTACAAAGTACCTATGTATTCCCACAGAGATAAATATTATTATCTAGTAAAAGAACAAAATAATAACTTAAAACTAACTTATATTTAAATTAATACTTTACATATAGACTTTAAAATTAGTAACAACGGTAAATTTGCCATTTGTATAAACATTGAAATACGAAGCAATTATTATTATTATTGTTATTCACTATCCACTCTTTAATTCTCTTTTTTTTTAATTGATTGCAGTGTTTTTAAATTATTAGGTAGTTTATTGAAGATTTTTATAGAGTTATAATAGCTAAACTTATTACTAACAGCTTTTTTCTATTTGGAAACTATTATGCCTAGTTTTACTGGCAGATGTCTCATACATAGTTTTGAGACTGCCGTAATGATACAACAGTGATTCCAACGCATAAATCTGAGCAAGGCTGAGAGGATTTTTTTCAGTTATAAAATTATTTCTATTC
This sequence comes from Agrilus cyanescens, assembly GCA_947389935.1. NCBI lineage: Eukaryota > Metazoa > Arthropoda > Insecta > Coleoptera > Buprestidae > Agrilus > Agrilus cyanescens. The sequence goes on along the minus strand of OX376709.1, from coordinate 13,626,647 downwards.
ACAATCTTAATAATTTTTTTCTGCAAGTTTGATTGTAAGTAATTAGAATTAGAATATGCACCACCCCAAGCCAATATGCCATAAGTTATTAAACTGTTGAACAATGCATAATATATCATTCGTAAAGTATCCGAGTTTAGTACTCTAGCCAGTTTGTAAAAGACAAAAACTAGATATTTGGTTTTACCAACCAAGTATTCTATGTGTTTGTCCCATTTCATATTGTAGTCAAAAATGATACCCAAATATTTACAGCTCTCAACTCTACTCAGAATTTTATTGTTAAGCTTAATATTACGTTCTTTAGCGACACTATCATAATAATTACTAAAAGTCATATAAGTTGTTTTGTTTGTATTAAATGATAATCTGTTTAACGCACGCCAGTTAGCAACTGCTTTTAATTCAGAATTCATATTTGTTTCAACCTCCTTCCATGTCTGAACTTCGACTGTGATGGCTGTATCATCAGTGTAGGAAATAACATTATCCTTCAGCATATCATTGATATAAATTATAAAAAGTAGTGGACCCAAGATTGTACCCTGCGGTATACCTGTGTTAATAGTTAGGTTATTGCTAACAACTTTAATCTTAACTCTCTGTAATCTGTTATTAAATAATCTGTTAACAAGTTATGAGCATTATCTCTGATACCATAATTATATATTTTTTTTAGAAGTATACTGTGGTTTACAGTGTCAAATACCTGTGCTAGATCGAGAAATGCTATGGCTGTAGGTCTACTATATAAATTATCATATAGAATCTGTGAAATAGTTTGTAGAGCACCTTTGGTTCCTTTTTTTTTTAATAAAACCAAATTAGTTGTTAGAAAAAATTTTTCGCTTATCAAAAAAGGTATAAAGTCTCTTGTACACTATTTTTTCAAATATTTTAGCTAAACTAGAAATCAAGGAGATAGGTCTGTAGTTTTCAGCATGTTTTTTTTATTCTTAGCTTTGTAAATGGAAACAATTTCTGTACTTTTGAGAGCTACTGGCCAAATTGCCATGGGTATACATAAGTAGAATAAATGTGCAAGAAGAGCAACTATCTCTTCTTACTAGAAGTGGAAATTAATAAAGACCAAACATGTCACTAGAGCGCCATCTATTGTAAACGCTATTTAATAACAGGTACTGTAGTGTTCAACAATATACCTTTTTCATTAAGGCAATGCTTGTTGAACCAGACCTCCGCATAGATACGACTGCATGAAAGGCACGCATACCTAAATAGAACAAAATATTACTTATTTTTTTATTTATTATTTATTTATAACACTACAGTACCTGTTATTAAATAGCGTTTACCATAGATGGCGCTCTAGTGACATCTTTGGTCTTTATTAAATCCACTTCTAGTAAGAAGAGACTTTGGTCGGTCGGTATTCTGTCGGAACCACCTGCGACACGCTGATGAGAGCCAACCAGCTCGAAATCGCGATCCGTGTCTGGTGGTTTCGACGGAATGCTGACCGAGAACATATTTTGTTCTATTTAGGTATGCGTGCCTTTCACGCAGTCGTAGCTATGCAGAGGTCTGGTTCAACAAGCATTGCCTTAATGAAAAGGGTATATTGTTGAACACTACAATACCTGTTATTAAATAGCGTTTACCATAAATGGCGCTCTAGTGACATGTTTGGTCTTTATTAATACTTTTATAGTTTTAGTATTAATGTTCTCAACGCCTCAATTTTTCAAATATAATTTATTAATGATATTTGCAACTTCGAAGCTATTTGTTGGCATTAAAAAGGTAGAATCAGAATTCATTACAGGGAATTGTAGTTTTGCCGGAAGGCATCTCTATTTTATCACTTAGTTCAGATCCAATATTACAGAAGTATTCATTCATTATGTCTGCTATAACTTTATGATCAGTTAATAACTGTTTATTCTTATCAACAATTTGCGTTATGGGACGGTTTTGTTTTTTATCTTTGCCTAACTTTTGATTGATAACATTCCAAAGAGTCTTAGGATTATTACTTTTATTAAAAATATGCTGGCGATCGTACATTTGTTTGGCGACTTTAATAACTCTATTTAAAATTTTCTCGTATGTCTTGTATTCTAATTTAGCTTTCTCATTGATTGGTTGCATTTTGTACAAATTTTCCTTAGTATTACAAGAGTTGATAATCGATTCAGTTATCCACACATGTCAGGGTGTAAATTTTGATTTCCTTTTGCTTGTTTTTATAGTGGTGGCAGACCTTTCAATACAGCATTTAATTTTTGTGATCAAAGTATCAGTAATTAAGTGCGGGTCATGCACAAACAACAATTCATTACAATTTATCTTAATGGCGGTATTACGTAATTTTTTATAATCAATAATTGTAAAATGAGTTTTCCTATTAGAGTATTTAATTTATTGAGTGATAGAAATAGAGGATAGTGGTCAGTTATTGCATATAATAATTTACTTGTTTTAATTTCTAACGTAGAATTCTTAACAAAAATGTTGTCTATGCATGAACCAGCCTCGTAATTATCTGCAGGTCTAGTTATGGTTTGAAAACCAGGACTAAAACCTTTTTCAAGAAAGTTATTTAGAAATTCTTGACCAATAAGATCCAGATTTAGGATGTCAGTGTTAAAGTCCCCTACTATGAAGTGATTCTTTAAGTATTTCTTTTGTTTTAAAAATTTTTTATGCTCCATGAAAGTTCAGTTGTAGGAATGTCATGTGATCTGTATAAAGCAGATACATAGAAGTCTTTCTCGTTATCCTTTTTTATACATGTGTGTAAAATTTTCAATCTATCAATAGTTATTGTTTCTATGTGTTCATTGTCTCGTCCAAGATGTAAACAACAACGCCATCACACTGGTTAATTTTACTATTATTGTAATATGACTTGTACCCAGTAAGAGAAAAATATTTATAATGCTCTAATATTCTCGTCTCAACACATACTATCATGAAGGGTTTAGAATTGATGCTATCAATATGAATTTGTAATTTTTCAAAATTTGCGTTCAAGCTTCTTATATTGAGAAATAGTATGTTGTCAATTTTATTTTAGAAAACTCTATTAATCGCATTCACATTTTTGAAAATATATTCTATATATATAAGATTATTTTGCAGTTCATGAATTGTTTCCGCGCTGCTAGCCATTATTTTGAAGATGTTGGACTGTTGTTATGTAATGAGAGCAACGAGCATGATTTACTTCTTATTGTAGTTACCCTCTGAATTGGCGCTGGTGCGAAGTCCACGTTGTGGAATATATTCTGTTGTATACCTCTATGGGTTGTATACATATGTCTGTGGTTATGAGTCACAGTGACAAGTAATAAGTATAAGTAAGATGGTCATAGTGAAGTGATAATGGAAAATTATGTTATTCATTGTATTACGTACGTTTTTTACCAATAAAGAGTTACAGACTACAACATTTCAATAGTTAACGACAACAAATGGTTATGGGCCCAGATAAATAGCTTCTGGCAGAATTAAAAAGGAGTTTATTAGAAGAGTAAAAGAAAATAACATACTGCAAAAAAAAAAAAAAAAGAATGGCATCAGCACATTTGCAAGTGAATTTACCTCAACTAGAAGGTGGAAACTTTGGAAACTGGAAGTTTAGAGTGGAGATGTTCTTAGATGAAAAAGGCGTGAAAGATACGTTAACCAAGGAAGAAAGGGATTATGAAACAGAAAAGGAGAAAGAAGACTAGATATAAAGGCCAGATCTCTACTAATTCAATGTATTTCTGATAAACATTTAGACCTTATTAAGGATGTCAAAACAGCAGCTGGAATGATGAAAATATTAACTAATTTGTTCGAAAGAAAAAGCATATTCACCAAGTTACATCTTAAAAAGAGGTTGTTACTATTGAAATGGAGTGAAAATAATACGTTAGAAGATCACTTTGTTAAATTCGACAAAATAATAAGAGACTTAGAACAATCCGGATCAAAATTAGATGAAAGTGACAAAATCTGTCATCTTCTCTTAACCTTGGGTGATAGACACAGTACCGTAGTTACAGCCATAGAAACAATTTCACCAGATAAATTAAATATGGAATTTGTAAAAAGCAGACTGTTAGATGAGGAGCTAAAAACAGAAAATACAAATAAGACCCAAAAACGTCATGAACATGAAGTTAGTTTTAAAACTTCCCAAATAGTGTGTTATCGGTGCAATAAGGTAGGACATAAAAGTTTTCAGTGTAAAGATAAAGGCATTTTAAATGCAAGGGGAAGGGGTAGAGGAAATTTTAGTAATAGAAGAGACAATAGAAACCCACGAAGAGAAAATGCTAATCAGGCAAAAACAGAAATTGCATTTGTGGCAATGTCATGTCAAATGGTTGGAAAGTTAAACGAATTTATTATCGACTCAGGTGCAACAAATCACTACGTAATGGAGGAAATGGAAAAATCTATGATAGAGGTAGAAAATTTACCTAATCCAATAAAAATTAAGACAGCAAATGGTAGTGAAATGATAGCTAGGAAAAAAGGTAAATTTATGACAACATGTCAAGAAAGAAATTTAACAATTGAAGCAATATTAGTTAAAGGTATGAAGAACAATCTACTATCAGTAAATAAGTTGATAGAAAAGGGTTATGAAATAATTTTTAAGGATAACTTTGCACTGATTAAAGGGAAAAATTTTAGAGTAAAAGCAGAAATTAATGATAATAATCTGGCAGTTTTAAAAGTAGGAAATAAAGTGTGTCATAACTTATTATCTTACTCTACAAATAATATTTGGCATAAGAGATTAGGTCATCTCAATCACATGGGATTAAGGTTACTGGGATTGCCATTTTCAAAAGAAAAGTGCTCACAATGCATGCAAGGAAAAGCAATAAGGAGATCCTTCAAACAGAGTAAGACGTATTCAAAAGAAATAGGAGACCTGATACACTCTGATATAAGTGGACCCGTGACCCCAGAAACATCCTATGGAGAAAAATATTTTCAAGTACTTTTGGATGACTTCTCACATTTTGTTATTGTAAAATTGCTTAAAAATAAGAATGAAGCAGAACAAAATATTAAAGAATTTATTAAGCTTATTAAAACACAACATTGGAAAAGAACTAAAAAAATTAGAGTAGACAATGGTGGAGAATTTACTTCTACTAATCTTAAATCTTGGTGTAGTTCTAAAGGGATAGAAATACAGTACACAATTCCATACAGCCCAATGCAAAATGGAAAATCTGAGCGAATGAATCGTTCATTAATGGATAAGGTAAGAACTAAATTTGTGGAAACAAATCTACCAAAGAAATTATGGGGTGAAGCAATTCGTTGTTCAGCTTATGAAATAAACAGAAGTCCTACAAAGGCTCATAATGACAAGACCCTGACACCCTCATTAATTTGGTATGGCATAAAAGACTTATCAAAACTGAGAATATTCGGATCAAAAGTTTGGGTAACAAATGTACCAAAAAATAATAAACTAGAACCAAGAGCTAAAACTGCAGTTATGATAGGATACTGTGGTGGTGGATATCGTATTTGGGACCCTTCGACAGATAAAATAGTGAGAGCAACAGATATAAAGTTTGACGAAAATTGTACAGATTTTAAGAATTTTTATAATGAAGAAAGAAATGTAGGAGTAGATGATAGTGAAGAACATCATGAAGAAAGTGTAAAAGATTTAGAAGCTAACGAAGATGGAGAAAATTTAAAGAAAAGTAGTAAAGAAACAAGTTCAGAAGTAGATAGTGAAGACTTTGAAGGTATATCTGAAGATGAAGAAAAAGAAGAACAGATAAATAGGCATGATAGAACTATCAGAAAACCTAACTATTTAAATGAGTACCACATATATTCAGCATATTGTTTACTCACCAATGAAATGGATCCAAGTACTTATAGTGAAGCCTGGAAAGACAGTGAATGGAAAGAATCAATCAAAAAGGAATTGGAATCGCATAAAAAATTAGGCACATGGTCAGAATCAAGGTTACCAAAATATAAAACTGCGGTTGATTGCAAATGGATATTCAAAACTAAAGATGATGGTACGAAAAAGGCTCGATTAGTAGCTAAAGGCTTTCAACTAGACAACAAAGACTCCTTAAACACTTTATATGCTCCCGTAGCCAGAATGGCAACTATCAGAACTTTGTTTGCGCACTCAGTACAACAAGGCTGGAAATTGAGGCAAATTGATATACCAACAGCCTTCTTAAACGGAGATTTGGATATGGATATTTATATAAAACCACCTCAGGGTGTGAAGGTTAATAGAAATCTTGTTCTAAATCTTCATCGTGCATTATATGGATTAAAGAATTCACCACAATGCTGGAACAATAAGTTTAACAGTATAATATTAAAATATGGCTTTCAAAGATCAGTTTATGACTTTTGTCTTTACTATAAACAGCACGTGTGGTTAATAATATATGTTGATGATATAGTGATAACTGGAACAGAAGAGAACATTGAAAATACAGTACAAATTTTAAAAGGTGAACTAAATGCTAAAGACATGGGTGAAATTAAAGAATTTTTAGGTATAAAATTAAAACGGGAAAAGGACGGTTTAAAATTAAATCAAAGTGTATTAATCGAAAAAATCCTCAAACAGTTTAATATGGAAAATTGTAACGAAGTGAAAACACCGATGGAAGAAAATTTTAAGTATGATAATGGAACTATCATTAATGTTCCGTATAGACAAATAATTGGAAGCTTAATGTATATAGCTACAACTACAAGACCGGACATAATGTTTAGTGTTTCGTTTCTTAGTAGATTTTTAGATAAACCCACTGAAATTGTTTGGAAAGCGGCGAAAAGAATTTTGCGATACTTAAAGGGGACGAAAACGCTAGAATTAGTGTATACAAAAGGGGACAGCGGACTTGAAGCATACTCGGACGCAGACTGGGCATCGGATGATCAGGATAGAAAGAGTGTTAGTGGAAACTTGACCTTGTATAATGGTAATCCAGTCAGCTGGTTTTCGAAAAAGCAAAATTGTGTCTCACTGTCAACGGCTGAATCAGAATACATTGCGGCAGCAGGTTCGGCTCAAGAATTGATATTTTTAAAAGGTGTTTTAAATGATTTTAATGTAAAAACTAGTGTCAATACATTGTTGGTTGATAATTTGAGCGCTATCCGCATGTCAAAAAGTTATGAAACCTCAAAAAGAAGTAAGCATATAGATATTAAATTTCATTTTATTAAAGACTTAATTACTAAGAAAATTGTGAAAATCGAACATGTAAGCTCAAATGAAAATTTAGCTGATATGATGACAAAGCCTTTGGGTAAGATAAAATTTATAAAGTTCAGAGAAAAATGTTTGCATTAAAGGAAAATTTTGTAATAGATTAAGATTCTGTTTTAAGCGATTTGAATGTTAGTTTTGGTTTATCAAATCGAGAGGGGGTGTGGAATATATTCTGTTGTATACCTCTATGGGTTGTATACATATGTCTGTGGTTATGAGTCACAGTGACAAGTAATAAGTATAAGTAAGATGGTCATAGTGAAGTGATAATGGAAAATTATGTTATTCATTGTATTACGTACGTTTTTTACCAATAAAGAGTTACAGACTACAACATTTCAATAGTTAACGACAACACACGTTGCCGATAAATCTTTGGAAAGATGGGCTCAGTGGATAATCTGTATTATCTGTATTTTTTAATCTTGTTCATTAGTACTTGGCAATATTCACTATTGTTTGCCACGTGTTGGGTGTCATAGTTGACTAACTAGAAACAACAGAGTTAGTTAGTCTTGTTTTTCAAGTGAACTTTACAGTTTGTTTTGCCTGCTTCTGTCTGAAGAGATCCAATAGGTCGAAACCGGTCGCAGAATTGGCTTGTGGTTCATTGCACCTATTGTATAGGACGCGTTCCAAGTGTGGGATTAGTAATCCTTAATTATTTAGACGTAACAGGAATTTACCTGTCTTTTTAGATTATTTTATCTACGTCTAACATGTATGTACCTTCAGATTCAATAGTGTAATTCAATGCCGGTAGGGGTATTAGCCCTCGGAGTAGTTGTTTCTGTTGTTTCTAGTTAGTCTTGTTCTTCTTAAGTACTAATTTTGAGATCATTTTTGGCTTTTCTTTTTCAGTAACTAATACTTTGGCATATTCTGGTCTATCTATCTTGTTATCAGCCTTATTCAAGTTATTGTTAGCAATCTTGTACAATAAATTATTTTTATCTTTTAATTCTACAACTAATTGTTTAAGTTTTGAATTTTCGATCATTAATTTTCCTATTTCGGTTTCACAAGTTGAGTTGAGATCCACATTGCTAGTATTGTTAACTATGTCACTTAAAATATTTACTACTGTCACTGACCAAGTCAACAAGTATTTATACAGACACCGAAAGTTTCAGAAGAATCGAGAATGACGTACTAGAATTTACGCGAGTTCCTATTGTGTTCGTTTAATTTATGGCCTTGTTTATTGTTATCAAAGCGCCGACCGACGGCGGTATTCTTTGAACTCCGCTTATCTGCTCTCGGATCTCGTCGCCGCTCACGCATACAAGCGCGCTCGTTACACTACCCCCTCCTTAAGGGTGATCCGTCCCGGATCACATTCTGCCGTTCCATCAAAGGATCATGCCGGTACTTGCAATTCTGTCCCCAGTCGTCATATGGAAGTAGCAATCTACCGTCCTTGGCTGTGCGGGATCTCGTTGGGGATTGTTGGTGTATACCGTTATTTCGACGCCGCTCCACCGGAACAGGACCTCCAACATGCTCCGCACCACTCTCTAGTTCAGTCCATCCAACCCACATCCTATCCTTGGCATGGCTAACCTTGTGGTACCCGTGGATAGCAGTTGGTCTCTTAGTTCCACCAACGAATTCCATAACGAGCGGTAGGTGGATTTTTCAGACGACGCCTCTTTAGTGACCAAGTAGTAAATGGATCGGTTCCCGTCCACCAGACTTAGCACTATCTTTCCATCTCCAAGTTGGTCCTGCAGCTCTGACCAAACTTCTTCTTGAATACGGTGGCAATACCGCGATCCATCCTGAATTCTTTGGCCATACAATGAACCAGCGAGTCCGAAGCAGTAAATAAATCTTCGGATCTCTCGGAGATGACACCGAATCTGGAGTTAGCATACAAGCTCGGCGTGGCCATTAACTCGTCATACTGGGGATCCGGAGAACGAGCTTGCATAAGCCTGATCCGCGCTTCTTCGTGATTGTCACCGGCATATGGGACCAAACGGTTAAAATGGACAACCTTCGGTTTTCCATTTGGTGTGCGTCGAATCCGGTAAATGACGTCATTTATTCTCTTGACGATTGTATATGGGCCTTCCCAGTGCTGCTGTAGCTTCGGCGAAAGACCTTTACGGGGCTGTGGATTCTATAACCACACCATGTCTCCCTCCTGGAATCCTCCATCGGTGGCCCGTATGTCTTAGGTGTCCTTCATGCGGTCTGCATCCGGGAACGTCAAGTCTTCTGCGGAGATCACTAACGTAGTCTTCTCCGGCAACGTCCTCACCAGATTTGCAGGTCACATGACAATCGTAGCTCCCGACCAAACAGTACTTTTGCTGGTGTTTGTCGAGTAGTCTCGTCAATCGATGATAGATATGCCATAAGAAACAGTGGCAGATGGCGATCCCAGTCTCTTTGGTGTTTGGAGACCACTTTGGACAAGTACTTGTTAATGGTCCTGTTCATTCGCTCTACCATGCCGTCTGATTGAGGATGCAGAGGTGTTGTCGGTGTTTTGTGATTCCCTAATATCTTGCAGTTTTCCTGGAACACAACCGACTCAAAATTCCGACCCTGATCAGAATGAAGCTCCATGCGCACGCCAAACCGGCTGATCAGGTGGTTTACGAGCTCGTTCTTTTTGCAATTGACCCAGTAAAACCGCTCACGGACTCTTTTATTTATTTATTTGTTTATTTATTCAATAGTCAACGGGGAGAACTCCTTTAGATACAAATGTAGAAACAAAAATATTAATATACAAAGATGTAAAAATAAGTAACAATAACCAAACACTCATTAAGAGTAACGATTAAAAGTAACGATTTACTAGTTCTTTTTACTTTATTTTAAATAAACCAAGATTATATATATTATTTATTCCAGAAGGAATAACACATTTGTTCCATTTGCGCCGCAGACGTGACACAGACGAATCACGTATAAAGTTTCTGTTAGCAGTTTCTTCCTTTACCTCACTGAACACACGTAGCTCATAAGGTACCTCACGTTTAACAAACAGTTCAGATATGTTAATACAATTAACTAAATTCAATTAAACTTTTTGTACAAAATATAAATCTTGGTAAATGTGCAATGATTTAATGGATTCTAATTTAAGCGATCTTGCAAACTCGGAATAATCATGCTCATAAACACTAAATGCTCTACCCATTTTGAAAGCAATGTACCTAAAAAAAATTATGCTGAACAGACTCAAGAGTAGTGATATGAGTGACCTTAGTAGGAGACCAAATAATAGAGTTATATAATAAGATCGGACGAATAAGAGACTTGTAAAGATGAACAATGGATACATGAGACCTAAATTCCTTAGTTGACCTCTTTGACCTCTTTACGAAGCCAAGCATCTGGGAGGCTTTGGCAGTTGCAGTTAGCTGGACATCAAATGAAAAATTACTATGGAAAATAATCCCCAGATCTGTAATTTGGTCCACAGCAACAAGAGGCTGACCAGCAATAGAGTATGGAAATGAGAGTCTCTTATATTTACTCCTTACAAAAGATAGAACATTACATTTAGAACAATTAATTTTCAACTGATTTAAACACGACCACTCGTGAATAAATTGAAGATCCTTTTGTAGACAAACTTGATCATAAAAGGAGGTTACACTGGCATAAATTTTTATATCATCCGCAAATAATAACACATTAGCAAATTTTAAATTTTCAATAGCATCATTTACGAAAAGTATAAATAATAATGGGCCAAGGTGATAACCTTGAGGAACACCTGAAGATGCAACAAATGACTCAGAAAAATTACCTTTAATTCTAACTAATAGTTCACGTCTAGTTAAATAGGAAAAAATCCATTTGAGAGTACCACCGCTAAGGCCAAATTTAGAAAGTTTATGAATAAGCAGGTCATGGTTAACCGAGTCGAAGGCTTTGGCAAAAGCCAAATAAATTGAATCAACCTGCCTAAAAACAGTAGGTTGGGAAACCATGTTTAAGGTATCCGCAATAAAATTAGTATAAATCAGAAGATTGGTAAGCGTGGACCTACCTTTAACAAACCCATGTTGTTCATTAATAACAAAGAGTAAACAAATTTCGGAGAGTTTGACAGAAACAATGGAGTCAAAAATCTTGGAAATAGTTCCTATAATAGCAATAGGCCTGTAGTTTAACACATCATTTTTATTACCACTCTTAAAAACAGGAGTAATAAAAGTTTTTTTCCAAATTTTTGGCATAGTGCCCAGAACCAAGGATTGGTTATATAACAAATACAGAGGCTTAATAATGGGATCAATACATTTCTTAATGAAATAGGTAGACAGTCCATCAGGATCAACATTATTAGATTCTTTCAAACTCAATATAGTACGCTTAATGTCTTCCTTGCTTATAGTGAAATCAAGTTCATTATTTAAATATAAATGGTGCACAAAATTTGACTTAGATTGCAAATATACAAATTCAAAGTTTTTTGCAAATAAAGTACAAGTTTCTTTACATGTAGAACTATGTTTGCTATTCAAATACATTTCACTAGGTATACCATTAGCTTTAGATAGATTAAACATTTAACATTTTTATTTGACTTATTCTCAACTTTGGCAATATAATCTTTTTTATCAATAATCGATTTCCTTATACACTTAGCTCTTAGTTTTTTAAACTCAATATAGTCAGTAAAGACTTTAAATTGGAGCCATTTCTTATGAATTTTCTTTTTGTTTATAATAAATGTAATGAGATCATTAGAGTACCAAATAGGATAGAAACTGGGAATATCCTTTTTCAAAGGAACATAATCATTAATTAAATTATTCATAATAGAATAAAACTTAGATACATTACCATCCATATTATTATCTACAAATACTTCTTCCCAATTAACAAGTGAAAGTTTATCATTAATTAAGCCATAGTCGGCTTTACGAAAATTAAGTATATTCTCAGTTCTTCTTATAATATTATTATGCTTACTACTTAATTCAAAGAAGACCTGATCATGGTGAGGAACCAATGGTACCAATGACTCACACGAATTAATAATCTTAACTTCATTTTCTTCAAAAGTAGAAAAAGCAAGATCCAAAGTATATCCTTTGGTACGATGAACAGGGAAATACTGAGACATATCAGCATATGAGAAAAAATTCATAATAGAAGCAGCATTTTCTTGAACAGATGTATTAGAAGAATAACAATTAGCAAGCAAATTGTCAGATAAGTCACTGTAGTTGGACCAGATAGTCTCCCGAAGATTATAATCCCCCAAGATCATGAACTCATGATTATTATAAGTATTGCGAAGGGAATCAACTTAAGCAATATGCTTGTCATAGACTTCTGTAATCACATTGGGCGCATAAAAACAGCCAATAATCAGATCCTTTGACAGGCTAGAGATTTCAACAAAGATTTCTTCAATATCATTGACGATGGCAACCAATTTCACATTTAAGTTATTTTTTACCGCAATGAGTACACCACCACCATACGGTGCATCAGCAAATGTATAGCGATCTTTACGAAACACAATATAGTTATGTAAACACAATTCAGAGTCAGAGATGCCAGGGTGAAGCCAAGATTCAGTTAAAACAAGAATATCTGGAGATGTAGATAAGAGAGCTATGTTTCGCTGTATAACATTTTATTTAGTGCGTAAACCCTGAACATTTTGATAATAAATGCAGAGATTCTCAACCGTTGACTTTACTAGTTTTCCTGTTTAGATTTAGAATTTGGAGAAATTGTAAAAAGAAAAGGATTGCCATTTCTAAATTTAACAATTTGCTTAAGATTTTTATCTTTATTCACCTGACAGTCATTAAACGTTTTGGCATCTTTTTTCAAGCAATTATATACCTCACGCTGGTATTTAGTCAAGTTATACGAAACAATATAAGGCCTAGGTACAAGCCGCCAGTATGTCAACACATTGATGGCATCATTGCGTGAATCAAAACAAACAAGTACAGGACGTACTTTGTTAGTATTGAAAGCACCAAGACGCTTGACATTCAAAGTGTGTAGAGTAGTACTGATATTTTGAATACCACTTAAAATTTCTCTAACAAGGTCAAGATCGTGCTCTTTATTAAATTTATCACCTGCATGCAAAGTTTTCTCAGGAATATTCAAAATAAGAATGTTGTTCTCTTTACTTCTCCGATAATCAATTTCTTCTGTAATAAGCTGCGGATTAGCAGGAAAGTTAACGAGGGCAGACTCATTTAAATTACCATCAATTTTATTTAGAGAGTCGACATTTTCTTGTAATTTGGTAATATCGCCCTTAATAGATCCGAATTCTAGAGAACTTCCATTGATATGCTTCTCAAGTTTAGCGTTTAATTTAGAAACTGGCGATTTAATTCCTGCAACACAATCCTGAATTTTGGGGAGCTCAACTTTTGTTAAAGTCTCAATATCTTTTGAAACCGATGATAATTTTTCAACTGAAGCTTGAAGATCAGAGATTACTTCAAGGGTCTTGTTAACACCAAAATGTCGCCCCGAGGCATCGTCATGGAGGCACTTCAAGACTTCCTTTACGAGGCTCTTCGGTACAAGCAATTGACGTTTGCTCTCAGTAGCATCCTGGTTATCCTCTATCCGCTTCAGGAATCCATCTTCCTCAACAATAGAGTCCCATTGGGCCCACAACGATTTCACCCCCCCTAGATTTAGCAGCGATCTCTTGCCAGGTCGGTTGTCTGCCATCATTCTTCCATCTTCGGAACAAGCTCAGCACCGGATCAGAACCCTGTTCCGTTTTGATGTTATCAGGATGCCATAGTTCATCCGTGACGGTTATCCTCCGGACTCCTTCATGTTCCTCCAGGCGCTTGCAGTGCTTGCAATTTTCGGAACATGGTCTTCTGGACAAGGTATCGGCGTTCTTATGGCTATTTCCAGCTCGATGTTCTATGTCCAAGTCGTATTCTTGGAGCTTTTCTATCCAACACGCGACTTGACCTTCTGGATTCTTGAAACTCAGTAACCACCGTAAAGCAGCATGATCTGTTCGGAGCAGGAACTTCCTTCCATACAAGTACTTATAACAGAGCTCCACGCTCTTTACTACTGCCAGTAGTTCTCGTCGGGTTACACAGTAGTTTCGTTCGGGCTTGGATAGGGTCTTGCGGAACAAATTTCACCTCTAGTATCGGATAACTTAACACTGGTGTGGAAACGATAGCTTGCTTTAATTTTTCGAAGGCAGCTTGGCAGTCCGGTTCCCAGCAGAATGGTCTGCCACTTTCGGTTAGTCGAGTCAATGGCTTGGCAATATTGGCAAATCCAGAAACGAAGCGTCGATAGTAAGTACACAGGCCGAGGAAGCTTCTGACCTGATGTACGTCAGTAGGTACTGGCCATTCTTGTAGGGCTGTGATCTTCTGAGGATCGACTGAAACGCCGGTCTTCGTGACTACGTGCCCCAGGTAAATCACTGTCTCTTGAAATAGCTGGCATTTCTTGAGGCTTAATTTAAGGTTGACATCACGCGGCCTTCGCAGTACCTCTTTCAAGTTTTTCAGGTGATTGTCGAAGTCTTTTCCGATCACAATTATGTCGTCAAGGTATACCATGCAAGTTTTCCCAATCAAGCCGTTCAAGACTGTCTCCATGAGTCGTTCAAATGTGGCTGGCGCATTACATAACCCGAACGGCATCACGTTGAACTGCCACAGCCCGATTCCGATCAAAAATTCCGTCTTCTCTTTGGCCGCAGGATCCAGGTCTACTTGCCAGTATCCACTTTTAAGGTCTAGCGTTGAGAATTTTGTCGACCCCCCAAGCGTGTCCAAGGTATCATTGATGCGTGGTAAGGGGTAGTTGTTTTTCTTGGTGACATTATTTAGCTGGCGATAGTCAACACAGAAGCGCGTAGATCCGTCCTTCTTCTTAACCAAAACCACCGGCGACGTCCATGGGCTGGTCGATGGTTCTATTATTCCGTCCTTCCGCATGTCGCTTATCTTTTCGGCCTCTTCCTTTTTGGCCAGTGGTAGTCTCCTCGGTCTGCGTCGCCAGTGTTGATTTTATGGACGACGATGTTGGTTCGCCCTTTCTTGCCGTTGTCCAATGCGAACACGTCCTGGTACTTTTCGAGAAGTTCCCCTATTCGACATTGTTCAGGTTGATTACGGTTTTCACCCGCCTCCTTGAACAGTTTTAACAACGCCTCCGGAATACCTTGGACTTTGCGCACCCCTGAACTCATTCTTTTAACTTGTGGCATGGCAGTGTCCTGGGCGTGTAACTGGAATGTTTCGCCGTTCAGTGTCACATTTTTTCTCCGGAAATTCAAGCAGAAGTCATATTTTCGGAGGACGTCCAAACCCAGTATTACATTGTCCTCTATTTCTGCCACTAACACGCAGTGTTTGATAAACGTTCTTCCCATTTTGATGTTGACGTAATTTTCGCCCCTGACTACTCCTTGTTCTCCAGTGGCGGTACGGAGCTTCCATTGCGTTAGCAAAACTTTACTGGTCTTGGTCAACATTCCGGGCCTTATGATTGTTCTGCTAGCTCCAGTATCCAGCAGAAATGAACACTGCTTCCTGTTTATGAGTCCAGTGAGAAAAAGGCTGTCAGTTCGATCTTTCATTGTCTTAGTCAGTGCTACTAAACCTGGGGCCTCGTGTCCCGGGACCGACGTTTGCCCCGCCGCGTCGTCCCTGATTAGTTTTCCGGAACGCGGGGCACGCGCTCTTGAGTAACCTCTTCGTTCTTGCAAGCGCTTCTTACGTGTCCCAATTTCCCGCAGTTCCAACATCGTATTGGTCTCGGTTTCTTGTTTAATCTTCCCATTATCCTGCTAACTATTTCTTCTAGTCTGTCTACGTATCGACCGTCGGGCTCCTCCCTTAGCTCGCGCACTCTACCTTACCGTTGCGATGCCTGTTTAACGACGTCATACTCCAGTGCCCGAGCCAACGTGTCAGCGAGTGTTCTTGACCTATCTAGTCGAAGTCGCTGTTGCATGTCGTCATCCCTCAACCCATCGATGAAAGAGTCGACAGCCAACTTTTCTAGAGTGTCGTCGGGAGTATCTGGATACGCGAGGCGGACCAGACGAGCAATGTCGGCCTCGTATTCTTGCAAGTTTTCCCCTGCCTTCTGACGTCGGTTTCTTAGCTGCACGTAACTGACGCTCGTCATATGTGCCTGACCATACCGCATCTCTAACTTCTTCGCTAGGTGAGCTTGTTACCAGACGTATCTTCGTCTCGCTCCTCGAGTTCACTTTTTAGTTCGGCAACTTTCATCTCCAACACCTTTTTCGGCATTTTGATTTATTTAACTATTTTTCTTCTACTAGAAAATTACCTTCTTTGGGGGATCGATTGGCTGAGCACCCCTCACCTGACACCAATGTAACGACTTTTCTAGTTTAACTTATTTATTTAAAGAATATTTATTTACAAGTATTTATTTAACACTTAAACACTAATAGAATACAACAACTTACTTATATGACAAGGAAAATGCGTATTCATATCACTTTGTATCTCGTAGTTCGGTATTTATGTTACTCGTTCGGAAGCTAACTATAAACTACTGTCACTGACCACGTCAACAAGTATTTACACAGACACCGAAAGTTCCAGAAAAACCGAGAATGACGTACTAGACTTTACGCGAGTTCCTGTTGTGTTCGTTTAATTTATGGCCTTGTTTATTGTCATCAAAGCGCTGACCGCGGAGGTATTCTTTGAACTCCGCTTATCTGCTCTCGGATCTCGTCGCCGCTCACGCGTACATGCGCGCTCGTTACAATATGTTAAAGTTCACTCGCATTCTATTACAACTTCTAACCGATATCGATATGTTAATTTTTTTTCAAAAAGGGGTACGTAGAGGAATAAGTCAATGCGTTCAAAGAATGCTCTTCCTCTTTCACACTTTCGTTGGCTAACCGAAGCCGAAATTGATGAATTAAATGTTCTCTCGTTAGAATATCGCTATGTCTTAGAAGTCGATGTTGAATATTCCCAACACCTCCATGACTTGCATGCTGATCTCACCTTCTTAGTTAAAAATATTATTTCTCCTGCTAATGTTAATGGTAGAGTTAGAAAGATCATTCCGAAGCTTACGAATAAGACAAAATATATTGTTCATTACCTACCGTTGCAACAAGCCCTACACAATGGATTAAAATTAATTAAAGTTCATAGAGTCATTCAGTTTAAACAGTTTGACTGGCTTAAACCGTTCATTGATTTAAATACCCGAAAACGGAATTTGTCCGAAAATAAATTTGGGAAATCGTTCTTCAAATTAAAATTTAGGACGCTTCTTGGGGGCTGGGAATTTAATAGCTAAACCCAATTTCAAAAATTCTAAAATATTCACGACAAATTTCGTTGCAATTCAGATGAATAAATTACGTATTGTTTACGATAAACCTCTGTAACGATTTTCCTAGTAGAACTTATTTATTTAACGGATATTTATATTACAACTATTTAATTAACACTTAAACACTAATAGAATACTTCAACGACTTATTTATATCACAAGGAAATTGCGTATTTATATCACTCGGTATATCGTAGTTCGCTATTTATATCACTCGTTCGGAAGCTCACTGTAAACTGACTGACTACTGGCCACGTCAACAGGTATTTATACTGATTAGGAACAATCCAGATAGTTCCAGAATTACATACTAGACTTTACTGGAGTGCCTATTGTGTTCATCTAATTTATGGCCCTGTTTATCGTCATCAAAGCGCCGACCGACGCCGGCATTCTTTGAGCTCCGCTTATCTGCTGTCGGTTCTCGTCGCCGCTATCGCACACACACACGCTCGCCGCACTGCTCGCTCTCGTACACATATACGCTCGCTACACTGCCCACTCTCGCACACATACGCTCATTACACCTCTTTATGTAGGTGTTACTATTTTAGATTTGTTTAAAGTTGTTATGTATGACTTCTACTACAGGTTTCTTAAACAAAAATATCAACGAAACGTTTCTTTGATGTATATGGATACTGATTCCTTCATTCTTAAAGTGTTCACAGAAAAGTTTTATCGGGATATTATCGAAAATATTTAACACTTTGATAATTCCAATTATCCGCGCGATAATAGTTTCGATATTCGCATTACCTCATCTGTGGTCGGTAAATTTAAAGATGAGTTCCCAAATAATCCCATTAAAGCATTTAATGAAACCGGAGCTAAAGCTTACTGCGTCGAATCGGTTGATCAAGTCGTTAAGAAAGTTAAAGGTGTTAAGAAAAACGTTATAAAGTTACATCTAGGTAATTATGATTATCTTCGCGTTATTAGGTATGATTCCACCATTCTAAAAAGTATGAAAATTCTCGTCTCCGACCTCCACACTATGTTCGTACAAATGAGAACTTAAGTTGCTCGTTGCCCTAAAGATGATAAACGTTTCCTAATTCCGAAAACAACTAATACGCTTCCTTGGGGACATTATAACATAAACAACTCGGAAAATTCGATTTCAAAGCAGGACAGTAAAATCGATCGGTTAATACAAAATTTTCATCAACCGTATAGCAACAACTTAACCGTTGGGAAATATTTTATTCAAAAACTGTTTTAGGCTTCCTTACTTCCCGAACATCTTATATAATAATAATCAGTTGGTATATTATATGTGTATGTATATGTAAATAATTTATCGATGTTATATTTTACAAGTTTATACCCAATAGTGATTATACCCACATGTCTGTTTAAAAAATAAAATAAACTTTAAAACGCAACTTTGTCATTATCTAATTGTTTAGAAATTGGATTTTTCCTCAATATGGAAAGAAAACGCTCAATGTTTTTGCTGTTACAATTTATTGAGTCAATAACATTAACAATGAATAAGTTTTCTTATAGTCTTCAATATTAGTTGATGGCCATTTGCCTGAGTCAGGACCGCTTTGCCAACCTGGAGCCTTTTCTGTTCCTTCCCGTAAAATATTATCTTCTATCCACCTCATCACTGTTTGATGACGACCGTTAATGTTTGGACTTAAAGAATATGCAAGCCGGAACAAGTTGATGAGCTTAAAACACTTTTCCAAATATTTCGGTGTTGCATAGTACGCTATATCCATTATTAAATCATCTATCTACACACTTTAACAATGTTGCATGTTTTCCTTATGTTAACGATGGAGAATTCTTTGCTCCTAGCTAGAGCTGATCCGTTTGTTAGCATTTCCCTTAGTAAATATATATTATTCCGCGTGTAATAACTCGTTTTGTTTAAAATCCCGTGGACTTCATCGCCGGTTATTTCCACTTTTTCACCACAAGCTTTCAAAAAATCATCAACGAATGTGTCACACCGACGTTTTATTTCGAAAATGAAATACAAAACATCAAACGATGGGTCCTGCGACATTGTAATACATTTGAGCACCTCCTTTGAGACTTCTACTCCTAAATTCGAACACACCACTTTAACTCTATCTAAATCATTGGAAAATAATGCTCTGCGGAAATTGATAACGAGGACTTGCCTTTCCGCTTGATACAACTCATATCATAAGGAATTCATTTTTTAGAAAAATTCGATTTCTAAGTCGTCTGGGTCGCTATTCTCGCTTACTAAATAGCCTGTTATTAGAAGTTTATCGTATACACCTTTCAACTCAAATTCTTTCTAACTCTTAAGCTACCAAAAGTTTTCCCTCAGATAATAAACCGTCTTTGAAAAATTTCACTTCAATTACATAACTTTCTACCATTACTACGTCTTCAACATTCAGTGCGGCAACTAGCGATTGCAACTGATGACACTCGCCATGTCTAATCTTATTTATAATCATTGCTTGAGGGGGGGGGGTAAAAAAATTCGTAAACGTTTCACCATTTATTAATTCAGAAACCTATGACCATATTACAAAACGTTTTTTTTTTATGAATCCAGTTATTATGAGATTTGTCCAGCTCTAACCATTTCACGTAAACCATGTCAGCTCTACGTCTTAATACTCGTTCCACTAAATAAATGTCTGCATGTGCAGCTTTCTGCAATTTCACACCATAAAATCCTCCTTTTATGTCTTCCCCTTTATCGTCCTTTAGGTAGTACCTAATTGGATCAGAAAATTTTATACGAGTTATTGTGAATAGTCCGTTGGACCAATTCGGTGTATAACCTTTGCTAAACAATTCACAATATTTGCTTATTCGTACTGGGTCTCCCACTTTAATTCGAATTCTTCGTAAATCCACCTTTTTCGGATTGTTGTAAACTTTCTTCAAAAGTGTTTCTTCGTTTCGTGTATTGACTTTGCTTGATTTCATTCCGATAGTTCTGTGAACCTTATCGTTGTAGTCGGTTACTATATCTTGCAATGTATTCAACTATTTGTGGGATCCTTCTAAACTGAAGCGTTGCCACATTTTTGATTTCAGCGTTCGATTTAACCGTTCCACAGCCGACGCATTCTTGGTGCTATACGGTGAGTAATGGATAATTTTATATTTTTGCACAACTTGTTTCACTTGTTAGTAATAAAATTCTTTTCCCAAGTCAGTTTGCATATTCTTAGGAATACGTTTACTTTACTATTATCTGTAATGCCCTTCCAACATATTCACCTGTTTTGCGTTTTACTGCTTGATCCCACACAAATTTTGAAAAAACGTCTATTATAACCAAAATGTATCTGCCACCTTTATTTGCTATTTATGTTGGAAACTGATACATGTTGAAACTTATCGATAATAGAAAGAAAAACACAAAGTTTCAAACTTTCAAAAATAGTATGTTGTAACACACTACAATTGTTTCGACACACAGTGTCTTCATCAGGTGTGATGAATAATAAAAACTTACTCTAAATTACAAGCTTTTGTATACACAAGTCTTAACCTAACAGGAGGTGGGGGGAAGAACTAGAAAATGTTTAAAACGGGGACATTTCAGCATTAACCTGGTCATTTAACGCTTAATTCTGTTTGAAATATCTATTTATTTCCAACACTTTTAGTAAATCTAGTCTCAAACTTTTATTTTGAATATTCAAAAGTTTATAATCTGAATTAAAGAAGATATGTCCCTTGTTAACAAGATATTCTGCATATTTCGAATCTAACTTTTTCTTAATGAAACTATTGTAGTGCTCCTTAATGCTAGTTTTAAATGATATGCCAATTTGGCCTACGTAGACCAAATTACAATTTGCACAATTTAAACAATACACTCCAGACTTAAGACCTTTCGGTGTTTTACATTTGTTGTTGAGAATATTTGATCCTAATGAGTTGTTGGTTTTAAAAGCAATAAAACTATTGTTTGTTTATATGTTTGATATTATTTTCAATGGTCGTTGAGATATGTCCTAAATATGTTAAGCAATTAAACTTTTCTGGTTTAATTTTGATTTGCGGATAGATACTACTTAAGGTTTTCTGTTTAAGTTTTTTGTTTAAAATATTTTCTACTACTGAAATTGAATAACCATTATTTTGAGCTACTATATATATTCTATTTAATTCTGTTGCGTAATCTTTGGTATTCAAGGGTATATGGATTAATCTATGTATGAAAAAGCGGCAAGTTTGTGTGACCAGGGGTGGAAAGAATTGGCATGTATAACTGAATCTGTATGGGTTGGTTTGTGACCACCCTTTATTTAAATATTGCTCCTATTGGTTCAGATATGTTGATGATATATTGATTTGTTCTTCTTTTACGGTTAACATTTTCCTTATAATGAAGAACTACATGGGCGGAGCTGCTGTTGGTTTAGAACTGCTCGATTTGCACTACCTTTTGCTCTTTGTTGTTGTAAAGTATCTGGCCTTACTTTCAGCTCCTTTGCATCGTTCTATAGAGATTCCATCGTTTATACTAATGGCTTCTTGAGATCTTCTTTCTTTTTATTGGTTCCTTGAATTTCCTTCTCTGCAAATTCCTTAATTTTTCTATATTCATCCTGAATTGTTATATTTTTCAAGTTCAGTTCTCTTTCCAAATTTTTAATCGATGTTTCTATATTATTACCAAATGTTTTCATCATCTTTTGTTCACTTTTTGAGACAGCTGTTTTTAATTCTTCTCGTAAATCCTTCATCCCTCCGACACCTTCACTGACAGCACGATCCTTTACCTTATCACATTCGATTCTGATGCTCTTTTTTAATCTATATTTCCCATCACATTCACCTTCTTCTACAAAAATCGTACATTGAAATCATGAACATTGCTGAATGCTTGCAAAAACTATCGTTTTTTTCTTTATAACCCACGTCCGAACTTATCAACCGTCATTGTCTAACTAACAAACTTAAACAATTTATTTATACGATTATATTGCGCTCACGCAACTCTTCTAAAATTGATTGAATTTCGTTTTAATGATTTGTGTTGCCTGCTTGTTGAGAAACAACCAATAACTTTAAACGATCACACAATTGATTAACGTTATAAAAATATTTGTATTCTATCGGTTTTTCGTTATAAATCAACAACGACAATCCTCCACCTTTAGAGAACTTCGATGTTGTCTTAATTTGTAAACTGCTCCCGTACGTTTTAATATATCCGCGTAGTGTTTCGTTTCTTTAACCGACGTCAGAAATTCAGTACGTAATTTTAAGAGTAGCCCGTATAATCCCACAGTACCTATTGTCGCGTGAGGGTAAAAACACTACTATAAATCACTAATTAAACTTTATTGATAGAGTCAATAAGTGAGTCCGCGTGAGACTTGGTAACTTATTGGTATAAAAACTTAATCTAAAATTATTAACAAATAATTAATCAGAGAATAAGCAGTCAAGCTGGGTTAAAATGAAGAGAGATATTACTAAACCCGAAATAGTTACGAAAGGAAAGTTCAAAACTATATAAACCATCTATTTCTAAAAGTTACTCAATTTATCACTTATAGATACTCAATGGTTTGGATATTCACCAGTTTACACTAGGTCCACGTTGCCCGATTCACTACCGTTATTTCACACACTGGCCAAGGATTCCGGTCACGGATAGTTCCTGGAAGGCGAGTTCTTTCTCTATTTTTCCCGCCCTAGTGTTCCATAAGTCTGAAAGCTGCTAGAGGAGTTGGAAGTAGAGAACACTCTCCTATTCTGAAAGCGGGAAGCTCGTTTTATTCACCCTGTCTTGGTAGGGGTAGCTCAGTGCGGTACTGCCAGGGGTAGTGGTGCTGAGAGAGGGTAACCTACTGTGATAGGGTAGCGATGGTAAGTCGTACGACGGATTCCGCGTGGCGCCCTCCGGAGCGGTATTACGGGACCCCCAAAACGTCGTTAGCGGTTAACGCTAAAGAAGACGTAGCGGTTAGGGACATTAAAAAGCGCTGGCGTAGGGTCAGGATCGACAGGACTAGCAAGGAATTGAACGCGAAAGATATTCATGAAACCATTTTAAGGCACAACGATTTCGTCGACGAATTTTGCGGCAACGACGTTGATAAATTTAAAATAAATTTTAAACAGTTAGCGGTTTTCGAAACTCGAGGTAATAGGGACTTTTATAGCGCGCTTTTCGAAGTAAATCCTATTTTGCGTCGCAAAATGTTAGACAGGCCCATACATCTAAATTGGCAACGCGTTTGGGTTAGGGACCATTTTTCTATGTTACAATGTTTCCAGTGCTACGACTTCGGCCATTTTTCTAAAAATTGTAAATTCAAGGACCAAATTTGCGGTAAATGAGGCGGAAAACATAGTTTTAAGGATTTCAAATACAAAACCACTTCCTGCGTAGTTTGCGCCAGATCTAATAAAGATAAAAAACACGCGCCCGTTAGTACTGACCACGACACGAAAAGCCAGTCTTGCCCTTCTATGAACCGGATAAAAAACTTTATTTTATCCAACATAGATTTTTATGGACAATAAAATCCATAATAACAACCCCGACGCGGATTTCGTCTTAAATTTTGTCCAAATTAACTTAGGTAAGGGCAAGGCGGCTACAAGCAATCTTTTAAAAATTATTACAGAAAGAAAATTAGACATTTGTTTTGTACAAGAACCTACAGACAATCGATCGAAAATTGTAGGCTTTCCTAAAAATAATTTAGTAATTTCAAAATCAGTAAATGTCCCTAAAGTTGCAGTTATTGTTAATAATTCAAATATTTCATGTTTATTTTTAGAAACCATTTCCTGTGATAAGATTGTTGTTGTCGAAATTACAGTAAATTCCAAGTCATTAATTCTCGTAAACATCTATTTACCACCCGCGGGCCCGGACGTCGACGATAACTTTTTCGTCGAACGGCCTAAATTCCAATAAACGATAATAGGGGAATAAATATTTTAGATTTTTTCGAAAATAATAATTTAACTGTTTTAAATAATAATTCAGAACCAACATTTGTTGGACATCGCGAATCAAGTTTTATAGATAGATATCACTACAGCAAATTTAGAAGGTTTTAAATTTATAAAAAATTGGCATCTTACAGACGAGGAAACGCTTTCCGATCATAATCTTATTTTTTGGCAATTTTGTTTTGAAAATCGGGAAACGGATATCGTTGACCGTAGGTTTTTGTAAATTTTCGGACACTTTTAGGGAAAACATAAGAAATATTGTACTAATAGACGATAATAATGTTTCGGACCGGGAAAATTTTTTAAACGACTGCATTATTACAGCGTGCGAAGCGTCGATGCCACACAAAAATTTAAAACGCGCCGACGGTTCTTTTACAAAAAATATGAAGGATACCGCCAAATTCATTTTAGTTTCATTCTTTCGGTCGGACGACCAAAATTTAAATAACGAGGCTCAGCGCCGTATACGCGTTACGAGCAGTAACGAAATTCAGTCCGTCAAAATTATACCAAAACCGGGAAAACGCAGTTTCGACGACGTTAAAAGTTTTCGGCCATTTAGCTTACTTCTTATTGTTGGGAAAGTTTTAGACAGAAATTTTTTACTACTCGGCTACAGTATGAAATTAACAAAAATGCCGGTTTAAATAATAATCAATTTGGGTTTGTAGCCGGTCGGTCCACCACGGACGCTGTAAACGCAGTCGTAACGGGTATAAAAAACTATAACGATAATTACGTCGCTGCTATTGCACTCGATATTTCGGAAGCCTTCGACAACGCTTGGTGGCCGCGAATTATTTTCGAGCTTTAGAAACGTAACATTTCAAGGGCACTAATAAAATTACTTAAAAATTATTTTAGTGATAGAACCGCGGTTGTCACTATTTCCCGAAGCGCGATTACAAAAAATATCGAGCGAGGTTGCCCGCAGGGGTCATGCTCCGACCCGCTCCTGTGCAACACCTTGTATAATACAATTTTCGAAATAGACCTTCCGATTGGAGCAAAAATTTTTTCGTTTGCCGACGATACCTTTCTTATCGTTGAGGCGCGGCAATACATAACTCTAAAAGATAGGGCCAACCTAGCACTCGGTATGTTGTCAAACTGGGCGGAAAGTTTTGTAAGTATAATACCATTAATTATGATATAACGATAAAATATGTACCTTTCTACAACTAAGCACCTTAAGTATATACTTTCTAACAATTGGGACTTGTCATTGTCGTTAGTGACGAATATATTTTGGCTTGCCTTTCTAAAACAGATTAGAAAACGCCCTTTTACCCGAAAAGGGATAAAAGCACGCAAAACCCAAAAAGTTAGTTTGTTGAATTATAACCAAATCTCTGATCGTTGTAAGAAAGACGTTAAATAAAGTTATTATTCTTTCATTGTTTGCATTCTAATTAAGAGGTAATACACCAGGGTGTTATTACTATTAGAATCGCGTAATTCCGTTAATTATAAATTCATAAAGTGTTCTCTACGTGAATTAAGACAATTCGATAGTACTTTGTGCGTATGTAAGTTAACTTAGTGGAATAACTCTGCTTCTGGAGTCATCCTAGAAGGAAGGAAGATCTACGACGGACCAAGGTTTATTTTCGAAGCATAAACAAAATTCCGCCGTAACAAATTGGCGCAGTCCCCCTTTGGAGGAACCTGGACATCGAGCCTAAGGAGGATCCTTCATCTTGCTGCTGGGAAGCATAACCCAACGTCCGAGGACAATCTTAAAGGAAAACCTATCGAGAAGTCTTACTCTGATTAAAGGTAGGAATTATTGAAGTCCTTTTATTTTTAATCGCAGCCATTGTATCTTTTTGTGCCATTGGGATTAAATCTTATTGATCAGTCAAAAAAAAAGAAAAAATATATATAGAACCCAATACAGAAATGACCCCCGAAATAGCTCCTAATAGCCAAAGTACAAATGGACAAACCCTTGACAAAGACATATTTTTGTTACTAGCAAATACGATTCCCAGGTTTGACGGTGGATCGAACGGTATATCGTATGACAGATTTCGAAAGGAAATCGCATACATTCTACAAAAATGCAGTCCGGAACAAAAAATTTTATTACAAAAAATTACCTTTTCAAAACTGAAAGGTGCTGCCTTGAAATCTATTACTAATCGTGCAATTTATTCTTTGGAAGATTTACTCCTGCATTTTTCTACTTTATATGATGAACAAAAAGATTACACTCGCCTTTTATGGGAGATTCATCATATTAATTATAAATTTCGTAATGTAAAGGAACTGTATTCACAAGTGGCTCCATTGAGAGATTCTATTTGTAGCATATTAGTTACTAAAGCCAACAAAAAAGATTGTAGGAAGGTGATAAATTATATTTTTGAAAATGTGGCAATTTCGTGTTTCATTAGGCAACTACCGTCGGAAATATTTTCAATGGTAGCTAATAGGAACACAAACACTCTAGAACAGACGTACGAAATTGCTTTGGAAGGTGAGAAATTGCTCCAGTTAATGAATATCGAACGTCAAGTACATGAACAACAAATTTTCAATAAACATCAAAAGTCACAAAATAAGGATTTCAAAACGAAACCTAAATTTGTCAAATTCGAAAAGCGTAGCGAGTCATGTTCAGAACAGGCAAATGGTCCCAACAGTACCAACAGCATATCGTGCTCTTATTGCAAGAAAAGCGGTCACGGAAAATCGTCTTGTTACAAATACAAAAATAAACAAGCACAATACTCATCCAAACCAATCAAATCGATCGAACAAAGGGGATTTCAGATTCTTCTGATGACGAGTTAAATTCACAAACAAATAATTTAAACTTATCAATGGAATCGCTAACAGACAGCACCGATTCCGAATAAAACCAGAAGCCTCTCTAATTTCAAATTCAACAATCAATTCAGTTAACTATTTAAATACTCTACCATATGTTAAATTTAAAATACAGAATAAATGTTACAAATTTCTAGTAGATACAGCAGCTGTAAATCTCATAAAGTTCGACAATCATCTCCCCAATCCAAATGAAAAAGATAGGACACTGCTTAACGGTTTTAATTCAACTCGTTTTTATTCTCTCGGAACAATTAATGTTCATGTAATTAACCAATGCAATTTAGAAACTGACGGAATAATAGATACAATTTTTTTTTTCAAAATGAAAGCATCAATAGACTACAATAAAAATACAATTCAGGTAAAAAATAAAAAAATAAAAATGTATTTCGATAAAAATAGCTGTCTTAATACAATAAATATTCAACCACGATGTGAACAAATAATTACCCTAAAATGCGACAAGACACGTTACAAAGCAAACCACAATTATTATTTTCCAAAAATGAATCTAAATAACGAGGTCATATTTCCTGATAGTTATATATATGTAAACCAACACCACGAATTCATTACAAGCGCTATAAATTTATCCAACGAAACGAAAATAGTAGAAACAGAGGACATAACGTTGCTTCCAATAAAAGAAAGTATACCTATAAACACGATGCAAAGATCACCACAAAATTTTAATAAGAGGATATCGACGCTTATGCAACAAAAACAATCCCTGAAAACAATAATTACAAGATTTCCGGAAATATTCCACTTAGAAGGCGACCATTTAACAACTACCTCAATATTAGAACATGACATTGTAACGACAGACGAAAAACCGGTACAAGCAAAGACATACAGGTACCCGAAAGTGCACCAGGAAGAAGTTGATCGTCAGATTCAAAATATGCTGGATGATAAAATAATTAGACCAAGCTATTCACCCTGGAGTTCACCCCTTTGGGTAGTTCCAAAGAAGATCGACGCCAGTGGGAAACGGAAATGGAGAATAGTAATTGACTATCGTCAATTAAACGGCAAAACAATCGACGACAAATATCCTCTACCCAACATCGAGGAAATATTGGATAACTTGGGAAAAGCTCAATATTTCACCACGCTAGACCCGACATCCGGATTCCACCAAATAAAGATGGCCAAAGTGGCCAAAGATTTCATCGCAAAAACAGCTTTTTGTGCCAACGGAAAAAGTTATGAATTCCTTAGGATACCATTCGATCTGAAGAATTCACCATCGTCATTCCAGTGCTGTATGAATCTAGCACTACAAGGCCTGACCCCTCACTAATGTTTAGTCTACATTGATGACATTGTTATATTTGGAAAATCCCTCAAAGACCACAATGACAAATTAATAAGCGTCTTTGAAAGATTAAAATTGCACAATTTAAAAATACAGCTAGACAAAAGCGAGTTTCTCAGAAAGGAAACTACCTTTTTAGGGCATCTAATAACTGATAAAGGTATAAAACCGAATCCAGAGAAAATAAAATACGTCAAGGAATTCCCAATCCCAAAGAAAATAAAGGACATAAAGGCTTTCCTGGGGATAACGGGGTACTATAGAAAATTTATACCCAATTACGCAAAAGTATCAAAACCTCTAACACAACTTTTGAAAAAGGATGAAAAATGGACTTGCACTCAAGAATGCCAACGAAGCTTCGAGACATTGAACGAAAAACTCATTTCCTCTCCAATACTGCAATATCCCAAGTTCGACGAACCTTTTATCTTAACCACCGATGCCTCGAAATTCGCCATCGGTGCAGTACTGTCACAGGAACATATGAAAAATTCACTTCCAGTCGCATACGCAAGCCGCACATTGAATCCCGCAGAAACAAGATACAGCACTATTGAAAGAGAATTACTCGCAATAGTTTGGGCAACAAAACATTTCCGCCCTTACCTCTACGGACAGAAATTCACAATCATCACCGACCATCAACCCCTGAAATGTCTATTTTCAATCAAAGATCCGTCTTCACGACTGATGCGTTGGAGATTGAAGTTAGAAGAGTATACGTATGAGATTATCCACAAACCGGGAAAACAACGCGAATGCCGACGCACTCTCACGAATCTACCCTGTAGAAGAATTTCCTCCCGTGACAAGAGAACTATATGAAAAAATCGACGAACTGATGGAACAAGTCGAAACAATCCCCTCAAACGAAAATCCCTCACAAATGGAAAACACTATGATCACTGAAAACGACTTCAACGATAAGCAACAGCCAAAGAAGTCATCTCGACAAGTATTTTCCAATCAACTTCCTGAAAACGTCTAATTAATTATTATACCAGTTTACCTATACGATAAACAAATAAGAGGAATATTAGAAGACACACATCTGGATGAAATTAAAGATATCACTTTCGTTTCCCCCAAATCCAACGACAAAATCACTTACGTTTTCCATAAAAGCGAAACAGACAACAATTACGAAGAAAATATAAAAGTTATCTTAGATAATTGATAGTTTCTGCCGTTACTTTATGGAAAAACATAATTAACACTAAAAGGATAAATAAAACTGTAACTAACTTTTTCCACTATTTATTCAAAAATCTTTACAATTCTTTCGCCCAACATGGGCATCTTCAGAAGACATATAACTAAATTAAGTACAAGGTTCTTATATATATATACATTGGAAATATTAATTTAAGGTGTTGTGGAGGGGGTCGAACATTTTATAATTTTATTTACAATAACTGATTCATAAATATTTTCTATTTCATTTAATGTTACAATATTATTTTGTTGAACATGTTTTTTAATTTCTATTGATTCAATGATGTCAAGTTTTTTACCTTTATCTAAACAGTGTAGGATTTTTCGAATAAATAGTGGAAAAAGTTAGTTACAGTTGTAAAATATATTTATGATTTGATTAATTGTTTATTTAATATTTCTTGTTCCCAATAAAAGTTTTTCGCCTTAATTGTTTATCTTTTGATATGTGCAAAACGATTATATGACGAAGCGAGAGCGATAGTATGAACAGAAACGTCATTGTTGATGTTTGGGCAGACCGACAGAAAGAAAAGCCAGAATACACAGTAAGACGTTGGGTATTGACGAATGAAGAAGGTCAATAGTGAATAGTACTGTGAGATTAAGTGAATAATTTTAATAATTGAGATAACGCATGTGTGACACCCCTTTGTGTGCACTGTTGCCCGGCAAGGTCCGCGGTTCCTCGAGTGGGGTTACTCGTAGTAGAAGGGGTGCTACGGGCTACTCGAATGACGTGAACTGATTCGAGAGGGTAGCCCCGCAGGTGGGTGCCCCCGAATTAGTCACTGGGATGCTAACATCTACGGATGATTGGGTGTCCAGGGAAGCCTTTACTTATTTCAGGTGACACTAGCTAGTCGTCGAAGATACGAAGATGAATAATAATTAGAATATATGGTAAACATAAATTGGGTGCGACATTAGATTTCCGGAAGGAAAGGGGGAGGAAGTCCCCCGGTGAGTAATTGCAATGCTTATGATAATTTGAATGGGACAGTAACTATTTATTTTGTTTGTTTTAATGTATGGGCAATCTCTGTCGAGTCTTTAAAGTTTTTGCTGCTGTTGAGGGACCGCCTCGTGATGACCCATGTGAGAAGTTTTCGAAACAAAGGTAACCAAAGTAATTTTATCTACGAAAATTCTACGATTCTTACACAGTTTTATTTATTTTTCTAGTGTTAATTATGTTTTTCCATAAAGTAACGGCAGAAACTATCAATTTTCTAAAACAGTGCGAAATAGCAGAACAAGCCAAGTGGTACTTCAAATTAAGTTTAAAAGTTAGGATGTTGTGTCAACATATTTGGTTCAAAGTGTTCCCAAACTACGTACATATCAATACAAATACAAAAAGTAGATCAGCTACAACCGCCATAAGGAGGATACATCGATGAATCCAAAATTTGCCGAAAGATTTATAAATTTGACAAACTTCAACTTCAATGATTAAGTATTTTGATAGTTTGTTGTTTGTTTTAAACGCTATTTTGAATTTATTGTTTTTAAACTTATATGCAATTTTGTTTGATATATTGTCTATATTTTATTTATAATATTGATTTATAGTAATTGTCAATTTTCTTACTTATATCATAATTTGTGTAGACAGATCTATAACACGTCATTTTTCTTTTTTTGTTCCCCAAATCATCAATTTGAATTTGATGGAGGTAAATTTAGTAATCTATTGACCATACTATGAAAGGCTGCAAGTTTTTGTTGCATTGGGTGGCAAGATGTTTTATGTATTATTGTGTCCGTCCACGAAGGTTTTCTATATACTGATATATCTATTTTTTCTCTGTTTTTAGTTAAAGCTAGATCTAAAAAGTTTATTTTATTATTGTTTTCTATTTCTAGCGTGAATTTTATTCTCTTGTGTAAACTGTTAACATATTGTACAAACTTTCCAAGCTCTTGATAATTACCTTCCCATAATATAAATATATCATCTACATATCGTTTATATAAGTTTAGTTTGTTCTTGTAAATACTGTTATGAATCGTATTTTCCAAATTATGCATGAATATGTCAGCCAACAGTGGTGATAATGCCATCCCCATGGGGAGTCCCTCATTTTGTAAATACAATTCCTTATTAAACTGAAAGTAGTTTTGATGTAAACAAATTTGTAAACATTCTAATATTTCATCTATGATGTATGGTGAAATCTTATTTTTAATTAGCATTTGTCTTAACATTTCTGGTAACTCTAATTTGGGAATTGAACCAACCAGGTTAGTTACATCTAATGAAATTAACATATTATTAGGTTTAATATTTATAGTTGATATTTCTTTTGCGAATTCTAAAGAGTTATTAATACTAAACTTAGAACTAAATCGTGTATATTTGTTGATTATATATACCAATTCTTTTTCTAGAATCTTACAGGGCGCTTCGATAAATGAGCATACCGGTCTAATGGGCATGTTTTCCTTGTGAGTTTTTAATAAACCATATAGTTTTGGTGGTCTTGGATTCATACATATCATTTTCTTAGCTTGAAAGTCGTCGAATAATGATTTACATTTTTTCAAAGAGTTTTTAATTTGATTTTGGAATTTGCAAGTTGGATCTTTGGTTATTACTGTAAAATCTTCATTATTTAAAAATTGTTCTCTTGATCTTTTTTATATATTCTGATTTATTGACTGCTAGTAAGGTGTTTCCTTTATCCGCCTTTGTGAAAATTATGTTTTCATTTTTGCATTTTTTACTTAATGAGATAGCTAATTTTTGTTCTAAATTAGGTCTATTACATTTCCTTAACTCTTTCTCAATGGTATTCCCTATTTCTAGTTCTGACATTAAGTTGTTACTATTTAAAAGTGCTATATCTGCGTCTAGAGCTAAATTAACAATATCGTTGGGTGTTTTATTATAAATATTGTACTTTTTACCTTTCTTCCTCTTTGAAGTTGAAGTTTGTCAAATTTATAAATCTTTCGGCAAATTTTGGATTCATGGATGTATCCTCCTTCTTCGTTGTTGTTGGTTTCTTTTTTATTAGATTGTTAAGCTCTTTATCTTGTTTTTTGTATACTCTGAAGATGATTGTCGAAATTTTTTCTCTGATGTTGAAGTCTAAATTGTCGAACTCAATATTATGAAGCTTGTTTACCAGTTACGTGTGAAGTAGCTTCCTATATATGTTATAGTTGTCCTTTTTGTTGTACAGTTGGTGTATTTCTTCTTGTATCCAGACCATCTTTGCTCTTCTTATGGCGGTTGTAGCTGATCTACTTTTTGTATTTGTATTGATATGTACGTAGTTTGGGAACACTTTGAACCAAATATGTTGACACAACATCCTAACTTTTAAACTTAATTTGAAGTACCACTTGGCTTGTTCTGCTATTTCGCACTGTTTTAGAAAATTGATAGTTTCTGCCGTTACTTTATGGAAAAACATAATTAACACTAGAAAAGTAAATAAAACTGTAACTAACTTTTTCCACTATTTATTCGAAAAATCCTACACTGTTTAGATAAAGGTAAAAAACTTGACATCATTGAATCAATAGAAATTAAAAAACATGTTCAACAAAATAATATTGTAACATTAAATGAAATAGAAAATATTTATGAATCAGTTATTGTAAATAAAATTATAAAATGTTCGAACCCCTCCACAACACCTTAAATTAATATTTACAAAGTATATATATATAAGAACCTTGTACTTAATTTTAGTTATATGTCTTCTGAAGATGCCCATGTTGGGCGAAACATTTGTAAAGAGTTTTCGAATAAATAGTGGAAAAAGTTAGTTACAGTTTTATTTATTTTTCTAGTGTTAACTAAATTAGAAATATTGGAAGAAAAACTAACTGGATCCCACCATGCATACGTGCACAGCCTAACATCAAAAAGATCTATTAAACTTATCAATACAGAACTCCATACAATTACAAATTCTCTCCCACCATCACAACGTAAACGTGGATGGTTGGATTTGTCGGGTACCGCATTGCACACCGTTTTCGGTATAATGGACAACGAGAATGAAACCCATACCTATTAACCTAGCCTTCCAACAATTACAGGAAAGCGCAACAAAAAATACACAATTGATAGACGATACCGTAGGTATGTGTTATTGAAGATTCTATTAAGACATATAACGAAACATTAGAATCTCTAAACTCAAATGAACAGTTAATATCTCAAAATATGTACAAAATTCAAGATCAATTAAACTCACTATCACAAGCAATTACATCCGTCGAAATTTCTACCGATTTACTCAATTTAGCTGTTACGATCCAAGAACTATTGTCCACAATGGAACGAGAGATTGAGAAAATAAAAATTGAATTATTATTTTCTAAATTACAAAAACTACCACCAAGTCTACTTGAAAATACAAACACCTTACAGTCCTTAACGATCTACCAACAAAACAATTAAAATAATATAAATTTTCCTTTTGTAGTATCAATCGCGAATTTCTATAAATTTATCGATTTGTGTACAGTCAAAATGTTTTCAAATACTGATACTATTGTATACAAAATAAAAATCCCATTAGTTAACCTTGAAACATTTAATTTATTCAAAATTCACCCCGTTCCAATAAAATCAAAGACGAATGATCAATATAATATTTTAATGCCCGAAACGCAACACATGGCACTCGATTATGATAGAGGACTTTACATTCCGATCCTTTTTATCAACCAACTCGAGCAAGTTGAAAATACATTTTATGGACGCCAACTGAACCCTCTTCGATATGAAGAACATGCGAGAGTTCCATACTACTCAAGAGACTATGGATCCTTAACTGCAACACCATCTCCATTCCCCTACGAGATAGCGAAGCCATACCTCTGGAAAAGAACCGATGGCTCATCCTTACTGGAGGACATTCAATATTCGCATACACCTGCGGAAATAAAAATATAATTCTGAAAGAAATCAATTCCAATAGCATAATGGAAGTAAGCAAATACTGCACTGGGTTACTTGACAATCGGAAGAAGCTGACCGCCACGACCAGCAACAACATCACTATCAACAATACTATTGATGAAATTCCAATTCCCATGGATTATTGTGTGGAGCAAGAACAAATTATGGACCAATTACAACTGGAACCTCTTCCAATGCACCTAAACTCTGATGAATTCAATCTCAATAAACACAGACTTGATGCTATACTGCATGACCTACATCAAGAGAACAAACGCGGTTGGATCCCCATTTACTACCGGAGTTACTGGATCCTACTAGAAAGCAGCTTCTCAGCGATATTAGTGGTTATTGCATGTGTTACTGTTGTTGTCCACAGTGCCTAAAGTGCCTCGAATGTTTAAAGTTTTTCAAACCACGAAACAGTTGCGGAATACCCTGCATAAAAATATGCAACCTAATAAAAACCAAGAAGGAACGGCAGCCAGTCTATCAACCGACCGTGCGTTACTCCACCACCGCATCAAAAGCTACCTCAGCGCCCGCTCTCGATGCAATAACATCCCTGGACCACGACCACGACTACAACGAGGACCAAGAAAGAACAAACTCGCGATTCGCAAACTGTACTATGTCTAAAATATTGTAATGAAATAACGATAACGAATTACAAAAATAAGAATAAATAATAAATAAGTAAATATACGAATACCTAGGTACATAAGGTAAAGTAATACTAACTTCTCTCGTTTAATTATAAGATAATGTTAACATGTAGTAAATTTTTATAATTAGAATTAAGAAAACCCATTATAAAAATTCTTAATGAGGGAGGAATTGTTAAGTATAATACCATTAATTATGATATAACGACTAAAATATGTACCTTTCTACAATTAAGCACCTTAAGTGACATGAATAACAAAAATATTTTACTTTCTAACAATTAGGGACTTGTCATCGTCGTTAGTGACGAATATATTTTGGCATGCCTTTCTAAAACAGATTAGAACACGCCCTTTTACCCGAAAAGGGATAAAAGCACGTAAAACCCAAAAAGTAATTTTGTTGAATTTTAACCAAATCTCTGATCGTTGTAAGAAAGACGTTAAATAAAGTTATTATTCTCTCATTGTTTGCATTCTAATTAAGAGGTAATACACCAGGGTGTTATTACTATTAGGATCGCGTAATTCCGTTAATTATAAATTCATAAAGTGTTCTCTACGTGAATTAAGACAATTCGATAGTACTTTGTGCGTATGTAAGTTAACTTAGTGGAATAACTCTGCTTCCGGAGTCATCCTAGAAGGAAGGAAGATCTACGACGACTTCCGCCGTAACAATGTATATATTTCCAGTAAGTCGTTAATCGCGATTTTTGTACGTTCTTTAAATATTTTTTCGAAAACAACGTTTTCGGTGCGCATGCGCGGAACTTGTCCGATTTTCTTAAATTTCCTTTTACTTTCGTTGTTTGATTTCACTTGCGCGTCAGTAAAGCAAAGAGTTCCTCGCATTCTACCCAAAACATGCAAACTCATTGTGAATATAATTCTATCAGGCCCTCCTTCTTTCCTACCTCAACTTTTTAAATTTTTTGTGTACCAATTATTGCCAAATAAAGTTACTTTCGAAAGTTTTGGAGTTTTCTATCCCCGTGCATAGTAGGCCGAAGGAGAAAACGTAGGGATTATAATTGTAACTGAGCTAATTAGATTAAGTATTCTCTAAGTTACGTTAATGAATTTAGTTTTTTACATACATTAAATATATACCTGTACATATTAATATTAGCGATGACCACCTCTGTAGTACCTTCGGGTGGAGCAGCCGCACCATGTAAATATTTTCAATTAATAAATTATACTGCTGGCGTTAGTAATCAGCTTGCGTATTCGATGGGACGCTGTTCGGGTCCCTCCCCCTGCAGTATTGGTGCTCCAAGGGCGTAGCGGATAGCGTCGGTGGGCAATGTAAACAGTTGGGAAAGATCAACTTTCCGTAATATCGAGACGTTGTCAAGCGTGTTTTGAGAGTCGTGAAAGCGGTCTGTTGCTCTTCTCTCCAATTCCATGTGGCGTCCTTCTTGGTTAACCGAGAAAGGGGCCGGGAAATCTCCGCGAAACCCTTTATGAACCGACGATACCAGGAACAGGTCTAGAGAAAACTGTGGAGCTGTTTCAGGTTTCCCGGAGGCGGCCGGTTACGGATGGCTGAAACCTTTTCCGGGTCGGTTTGGATGTCCTGGGCTGTATGTAAGGATATGTCGCAGCTAATTGATTTCTGGACAGCAAAATCGGCATTTTGGTCTATTCATCCGAAGATTCTCGTAGGATGAAATTTGTCCTACGGGAGTGGGGCGAGCCCTTGGTCATTGGGGTAGTTTCCATGGGCACAAGAGATTACAAACGGAGCTTACGCTGTTTTCCCCAGCTTCTTCCTTTGATTCTCCCTTGGTCGGCGTCAACGGCAATGGGATGATGTCTGGCGGTACTTGGAATTGCTCTATCCACTCAGGGGGTCGTTCTCGCATAGAGGAGACATCAATGGTGAGTACTCGTATTCCATCCTTATTTGAGCAACCTCGATTTCTTAGTTAACTTCCGATTCAGCGGACTGGTTTTGGGCGAGAGCAAACGTTTCGATACGTCGACAGTCTAATCCATCGGTCCGGATTTCCTCGGCAGACACTAAATAGTGGAAGCGCCTAGTTTGGACACGTTCTTCGCTGAAGCTCCAGGCTCCTAGCAGTAGGTTCAGGAGCAATCCTCCATCAGTGATGAAGTCGACGCCTAGCAAAGTCCGGTTTCGCGCTCCGGGAAGGATGATAAAGGTTGTCCAGACTGTTCGTCCTTCCAAGGTGACGGGGACTCGAACCGTTTCTACATCTTGGTCGCGAGATTGTCCATTAGCGAACACAATCGAGGCGGAATAGCGCCTGAAAGTAAAATTCTCCCGTCGTAGGATCTCCCGCAACTGGTGGCTGGCAATGCTGACCTTTGCCCCTGTATCTAAAAGGGCTTTGCCTTGATACGTTCCAATCGCAATGCGGATAGCGGACCTAGCACGTGGTTGTAGCGGAGTCTGCTTTTCGGCGCAGAAGTCCAGCCTAGCAGCGGCTGGTTTGGAGGAATTGCAGTTGGGGCATTTACTGCGAATGACCCCAGGTCGTTTGCAACCATAGCAGGCAAGTTCTCGAACAGGCGGTGTGGGTCGATTCCCGGGATTCCTGAGTGGCTTGTTTCCGGCATTCAGTTGGTTTTTGTCCATACCGGCGGCAAAATCGACACCTTACGCGTCCATGTGGTTTTTCTTCTTCTTTGCTCTAGCGATTTCTCGAGTTGCTTTCCGGAGTTGCGTGACTATCCCGGAAGGACGTTTCTAGAAGGCGAGCGTTTTTTAAAAGATCATCGAAGCTTTTGAGGCTATCCCGGGGAATTCGGTCACGGGTCTGGCAATACAGTAGTCCGTACACCATGTCAAGTTTTACTGTTTCTTCGTGTTTCGTGGCCATCTCTGCGAATAGGGCTCGTTTCTGACAAATTAATACGTCAGTGGGTGCAGCTTTTTTCCTGGGACGTCTGGAATATTTCTAAGTATAACTGATGATCAGGCTTCTTTGATGCGAAGGCTCCTTCTAGTAATTTAACTGAGTCATTCCATGTAGTGGCTTGCGATTTCACTCCTTGCCACCAGGTAGCGGCAACACCAGTTAACAGCAGTGGCAATCGCGCGTCCCCGAAAACCGTGCGGTGCACTGCATGAAGCATGCTTGGCTTCCGCTCAGAGGTTGTAGTTGGGCTAATAGTCGAGCGAACTGTTCCTCTGTGAGCGTGGCCATGTTTGCTCATAGTCTAGGACTTCGTCGCGGCGGAGCCGTGGTGTACCTTGTTTACGCACTCACAAATAACCGCTTATGTCTATACACTTTGTTCAAGCCTCACGTTGCTGGGCGCCAATTGTCGCGTGAGGGTAAAAACACTACTATAAAACACTTTAATTAAACTCTATTGATAGAGCCCGCGTGAGACTTGGTAACTTATTGGTATAAAAACTTAATCTAAAATTATTAACAAATAATTAGTCAGAGAATAACCACTCAAGCTGGGTTAAAATGAAGAGTTATTACTAAATCCGAAACAGTTACGGAAGGAAAGTTCAAAACTATATAAACGATCGATTTGTAAAAGTTCTTCTTGTTTAAACAGTACAATTAAATTAGCGTTATCTCTAATTAAATGTTTAGAGATCTGAGCATATGTTTGATTTAAATAAAAAGTGTGGATTGAGTTATGTCTTCCCATGCTAAAGTATTCCCTTATCTTATTCTGATTATCATTCTCAACATCATCAAAGATGAATACAGAATTAGGTCTTGCCTTTGATGGACCGATTACTTCATCCGAGTCTCTGTAAGGAAAATAACCTATTCCAGCAATTGATTGCAACAATTCTGCTAGATACTTATATTTTGGTTGATACAATGACTTTGAATAAACATACATTTTCAAACCGTAAACCGTTTGGTTTCTCAAAAGGTCCTATAATGACATTTGTTTCTCCACAATTTGAAGGTCCTGAACGATACATCTTATTGTTGACGGTAATAAAGGACCATGACGATTTATTTTCGAAGAGATGTTGAAGTCACGATTGGTTATCGGTAGAGCAGTTGGATGTTATACTATCCGCATGTTTATTCATTATTAAACGATTTCACTGCATGTTCACGGATATATAAATTTAGTGTTAAGGTTGTTTATATTGTCACGACAGTAATTGGGGGTCGAATAATAATTTATTTATTTATTTAATAAAGGAGGGACTGTTGCTTGAACTATCGTGACTGAGCATAAAGGTACTAAGAGTTATTGAGGATAATGAAGACAAGATTTATAACAATAACAGTTTTATTAAAATTGAGATTGAATTAAATCTAAATTAAAATTAAATTAAACAAACTAAAATAGTTACAGACAAAACAAGAGATAATTGAGAAAGGGATTTTCCCCTCAATGTAGATCGACACACTAATTGTTAATTATTGGTTTTACAGTACTTACATTATTATGGTGATTAACCTTGGCATTATTCCTTGGGGGTAGCGTCACAAGAACTTCCCGATTTTTGGATGATTCCGTTATCGCGGACCTGGATCGACTGACTGGCAATTGCCGATCAATCGACCGCGAAGCGTTGATCTTATTGATGAATCAGTAATTTTCGTACATGAGTTCGGTAAATTCGGTCACTCACCGGTTCTCGAACTTTCCCTGGTTTTGCTGATTTTTTCAAGACTTACGAAATCTTTCGACATTAGTTTGCATCGCAAACCTTCGTCGTTTTCGATGACTTCGTGAAGTTCTTGAACTCGTCGGTAACCAAACCTACCGAAGTCGCATTAATTTTTGCTTAATTAATTCCTTCAAAATTGTCAATTGCTTACTGTTTCATCGTTGAACGCTAACAGCTCATTTTGCGGGTAAATGAACTCGATATCCGCCTCGTCACTTTTGAAAGAATTGCAACTTATTGCAACTTTGTAATAATGAAATATTAATTTAATAAATTTTGAAATATGTTTTAAAGTCGAAAATATTTGTTGTTAAAAATCCTCTGTGTGACACTTCCCCCGGGCTTACAAAAGTTGGGCCCCAACTTGGGCTCATGGTAAAAAAGTAAATTTTGAGATAAAAAAAAAAAATTTCCTTAAAACTAATACAAACTGATACAAAGTTGTTACACAGATTGTTTCTTAAATTCTAAACAACTACAGCTAATTTTAAAATGCATTAATTTTTATCGCGACGATATTTATCGAACACTCAGTATATGAGTTCACCACCGTAACACTTAATTCGCACTTCACTATTACATTTTCGCTGTCGGAAGAGTTTGCGTGGGTAGGTAGACGGGCAGCTACATGTTTTCATCCTGGGAAAAACGGGATATCAGTTATCACCCACTTGGTGAGTGCGGATATTCCTAAAATTTCCCCATTTACGAATAGGGCAATAATATCAGGAGAGGGATATCAGTAGACGAAAGAGTGTACTGTTTCGTCTGGATTGGCATAGTTGCATGTTGTTCAGGAAAAATTGCTGGTGTTATCTCGAGTTGGCGTATCCTTTGATCCATTGTTCATCTCACTTGGCTGTATCTTGAAAAGCGGTCTCTTTCGCATCTTTCCAAGGTTGCAGGGTGGTGGGTGTTGATGCACTGTTGGTTTAGTGGGTGGTTTGGTGATTTTTGGAGATTTTTTGTTTCTCCTCCACATAACGGATAGCCAGGTGTTTTATGTTTGCTGATCAATTGTTGGTTTAGTGGGTGATTGGGTAATTTTTTGGAGACTTTTTGTTTCTTCTCCACATAAACGGATAGCCAGGTGTTTAATGTTTCCCTGATGTGCCTTTTTGGAGCGTTAATGCAACTGATGTGCCCATTTTCCCTGGATACAACTCCATCTGGTTGTGTCCCATTCGTGGTGATTTGGATGTAGGGTAGCTTCCCTCAAGTGCGTGCAGCTTGGGTGCTGTGTGATGACTCGTTGGCTCGTCGCGTCGCATAAAACGAAAAAAGTGTATGTATTTATTGTTATTTATTGCTTAATATCTACGTTTATCTTAAAATTTATATTTTCTATTTTTCCCAAAAAATTAATTAATTTTTATCCCATTGTTTTTTTTTTTTTTTTTGATTACTTTTTGTATATAGTATAGATTATCTATAACTTATCATTTATCATTATTACTAATATTATTTCCTTGGTTTTTTTTTTTTTGACAAAAAAGGGTAGTGTTTAAATTTTTCAATTCATTTGAAATTTTTATTGAAAATCATTTTTATTTATTTTTCAAATGCTAATATTATTATTATTATTATTTTATTATTATTTTTTTTTTTTTCATTAATTATTTCTTTGATAAAACAAAATTTTACTGAAACTTTCTATCTCCCGTATGTGGCGAATTTTTCATTAATTCTTTTAAGTATTTAATTTGTCTCATACGTAGGTTTTTAATGCATTATTTAATTGATACCTGTCGTATTTTATTTTTTATTGCCGCCTCGTGCGCTAACTGCTTACGTTTCATTTTCAATATATATGTATTTAAATCACCTAATTATATTTTTTCGGTACATAGTTAGTGTAATTATTTATTTATATTTACGCTTCATTATGACGTGTGTCCTCTAGACACCGTAATT
This sequence comes from Agrilus cyanescens, assembly GCA_947389935.1. Taxonomy (NCBI): domain Eukaryota; kingdom Metazoa; phylum Arthropoda; class Insecta; order Coleoptera; family Buprestidae; genus Agrilus; species Agrilus cyanescens. The sequence goes on along the minus strand of OX376709.1, from coordinate 13,584,605 downwards.
TTAATTATTTACGTATTTAATTAGTATATTATTTCATACTATCTTTTTATACGTTATATTTTATATTTCGTTCACCGTTTTTGGATGTATGTACTTCTGATTCGTATATTACTTCATACTAGTCATACGTACTACATACCAATTTTTTAATATATTTTTATAGTTATTTTACTTCCATTTATAACTTTATTTACCGCGTTTTTATTATAATTCCTTACTAATTCTTCTTAATAGTCGTAGAGCTCTACTTTATTATCTTTTTATTCATTAAACGCAATATATCATTTTTTAATATAAGTATTAATAAAAAATATATTTCTTTTCATATATTCTTTTACACGTATTATTCATATTATCAATTATTTCTTTGCGCGCTATATTTATATTTTATTCATATTAGTTAATGTTTTATTTATGTACCTATACGCGTATTATTTTTGTTATTATTTATTTTATTCACTTAATAAAAGGATGATCAATTGTTCTTAGATACAATTTAAGATTATTGCCAAATTACCGCGATATTTATCCAGTAGCATTTAATTAGTGTACTATGCTATGACTTAAATAACTCGGCAAAATTAACGTTTTCTAGGGGTATCAAAGAAAAATTGAACGAAGGAAGTCGCATTGTGCTGACTTTGTTTTACATTTACGGTGAAAAGGTGATTATTTATATTTTATTAATACATTCGAGTTCGGCGTTTATTTTTTCGCCAGGAGATAGGGTGTGGAGGCTTTTTGACTCCGTGATTTTTATTACGAAATTTTTCTTTGGGTATGGGGTACTTTTTGAGGTAGATGTCCGATCGATGGGGGTCATCTCAATTTCTTCAACGCTGTTTTGGGAGTGTTTCTTTGTAGGTTTTGCCTTTCGTTTCACAAGGCATTTGACTAGGAGAAATGTTATGTATATAAGAAAGATGGCTAGACAGACGCAGATGACAATAAGTAGGACATGGTGGTGAGGTTCTGGGCCTGATGATTGGGCTTTTATTGGCGGGATATTTGCTGCTGCTACGATCAGCTGATTTTGTTTACATAGTAAGTATATTAAAATAATTGATAGTATGATGTTCCATGTTAGAATATGGAATCACTGTGTATTCCATAAATATCGCTGTATGATTTGAATGGGCTGTAGAATTCGGAATTGCTCAGAGTATCGATAACATTTTTGAGTTGGTCTTCGTGAGACGTTAAATTTAAATGGGGAACGTTTAGAGTCCAATTAGCATTCAAACATTCGTGAATATTGTTATAAGTTGGAATATTTAAGTTTGCGTGGGGTCTTAGAATGAAAGATTTTAGATTAGACCAAATTGCGGGTATTGTATGAATAATTTGGGGTTCCTTTTTTTGGTCTTCGGGACATGGGAACCTGTCATCGATGAAGATTTCGTTTCCGGACTGAAGAGTGCAATGGCACGGAAGATTAATCTTTACTGAACCTTGCTTTTTATATTTTTCAGGTATAGGAGTTACTTTTTCACCACATTTTATTGTAGTGTTGGGTTTCGGGTGTGTAATAATGTATGTTTCTTCTAAAATTTCTGATATTATCATTGAGTTTCCTTTATGACAATTCATTGGGCAATGTTGACTTAAGTCGTTCACGGTTGTCCCCTCGTACAGTTTTTTCGCACATTCGGGTCCTTGAACTGAGTCAGCGGAAAATCGGTGGATGTAACAAAGTTTGTTATGATAGGGTTTACATTGATGTAATCCTGTTCCCGAGATTTGTCTTAGACTGTATTTTCCTAAAGAATTTTGGGTAGTGACTGCCAAAAATAGGGGTTGGTGGGGGATGGAACATGTTTGGTTATACCACGCAAAAGGTGTTGTTATTAATTCGAAAAGATTCCATTGATAATTACCTGCTATGATCGGAATTTTGATTTGTATAAAAAGTTTAGATTGTGTAAACGAACAGTCAGTGATTGGAAGTTCGAAATACTTAGAGATTTCGGTAACAGGGATGGCCAGTTCCTGTCCTGATTTCTCTATTTCCCTTTCCAATCTTTCCAGGTCGTGTTTTAGGACTGCTGGGTGGATGACTGATGATGGTGTTTTGTGGTGTTTACATGATGTTATGATGTTGTGTCTTCTTAATTCTCTGGTCAATAGTATTATCTTTTTTAAATTGTGATATTCGTTGTATAATGAATTTGTCCATAATGCGTCGTTTTCCCGCATTGTCTGAAATATCTCCTTCTGCATAGATTCCTTGTACCCTTCTATGAATTTTATTCTTTCCTCCGTTTTTTGGAATGTGGCAGACACTTGTTTGTCATATTCCCTGAATTTTTCCGAATTTTCGCATATTTGTTTAACCGTCGAGGATAGCCCTTTCGTTAGTGAACTGAGTTGTTTTCTTTATTTGATTCGTGTGAATCTGTGTCAGAGTGATTTTCTGGACTCTCAGGGATTACAGTGGGTTCAGGTGTTATAGATTTTTGGGGTATTTGTTTGCTTGGTGTGGCTAGAGTGACAGGAATTGTGTTTTGATATGGTTGTGTTAATGTGAATGTAAAAATAGACGAAGATGTAGGGGGTGGACTCCTAGAGAGGGACGATCGTGGTTTAAAAGGACTTTTTGAGGTACTACAGAGTGTTGGTTTAAAATCGTTTGGATTTGTGTCACTTTCGATATCCTCGTTAATTTTTTGCACAGCGCTTGACTCCGAGCTCGATCTTTTATGGCTACGTAATTTTCTTTTTTGCTCACTACTCATTTAAAATTAGAAAACACCACACAACTAAGTTACCTTGAGTCGATCCTAATAAATTTTTTTTCGATGTAAAAAATTACGTGAAATTAAATAAAATTCACTACCGGTTTTAATTAATATATAAGTACCTAAATCAACTATGGTTACCATAAAAAATTAATTAAAATCATGCAAAACTAAATTAGTGAAAGAATATATAAAATAGGTGAATCGATCTACAATTGGGAGAAATCGGCGCCTCCACCAAATATGTCACGACAGTAATTGGGGGTCGAATAATAATTTATTTATTTATTTAATAAAGGAGGGACTGTTGCTTGAACTATCGTGACTGAGCATAAAGGTACTAAGAGTTATTGAGGATAATGAAGACAAGATTTATAACAATAACAGTTTTATTAAAATTGAGATTGAATTAAATCTAAATTAAAATTAAATTAAACAAACTAAAATAGTTACAGACAAAACAAGAGATAATTGAGAAAGGGATTTTCCCCTCAATGTAGATCGACACACTAATTGTTAATTATTGGTTTTACAGTACTTACATTATTATGGTGATTAACCTTGGCATTATTCCTTGGGGGTAGCGTCACAAGAACTTCCCGATTTTTGGATGATTCCGTTATCGCGGACCTGGATCGACTGACTGGCAATTGCCGATCAATCGACCGCGAAGCGTTGATCTTATTGATGAATCAGTAATTTTCGTACATGAGTTCGGTAAATTCGGTCACTCACCGGTTCTCGAACTTTCCCTGGTTTTGCTGATTTTTTCAAGACTTACGAAATCTTTCGACATTAGTTTGCATCGCAAACCTTCGTCGTTTTCGATGACTTCGTGAAGTTCTTGAACTCGTCGGTAACCAAACCTACCGAAGTCGCATTAATTTTTGCTTAATTAATTCCTTCAAAATTGTCAATTGCTTACTGTTTCATCGTTGAACGCTAACAGCTCATTTTGCGGGTAAATGAACTCGATATCCGCCTCGTCACTTTTGAAAGAATTGCAACTTATTGCAACTTTGTAATAATGAAATATTAATTTAATAAATTTTGAAATATGTTTTAAAGTCGAAAATATTTGTTGTTAAAAATCCTCTGTGTGACAATATAGTCAGTTGGTTCATAATAGTGAAAGCACTCACACCAGACCTGTTACATTAAACGTGGCGATCTGAATAGAGTTATAGATATATTACCTTTTGAATAACATTTACCAGACTATAACCTTTGTGGTCCGACACGGTTAAACAAACGATTAGCATGAGGTGATATTGGTATAAATCCTCCCGACGAACATTGGCCGAAACAGAACAGAATTTTGTAGGAAAATTTCAAGACATAAATTCACGAATTAAAGAAATAGAAGAAAGGTTTCTATGTACGACAATGTCCAAACAAACCGATAATGAAGCTAGAAGTGTGAAGCAGGAGAATGGGCACGGTGTTTCATCGAAAGCATATACGAAGCCACCTAAGTTCGATGGAAAAACATGGACCACTTTCCTTAAGAAATTTGAAACGGCCGCGAAATCGAACGTATGGACGTTGGAAAATAAAGCCCCCGAGCTGGTCTGCGCGCTGCATGGTAATGCCGAGGAGATTTTGGATACCATACCACCCGAGAAGTTGAACGACTATGAACATCTAGTGAAGAAGTTAGAGATGCGGTATGGTCAGGCACATATGACGAGCGTCAGTCACGTGCAGCTAAGAAACCGACGTCAGAAAGCAGGGGAAAACTTACAAGAATACGAGGCCAACATTGCTCGTCTGGTCCACCTCGCGTATCCAGGTACTCCCGACGACACTCTAGAAAAGTTGGCTGTCGACTCTTTTATCGATGGGTTGAGGGATGACGACATAAAACAGCGACTTCGACTGGATAGGTCAAGAACACTCGCTGACACGTTGGCTCGGGCACTGGAGTATGACGTCGTTAAACAGGCATCGCAACGGTAAGGTAGAGTGCGCGAGCTAAGGGAGGAGCCCGACGGTCGATACGAAGACAGACTAGAGGCAAGGTTAGCAGGATTGTGGGAAGACTCAATAAGAAACCGAGACCAATGAGATATAATACGTAACCAGCAACATAATCATAGTAACGAAAAGTGTAAAAGTGAATAAGTGTAAAAGAGAACAAATTTCACGAAATACGTGAATAAGGTGAGATAGTAAGACTCGAGGCTCTCGGCCGGGCCACAGTGAAAGACAATGCAATGCCAATAAACCAAAAAAGCAGACCAATTAGAAATAATAAATTTAGATATGAGTGAGAATCAAAATAAGAAACGCAAACTAAGAAATAATAAAAATCGTGGTGAGAACACAAGAGAAACAGAACCATCTTATAACAATGAACAAAAGGGACACCCACAAGTAAACTCTGCATCAACCCCAACTAAGAAAATAAAAAGCGCACAAATACAGAAAAAAATTAAAAGATTACGATTATTTAACTAACAAGAAAGGAACGGCTCGGGAATTTTCCACACGTGCGGACGATGAGTCAGATGCGACCATGACAACGGGGGCAGGGGTGAGGAGGTCCACGCGACAGCAACTCGAGCCAAACCAGAACATAAACGGTTTAACGGAGAGAGGCTGTACGACGATGACGGAAGTCACCGAGAGAAGCCAAATCTACCCGAATAAACGAAACGAAAGGGGGATAACAAACGTACCTACGGCAAATAAATACGAATTATTGAGCCAACTACTGACGGCTGACCAAATTAAAAAAATTATTAACGAATTCCCAGAATGCGCCATACAACTGCCGCAACCGATCGAGGACAACACGGAAACAACGGCTGACAAGGGTGAAAGGGATGAAGACTCAACTGAACCTCAAAGAAAATATAGAAGCACGCCACCAATAACGGTGACGGATAACAAAATAATAAGAAACTCATCTACGATAAAACAACTAACCACATTTCTTAAAACAATCCAAGCAAGTATAATAGCCAGAACTGACATAGGCAGGTTATACATAAAAGCAAAAAATGAGGAAACACACAAGGTATGTGTTAACTATCTAAAAGCAAACGACATAGAGTTTTTTACACATGGTTTAAAAACACAAAAAATAAAAAATAAGAAATATGTCGTCAAAGGTCTCTATCACAAATGCTTCTCCGAAGAGGAGATTCTGGACGACATAGAACAGACCTATAAAGTTAGGCCGCTACGTTTCATTCCCTTCAAGAAAGGAGGGTGGGCAACAATCATCTTCGAAACTATAAATGAAGTACTGGATGAACTTGCACCCTGGATTGAAATTAAAAATAAGAGGGATGATCTGCCAGAGGAAATCCAACAGTTGATAAAAGCCAGAAACAAACTCAAAAGGACAAGCAGGAGATACATAATAAATTTGAACAACGAAATCCATTGGATGAACCGTGAAATCAAAAGCCAAATTACACACTGGCAGAAAGAAAATTGGGCCACAATAATCAATGACAGATCTAATTATCAGAACAAACCCTGGAGGATCCAGAAGGCTCTGAAACGACCAACTTATCAACAACCACAACTAAGAGGAATCAATAAACCAGAAGACATCCCATTAACCCTACTCAAAACAGCACTTGTACAAGATAGCTGGGTTTCTGATGATCTAAAAGAAACGGACAAAACCACCCCATGGCAACCACTTCCAAAATAAAACCTTATGGAACTCACAAAAGTCCTCAAAACATTCAGCAACAAAAAATCTCCGGGCCCAGATGGCATTCAAGCAATATGGATCAAGCGAATGGGAATTACACTAAAAGTCGGTTTGATCAATGTAATAAACTATGGTTTGGAAACGGGCTACTTCCCACAAAAATGGAAAGAAGGAACCTGCATTTTCCTACACAAAGCGGGTAAACCATACGATGAACCTAGCTCATACAGACCAATTACACTATTAAAAGTCATGGGCAAAGTCTATGAGAAAATCATATTTAATCGACTGAACCAATACTCCGAGAAAGTCATACCACCTTACCAACACGGGTTTACCAAAGAACGTGGCACGCACACACAACTCATAAGAACATGTAATGTAATAGCAAACGCAATTGACACAGGGAATACGGTGGCGGCACTATGTACCGACCTCTCCAAAGCCTTTGACTCAGTTAACCACGCAGCGCTATGCTACAAAATGCATCACCACAACATCCCAAACAATTTGATCAAGATAACTGAAAATTACCTGAGCAACAGAAAACTAATCGGCAAATTTCAAAATGTTACATGCGAACCACAGGAACTAAAACACGATGTGCAACAGGGTTCTATACTGGGGCCGGTCCTATGGAACTTATATGTTGCAGATCTCCCAATAACTGGCATACAGGGTGAAACACTAGCCCAATACGCGGACGACCTTTGTATTCTGAACGAATCCAAAAACCCACACACTGCAAAACTCCGGGTCGAATGGGCCCTTAGGGAACTAATTGAATACTATAATAAGTGGGGGCTCACATGCAATGCCTCCAAAACTGAAGGCACCTTTTTCACACGCAAGAGAAACCTCCCGAAGCTGGACAAACTACTATCTTGTAACAAGCTAACCAATCAAGCAGTCCCAAAATACACAAGAAAGCTCTAGACAGCTTGCTTCCCATCATCGGCGGAAGCTCGGACGCTGACCCAGAAATCAAACTGCAAATCATTGAAGCATGCCTAAGACCCATCCTAGACTATATGGTGATACCAGTACTCCCCAGGATCTACAGATCAAACATCAACAAACTAGAGGCCAAACTACGTAAAACCTACAGAATGGCGGGCAATTTCCCAAAGAGCCTCGATAATAAAATAATCTGGGAAATGTTAGACAAAGATCCTCCTCACATCCGTTGGGCGATGGCGCAAAAAAGTTGGCTGGATAAGATGAAAGCGATAATCGAACCAGACAAATGGGGAAGGGGCAGACACTCAGTAACACTACCCACCCAACGCTACGGGAACACACCTAGGAATGAGAGGAAGAAACCGGTCTCGACCAGGACTGACAACACTTATTACAATTTACTCTAACACCTGAATAAATGTAACAAATACTGCAATACACACCCACATATACATAAGCATAATACTTAGTTCCTAAGTTATGAATTACAAATATACATGTAAAACACGCTGTTTATTGAATATCCACCTTGAGATTAGGTCACGTAAAATAATTTGTAACAAAATCAAAATAATTAAGCAATGAGAACCCACTAGGGGTCGTACACCTGTTAAACCCACATACAAAAATGGCACGGAGTGTAAAAAGTATGAATAATAAAACTAATTTCTATTCTATTCTATTCTGGAACGGCGGGAAATTGGGACACGTAAGAAGCGCTTGCAAGAACGAAGAGGTTACACAAGAGCGCGTGACCCGCGTTCCGGAAAACTAATCAGGGACGACGCGGCGGGGTAAACGTCGGTCCCGGGATACGAGGCCCCGAGTTTAGTAGCACTGACTAAGACAATGAAAGATCGAATTGACAGCCTTTTTCTCACTGGACTCAAACAGGAATCAGTGTTCATTTCTGCTGGATACTGGAGCTACCAGAACAATCATAAGGCCCCAAATATTGACCAAGCCCAGTAAACTTTTGCAAACGCAATGGAAGCTCCGTACCGCCACTGGAGAACAAGTAGTAGTCAGGTGCGAAAGTTACGTCAACATCAAAATGGGAAGAACGTCTTTTAAACACTGCGTGTTAGTGGCAGAAATAGAGGACAATGTAATACTGGGTTTGAACGTCCTCCGAAAATATGACCGACCTGGCAAGAGATCGCCGCTAAGTCAGGGGAGGTGAAACCGTTGTAGGCCCAATGGGACTCTATTGTTGAGGAAGATGGACTCCTGAAGCGGATACTGGAAAACCAGAATGGTACTGAGAGTACACGTCAATTGCTTGTACCGAAGAGCCTGACAATGCTTCGGGGGGACATTTTGGTATTAACAAGACCCTTGGAAGAGTCCGTGAGCGGTTTTACTGGGTCAATTGCAAAAAGGACGTTGAAGACTGGTGCAAGAAGTGCACAACATGTGCAGCCACCAAGGACCACAAAGACGACGGCGTGCTCCTATGCGCCAGTACAATGTCGGCAGTCCACTCGAACGGATTGCCATAGACATCGCAGGACCGTTTCCAGAAACCGATGGTGGCAATGGACTACTTCACGAAATGGGTTGAAGCGTACGCACTCCCAAATCAGACCGCCACCACAGTAGCGGAGGAGCTCGTAAACCACCTGATCAGCCGGTTCGGCGTGCCTATGGAGCTTCATTCTGATCAGGGTCGGAAATTTGAGTCGGCAGTGTTCCAAGAAATCTGCAAGACATTAGGCATTCACAAAACCCGGACAACACCTCTGCATCCTCAATCAGACGGCATAGTAGAGCGAATGAACAGGACCATTAACAAGTACTTGTCTAAAGTGGTCTCCAAACACCAAAGAGACTGGGATCGCCATCTGCCAGTATGCTGTTGTATATTCTATATATGTATATTTACATCTACCTTTCAGCAACTACTGTTTTATTTATAATTTAATTCCAAAAATTCTGCCATTTGGTGTTAATTACTATAAATTACATTGTATACTCTTTTTAACAACCTTCCTGCCCCGTACGTGTTTCAGAAACGGCTACCTTACCCTACTTGTGATAATGCATTTGCGTTGGCAAAGAAGGTCAATGTCACGCGTTGCTAGCATTTGTTACACCTCGAATTGTTGGGGTGGCGAAGTTTCAGCTGCAGGACTAAAAGGTAAATTAAGAGGCAAATTCTTAGTCAGAAATAAATGAATTCTATGCTGATAAGGTTCATCACAGTACATTAATGGAACAATTGAATACCAAGAAACAAGATATCAAAGAGACCGTACTAATGTATCATAATCGAATAGAACACTTGTATTACCGAGTAATAAATTCTTCCACTTGTAATTCAACCGAAAGGGAAGGCCGAATAGCTAGAATTCAAGAAATTTGCCAACAACGTTTTGTTTTTCATTCCATCCCGGAAATTTCTTATTTTTTCGTGGTAGAGATCATAAAACCTTACAAGACGCCCTTGATTCTGCTTTGGCAGAAGAAAGAGCTTTTTTAATGAAAATTTCGTCTAATAACGCAGGACCTCATTTCAAAGCAAGTTCATCAAGTCCCCCAAGAAAAACAACTAACAATCATACAAACATACCCAGTAAAACGAATACAAAAATAAAATGCTCATTTTGTGACGACACACACAACAAAATTGCTTTAAAGAAAACTCAAAACCAATTTCCAAATTCTGTAACTATTGTAAAACATCAGGTCATCTAATTAGCGAACGTCGAGAACGACCAAAGTCTAATCAAAATTTCCTGTGTCAAAATTCCTCAACAAATCAACCATCCAATTCAAATAATTCATACCGTCCCAGGAGGACGTCGCTCCTGCGGAACAGGTATAAATAAAGACGTACAATATCTATTCTTAAATAATAACATCCTTGACAGATCACCGTTAATTTATATTAAAGCTCATTGCGAAAGACAACATTTTCAAATTTTATTAGATACAGGTTCTAGCGTTAATTTAATTAAAAAGGTTAAATTCGAAAAACGAAATTAAATTATCACCCTAATAATAAAATTAATATCCAAGGTATCACTGGTGAAACAGTTGGAACTATTGAAGTACCATTCAAAATTTCTATCAATTTTCATATATTTAACGAATCTTACCATTTTTCATGAAACATAATGCTCGAATCGATTTTAAATCAAAAACGTTATTTTTAGATCAGGTTTCTGTTAAAAGTTATAATAAAAATGATAATGAGCCAGCACAATCTCAACAAGAGATCTCAAATAATAAAACTTGTCAAAATTCTAACTCGCAAGATAATTCTCATAAACTAACTACAAAATCTGATAACGGAAGTAGTAAATTCTATTGTTCTAAAACCACGTTCGGAAAAAATTATCTAAATTAATGTCATTAATGATTTAGATGAGGGCATACGTCCAGAAATTAAAATTAATAACGGAATGTTTATCGCTAAAGCATTACTGAAGGTCTATAACTACAAGAGCGTAACTACTGTTTTAAACACATTAGATAAACCATACTCTTTATTTCCCATATTTACTGAATTAGAAGTTGTTACTGAAAAAAAAATTAATAACGGAATGTTTATCGCTAAAGCATTACTGAAGGTCTATAACTACAAGAGCGTAACTACTGTTTTAAACACATTAGATAAACCATACTCTTTATTTCCCATATTTACTGAATTAGAAGTTGTTACTGAAAAATCCTCTCCTGTGATATGTTCTCATATCAAAGAATAGATATCGTTACCCGAAGGAATTAAGATCTTATATGAACAAGTACGCGTAAAACATTTAAATCCTGAAGAAAAATATCACTTAACAAAATTAATTCTCGAGTATTCCAACATCTCTCATCTTTCCAATGACCAGTTAACGAGTTCCAATGTATTAAAGCATCCTATTAATTTCTGTCCCTACTCCGATAACATCCAAAATTTATCGTTTCCCAGAATGTCATAAAAAGGAGGTTTATAAAAAAATTTCCAAAATGCTGAAACAAAATATTATACAACCTTCCGTCAGCCTATACAATTCTCCATTATGGGTAAACCGTTTCACATGGTGTACTTTTTATGTGTCTCAACGTAACCGTATTCTAAACTTTCTGAAATGGTTTGAGTTTCAGGATCTATTAGTTGTAACGCGGTTATCCAGTCGGTTTTTCATTAATATGATTTACTGGTAACCCCTCAATATCGGTTTCTGTATCTGCCTCTACTGGATACCTACTTAGTAGTATAGATTTGCCGGTTCTATGACACAGAGGCGGAGGAGGAGGGAAGTCGTTTAACTCGAACGGGTTCAAACTTGTTGAGTTTTTACGAATGACCTTAATTGGGCTACTGAACTTTTTCATTAAACGAGCGCGAGGCCGGTTATTAGGTCATACACCATGTACTTATATTAACAACCAGGTTATATATAAAAGAGGGTGAGAACGTTGTTGACCGATTAGGAGGTTAGGTTAGGTTAGGTGACCACAAATGTGATTATTTAACTTTTATTTCGTCAAATGGTTGTGGTGAGGGTAAAGTATCACGGCTGTCACAAGTATTAAGTGTTTACGAAATAGATGTCCTTAAGCAAACACAATTTGGAAGAATCGCTACACATTTTGGAGTCGTATTGGATGCGAGCAACTGATGTGTTTGATATGGATCTTATTAGTTTGGCTGCTGCACCCATGACGGATTTTTGACACATCGCTTAGAAGAACAAAAATGTCATCAGTTAGCCAAAAAAAAAAATCAAGAAGAAAGGATGAATCAAGAGAAAATACTTCAAACGAGGGAATCATCTATAAAACAAAACTACGAAGAATGTTGTTTGTCAATAAAGTTGCAGAAAGAAGAAGTTAATGAGCTTTTAACATTGGAATTAAACGATAAGAAGGGTAAAGGGCGAGCAGCTTCTGCCGAAAGTGGGGCGAAATTGGATTTTGCTCGAATTAAGAATAACGTCAAACGAAGGCTTTCGAAAAAATAATCGAGACAATGTGCTGCACAAAGCTTGACAGAAGAAAATCCGTGTACTTCCTTACCAAACCCTAACAAAAATGCTAATGAAATAAGTGGAGGGGAATGCGTAATGGAAACAACCCAAGATATATTAGAGGAATTTATTAAACCAGTACAGAAGCCGCTCTCAAAAATCTTCACGCAAAACGCTCAACGAGATAAGGAATGGGAAGAGATGTTTCAAGCAATAGAAGGGCAGAAAACAAGTCAGCAGCCAAATGAAGTAATTATAGTAATTACGCTGGATGGCGATGATGACGTTTTTAATAGCATAGTTTTAAGCAATCGTTAGTTGAAGACCTTATAATATAAGCATAGTGTGGTGGAGAATACTGTATTACTTCTGTAGTTTAAACGATTTACCAAAATGCAATCCAATTATTTTACAATTTAATCTTACTGAATCAATTGTGCAAAAAAACTCGGTCAACAGAAATTCTTAATCTAGATTATCGTAAAACAATCTAAAAAGACAGGTAAAATTCCTGTAACGTCTAAACAATTAAGGATTACAAATCCCACATTTAGAACGCGTCCTATACAATAGGCACAACGAACCATAAGCCATATCCTACAACTCACTCTTTGAATATTACAATATTTAAATATTTAATTACGGTAAGTTTTTCTTTATTATGAAACACTATTATTATTTCATAATTATTCCAAATTTATTTTTAATCGAAGCAGTCTATATTTTTATTTTAGGTTGATTCTTTGCAGTATAAATGTCTTAATTTGATTTTCCAATTATTATTGAATTAGAATAAATCGAAGATTAATTATTATTATTGTTGGTTGAAAACATAACCTTTTATACTTTGAGTTCAGTGTTTGTAATCGTAAGTATCGACGTTCAATTATTTCACTTTTAACATATTGATTGTTGAAGTCGACACATGTTGAAACTTATTCATAATGAAATTAAAACACAAAAGAAAACTGGTGTAAGTTTCAAGATTATTTATTTGTATCACTACATTAATGTTAATAATAAATAAAGGGAAATACAATTGTTGCTATTCCACAATCAGATTACAATAACAAAGTATTAAATTTTATAAATAATAATAACTTTAAGGAAATTAGTTCAGACCCCACCACCAAATTTCAAAAACAACTCAAAACTACTCTTAATGAGTCAACCTTTTTAATTGACGATTTTTTAAAAAAAACGCTTAACCTTAATGAACCCTCTAGCTCCAAAATTATATGATCTAATAAAACTGCATAAAACAGACACTCCTATTCGACCCGTTGCAGCCTACCTTCAAGCCCCGTGTTCAAGACTTTCAAAATTTTTAATTCAAGAAATAATTAAACTAACTAAATTCGAGTCCACTTATTCTATCAAAAATTCGTTAGAGCTTATTAGCAAAATTTCCAAAGTAAATTTACCCGGTAATTGTAAACTAATTTCATTCGACGTTACAAACCTGTTCTCGAGTATTCCTCCGAAGGATGTCATTGAAATTGTCAACAACAAACTCATTTTAACAAAATCCAACCCGTTTATTGCCAAAGATATTATTAGATGTTTAGAGATTTGTCTGCAACAAAATTATGTTCATTTCAACGATAAATTTTACATTCAAAATGAAGGTTTAGCTACGGGAAATCCTCTCAGTCCGCTTTTATCAGAAATATTTATGAATCACTTAGAAAACAAAATAGCTTCCCATCATCTTTTTAAAAACTGTTTATATTGGCATAGGTATGTTGACGATATACTGGTGTGCTTTGTAGGTTCAGATAGATTACTTTCCAAATTTTTTAACTTCATTAATAATTTACATGAAAACATAAAATTTACTTTAGAAGTAGAAAAAGAAAAATCATTAAACTTTTTAGATTTATCAATAAAAAGAGTAAACTCAAAACATGAATTCTCCATATACCATAAACCCACACACACAGATACCATAATTCACTATAAATCATTCCACCCGATATCACATAAATTAGCAGCTTTCAACTCGTTTATTCACAGACTTTTAAATGTCCCCTTAAAAACAGAACAGTATAACTTGGAGTTAGAGAGAATCTATAAAATAGCGGTTAACAACGGTTACCCCCGTAATATAGTAGACCAAATTTTGAATAAAAAATTAAAACAAAAAGCAATCAATCGTATTTATCCTATCATAAAAAATAAACCTACCAAATTCAATTGCTTTACATACTTAGGTAATGTTTCCAACATAATAGGAAAACACACAAAATTTATTAATAATAGTTTCATTTCTTACAAAACTAATAACTCACTAGGCAGAAAAATACTTAACAACAAGTGTAAAACACCCAAGGGTACAAACTCAGGTGTTTATCTTTTAAATTGTAAAGACTGCGAAAAAGTCTATGTAGGTCAAACTGGGAGGGCATTTAACACTCGCATTCTTGAACATTATAAATGTTTTATGAATAAAAATATGGACTCTGCTTATGCAGAACATTTAATTAATTTCAATCATGATTTCAATAGTGAATTTAAAATATTACATATCCAAAATAAAGGCAAAAAATTAAATCTTTTGGAACAACTAGAAATTAACAGATATTATAAACAAAACATTATTTTAAACGACCAATTACAAGTAAACAATTCTCCTCTACTAAATTTAAACCTGTAAATTTAAACATGTAACCCCTACTACCACCTAATTATAGTTTAAGTATAAATACTTGTATGGATGTTTAACTTTGTATTATCTTCACCTGAAGAAGCTATAGTATAGCGAAACATTAATGTAGTGATACAAATAAATAATCTTGAAACTTACACCAGTTTTCTTTTGTGTTTTAATTTCATTATTTCACTTTTAAATTAATATTTATTTTTCAATGGTAACTTTGATATTTTTAAATTTATTCGGAGCACAATTAAATACGTCTTCTCTAGACAACACTAAAACCTACTGTTTTAATGAAATATGCTTGGATACCACGTAAAATTCAATTGTCTTCCCTGGATACGAAGCAAAATTTCAAAGACTACCTGAATCCAAATGTCGAAATTAAATACAAAATTTTGAATATTTTTCAAAATTTTAACAAAACTAGGAACTGTTTATATGAAAAGAAAGCTCTTTTAAAAATAAAAATTAACTATCAATTATTATTTTCCTTGAAATTACTTCCTTCTTCTGAAATATTTAATTGAAAAATGTCAAAACGTTCTTTAAATTTACTTTTTTCCAAAATTTTGCTTAATTTCAACACTTTAACATTTTAAATCCCCTTATTACACTAAAATGCAACTATTTACATGTATTACACATAGTACCTACTTTTTCTCTTAACATAAGTTGCAAAAATATACATGATACAAATGTGGTAGTAAATTTGAATTAAATTTCAATATAATTTAAATTTTGAACTTATGATCAAGATTAAATTGAATAAGAATGTTTAATAAGCAATTCCTGAACTAATTTAGCAAATTCAAACTCTTTTACAGAGAAATTCCAAGTATCGGAAGACTAACATATAGAACTTCTCGACATGACCAGAAAATATTCCCTGCAATGAATATAAAACGTCCAACTCTAATGCCAGATGATAAATTTTGAAGTAAACATATCCTTTTATAAGATTATTACATAAAATCTACAAATTATACAAATTTAGAAAAGTGAGCAGTAATCGTAAAGTGTTCATAAAATCTTCAAGTGTCAAACGAAATTAATCTTTCTAAGACATAAAATTAGCTTGAATTCAATAATAAACAATTAAATAAGGAAAATTAAGTTGATTACTAGTAATTTAAATGAGTTAAATCTCAAAAATTAAGAAAATTCTATAAATTTTAGTAAGAATGTGTATGTGTTTAAGTATGTTTTAAAGTATTAATTTTTTTTAGACTATTTCCTTTATCAAGAAATGTAATCATGACAAAATCCCCTTAAAATTTTAAATATTTTAGTAACTTGTTATGAAAATGTTTTCAAATTTTAAAACCCTTAATTCAAATCCGAATTCATATAAGTAAAGAGTAAATTCATATGGAAATTTCCCCTAATCTTTATAGTACTTGGATCTATCAGTTCGTAGACATTTTCTGAGGTAATTTTGTTAACTCTATACGGTCCCTCAAAAGGCAATTGAAGTTTTGCACAGTCTTTTTCTGTTGTCTGGTTCTCTTAATTTCCTGATGACCACCAAATCTCCTAGTTTGTAAGTAACTTTTTTCTTGATCTTTTTGTTTTCTTTTGGTAAATATTTTTCAGCTGCTCTTTTGATTCTAAAAGTTACCATCTTCATTAACTCATCAAATTCTATCTTGTTATCTATCTTTCATGGTCTATTTGGCTGTTTAAGTTCAATTAAATTGCACGGTGAAACCTTTGTTATTGTATTCGGTACTTGATTCAGGTACTTTTCTACTTCAGTTAATTTTATATCCCATTCTTGATGGTTGTTATGAGTTAGCAATCTTAAAAATTTTATTATTTCTTGGTTATATCTCTCCACTGGGTTTCCTTCTGGATGTCTTTTGCTCGTAAAGTGTATTTTCATATGATTTAATAGACAAAAGCTTTTCATTCTGTCGTTGTTAAAATACGTCGCATTGTCACATAATATACTATCAGGTTTTCCTATTTCTTCAAAATATAAATTCAGTTTACTCAAAATAGTTTTTAGATTACATTTCTTACATGAAAATAACTTCGTATATTTGGTGAATAAGTCTGTCATTACTAATATATGCTTAAATCCTTGAGAAGAAATAATTAAGTTGCTTACAAAATCTAAAGATACTATTTGTAAAGGTTTTGTTGTAACAATACTTTGCACTATATTTTTATTAGTGAAATTTTTATATTTGCCTAAAATACAAGTATGACAATTTAGAACTACCTTTTTACATAATTGTAAATCTTTTATAGCATAGTACCTTTCTCTAAATATTAAATGTAATTTTCTCCCACCGATATGTCCAAATTTATTATGGAAGTCAAAAATAATTTTTAAAGCTAATTCCTAATCTATCACATAAATTTCTATATTTTGCCATTTTTTAATTAATAAATCATTTTTAATTTCAAAATCTCTATAAGTTTTATTTGAATCTAACTTTTCTTTTAAATTTGAAAGTTTCTGTTGTGAAAATGAAATTGATTCTACACTGTATAGTTCATTATTTTCTTCTACTAAATTAGACGCAACAATTAAATTCCTATTTTCTGAATCCTGAAATATACACCTAGTCAACGCATCTGCAGTTACATTAGATTTTCCTGAGCGATTTATAATTTTGTAAGAGAAATCATTCAAAAGTAATGACCATCTATAGATCCTGTTATTAGCAAATCGGTTATTAATAAAGAAAGTTAAAGTTACATGATCTGTTTCTACAGTAAACGTGTTACCTAATAAATAATACTTTAATTTGGTTACTGAAGAAATAACTGCTAACATTTCCTTCTCTGGAATACTATATCTAAGCTCACTACCTTTTAATGTCCACGATATAAAGCATACTGGTACTTCTATATTGTTCTGATATTGTACTAATTCTGCTGCAATTACTAAATTAGAAGCGTCTGTGCGCAGAATGAATGGTAAATTATAATTCAGATGGTATAATTTAAGATTGTCATGAAAACTATTTTTAATGTCTATAAAATGTTTTTCTATTTCATCTGTACATCTCCATTTTATTCATTTCTTTAACAGATGTAATAATGCTACAGTTTTATTTGCAAAATCTGGAATGAATCGTTTGTAATAGTTAATAACTCCTAAAAATCCCCTAAGTGTTCTTAAAGTTTTAGGTCTTGGAAAATTTTTAATCTCGTTAAGTCTTTAATTGTCAACTATAATACCATTTTCATTAATTACAAATCCTAAATATTTAACCTGTTTTTTAAAAACTTCACACTTTTGCAGATTTAGTTTTAAACCAGCTTTATCAAGTTGTTCCATTATCATATGTAAATGTTCTTGATGTTCGTTTTTATTTTTAGAAAAAATAAGGATATCATCCACATAATGAGATGAGAAATATTCAAATTTATTTAATATCGTCTGCATCGCTCGAACCAATGCAGCGCTAGTCGTAGATAACCCAAATGGAAGTACGCCAAAGACGTAAATATTTCCGTTAATTTGAAAACCACAATATTTTCTGCTATTAGGATGAAGAGGAATTAACCAAAAGGAATTTTTTTAAATCTAATTTAGAAAAGACGACTTTATTCCCTAACCTACCTAAAATGCTTTCTATATTTTCTGGATGTTCGAATTGTGGTTGAGTAATTTGATTTAATTTTCGCGCATCTAGACACATACGAATTGAACCATCTTTCTTTTGTACTATAACCATGGGATTAATATAATTAGTTGAAAATCTACTTATAATACCTTCTGCTAACATCCATTCTAATTCTGCACTAACTTTCTCTCGACACTTAAAATGTTACTTACAGTTAAATGACTCACTATTGTTGACTGTTAATTTATGTAGATAACATGATAACATATTTTTGCCTCCTGTTGTTTGTCAAACTACTAAATTTTTTAATTAAATCATCTACAATTTCCCTAAATTCTGGCTCAGTATTTATGACGATGTAGTTTTGTTGTTGATTTTTAATAAGAATATTATTTGGATCTTTATCCAACTTATTTAAATTATTACATAGCTTGTCTTCTTTAATAATATTTTCCTTTAAATCATCCTTTATACTTATTATATTAATTTGATTATCATGAATTATAACCTTTTTTTCTTTCAAATCAACAATTGCTTTAATATTTAGTAATAAATCATATCCATACCATTAAACAACGCAAACTTGAGTATCTGGGCCATGTCATGAGAAACCCTGTCAAATACCGTCTGCTACAACTATTCCTGCAAGGTAAAGTAGAAGGAAGAAGGGGACCAGGTAGAAGGAGAATCTCCTGGCTCGCCAACTTACGGAAGTGGTTCGGCGTGACTTCCATTGAACTGTTCCGCGCTGCAGCCAACAAAGCGCGCATAGCCATGATGATAGCCAACATCCGGAACGGATAAGGCTGACGAAGAAGAAGAAGAATAAATCTTCACCCAAAATACACACAAATTGTAGATTTGGTATCATTAAAAATTGTGCGTTTAAAATTTTCTCCCCTATTTGTACTTGAGTAGTTAGCATTTTTTAGCATCAATATTCGCAGATTTCAATGTTACTTTGGATATTTTTATTATATGTTGTTCTAAATCCCTAAGATGTTCTAAGAAAAATTGTTTATTAAGTAGAGATACCTCACTTCCTGTATACTAATGCTTCTATTATTTTATTATGAATTTTAACTTCTATAAATGGCAAAACTGATAACATTAAGTCTCTATCATAATTCTCAATATTTATAAACTCTTTAGGATGTTGATATGTCGAGCTAATAGTTTTAAATTTTCAGTTATGTAATGGTGAAAATTTTTTTTAATTTGGGAGATAACTTCGATTTGTACCAAATGTTGTTGTTCTTGTGGAATTTGTTTGTTGTCTTCTTTCCTTTTCTCTTCATATACTGTTTCGGTCATGATGGCATTCACATTTCGATTCTCTCTTCTTGGACTCGTTTTAATTTCTTCTCTCTTTCCGTCCTGTTTGTATCTATTATTATAGTATGGTCTATTTTCTTCATACTGTCTTTTTGTATAATTGCTCTCTCCGTTGTCATTTTGGTAATTCCTCTTGTAATTGTTTCTATTTCCATTATAATTGTTGTTATAATTATTATTATAATTATTGCTGTTTGTTTTTTATTTATTTATTTATTTATTTAAATTATAAACGGCCTTTAAACCCTCTTGTACAAAGCCTTACAAATTAGTAGGTGGATCAACAAATTGTATAATGTTAATTGAACATAATTATTATATACAAAACTATTCATTATAGCAACAGCAATTGATTAACTCACTACGTTCGAATATGTTAAATAAATCTCAATTTTTAAATAATCTTTTAATTAAAGTCACAAATTCAGTTAATGATTGTGCCTCTTTGGCTTCAATAGGAAGCAAATTCCAACACCTTTTCAATCTATGGGTGGAAGATTTATTTAAGTAATTTACTCTCATCACTTGAGTGGCAAGTGGGTTGGGATTTCTAATACTATAGGAGAGCTCACGGGGAACAAACAAATCGTGAACACTGTTGGAAGAAAATAACCTATTCTTAATTTTGTATGATAGGATGCAATCCTGGCGATAGAAAACGGTTTTCAGACTGGTCAACCCTTGTTTCTTATGTCCGTGGAGTCGTGATCAAAATAATGCATAGGCGAATCTGTCTTTTTACTTATAAAGCGCAGAAATTTATGCTCGATGGTGACCAATTCACCCATAGCACCCTCAGTGATCGGATGCCAAATAGATGAACAGTACAATAAAATCGGTAAAAGTAGAGTTTTGTATAAATAGACCAATGTGGACGCATTCTTAAAATTCTGAGGCTTTTGTTCACGACTGCACGGATGTGAGAATCAAAAGACAAAGAGGTGTCAAATAAAACACCAAGATCCCTCACTACCTCTAATCTCTGAATGGGGTGCGATGACAAGGAGTAGTCAGTATTGACCCCTCTGTCCTCTACAAAAAGAAATAGCATTACGTATGAAAGAAAAACGCACTTGGAAAGTTTCACTTATTTATTTAAAGAACCCGATGTACATTTCGCCTTCTTAGGGCATGTTCAGGAGTATGATATATTACTAAAATTAGTAGAACATTGGTTTACTTAAATACTATCTATCAGCTTAGGATCTAAGAGGGGGTTATTTCCAAAATCTATTTGATCGTTCGCTAATTCTTTGTTGGACATAATGGCCTTTTTAATTTCTATAATTTCATTGCGATCTAAAACTTTTCCTCCTTGAATGTGCTGTAATAATTTTAGATTATTTTTGCTACAAGTATGATTATTTTCCATTAAATGTGAAGAAAGTCCGGAGCTATTGTTGTTGTGTTTAACGTTACGAATATGCTCATTGTACCGGGTGGTAATTGAGCGTTTGGACTTTCCGACGTATATTGTTGAACAGTCAGAACAGGTAATTTCATAAACACCGCTTTTCTCGGAATTGTCAGGTCTCTTATTTAATTTATTATTGACAAGAAGTTTGCTTAAGGTTGAATTATTAAAGTATGCTGGTTTTATACTAAATTGTTTTAGCTTGTTTCCTATACATGTACTTATATTGCCATAGAAGGGTATTTTCTTCCATATCTTATCGTTATTACTTGTAACATTTTCAGTAGGAAAAATCAGTTTGTTGAGGTTTTGTTTTAATTTTTTTGATAGCATTTTGTCAATAATAAGCTGATCATAACCATTGTTGAAAGCAATCGCTTTTATGATATTAATTTCTTTATATAATTATCTTTATTTAACGGTATACTGACTAGTCTGTGCAACATTGAATGAAAACTGGCTAATTTTATATTAATGGGGTGGTTTGAATAAGATGGAATAATGGAATCAGTAAATGTTTCTTTCCTGTATATATCAAAGTAGTAGTGTAAGATGACCGGTTCTAATTCAGAGGAGGAGAGGTTACTTAAGGTCAAATTGACTGAAGGTCATTGACTTTAAACTTGTGTGTATGTAGTGGTCGAATGCTTCACAATGAATTGAAACATATGTACATGTATAGGTAATGTGAAATTACAAACGTCTGCAGTCGTCTGAAGTTTACGATTCTTAAATACGTTTACATGATAATGTAGAGGAAGTGGAGAAAAGTGTAAGGTATAGGCATATGAAATAAAAGTGGAGTCGTTATAATTAACGATTTTTTATTCTGATATAAATGAAGTATGTAAGTGATACAATCAAAATACTGAACAATAAGATTATATTAATAGTACTAACAACTTGTAGAAATAAGAAAGAGTCGGTGATATAGCCCTTAGTTATAACGTCTCTGTTTTCATCATCCTTAAGCTGAATCCATCGGCTTTCAATATATCTTCGAAACTGTCCATGTTTATCAATAAATGCTAGTTTTACAGAGTGAAGGTTCTGCACGTTCTCAACTGTAAAGACATTTGTTCCATTAACATTTCTTAAAATAATAGTATCCCAATTTTTCTTCCATGTACAAGACATATCAATATCCTTATTAAAATTTTTACAAACATAGGCTTCATCTCCAATAGTATTATCAGGTCGGGAAATGTTATACAAATATGTTAAAATCAGTAACGACGACACACTGATCATGATTGCTTTTTTCCATAACAACTGAGACATTTAAAACGAGCAACGTGGTTTGTATAATAAGTTCCCCTCCACTGAAGCTTATGTAGTGGAAGGGGATTTTACATAAGTTACGCGAACGAGTGAAGGAGCGGTAGATGCATAACCGAGTTGAGTGTATTTAAGTCAGTATAACATGGAAACCTTTATCGAAAAGTTTAATAATGTGCGGGTGGGTTATGAAGAGAAAGAAATACGTGCTCTGAAATCACTGGAAGTGAATCAAACGTATCCCGTTCAACGCTTCAAAAAGGTGAATACAAAATGGGGACCTCGTCTATTAGCTGATTTATACAGCTTTATCATATTTCTTCCGTGCAGACACGCAGAAGCTTTTACGGATGCAGAAATCGAGGACATAAACGAAAAAATTGTTAATAAAGTGGGTCATCCATCAATTCGCCTTAAAGGATTTGTTGGAAAAGCGGCTGATTTAGAAATACATATGTAAAATGTATAACATTGTATAAGAATATAAAAAATAAAAATCTAATTTATATTATGAACGTGTTTTATTTGTTTAAAGGAAAAAAATACAGTCAATTTATGAGTGTAAAGACAACCAATATTTTAATAAAAGAACATTTTTATAAGTACAATTCTGTTCAACAGCGGTTGTAAATTAATGATAAGAACACACTTTAACTTTAAAATGAGTTTTTTTTTTGTTGATAAGGTCTAAGGTATAAACCGAAACCTTTACGGAAAGGTTGTACTGAAATATTTTTTCCAAGAGCAATAGCATCCATTGAAGCGTTATGACGTTTATCTTCTTCTAGCTGTTGTTGTGCTGTTTTCGCATCGCGTACAGCTTTAGCTATCCCAGCAGCACCGCCAGAGAGAGCTCCAAGTGCTGATAGTCCAGCAAAAATCGGAATTAACGGTAGAAAACCACCTGTCTTTGGAATAGGAATGATTCTGGGAAATTTAAATCGCTTCCCAAATTTACGAATTGTATTTAGTGCTATTTTAGCAGCATGTATCAGCTGGAGAGGTTTCGTTTTCTTAAGAGCAATTTTCGCAGTTGTCACTAGCTTACGAAACGGTAGAGCTCCTCCTTTTCTTGTTCGTCTTCTCTTCTTTATTTTTCGCAACGGAATTGAACCACCAACTTTACGACGTCGCTTTTTGTGCCCCATTCCATGATTCTCTTGTGAGAGCTGCCAAGCGTTCACCAAAAGACGCGTCCGACGACTTTAGTCTTTGTAATGATTGTTGCGCCAAAATCTTATCAGCAATTCGACGATGGGAAATGTCTGGAAAAGTTTTGTAAGCAATATCGTGTAATTTACAAGATTCGTCAAGGGGATTTATACCGATATCACCTCGAGCTTATCGTTTGTTTAGTCGAGTCCCTGGACCGCAAAAGTTATACCCTGGGAGGTGTAATTCAATAGGTAATTTATCTATAAACCTATTCAGAAAACCTCGTGTCATGGGACATGTGTAGTGTTAGCTCTTTCACCATACTGAACGAATTGACTACATAAACACTGTTAATTCTAAATTTATATATCCGAGAGCACATGCGCAAACCGTTTAATCATCAATAAACATGCGGATAGTACAACATCCATCTGTTCTACCCATAACCAATCGTGACTTCGACATTGCCAGGAAAATAAATCGACAGGGTCCATTACTACCATCCACAATAAGAGCCATTGTCGCCGGACCTTCAAATTGTGGAAAAACAAATGTGATTATAGGACTTTTGGAGCAACCGAACGGTTTACGGTTCGCAAACGTATACGTTTATTCCAAGTCATTGTATCAACCAAAATATAAGTATTTAGCCGAATTATTGAAACCAATTGCTGGAATTGGTTATTTTCCCTATAGAGACTCTGACGATGTAATTGCCCCATCACAGGCAAGACCTAATTCTGTATTCATCTTTGACGATGGTGCGAATGAAAATCAAAATAAGATAAGGGAATACTTTAGTATGGGAAGACATAACTCAATCGACACTTTTTATTTAAATCAAACATATGCACAGATTCCCAAACATTTAATTGGAGATAATGCAAATTTAATAATACTGTTTAAACAGGATGAATTAAATCTCAAACACGTCTTCGCAGACCATGTCACTACAGACATGACTTTTGACCAATTTAAAAATATTTGTGCAGAGTGTTGGAAAGAGAAGTTTGGATTTCTAGTGATAAACAAGGATTGTGGTATAAATGAGGGAAGATATCCCTTAGGATTCGATAAATATATATTAATATAAGTGATATAAAGTCAATCAGTTGTTAAAAGACAACCTTGACAAGAGCATGGATGTAAAAGCAAAGAAAGGACTAATCAAAGTAAGGAAAGCGGTAAAGAGGAAATTGCAAATGCTAAAAGAAATCGACAGCAGGACAGAATCTCCTGTTGCAGCAAGCATATCAACCACTTACAAAATCGCTTCTTAACTTGAAATCAGAGCTGGGTGAAGAGATCAAAAAAGAATTAAAGGCAGAAGTGAGTAATTTTTCGAAAGGCGACGTTCCAGCTTCGTCAACACCAATAAAAATTAGAAAGCTTGACCCTTCGAATGCTCCAGATACCTTACTACCAGGTGCTCCTTCATTCTTAAGGGTAGAAAGTGTTAATGAAAGAGACCCAACAACGGGTCATGAAAACACAGACCAGGATTGTGATGACTTTGACAATTGAAGAAAGCGTACATAGACTATATTAATAGCTCTCGATTTGCTGAATATTTGGAAGAATTCGGTCCTCTACCTCGAGATTATATAGAAGAAATTATTAAAGACTATGAAGGCGGCACATTTAACGCTGACGTTCTGAATCCTCGTCTTGATAAAGTTCGATACGAATGGAACACAAATAAATTTTTTATTGGTGATTCTGAACTGGATTTTGACGGACCAAACGTAGCAATCGATGGAAAATTTAAATACATAGGTACTGCGGGATTATACGAGCTACTCTTCAAATTACGTTCTGAATATCCGACATCGATGAAAGAAAGGAAAGACTACGCTGATATATTAAAACGAACGGGAGCAGTTTACAAGTTAAGACAGCAAACATCGAAATTTTCTAAAGGTGGAGGATTGTCGTTGTTGACATACAACGAAAACCCGATCGAATACAAATATTTTGATGACGTTAATGAGTTGTGTGATCGTTTAAGGTTATTGGTTGCTTCTCAACAAGCAGGCAACACAAATCATGAAAACAAAATTCTATCAATTTTAAAAGAGTTGCGTGAGTGCAATATAATCGTATAAACAAATTATTAAGCTTATTAGTTAGACAATGACGGTTGATAAATTCGGACGTGCGTTAGAAAAAAAAAACGATTGTTTTCGCAAGCATTCAGCAATGTTCATGATTTCAAACATAACCGCTTAACAAGAATCGGTGATCCTCAGCAGGAGAATGATGTTGTGAATGTGCGATTTTTGGAGAAGAAGGTGCAACGTCTGTTATCGCAAGATGATGTAACCGATATTAGACAAGCATTCGATAAAGTGTTGTATTTCGTTGATGTGGCTAATAAGCGTATTACACATTTGAACGAGCCTACCGCTGGGTTTCATGCAGCTACCAAAATGTATGTAGATGAGAAAGATCGGTTAACAAAAGAGCATATCAGAATCGAGTGTGAAAAGGTAAAGGATCGTGCTGTCAGTGAAGGTGTCAGAAGGATGAAGGATTTACGAGAAGAGTTGTCTCCAAAAGTGGTGAAATGATGATGAAAACTTTTAGTAATAATATGGAGTTAGCGATTAAAAATTTGGAAAGTGAACTTGAAAAATATAATACTGATAGGGATAAAGAAATAACAAACAAGGTGAACGATGTAATAGAAAAAAATGCTGTGGGAATCATGGACGTCTTTTCAGCAAAAGTAAAACTAGAGCGTAAAGATGTAGAAGCGTTTGTTAGGAAAGGGGATGAAGAAGTAATGAAGAAATTGAAGACGGAAATTGTGCAAGGCATGAAAAATGATATAGACGCGAGTTTTGAATTAATTAAAATCACGATTCAGGATGAGTGTAAAAAAGTTAAGGAATTTGCAGAGAAAGAAATTCAACGAACCAATAAAAAGAAAGATGAGCTGAAAAACGAAGTAGGGGTAATGGTGGAATCACTAAAAAAGGAAGCAAAGGAGCTGAAAGTAAGGCTAGATACTCTGCAACAACAAAGAGGAACAGGTAGTGCGAAATCGAGCAGTTCTAAACCAACAACAACAGCTCCGTCCATGTAGTTCTTCATTATAAGGAAAATGTTAAATGTGAAAGAAGAACTAGTGAAAGAACTGCATAAACCTGCGAGAATTAATTTTACACGTCGTAAAGTGATAGTGAAAGGATTAGATGATCTCCATCAAGCCGATTTAGTGGAAATGATTCCGTATGCGAGAGAAAATAAAGGTGTCAGATACATTTTGGTTGTAATAGACGTTTTTTCAAAATTTGTGTGGGCTCAAGCAGTAAAACGCAAAACAGGTGAATATGTTGGAAGGGCTTTACAGTCAATTTTCAAAAGAAGTAAACGTATTCCTAAGAATATGCAAACTGACTTGGGAATAGAATTTTACAACAAACAAGTGAAACGAGTTATGCAAAAATATAAAATTAACCATTACTTAACGTATAGCACCAAGAAAGCGTCAGTTGTGGAGCGGGTAAATCGAACACTAAAATCAAAAATGTGGCAACGCTTTAGTTTGCAAGGATCCTACAAATGGTTGAAGTTATTACCAGATATAGTACAGGAATATAACAATTCGGTTCACAGAACTATCGGAATGAGACCAAGCAAAGTTAATAAACGAAACGAAGAAACACTTTTGGAAAGTATTTACAACAATCCAAAGAAGGTGGATTTACGAGAAATTAAGTTTAAAGTTGGAGACCGTGTACGAATAAGTAAACATCGTGAATTGTTTAGCAAAGGTTATATCCCGAATTGGTCTAACGAATAATTTACGATTAGCTACATAAAATTGTCACATCCAATTATGTATTACTTAAAGGTTGATAAAGGGGAAGACATAAAAGGAGGATTTTATGGTATGGAACTACAGAAAGCGAAATATCCAGGTGTTTATTTGGTGGAACGTGTACTAAGACGAAAAGGTGACATGGTTTAACCAATCTCATAACAGCTGGATTCATAAAACGAACGTTTTGTAATGTATCCCCAGTTTTTTTTTTGTGATAATAAAGTCTGCAATGTTAATAATGATTTTCTCTACCCCTCCCCAAAGTATGATTATAAATAAGATAAAACGTGACGAGTTTAATTAGTTGTAATCGTTAGTTGCTGCATTGAACGTTTAAGACGTAGTAATGGTTGAAAGTTACGTAATTGAAGTTAAATTTTTCGAAGAGGGTTTATTATCTTTAAAAAAGATATTTGGTAGCGTCAGAGGGGGATAGCGTGACAGAAGAATTCGAATTAAAAGGTGAATACGATAAAATCGTAATAGGAGGCTACTTAGTGGTCGATGAGAGCGATCCTGACGATTTTGAAGTATAATTTTTATAAAACTGGATTCATTATCGTACGAGTTGTATCAAGCAGAACAGCAAGTCCTCATTCTCAACCTTCAAAGAGCAATACTATCAAACGATTTAGATAGAGTTAAAGTTGTGTTGTCGAAGTTGGGAGTTGCAGTACCAAAGGAAGCATTCAAATGGTTAACTGTAACACAAGAGACATCGTTCGATATTTTATACTTCATATTCGAAAGAAAGCAAAGGTGTGACGAATTGGTGGATGAATTTCTAAAAGGTTGCTGTGAAACAGTGGAAATAACGGTTGATGATGTCGAAATGATTTTAAATAAAACAAAGTATAATTTCATGCGACACGACGTATATTTTTTAAAGGAAATGTTAACAAACGGATCAGTTCTATTGCGGGATAAGAAGTTCTACGTAATGAATGTCCACGTCCACGACGGCGGCAACGACGTGTACCTGGACAACGGCGACGACGATGACAACTGCTGCAGCATCGATGTCAAGTGACTGCGGTTCTCCACTTCCGACGCTCACGCCGATTCCATCGCCTTTATCCACTTCCGGAAACTCCAACGACGCCTTCTCAGACAAGTCTATCACAGGACATAGACAGTCTGGAAAGCGCCTTTGGGATAATTCCGAAAGTGTTGGAAAAGATGGCGTATTTGACGTCCGCTTGGGAAGGAAGGCGCGCTGCGCAGCAGAAGGTGCGCGCTGAAATTTCCCAAGTTGACAAGGCTATCTTGCAACAGGACGACGACGTCGCTAAGTGGAAAGCTGAGATTGCTCCTTATACCTTTAATTAATTATTGAAATTTAGGGTAGAAATTACTTCCCCCATTACAGACGTTCTCCAAGTTTCGTTGGAAGCAAATTGTTCTTCATGGAACACTAAACATTTTTTACTCAGACATTTTTTTCCCTATCATCTACCCTTCATACACTTTTCGGGGGTCAAAGTATGAGGGTGAAACACGTTAAAAAAATATTTCTCGACTTTTCAGGGTGGGATCATTTAGACCACTGTTCAACTTACATTTTCCAAGAGGAACACTTTTTTTTTTAACTGCTTTTATTTTTTTTTTTTTAAGCTTAAAGGTGTCAACTTTTTGTCAACTTTATTTTTTTTTTCAAAATTTTTTTCAGATTCGGGTACTTCCACTCGGGGACCTTCTTCCCACACCATAAGTTATTACCCGATTTCAACTCCTTCTGCTTCAAAAAAATTTTTAAAGCCTCATTTTTACACTTTTACCCCCATCATTTTTTACCCTGAAGTATTTCATTAAATACTTCATTGTCTTCTTTTACTACACCTCATTATCCATATTTTCATGTACTAATTTTTCATACTACTCTTTTCCTGCCCTCAAAATATATATTTTTTGATTTCTGGACTTTTACCATTATTCTCACCTAAAAATTTTTCCTCCGACAAGTCTATTAAAATTCATAAACGAATACAACAGGTTCAATTACACATATTACGCCTTATATACTCTTTTAATTACCGCACTCCTTCTAAATTAAAAAATTACCACTACCTAGCGATGCCACCTCATTATAAAAAATATTGCTACACCATCACCTTCGCTACCACACTACTCGATACCACTTCCTTTACATCCCCACTATTCCCCACTACTCCCCCACTCTTTCCTCACCACATACCTTCCTATTTAAACCCTTGTCAACCTGAGAGAGCATCACTTCACCAGAAGGGTCTTATGAATTAACATGGACCTTTCTCGTGTATCTATTGTCCTTTCACCATTCAGGCAAACTGTTAATGAAACCACCTTCCTCCAATGCGGATATTGTTGGCGTCTGCGTGAAAGCTGTACGGCTGAAACAGGATTCTGCTGTCAAGAATGTTTTGACAACAGACCTCTGCTTTTCTGCCACAGCTGCAGATTTTATCATTGCGATGTCATAAACTTGTGCTGCCGACCTTGTCGTCAGGGGACTCAATCGTACCTCTGCGAAAAGTCGGGCTTTGTTTACGAGATCGATGATACGCACACGCTGTACTGTACTCTTTGCAATACTTACGAGCAAAGGCGTCAACTCTTCCAATCCATTATGTTTTCATAAACCTACCTTTCAATAGCTCCCTCTCCTACACCTTCCTTTTCCTTTTTAAAGACTTGTGATCTTGACACACTTTCCATATAACTTCTTATTATCCCCAAACTCTACCTTAATCTTATATGTCAAACGTCTACTACCTTTTGCTTCTTCATTTATTTCTTAACACAAATATAAAATGTACACGTTCTACGCTCCTTCTACATAACCAAGATTATTACTTATTTCTATTACATATCCTTCTTCAAATACGGTCTTATTTGTGATACGGTGGTTCTCACTGCAAACAAACTCGTACCTGCACATCTCACCACACCATCCGCAATGAATGTGAACTTCGTCACTTCCAACATCCGTGAATTCGGAACTCGTGTATATAATGACACAATTCCTCCATTACTTCCCCCATATCGACAGCTCCAACACATTGGTAGGTAGCGAAGATTATTCCTATCACAGTACAGCACATACGTAGAACATGCTGAGAAGTTCGTTTCACATTTGAAGAGTTTTCGAGCTACGTTCCACCCTTTCATTGAGCTAATATCACTTACATACTTCTTTGCTTTATTTACAGTATACTCCTCTGTGTCTACGTAATCTCCTCTATGTAACACTGTGTTACGCTGCGCATTATTCAATCCTTCCATGTGGTCCACATTATTCCAATACTCTACTTATTTGTACCACCACAAACTTCATCGATACTACAATTTCTACTACTGCTTCTTACATCCATTCTCAAACCAATCTTCTCAACTACTTCTGCCTTCTCTTCCTTTTCACTACTTTAACGATTATCTACCTGCTTACAACTGCACTTCTTTCCCATCCTTCCCCATCACAATATCTACATGAATCATGTACAATTGCAATTGCATTAATCAGTGTAAGTGTAACTAAATACCTAACATCATTCCTCGAATAACGTTGCAATGACACTTCAACGGCTGTAGACGTATTTAAAACCTTCCGTCATAAAAATCGTAAACTTCAGACGACTGTAGACGTATTTAATTTCACATTACCGATACATGTACATATGTTTCAATTCATTGTGAAGCCTTCGACCACTACATACACACAAGTTTAAAGTCTACGACCTTCCGTCAATTTGACTTTAAGTAACCTCTCCTCCTCTGAATTAGAACCGGTCATCTTACACTACTCGAAAGGCGAACTGCAACTATTGACTCAAAAATCTTAGCGATACATACAGCAGTGGTCGAAATAGTGTCTGCTTACACTTCCTCACAAAGTATGGTGGAATATCATCAGGACCAGACTTAATGTTGTCATCAAGTCTATTTAAAGCACCCAACAGTTCACCTTCCTCTATCTGCATAGATATAATTAAATCAGGGGAGTCAAGCGAAGGCAACTCATCCAGTACCAAGTTCGAATATACAGAACGAAAATGATCAGCAAGAAGGTTGCAAATACTTCTTTTACAGTCTGCCGACCGATCTCTAAGATACGCGAGGCGGACCAGGCGAGCGATATTGGCCTCGTATTCTTGCAAGTTTTCCCCTGCTTTCTGACGTCGGTTTCTTAGCTGCACGTGACTGACGCTCGTCATATATTCCTAACCATACCGCATCTCTAACTTCTTCACTAGGTGTTCATAATCGTTCAACTTCTCCAAAATCTCTAGCTTCATTATCGATCTATTCGGACATTGTCGTACATAGAAACCTTTCTTCTATTTCTTTAATTCGTGAATCTATTTCTTGAAGTTTTCCTGCAAAATTTTGTTCGGTTTCGGCCAATTTTGCGTCGAATTTCTCTAAATTTTCTTTAAATTCTTCTCTCAAATTTTCATTCGGTTCTTCCAGATTTCCTTTTAGTTCCTTTGAATTTTCGGTTAATTTCTCTTCCAGGTGGTTTTTGAGCGTGACTGTGGTACGGTATAGACGTGTGTGAAGTAGCTCCGTATTGAAAATCCAAATTCGGATCAACACGAGTAAAACATACACTATCGACAAATTACAAAATTCAAAGCCAAAGTGACAATTAAAACAGTTTCGATAAAACCGAAGTTATTTGATAAAATGAATTAAATGAATACGTAATCTTATTGTTAAACAAAACCAGTTGAGACACAGTAAATAGCCACGTGTAATTTCCGCGAGTTATTGACCCGAGTAACACGTGAGCTTTGTGCAAATAACGACACGGCGAAAATATAGACAATTGACATAATTACCTATTGTACTTTTCAAAACTGTATGAATGAGCTATACAAGTGCGGACGGATACTCTACAGACGATACAAAGAGGAAAAGAAGTGAGGAAGAATCGCCCATCAAGAGAAGCAAGAAGAAGAGTAGGATTCCAACGGAAATGGAAGAATTGCATAAAATGCTGTTAGAAGTGATGAGGAACATAAAAGAATTAAGGAAAGAAAACACCGAGTACAGGAACGAACTAAAAGCTCTGAGACAGGAAAATCACAATTTAAAAGCAGAAATTGCGACCATGGGAAATAAAATTAAAGCGCTAGAAAATATTGAGTGGAGATTAGAAAATGAAGAGAAAGCAAAAAGAAAGAATAATATCATTGTGGCTGGACTAAATCTGCAAATCATCAACGAAAAGAATATCAAAACAAAGGTTGAAGAATTTTTAAAAACGCATTTAAAACTAAAAGTGAAACTTACAATAGCCAAAAAAATCACCAATAACTTATGTGTGGCAACAAAAAATTAACATAATGAAAGCTAAGTCTATCCTAAACAATATTAAAGATAGAAAAGCATACATCTCCAGCGATCTCACTTTCAGAGAGAGAACCGTTCAAAAGAAAATAAGCGAAAGATCGAAGGAAGAACGGAAAAACGGAAGAAAAACGAAAATTGGTTACAAATACTTAATAATCGATAATGAAAAATGGACGTGGTGCAACGAATCTCAAGATTTAAAAAAAGCAACTTCACAAGAAGAATCAAAAAACTAAATCTGTTAAATAAGCTGAACGGAAAACAGATGACGAAAAGGACCTCGCGATACTTTGGAAATTAGATACAGGAAAAAAGAAAAAAAATGACAATATATGGAAACTAGGGGTATGGAATATTAGGAGCTTAAATGAAAAAGAAAATGAAATCATCTATGAAATAAACACTATAGGAATAGACGTATTGGTAATAGCGGAAACAAAGAAAAGAGGACAAGGGGAAATGGAATTAAGTGAGGGCCATTTACTAATATATACTGGGGTATCCAAAAATAGTGGAGCAGCAGAAGGGGTAGGATGTATAATAAACAGGAAACATATAAGAAATATCACAAATTGGAAGGGATGGACAGAAAGAATACTAACGCTAGAATTTATGATTAACACTGAAATGATCACGCTGATAGCTGTTTATGGACCAAACGAAAATGAGACAAAAGAAATGAAAGATAAATTCTGGAACGATCTTTGATTAGTTACAGAAACAAGTAAAGGGAAAATTATTGTGGCTGGAGACTTCAACAGTAGAGTGGGTATACGAAAAAACATAAGGGAATCAGTAATAGCAAAATATGGAGAAGTAGAGAGAAATAACAACGGTGACAGACTAATCGACTACTGTACAGTAAATAATCTTACAGTAACTAATACATTCTATAAGCATAAAGACATACACAAGTATACCAGAGTAGTGCCAAGTAGAGAAGAAAGATCATTAATGGACTACATATTAGTTGAAAAAGAAGATAGAAAAGCAGTGAAGAACGTTAGAGTGAGAAGAGGTGCCGAAATCTACAGTGATCATTTTTTACTCCTGGTAAGAAATAGAATACAACATATTAAATGGCAATGGACTAAAATGACAGCAGAAGAAATGTGGGAAAATGTAAAGGCATTAATAATAAATGCGACCAAAGAAGCTTGTGGAACCAATATAATAGGTAAAAGTAATAAAAGAACAGCATGGTGGAATGAAACAATAACAGAAGAAGTGAAACTGAAAAAAAAATTATGCAGAAATATTTAACAAATAAAACACAAAATAAATATGAAGAATATAAACTCCAAAAAATAAAGATGAAACAATTGATAAATGAAGCGAAAGAAAAATCATGGAAAGAATTTGGTGAAAAATTAGAAACTAGCAGTAAAGAAAATCAGAAACTCTTTTACAATGTGCTAAAAAAGCTGAGAAATAACAAACCGAAAGCAACACAGACAATAAAAAGTAGTACAGGAAAATATTTACCAGCACAAATGATATACTGCGAAGATGGAAAGAACACTTTCAAGAACTATTAGGTGGACAAGAAATCGACAATATAGGAAATCAAGATGACAATGCAAACGAAAAAAACAGAAATGAGGAAGAATCAAATGAATGAACAGGAAATAAATATAACAGAAGAAGAGATGAATGAAGCTATTAGAAAATTGAAGAACGGGGAACCAGGACACGACAAAATAACAGCGAAAATGATTAAGAAAATGGGAGAAGATGGTAAAGAAATGTTACTGATGTTGTACAAGATCTGACAAGAAGAAAAAATACCGAATGACTGGGAAATAGGCCAAATAATACCAATATATAAAAAAGGGGGCAGTAAGCAATGTAATAACTACAGAGGAATAACACTGCTAAGTGTACCACTAAAAATTTACGAACAAATCCTGGAAAACAAATTAAGAAAAATTGTAGAACCGACATTATCAGAAGCACAGTGTGGATTTCGTAAAGGGCGTAGCGTACAAGATCATATATTTACGCTTAAACAAATGACGGCCAAATTACAAGAAGTAAATAAGAAAGCATTTTTGGCATTTATAGATTTGGAGAAAGCGTTAGACAAAGTACCACGAGGGAGAATATGGAAAATCTTGGAAAATAGAGGAGTAGATCCAAAATTAAGAAAAGCAATAGAAAGCTTATACAAACACAACATAAACTACGTAATAAGTCATAATAGCCAATCAGAAGAATTTATATAACAACAGAAGGATTAAGACAAGGAGGAATTATGAGTCCAGTACTTTTCACAATATTCATGGATGATATAATGAAAAAATGTCAAAATGGATTTAAAAAGTTACATATGGGTTATAAACATCTACAACCAGTGTTCATTTCCGAATGTGCTTTTGCTGATGATGTTGTAATTATGGCTGGAAGTGAAAGTGCCTTACAAACTAACCTGAAAGTTTGGAATGATACACTACAAGAATTTGGCATGAAAATAAATAATCTAAAAAGACAGGTAAAATAAATGTGGACAAAACCAAAGTAATGATAGTAGGTAATGAAAAACAGCAAATACAAATAGAACTTGATGGAATATTGGTTGAGCAGGTGCAACAGTTCAATTATTTAGGTGTAACAATAGACGAAATGGGAAAACAAGAAATCGATATAACAGAAAGAATAGAAAAAAGCAATAAATTATATTACTCAATAAACAAGACCTTCATCAATAAGAAAGAAATATCCCAGAGTACCAAAATAAAGATATATAAGGTAATTTATAGACCTGTACTGACATATGGTTGCGAAACTTGGGTATTAACAAATAAAATGAAAAGAAGACTAGAAGCAATGGAAATGAAATACCTAAAAAGTGTAAAAGGTATTACGCTGAAAGACCGAATCCGTAGTAGCCAAATAAGAGAAGAACTGGAAATAAACCGACTGACTGACTTCATAGAAAAGAGACAACTCGGCTGGTGGGGACATCTACATAGGATGAAGAATGACAGAACAGTTAAAAGAATATTGCAAGCAAAAGTGTTAGGAACAAGAAGAAGGGGTCGACCGCATGAAACATGGGATAAAACAATAGGAAAAATATTAAGTAGAAAAGGAAAAACGTGGTCCGACGCAAAAGAAATGACAAGTGACAAAAAAATGTGGAGTTCATTTGTATATAATACATAAAACTCTAAATTGAAAATCCCTACACCATACGGTAGATGGGAAGTTGATTATACAGGGTGGTTCTGATATAAATACGGATTTTTGGAGGGTGTCAACTAGATGCAATATGTAATCGAATGGTCACTACAGCAGCGCGGTGAAGAAACAAAAAAATTTTCAAAATTTTTGAAAAACATCTTAACATGAATTAATTTGAATACAGTCCTGTGCGTTTTCGCTTTGACTTAAGCAACACATTTGGCAACGGTCACAAAATTCTGATGAACTAAACGCCATTTTCGAACACACTTGTTTACGTTACAGTAACCGAGTAACCTCATTCACGGTCAGCTGATTGAAGACAGCGTTGCCACTACACACGACCAGGTCAATCGAGGACACGTCTTACACAGGACCGTACTCGGTTTTGCCTGTATTTTCACATACGTTTTTCTCGAAAACGGTAAACTTTAGGACCTACGAAGTTTGGCTTAATTTTCTTATTTTCTACTGCCCTATCACCTCCTTAAATATCCGCAGTTATATCAGTAACACCCTGTATATATATATATATATTTTTTTTTTCTTCCAGGTTTTCCATTTTCTTTTCCAGATTTTCTTTCAGTTTCCTTTCCAATTCCATTGAATTTTCCTTTAATTTCTTTTCCAAATTTTCTTTCAGTTCTTCCAGATTTCCTTTTTGTTCCTTTGAATTTTCCTTTAATTTCTTTTCTAGTTCATCCTCAAATTCGTAGGTATTCGGATCGAAACCCTCTCGTATCAGAGCTTTCTCGAGTCGCCCTTGTAAGGTGAGCTTGTTACCAGACGTATCTTCGTCTCGCTCCTCGAGTTCACTTTACAATTCGGCAACTTTTAACTCCAACAACTTTTTCGGCATTTTGATTTATTTAACAATTTTTTTTTTTCTACTAGAAAATTTTCTTCTTTGGGGGATCGATTGGCTGAGCACCCCACACCTGACACCAATGTAACGACTTTTCTAGTAGAACTTATTTATTTAACGGATATTTGTTTACAACTATTTATTTAACACTTAAACACTAATAGAATACTTAAGCACTAATAACAATTCAACGACTTATTTGTATGACAAGAAAAATGTGTATATGTATTGTATATTACTCGGTATATCGTAGTTCGGTATTTATATTACTCGTTCGGAAGCTAACTGTAGACTACTGTCACTGACCACGTGAACAAGTATTTATACAGATATGGAACAATCCAGCAGAATTAGGAAACCTTCTAAAATTATCTCGACTGCCTATTGTGTTCGTTTAATTTATGGCCTTGTTTATTGTCATCAAAGCGCCGACCGACGCCGGCATTCTTTGAACTCCGCTTATCTGCTGTCGGATCTCATCGCCGCTCTCGCACACATATACGCTCGTTACAATATTTTCCATCCTATCTTTATATTTTAAATCTTTTCACCAAATACCAACATATTTTCTTCTATTCTTCTTATATTGCCGTCTATTTTTTCATTTAAAATCCTGTTGTCTCTTTAAGTTATTGACTTAATTTTCCACAGTCTTCTATTAATTGTTGTTTAAGATTTTTGTTGTCTTCTTTTAATTCTTTATTATTGTTTTCCATTCTTTCATGTAGGTCTTGACTTAGTTTCTTATTGTCTTCTTTAAGTTCTTCTTTTAATTCCTTACTATTATTGTCAATTTTTTCACCAAGTTCTTCTAACTTTTGTAATAACATAGTCATGGTATCATTATTTCCGGAATCCATTTTTATAACTTTTACAGAAAGCAAGTAGGTACACAAATCTAACAAACTTCTACCCTTTAGAACTATTGAATCAACATTTTTTTTTAAAACACGAATGAAATCATAGAGCCTAACCTTTATCAGAGTCTAATCCTTATCAAGCAAAACTTTTAAGAGCCCCACGTTGGGCGCCAAAATTATCGTGTTTGCAGTGGCGGTGAGTGGAGGGAGATATGATAAGTTTGTATATTATAGTGTTTGTGTTGGTAAATAAATTTATAGAATCTTCAAAATATTTCAAGAAATTTAAAAACACCACTCACCTTTTTAAATTAAGCTCTTTCTAAAGAAACACTGAATAATTAATAAAACTATTTAAATTAAGTTGGGCGCCAGACATTCACTTCATGAATATCAAAACAAATAAATTAAAAAGAAATTAAGTTTTTTCTTAAAAAGAACGAAAAATTATATTGAAAATTATTAAAGTTGTTTAACTGTTTACAAAAATTTATAAAAGAAAGCATGAAATTTCTTAACTCAGATAGTGAGATCAATTAAATAAATTTTTAGAAATACTAACAAATAAAAAAAATATTAAAATTAAATCAAATAACCCTAATCTTTCCTAACTAGCTAAATTAAATACTAAGTTTAAAATATAAAAGAAAACAACAATATATCTGAATGTTTATGTTAAGATTATAGCAAATGCTGTGGAAAGGCCCAGAATAAAGAAGTGCACTTTAACAACGTGAAATTTATTACTTTAGTAAAA
Source organism: Agrilus cyanescens (assembly GCA_947389935.1). Taxonomy (NCBI): domain Eukaryota; kingdom Metazoa; phylum Arthropoda; class Insecta; order Coleoptera; family Buprestidae; genus Agrilus; species Agrilus cyanescens. Next base: position 13,546,023 of record OX376709.1, on the reverse strand, counting down.
GTGATTAACAATGGTTAATTCCATAACATTAATGAAGAACGAAAAAAAAACGTACTCACTATTACCCGAATTAAAAACATAACATGACAACTGACAGACGACCGAAGTGAAGTTGCTTACAATGCATCTAATACCATAGAACTATAACTATAAAGAATAACAGAACTACAACTAACTAGACTGTTGACAGAAGTACGAAAACCTAACGTACCTACACTTATATGTCAACACTTCCGCCGTTTGAGTACTCTGTCACTCTGTACTCTGTTTACATAACCCGATACTATTACATAAAGATTTGAACTTGTCTCGAGGTAGATATTTTGTTAAAACGTCTGCATATTTCACTGAAATTTCCTGACTTTCAACTTTTTCTCTAATGTAGTGGTATTTTACGTCAACATGTTTAGTGCGCTTGTGGAACACTGGGATTTAATTAGTTAATCGCACTTTGATTATCTATGTACAAGTCTGTTGCTGATCCACACTGACACCCTAGATCGGAAAGCAGTCTACGGAGCCATATTGCTTCCTTTGCACCAGCAGCCGCTGCAACGTATTCGGCCTCAGTGGTACTCAGAGTTACATGTTTCTGCCTTTGGGATGACCAGGTCACTGCACCATTCGCTAAAACAAAAATATAACCCGTTGTCGACCGGCGCGTCTCTATATCGCCCGCGTAATCCACATCTGTGAACCCCTTTAATTTTATATCGTCCTTATCAATTTTAAACTCTATTCCTAAATCGATTGTACCGATTAGATATCTGAATATGCGTTTAACTGCCTGCCAGTGACTGTTATTGTGATTATTCAAAAAACGACTTACTGCATTTACGGAGTATGATATATACGGACGCGACACGGTTGCCAGGAACATTAAAGAACCGACGGCCTCGCGATATGGTACACTGTTTTGAATATCGGAATCATTCGGCATGAGTATTACATTTGGATCTGCCGGTACACTTACACTCTTGGCATCCCGCATACCAAACTTTTCTATGATTCTGTTTATATAGGCACTTTGGTGGATAAATACGCTTAGTTTTTCGCGATTTCGCTCAACTTGCAACCCCGCAAAAATTTTTATATCACCTATTGTAATATCAAAAGTCTTTCGTAATGAATCGACCACGACATTTAAAGCTGATTGATTCTTCGATGCTATTAAACCGTCGTCTACAAACAATGCAAGTATTACAATAGTCTCTTCAACGAGTCCCCGAAAAATGCAATTGTCCGCTTCACTTGATTCGAATTGAAATTGCTTTAAAAACTTACAAAATGTCTCGTTCCAACATCGAGGAGCTTGCTTCAACCCGTACAACGATTTTTGTAATTTACATACTGTCATCTTCCTGTCACAAGGTACCGGTAGGCCTTCAGGAACGTCCATGAATATTTCTTCCTTTAGCTCACCGTACAGGAACGCTGTCTTTACATCGAATTGAGTTAATTCTAAATCAAACGTTGCAACCAATGCTAATAGGACCCTTAGTGAGTCGTATCTTACTACTGGAGCATAGTTTTCTGTGTAGTCTTGGCCTTCTTTTTGTAGAAAACCTCTTGCACACAATCGTGCTTTATGTCTATCGATGGTACCAGAAGCATTTCTGATAATTTTGAAGACCCATTTTAAATCTATAGGTTTCTGTCCTTCCTTTCGCGGTATGAGTATCCATGTTTTATTCTTCCTATGGGCTTCTAGCTCGCCTTCAATAGCGTCTTTCCATTTGCTAGCTTCTGGGCCGTTTACCGCTTCATGATAAGTCGATGGTACATTATATTCAGCAAAATCTAGGTCGTACCTATGAGGTGCTTGTATTTTTGACCTATTCCGTAGACGTGGCAAGATGGTTTCATCCTCGGCTTCGGATTGGTCTTCAGTTTGCTCATCAGTTACCATTTCTTTAAGTTCTTCTTTCTCACTCTCAGGTAACATAATCTCTTCTTCTTGTTCGTTCGGTACCAATGACTCACCAGACGCATTTTCATGGAATACTATGTTTCTTGTTACTGTTACACGCTTAGTATTTGGATCATATACTCCATAATTCGAGGACTCCGCCTCATAGCCAACAAAAATTACTTTCTTCGCTTTTGGATCGAATTTCCGTCGGAACTGTTTTGGTACGTGCATATAAGCTTCTGCACCAAATATTCGCAAATGTGATATTTCCGACTCTTTCTTTGTCCAGGCTTCATATGGTGTAATATTGGGATGTACAGTAGAGATAGTCCTGTTAAGAACGTAAACAGCAGTATTGACTGCTTCCGCCCAAAAAATAAGTGGCATATTTTTCGCATGAATCATTGCTCGAGCACTTTCGACAATAGTGCGGTTGTCCCGCTCGGCCTTACCATTTTGTTGTGGTACATAGGGAGCAGTATTTTCCATTTTAATTCCTTTCGCTTTCATATACTCTGTTATTTCTCTGTTACAATATTCTCTACCGTTGTCACATCTTAAGATTTTCATTGGCTGTCCAAACTTATTTGTTAACATACTGTTGTATTCTTTAAATTTTTCCAAAACGTCCGACTTGTGCTTCAGAAAGTATCTTCTTCTTATGGTGCCTTATCCTTAAGGACGTTGGCTATTACATTTGCCCATTTGATCTTATTTGTAGCTGTCCTGAACAGTTCTATGGATGTCATATTTGTCCATTGTCGTAGGTTTTTAAGCCATGAGTTGCGTCTTCTTCCTGGTCCTCTTTTGTTATTGATTTTGCCTTCGATTATAAGTTGGAGCAGTTCGTATTTTTGATTTCTCATGATGTGGCCAAAATATTGTGTTTTTCGTTTCTTTATGAGGAGCATGAGCTCTTTTTCCTTATTCATTCTCTGCAAGACTTCCGCGTTTGTCGTGTGACTCATGTAGGATATTCTGAGCATTTTTCGGTAACACCAGAGTTCAAATGCTTGGATTCTTTTTTGTGTTGCCTCTGTCATTGTCCAGGCTTCAACACCGTAGAGTAAAGTAGAGAAAACATAGCACTTAAGTATTCGAGTTCTCAATGAAAGATTCAGCTGGCGACTACATAGGACTTTTTGCATTTTGTAAAATAGTGTACGTGCTTTTTCTAGACGTGTTCTTATCTCTAGTGAGTGGTCCCAAGTTTCATCTAGATTGCTTCCAAGGTAAGTTATTCTTTATTTTTATTTTATTTTTTATTTAATATAATATACGGGTAAAACCCATTACAAAAATTCCATTAAATCCTAAAAAAGAAAAAAGAAAAAAACTAAACATTAACAAAATAGTGCCGCCAAGTTATAAGTTTAACAAAATTTTAATAGTTTTTTGGTTTCCAATAGCATATTATACAATGACATATTATAAATATCACATTTAGAGCAGTTTAAATTAATCTCAGTACTTATTCTAGATATTGGTGAATGTAACATAATATTATCAGTTAAGGTTGGTACATAAAAGTAATTATTCATGTTTCTCGTGATTCTACCAGGAGTATGAAAACAAAATAATTGTAATAAAGGTGAACAGTCAACTAAATTGTTCAATAAACTAAAACCAAAAATAATATCATTCTTTAACATACTTGATTGTATATTTGCAATATTTAATTGCCTCGAAATATCAGTGTAATCATGATTCGTTATACCCATAGGTCTACCTATTTTAAAAGCTGTAAATCGTAGGAACTTATGCAAGACAGATTCTAACAATTCAATTTGATAATTCAAATATGGTCTCCATATGACAGAGCAATAGGTTAACGTAGGATATATAAATGAAAAATATAAAGTTCTGAATGTGTTTTCATTAATAAAATTGTTAGAAAATCTTTTAATGAAATTCAATCTTTTGATTGCAACAATCCTAATATTGAGAATGTGATCATTAAATGTTAATTTATAACCAAGTGTAACACCTAGATCTTTAACCTGGAGAACATTTTGAATTAATTAATTGCCAATAAAATAAGAAGAAGAGTCTTTATTTGATTGCTTACTAAATGTTATCTTATAACATTTCACAATGTTTAAAGCAAGTCCATTAGATGAGCACCATAAATGTAAAGAATTTAAGTCAGTTTGAATTAATTGTTTATCCAAATCACTTTTAATAACCCTAAAAATTTTTAGATCATCAGCATACAACAGGAACTCACAGTGTTTGATTATATGATGTATGTCATTAATAAATATTAAAAATAAAATGGGGCTCAAATGAGTGCCTTGACCAACACCAGAATGAACAAAAATAAGATTAGAAATAAAACCGTTGAGATTAACAGGTTGTAAATGAAAATCAGTCTTACTGCAACCACATGGCAATACAGTTTTATAATCATTCAGGGCACGTTTGGCACAACCTGGATGAAACCAATTTTTGCACTGTTTACACTCTATATAGCTATCTCTGATAGTAGTTTTCGAAGGACACATTACACATTTGCGTGGCATTGTATTAATAATATTATAAATATATTATAAAATTATATTTATGTACTTTAATTATAGTTCCTGATTAATCAGGTTCACTAAATCAAAAAAAAATCGCTCAACAAAAATCTTGAATTTACTTATTTACAAGCACGACACAACACGACATAACACAGCGGACATCTTGTTACTTTTTCCAGATCTTTTCCGTTAACCTTGATCTTCATCGTTCTGTTCTGGTGTTTGCTGACGATCATCGTTTTTAGTTTCATTCCAAATTCTTCGCTGGCTGCCGTTATCCGATCCATTAGACGTTGTAGTGCTTCAGTACTATCTGCCAGAATGACCGTGTCATCAGCGTATCGCAGGTTGTTGATGCATTGTCCGTTTATAATTATACCATCTGAGGTGTCTTCCAGAGCTTTTTTAAATATCTCCTCCGAGTAAACGTTAAATAGTATGGATGACAGAATACATCCCTGTCTTACTCCCTTCTCGATATTAATTTTTCTAGATGTTTTCTTTTTTATTCTAATTTTGGCCTTTTGTTCCTGATAGAGGTTTGAAATAATCCTTAAATCTTTATCGTCTATGTTACATGACCTTAAGATGTTCATTAGTTTATCATGTTTCACCAGGTCGAAAGCCTTCTGAAAATCAATAAAACACAAGTACACATCAGAATCGACATCTCTACATCTTTCAATTAGTATTCGTATTGAAAAAAGTGCTTCTCTTGTTCCGAAGCCATTCTTAAAACCAAATTGATTTTGACCAGTATGTTCGTCTAATTTACTGTATATTCTATTATGTACGTAAGTATACGTGACGAAAACCAGTAGCTTCATCTTTGAATGTTAGAAAGAAACGTGCACCCGCCAATGGTGGTTCTGACATGGGGCCACAAACGTCAGAATGTATAAATTCACCAGCTCCGTAATTCCTTCTTTGCTTTGTTTGTTGAATGGCAGCTGATGTGATTTGCCGAGCTGACATGCTTCACAAAAGAAATTTCCTGTATCTGTTTCTTTTAGTCCACGAATTTAGCCCCTTTTTGCCATATCACACACTCTGTGTACACTAATATGTCCTAGCCTCTCGTGCCATGTACGAAGACTTATAGTAGATACATTTACTTCACAAACATTAATATTTGCAGGCCTAACTTTAAATACCATTCTGCACACATCGTTGCTTTGTTTGATTCCTAATGCAACAACATCATTTTGATGACTGACTACAACACGATTTCTTTTGAAAGAAACTTGGAAACCCTTATTTGTACACATTCCAACTGAAAATAAGTTTTTTTGTACTTTGGGAACGTAGAGAACATCTTCCAGTCTTCCTTCACACCATTTATTGTTTACCCATCTTTCAATTAACACAGTTCCATGTCCTTCGACTTTACAACTACCATTGTCACCTAGCACGATGACACTATCATCATTACAAGAGTGAAATTCAACGAACCATTCTCTTCTGGAGGTAATATGTCTTGAGGCACCACTGTCAGTTAACCATACATCTGCTGTATTCGCACTCAGGATTTGATCGACCTCTTCATCAAAGCAAAAATCTTCCTGCTCACTTGGATTCATTACTTCATTGTTCCTCGACGTAGCTATGAAGGCACAGCCGCGATTTTCTTTGAATTCACCGTTTTGACCACTATTTTGGTTAATACGTTTGTCCTTTTTCTTTTTAAAACACTGATTTGCTGTATGCCCGATTTTGTTGCAGTAGTAACACCGAATGTTTTTCTTCTGTCCTTTTTCTTGACCTGATTTCGAGTCTTTTCTTTCAGTTCGACTCATTGCAGCAAATGCACCGTTAACACCATCATCTAATGAAAGCTGAGTTTCTTCTTTTATCACTCTCAAATAAATATGACATTGTCTGTCTGGAGACATCAACACTGTCCCATGCTGTTTTAAAACCATTGTATTTAAATGGTAAACCACCTATAACTTTTGCCATAACAGATAATTCAGAAATATTTTCACCAAGATCTTTTAACCGAGATACCATATTCTGTACTTTAGCCACATACTGGACTACTGAGTCACCAGTGCTCATTTTTACCTCATGATATTTTTGCATTAGAACCAATTTATCTAACTCGCTTCTTTGTTCGTGCACCGTACTCAACTTCGTCCACATTTCGTTTGATGTAGTACAAGTTAGCAAACATTCTAACTGAAAATCTTCCATTGACGATGAAAGGATGAACATTGCTTTAGCATTTTCTTTGTTCCATTTGCTTACAGCTGCTATATCCTTTGTTGTAGGATTTTCAGTCAAGACTGCCTTTTGCCTCTCTCCAATCACTATATCATAAATTCCACTAGCTATAAACACTTGAGTCATCTGAAATTTCCATGCTTGAAAATTCGTCCCATTAAATTTGGAGACTTGTTTAACAGATATTTCTTCCGCCATTTTGCAATCGATAACTCAACCACGCTACTTCTTTTCATACAACCTTCCACAATAATTTTATTCTTTTCACTGGGTGTCTGGGCCCATAACCTGTTAAGATTATAGCAAATGCTGTGGAAAGGCCCAGAATAAAGAAGTGCACTTTAACAACGTGAAATTTATTACTTTAGTAAAAGTGATTAACAATGGATAATTCCATAACAGTAATGAAGAACGAAAAAAAAACGTACTCACTATTACCCGAATTAAAAACATAACATGACAACTGACAGACGACCGAAGTGAAGATGCTTACAATGCATCTAATACCATAGAACTATAACTATAAAGAATAACAGAACTACAACTAACTAGACTGTTGACAGAAGTACGAAAACCTAACGTACCTACACTTATATGTCAACAGTTTACAAAAGTTTTTGAATTTTAGACTCACTTTGATGTCATAGTCTTTCCTTTGATTCTGGTTTTATTTGAAATTCTTTAGCCTTGGTAGAGAAGACTCACAGTTATCAGTCTTTGTTTGTGGTAAAGAATCCGCCAGTCAAGTTCAATACATAGATGCATACACTTTAGTTTATTCAATTAGTTCACTTGGTAATTGTTTAAATTAAGTAACGCACTTATTTTATTTTAAAGCAGTCACTCTTTGAATATTACAATATTTAAATATTTAAAGAGCGTAAATTACCGGAACAACGACAGCGTTTTCATTAGTTGATTTTATTTCCATATGAATAGTATATAATTGTGTAAATAAGGAAGGACAACTTTTAAAAGTTCCATCACCAAAAAATGTAGTACCTTGTCCTAGTAAGTAGCCACCTTCCTCAGCAAAAATAATTATTCTGTCATCGGAAATTTCGTGGTACAATACAAAATCTTTGTATTTATCTGAAATAATTATTTCATTTTTTTGTTTTGGTAGCACAGAAACACTAAGAGAATTTAGTCTGAAATTATATAATTTTGTTTTCACTGAAGAAAAGTCGGGTAACTGTGTTATAAAGTCAAGCCCCCCATCTTTTTACTATTTCTTCTTCGTATATTCGAGTTAATGGTCCGTATTCTTCGCGAGCCCTTTTTTTAGCTTTAAAGACACATATATTCACTTCGTTTCTTGCTATGTCTGGCGCACAAATATTGTGTTCTTTATTCTTCACTACACTGAAAACTTTTGAATCGATCGTTAGACTTCCTACTCATTTTCTGTTCCAAAATGTCCAGAAAATATTTTTATTTTGATACACTTGCCGCTGATGATACTTGTAACCCATATATAAAAGCATTGGTTTACCTTTTTTCGATTCGATAATTTGCAACTCCATTATGAAAATTTGTAATAAATAAGACACAAACACACGGTAGGCACAGTTCACGTAGAAATGATAATTAACATATTGTTTGTCTATTTAAATACATCTTCGACCCTAAATAACCGGCTTTAACCAATTATTATTTCAAGGGGCGGGGGCTGCACGATAGCGAAAGAAACAGAAAAAGAAAAGGTGGATTCAGGTAAATTTTATTGAGCTGACGAAACAAGAAACTACCTTCTATTGGGTGCAGGTATATTTTGGGAGTTACAATGCGTCGGACAACACAAGTTAGAGAAAAAATTTGCCGTATATGCAAAAAACAAGATTAGGGTGGATTATCGATGGGAAATTTGTCGAAAATGGAAATAATTTCTCACAAGTAAATTTATGTTTGACATCAATAAATAATGTAGACTCTCTAGACAGTAATTTAGAAAGGTTTTGGAAAATAGAGGAATGTAGCAATATAAGTAAATCATATTCTCCTGATGAACAGTATTGTGATTAACATTTCACAAAAAAATACGCTACGAGACCATACAGAAAGGTTCGTAGTCACGTATCTTTTAAAACAAGACGCTTTTGTTATAAGCGATACAAAGGTACAGGCAATAAAACGCCTACATGCGTTAGAGAGAAAATTAAATCGCGATCCTCAATTAAGGGATGAATATATTAAGTTTTTGTCGGAATATCAAAGCCTAGGTCATATGTCTAAAATTTCTCTCAGTAATGATTTAACTACTTTCAATTATTTTTTACCCCATCACCCAGAAGTAAAGAGTAGTAGCTTGACTATATATATATATATATATATAAAAAACTTCGCGTTGTATTTGGTGCTTCTGCTAAAGGCAGTTCAGGTTTATCATTCAACGATATTCAGTATGTAGGGCCTACAATTCAAAATGACCTTTTTTCGATTATTTTGCGCTTTCGCAAACATAACTTTGTATTAATGGGGCGATATACCAAAAATGTACCGTCAGGTTATGATACATGATGATCAAAGACATTTACAAATTATACTGTGGCGCTCAAGTCCTATTAAACAGATTGAGTATTACAAATTAAATACAGTAACTTATGGAATGGCTTCAGCGCCTTTTCTTGCAATTAGATGTTAAGGACAACTAGCGAATGATTATCGAGCGGTTTATCCTACGGCTGCTGACATTATCGAAAATGATTTTTATGTCGATGACCTCTTGACAGGTTTTGAAACCAGGGAAGAAGCTATTTCAATTGAAATGGAGATAGTAAATATTTTAGGTTCAGCTAAATTTCAGTTAGGCAAATTTGCATCCAATGATAAATAAAATTGATGTGGATAACAATTTAGAACAAAATATAATCAATATTTCCAAGGAAATAGAATCGAAAACGTTAGGAATGGTGTGGAATTCTCAAACTGATAATTTTCAGTATTCATTATGCACTCTTACTAAACAAAATCAAATTACTAAGAGAACTATATTATCTCTGATAGCTCAAATTTATGATTCGTTGGGATTGTTAGCACGTACAGTTATAAGGTCCAAGCTATTAATGCAAAAACTGTGGCAATGCAAAGTATCTTGGGACGAATCCTTACTGCTTGAATTGCATAGTGAATGGTTAGAATATAGAGACAAACTATTTTCATTAAAAATATTAGTAATTCCTAGACATGTCATCTACAAAGGTGCTATATCAATAGAATTGCATGGTTTTTGCGACGCCTCGGAAAAGGCTTACGGCGCCTGCATATACGCTAGAAGTGTGGATCATTCTGGACACTATCATGTCTCATTATTATGAAACACTTTATTATTATTTCATAATAATTCCAAATTTATTTTTAATCGAAGCAATCTATATTTTTATTTTAGGTTGATTCCTTTCCAATTATTATTATTGTTGGTTGAAAACATAACCTTTTATACTTTGAGTTCAGTGTTTGTAATCGTAAGTATCGACGTTCAATTATTTCACTTTTAAATTAATATTTATTTTTCAATGGTAACTTTGATATTTTTAAATTTATTCGGAGCACAATTAAATACGTCTTCTCTAGACAACACTAAAACCTACTGTTTTAATAAAATATGCTTGGATACCACGTAAAATTCAATTGTCTTCCCTGGATACGAAGCAAAATTTCAAAGACTACCTGAATCCAAATGTCGAAATTAAATACAAAATTTTGAATATTTTTCAAAATTTTAACAAAACTAGGAACTGTTTATATGAAAAGAAAGCTCTTTTAAAAATAAAAATTAACTATCAATTATTATTTTCCTTGAAATTACTTCCTTCTTCTGAAATATTTAATTGAAAAATGTCAAAACGTTCTTTAAATTTACTTTTTTCCAAAATTTTGCTTAATTTCAACACTTTAACATTTTAAATCCCCTTATTACACTAAAATGCAACTATTTACATGTATTACACATAGTACCTACTTTTTCTCTTAACATAAGTTGCAAAAATATACATGATACAAATGTGGTAGTAAATTTGAATTAAATTTCAATATAATTTAAATTTTGAACTTATGATCAAGATTAAATTGAATAAGAATGTTTAATAAGCAATTCCTGAACTAATTTAGCAAATTCAAACTCTTTTACAGAGAAATTCCAAGTATCGGAAGACTAACATATAGAACTTCTCGACATGACCAGAAAATATTCCCTGCAATGAATATAAAACGTCCAACTCTAATGCCAGATGATAAATTTTGAAGTAAACATATCCTTTTATAAGATTATTACATAAAATCTACAAATTATACAAATTTAGAAAAGTGAGTAGTAATCGTAAAGTGTTCATAAAATCTTCAAGTGTCAAACGAAATTAATCTTTCTAAGACATAAAATTAGCTTGAATTCAATAATAAACAATTAAATAAGGAAAATTAAGTTGATTACTGGTAATTTAAATGAGCTAAATCTCAAAATTTAAGAAAAATTCTATAAATTTTAGTAAGAATGTGTGTATGTGTTTAAGTATGTTTTAAAGTATTTTTTTTTTACTATTTCCTTTATCAAGAAATGTGATCATGCCAATATATTTGTCGGAATAACGTTCGATTCAGGATTCATTGTTTCTTTTTATTAATAAACAAAGTCATTTTACAATTACAGTTGAAATTAAAATCAGCAAGCCGAAACGGATACACCCGCTGCCTGTTCCAGACTGTCCTTCCATTTTTCACACGGTCCCAAGGTCTATATGGAACAACCCTCTTAAGACCGTAAATAATCAACGACCGAGCAGCGTGTGTCTACGTTTGGTGAACTTATAATCACCTCGACTTGACGTATATCGTATTTCCCAAACAAAAAAATAACTAACCACTAGAGTAGGGCACTTATAATAGAGGTAAACACATTGAAAACTAACATGCACTAAATCTAAACGATACACATAAAAATGCGACGGAATGTCGCCGTAATATAAAAAAAATAATTGGTCGGGAACGAAATGCACCGACACGGCCATTCTGACAATTCACTCGTCCTCGTGTGTGTCATCTGAAAAGATATCGGTACTTTGATATTCATGGTGACTTAACAATATACTATCATTATAAGTAATATTAGTGTCTTTAACATGCCCGTCAATAATTTCCTCATCGTCGAAACGCAAAAGAAAACGATCACCTGTGATGTCCCTGCATCACACACAATCAGTACTATCTCCTCAAGAGATACCGAGTCCCCGCCACATTGTCAGTCACTCATTACGCCCTGGTCAGACCACAACAATGGGTCTGCAGTTATGACTATGATCTAACAAATGTGGTGCAACTCTCTAGATATAAGCTGCAACTCATATCACCAATTAATTCGAGGTCCCTGCCTCGCGAGACTCATTTGAGGTCCCTGCCTCACCAAAATCATTTGAGGTCTCTGCCTCCTTATCGTTTTCACTGTAAACATCCAATTCGACAGGAACATTACTCTCAGGCATCTTTCTTACACTATCATGAGGATATTTATAGGTTCTATTATTGATCAATGATTTAATTAAATATCTGTCACCTTCAAGAACATCTATTACTTTAAACGGACCCCGAAACTTTGAGTCAAGTTTAGTTTGATTACGTTCTTCATTTTTCAGTAATACATAATCGTTTACGTTAAATCCATCAACTTTTGCTTTACTGGCATTAAATCGTGATTTATCATAAATAGCACTGTTTTCTATGTTTCTAGCGGTACGGCTTCTTTGTTCAGACAGATTAGTTTCAGTGTCGTTTTCATGAATACATGCTAAGCCCAAAGGCCTAGCTTCTTTTCCAATCAAAAGTTCTAAAGGACTGGACTTTGTGACTCGATTGGCGGTGCAATTCATCGCTAACTGAATTTCACCTAAAGCGTCTTGCCACGAACGCTCGCTAGTTTCGACGGCTGTAAGCATACACTTTAGTGTACTCATCACGCGTTCTACCTGACCATTAGCACGGCTAGCGCCCGTAGCTATTAAGTGTAGGGAAATATTTTGTGAAGTGCAAAAATCGCGAAAATCTTTACTAGTGAAACATCGACCTTGGTAAAATTATTACCGATTTTAGAGCTTTGATACTATTTTCGCTGTTAATGTGAAGGGTATGATGTAGGATGACATATTTGGTAAAAGCGTCAATAATTACAATTACGTATTCTTTTAAGTCGTTTTTGCCACTTAATTTTCCGGTTATGTCAATATGTAAGGTGTGCCATGGTATAGTAACTTTATAGTGAATTTGGTTAATAACAGACCACCTGAAACATCTAGGCACAATAGGTAAACATCGTGTTTTACCATTCCTTTGTATTTTCCGATAAAGAGTTCCAGAACGTAATTCGTAGGTTTTAGATACATCTTCTGAGAGAGTTTCGTCTTTGATTTTAGAGATTATTTTGGAAATTTCTTCATCACGTTGTTGCTTAGCTAAAAGCCAATTACCAGATATTTCAGCCAGGTCGACACGCTTTTCTTCGGTTTTACAGAAAGTATCGCTGTGTTTGATTGGTAGGGGGTTTCGTGACAAGAAATCTACATGTGCCATTCGTTTTCCTTCCCGATACAGAATGTTAAGTCCATCTTTTTACGGGAAGCCTTCAACGAATTACAGTCAGTAACTAATGTAAATTTACGGCCCTGTAAATAGTGACGAAAGTGTTTAATAGAATTGACTACCGCTAACGTTTCCAACTCATACGAGTGATATCTCGATTCGGTTCCCGTGTTTCGTTTACTAAAACATTCTACAACACTCGATTTGCCGTCCACTTGTTGCAACAGAATGGCACCATAACCTTCAGAACTCGCATCCGTATGTAATTCTATTGGGTATTTCGGATTGAATATCATAATCATCGGGTCACTCGTTAATATTCGAATCACTTTTTGTCGAATATCTTCGTACTCCGCTCGCCATTCGATTTTACTTTTTCCCGTAGTTAATGCGTAAAGCGGTCGCACTAATTGAGAATATTTGGGTATGAATTGACGGAAATAAGAAGCGAGACCTATAAACTGTCTGAGTTGGGTAACGGTTTGAGGAGGTGGTAATGCGGTTAGCGCTTCGATTTTACGTGGATTGGGCCGAATTTCCCCAGCTTTAACTTCATACCCTAAGTACTCAACTCTGGTTTTAAGAAAACAACATTTCGTAATATTAAAGAAAAATCCTGCTTTAGTGAGGATTTCTAACACAATTTTAAGTCTGTCTAAACCATCCTGTATAGTTTGAGATGCTATCATTATGTCGTCTATATAAACGATGACATACGAGTAACTGAGTTCACCTAGAGCTTTGATAATAGCTCGCTGGAATACAGAAGGAGCATTACATAATCCGAAAGGCATTGCCAAGTATTCATACTGACCATCGGGGGTTACAAATGCGGTACGTTCTATTGAATTCGGATGAATGGGTATTTGATGAAAACCGCTGGCCATATCCAAGCAGGTAAAATATTGAGCGTCGGATAGTCTGGCAATCTGATCGGAAATAAGGGGTAAAGGGTACTTATCGGGTACTGTATTGCTGTTAAGTTGACGATAATCTACACACAAACGATCTGATCCGTTCTTTTTCTTAACAAGTAAAATAGGGCTAGCAAAAAGAGAACAACTAGGACGAATAACACCAACTTGCAACAACTCGTCAATGCGTTTTCGAACTATCTGTCTTTCGTCAGGACTTAGACGATAGGGTTTTCTCTGAACTGTAATTTTAGGATCTAAAAGACGTATTTCAAGTTCACCCGTAGTTACACGCGTACGCGGAATTCCGTTTATAAATGACGACGAAAATTCTCTTAAAATTTGCAATAGCTGTGACTTATCAGTGGAAAGTAAATCGGTGTCTATTTTGTCAACGTCAAATATTTGTTTTGATTTATGGCAAACATCTACTATTTTAATTTTCGAAATAGACAGGGTGTTTGAAGTCATGTTTACATTAAAACCTTGACTTAGAATTTCACGGCCAATCATTATGTCACACTTCAAGTAAGAATCTAATACAACATGAAACAATACCTCTAGCGTATGGTCACTAATATTGATCTCTGACAAAATTTGCAACGTACATTTGACGGTATCTTTGCCAATGCCTCTTAAAATAACTACGTTATTAAAACGTCTACCGGAAAACTTCCCTGCTATACTTTCTTTGATAAGTGAGCATTCTGCCCCAGAATCGAAACAAAATGGAAACGACTCACCAGATTGTGTAAGTAAACCTTTTGGGATTTCAACTGTGCACACATCAACACGTCATTCCTCATTTCTACCATTTGCTTCTCAGCTGGAAGATGAAGTGGTAGGTGCAGAACACTTAGACGCAAAATGACCACTGATACCGCACTTAAAACAAACTACACTTTTCTTAAACGGTAGCGACGTTTTCCCATTGGGCTGGTGCATCGACGGCGATTTTCCGTTTTCCTTCCTGGAGCGACACCCGTTCATATGTCCAATCTTCCCACATGAATGACATTTCCCAGGTGAAAATCTCGGACGTTTGACTGGATACTTGGATGGATCTTCGTGAGGTGTCAAAGTTCTTCTTTTTGCAAAGGAAAACGCTTTTAGTTCATTCTGTAGTTGGTTCCTGGACGTGATATCTGTAGTGAAGGCCAAACGTTGCAAACGGGAGTCAAATTGTGAAACATGTGCAAGCACGACAGACACAGCTATTTCCTCTGTGTTCATCGATTTCCATTCCGATGTTAAAGAAGTTAAAAGTCGGATGGCATAACTTGAAAGGCACTCACCATCATTCGGGCGGTTGTTGTTTAGATTTATCACAGTCGCGGCCACTGTTTCCATTTCACCATAACGAGCCATAAAAAGGTCCTTGAACTCTGGCCACGTAATACCAGGAGAGCACACCTGAGACAACCATTGCGAAGCACTACCCTTGAGTGCTTTACTTAGCGCAATAATAAGCGCGCTGCCTTCAAGGGGATTTTCTGAAATGCACAAATCAACTGTGGAACACCAGGCGCGACAATCCGCGTTACTGTTCTCGGGATCAAAACGTGGCAAAATAATTTCCTTGGTAGACGACCGAGGGCTCTTCATTGCCTGTATCAACTCCATCAAATTTTTGGTTTGCATTTCCACCAAAATTCGCCAATCGTTCTGTGAATTTTCTGCAGTTGTGGGCGGCTCATCAACATGATCAGATCCCACTTCTGATGTCGGAATAACGTTCGATTCAGGATTCATTGTTTCTTTTTATTAATAAACAAAGTCACTTTACAATTACAGTTGAAATTAAAATCAGCAAGCCGAAACGAATACACCCGCTGCCTGTTCCAGACTGTCCTTCCATTTTTCACACGGTCCCAAGGTCTATATGGAACAACCCTCTTAAGACCGTAAATAATCAACGACCGAGCAGCGTGTGTCTACGTTCGGTGAACTTATAATCACCTCGACTTGACGTATATCGTATTTTCCAAACAAAAAAATAACTAACCACTAGAGTAGGGCACTTATAATAGAGGTAAACACATTGAAAACTAACATGCACTAAATCTAAACGATACACATAAAAATGCGACGGAATGTCGCCGTAATATAAAAAAAATAATTGGTCGGGAACGAAATGCACCGACATATTTAAATATTTAAACTCTGGTCTATATAAAGTGCTGTAGTTCTATTTTAGAATGAATTAGGTTTATACAGAAACTAAAAGAATCATAAATCAGTAAACAAAACGCACTTGGTAGTTTCACAAATAATTTCATTTTGTCTTGAGTCTTTTGATAATGGATTTATTATTATTATTCCTGCGAATTCTTTGTTCAAGTTGACCCCAAATAAGTTCTATTGGGTCAAAGACGCAATGGTAAGACGGTAACCTAAGCACTAAATATCCACTACTTTCCGCCAACATGTCGCCGTAATATTAAATCTTTTTACTGCTGGAATTTGGAATTTTATGCAGTTGCCGGGAATGGTAACTGGCGTTGTCCATTACGACGACGCACCTTGGTGAAAGAGCTGGCAGTAAAGAATTTTTGAACCAGTACTTGAAAAGTTGTGAAGTCATATCTTCATGGTAATCCAGTTTTGAATTGGAGATATTTTTAGAGGATATTGGACATTCTCCGATCCATCCATTACTGGATCCAGCATGTAAAATTATAATTCTTTTGCCTTTTGAGACAGGGGCATCGAGAGCACAATTTTTTGATTTATCATCCCATCCTCTTTTGATGACATCGTGGGTGTCATACCAAGTTTCATCAAGGTAGACAATGAAACGGTTTTCGTTCCTATATAGCTCGATCTTGGTTAAATACTCTTTTCTTAGTTCTTGAAGCCTTTTGGATTCCATGATAATTTGTCTTTTATTTAAAAGCCGCATCTTAAATCCAATTTTCTTTAAAAATCTAAAGTTTTTTCGCAACAACGCAAATCTATGTATTTTTCATCTAGAATCTTTTTTAAATATGACAATGTAGGCACTGTATTATTTGCATACATTTCATAAATGCTTTGGCGAATAATTTCGGTGTTTCAAGAATTAATTTTTCTTGATACTCCTACATCTTTCCGTTTTTTTCGTCCAGGTATTTCTACACCATTTTTAATAATTCGGTAAACTGTTGTTCGGGTCACTTTAGTCAAAATCGAAGTTTTTCTTATTAAATGGGCTTTATCTGTTTCTAAGTCTCTAAGCCCATTATAAACATTCAAAACAATCCGTTTCACATCTTCGGTTAAGTGTATTGTTTTACGTAGTGTAACATTGTCTTCCTCTTCAAATTCACTATCGCTGTTTTAAATATTATCATCACATAAATAATCATCTTCACAGTTTGGTCTAGGCGTACTTTCCCAAGGTCTGAACATTTAATAACACCGACACGAAATTCAAATTTAAAACACGTTCTAAACTTTCAAACTTCAAATAAATATAAAATAAGGAACACCGAATTTATATCCTAAATTATCATTTTTGATAAACCAATCAGAAAAGTGCAATTTGAAAGAACGAAATATTTGCGAAAGACTAATAGTAAAGAGTTTTTAATGTGTTTGGTAGGTATAATGATATCTATATTATTATGAACAACACATTCAATTAAATTTAATTCTGTATTCATATGAGTAATATTTTTGTAATTATTACTAAATTATTGTTGAATTTGAAAATCGTATAGGGATTGAGACATACTGTTCTGCACACGGTTACTTCTTAAAACCTTCCTCCTTACTGCCGTGCACCTGTCCTGGGCCTGTATCTGTTCATTTCACCAGCGTTTGCACCCAGCTGACTTTCCAGAGTTCTTTCTAGAGGTCATGCATTTTTCAAAGGCACTATTGATCAGTGGAAGTATTTTGAGGGAATGCCAATTGCCATACTCTCTCTCGCACCAAGCTCTCCTTTGTAGTTCAGTCCTGAAGTTATGCAATCCTAAAAGGGTCACTTGAGGATGTGCGACTCCTTCTTCCGTAGGGTACAAGTCCGCCTTTGTCGGTTCTTTTAAAGTCAAAATTAGACGGTGATCACTCAGAGACTCCTTGTCCGTAACATCCCATTTGATGCTTACATTTCTTGGGAATCTAATCGACCACGTCAGATCGATGATCGACATTCCTCCACAAGAAACGTATGTAGGTAAATCATCATGGTTGAGCAGGATGGCATCTACACCCGCCATAGTCTCCTCCAGCAGAGTAGCCCTTCTGTCCGCCAGTCTGCATCCCCATAAGCAGAAGTGGGCATTAAATCGCCTCCCACTCCCGTCTTGACCGCGTTCCCCCTTATCAATCTCTCCAGCCTATTCACAAACTTCGAATTCGCCCAAGTTGTGATTTGGGGAAAAATTCGTGGATATAAGTCTTACGTTTAGAGTGTGGTCCGTATACCAAACTAAGCCTCTCTCCACTCCGAAATGCCCTTTATAGAGCGATCTCTGGCGGGTAATAATGGCACAGTCCATCTCCTCGTCGTTTAACAATCCCCTTCTTGGTAGGTACTTCTTGTTTGGTTCGGAGACCAAGGCCCACAGATGCCCCTCTGCCGCGCAGGACTGCTCTAGAAGCTCCATGGAGTTCCAGCTCCTATTGCAGTTCAGCTGGAGAAGACTTATCGTCATTCTTTCTCGTCGATCTCCCTCTTACCTTTTATCTACTTGACCTTATAGCGGTCACTATTTTTGAAATTATCTTTTATTACATCTTCATCGTCCACCTGCACTCCTACTGATACCCCTTTTGAGCTTTCTGTCCCCATCGATTGACATCCCTTGTCTTCCATTGTTTTTGGGCCTCCTTTCCACCTTTGTAGAATTAACCATTTCCTAAGGTGGCTCCTATCCAACTTCTCTGTAACACCTCTTATTTTATCAGCTAGCTCGCAGATATCCGTTCTGATGTTGGTGGCTTTCTTGATAATACGCATCATGTCTCCCATTTTCTTTGATAAGGAATCTGTGCAGGACAGAATTTCTTCCGCCTCTGTACACTCCTTCCTCTTTCGCATCGCTCCCGATTCCTCTGGAGAACTCGGGCTTCTCTTTCGTTTCCCTCCCTTAGTCTCCTTTGTCTGCGTCATTTTTACTTTCTTTTTCTGGTATTTTTTGCTCCCTTTCTCTAACTCGTTTTACAAGGAAACTTCCTTATAGGAGAAAAATTTCTCCTTCTGAGTGCGCTCTCTTAATGGGGGATCTACTTATTTTAGTGCTTTCCCTGAAAGGTACTTCCTCCATTTCTTTAGACATTTCATTCCAATTTACTGCAACTAACTCGCCACTATTCGCGACATTCTCCTTTAACTTCCTTGAAAATGGCATATTGCCCTCCCCCCCCCCCCAAAAAAATCCGTGGGGAAGCCTTCACAAGTCAAGACCTGCGAAGTGTGGGATTCCCCGGCATCACCGCTACCCACCAGGGGTATACCTTTTTGTTTTGTATTCGCCATCATTGATTATTAATTTTCTTTAACCCACTAACGCTGGTAAAACATCTTCGAAGCGATTTTATGACCGGTATTGGAATGTTTTTTTTTTAACAAAAATGTGCCTATTGAATATGTTAAGTGTCAGCTCATAATGATTGGCATGTTTGAAGCTGACGCTATACGAGTAGAAATTGTTGATGATTCCCGAATATAAACTAAAGTTTTCATTCTTATTTTATTTTGCTCGACTAATAACCAACCTTTACGCCGAGTATCATAGGTAATACACTAGACGATTTAATTTTTTTAAACTTTGCAATTAAAACGGTAACTGCTTAATTTTTTAGTATCAATTCGTCTAATTTGTAATTACTTCTACATTAAATTGAGAATTTTGTGTTAGTTTGCTATTTTAAAGTGCATGCAGTGCAATTTTACCCATTTACTTAGCAGTAACTGAACTGTTTGTTATCATGGTCTACCAATGTAATCAGTGTCAGAAGAGTTTCACTAGGATAGATAATCTATGAAGGCATCAAAAGAGTTCCTGCAGAATTTCAAATACCCCGAACGCGGTTAGTGAGCCTAATAGAAAAATACGTAAAGCAGAGGGTGCAGCCTTTAAAAGTGTTGCGCAAGCTGTTGCGAATAGAGGACAACAGTAAATTATTAATCTTTAATTTTATTCGCACAACACCAGTATATAACATTGTTAATATACAGCTTCAAGACTTGTAATTGTAATACATGTTTCTTTAACGAAAGCTATCAAGTGAATTAATAAGAGAAAAAAAATGAATCATTGTTAACCCTAGAATACTAACCTTATTTTACAACGCTTATTACTAACCTTCGTCGTTATAATAGGCTTCTAAGGCTTTTTTTAATATGTGTATTACTTATTCATTATAATAATCATTTGTTAACATGTTTATAAGCTTTTTATTTACTAAAATCACGTTTTAATTACTTTGACAGTCTTTTAATTGAGACCAGAGTTTTTACTCATTTAAACATTTTTGTTTTTTTGAATGCTTAATCTTAACTAAAAACAACAAACACTTAAAAAAATATTAAAATTAAGTAATAGAATCGACAAAAGAAAGAAACATTTTAGAAAAAAACTATTAATTAATACATTTGTGATAAATTTCGATTTTGTGTTCGCCACACAAGGATTTGTCATTCTTCGCCTTGCGGAGGGGCAAATTTCACAAATTTTTCTTTTTTTTTGGCATCTTCTCTTTGATCAGTCTCATGTGTAGAAGTAGAACTACTGGTTCCTCGCATATTAAAAATCACTGTTATTGTCCCGCAGCCCCGTTTGAAGTGTCGGAATTTGTAATCTTTTTTGCATGTGTGGCGCGACTAATTTTTGATGCAGAGTTTTTAAGTACTCACGCCTCGATAAAGATTTTTTATTAGCCTTCAAAGTGTTGGTTACATATATAACATAACTATTTATAAATGCAATGTTTAGCATTCCGTAAAAATTACATAAAGGCCAACGTCGAGTTTTTCGGCTGCAAGAAGCGAGAGAACACATTTGGTCCAAAGTATCTACTCCGCCCTTAGCTTGATTGTAAAACACGACCATCGTGGGCTTTTTGGTCAACCCATCAATTGTCCCTTCCTCAACACAAGTCGACAATAGGAATATTGTCTTGTGAGGCTTTGGCTTGTATGAAAGCAATGTCAGTTCCTTGTCATAACAGAAAATAGCTGTTCCTGTCTTCCGGGTGTGCTCGTGCTGTAATTGTAACGGTATCTCCCTTTTGTTAGCACGTAAAGTCCCAACCAAAGTCAACTTATACGGTTCTTTTACTAAACTTTTGGCTAGTGATACCGAAGTGAACCAGTTGTCGATGGTTATATTTCTATTTGTACCTTGCACAGTCCGTGTCAATTTTTTGACAAAATATTCGCCAAGTGGCGATCCATCAGTTTTAGTACAAGAACCTAGATAGGGCTCATCCACCATACACTTTGTAGAATTATCTACCAACATTACAATTTTCACACCATATTTATTTGGTTTATTAGGAAGTAAATTCTAAAAGGACATCTGCCTCTGAAACCCATTAACTGTTCATCAATGGTATAGAACAACCATACTTATAGTGCGGTTATGGCTTAATTGCTGTTTAGCTTTCAATTAATTTTATGAGAACTCAACCCCAGACAGTCATAAAAATTGACCGATACAAACACCCTTGTTGAAGTAATCTCAGGTCCGTATTTTAAAAATTATTGAATTTTAACTATAAATTTCTCTTGAAACTTTTAATAGAAAAAAATAAAGATGATCATTACTGTTTAGGTATTGTTAAAATTAAACGAGCACGTTGATGGAAATAATTCTATAATAATTTTATACTTTACTTTACTCAAATAATTTTTCCTAGTACGGACCATTCACTTCACAGCTTCGGTACAAATACCTTCCAAATTACTTTATTGCCTTAAACATCAGGAGGTATTGTAAACCACTCAAAAAGTCAAAGCCATAACCGCACTATAAGTATGGTTGTTCTATAAGGTAGCAACTAGGTTTATGGTTCTCTTGACATACAGAAGAAGAAGATCCCAGATATCTCGAAAAGGAGCATATACATCAGTAAATCTTCGCTGTTCGCGCGTAGACTTATCATCAAATCTGAGGCAATTTATAAGAAAATCAAATCTCTCATTAGACATAGTACTTCGGTATCGATCCCGATCAGAGCTCCTATTTCATTGGAATGTGTCTGTCTCTGGATGGCTCTTACATTCTTGTATTTATTGCATTTTATTACCATCTCGGCATCAGTGTGGGTTACAATTAAATCAATCATGCTATCAGTTACCAAAAATAAAAAGCAAGAAAGCGGATCTAGTTCGTTTCTACAATTACGCGTGGGCCCAGGTCTAATATGAACAATATTTCTTGAGGCTGTTCGGCTTCGTGAACTCGGTTTCACTGATGACCATTTGTGTTTGTCTTTTCCGCGAAGAATATTACTTTTTTTTCGTGTGGCTGACCTGAAGTACTAGGTAAAGAGTTTTCCATTGACGAAGATGTACTTGCCTGGATGTCTTCAGTTAAAGGTGGTTGTTCTATCAGAAGAAAACCTCTTTTCTCACTATCTGTTTCATAAGCCGGACCAGCCTCAAGGTGGTCTTCTTTCTTACTCTCAGAGCAGTTTTCTTCGTCACTATTATCATCTAATAACAGCTGACGAAATATATTCAAATAAAAATAATGTAGGTTCTTATTTCAATGAAGGCAAATTAAGTACAAAGTTTACAAAACACAGAAATAATTATAAT
Organism: Agrilus cyanescens; assembly: GCA_947389935.1. Classification (NCBI taxonomy): domain Eukaryota; kingdom Metazoa; phylum Arthropoda; class Insecta; order Coleoptera; family Buprestidae; genus Agrilus; species Agrilus cyanescens. The sequence continues at coordinate 13,523,136 of OX376709.1, read as the reverse complement.
ATCAAAAAATAATGAAAAATAACTCTGCAAGAATAACGTTAATACTAATCTAGGGTTAATGAACCAGTTTACACATACATACGAACAATGTTCAGAACTAGAATTCGCGAACCGTATTATTATACAAAACTGATATCAACCGTAGACAAAACAATTTCGCACTATTAGCGCGAACATATCGCCCCCCTTGGAGTCCATTAGGCGACAATATCAATATCTTCTTGTTCGTTGCTGACCGGTCTTTTAATGACTGAGGAAGATGTCTTAAGAGTAGCTGCTCGTAAAATCCCATCTGAACCAGGATGAACAGACTCTACCGTTGCCAGTTGCCATTTCAAAGGCGGTGGATTATCTTCTTTGACTAGTACAATAAGTCCAGGTTTAAGCAGTTCATCAAAATTTTTACGCAATTTAACACGCTGCTGCATTTCAGAAATGACCTCCTTGGACCATCTCTTCCAAAAGTGCTGCACTAACTTTTGCGTTCATTGATATCTTGAAAGTCGATTGAAAGGGACGTCAGTCAGATTTTGTTCTGGTAACGTCGTCAGCTTGGTTCCAATCAGGAAGTGTCCAGGTGTTAGAGGTTCCGGATCATTAGAATCAGAACTAAAAGGGCATAAGGGTCTAGAATTTATACATGCCTCGATCTGGGACAAAGTCGTTATATATTCCTCATAATTTAAAATTGCATTAAACAACACGTGCTTCAAATGAAACTTTGTCGACTTGACTCCGGCTTCCCAAAGACCTGCGAAATTCGGAGCCCTAGGAGGGATAAAATGCCATTTGACATTATCAGATAATAACTTAGACTGAATTTCTGACTCGCTTAATTTAAAAAATCTTTTGATTTCATTGTTGGAACTTTTTTAATAAATAATAAACGCAAATTAGACAACAACCAAAAAAGTGGCGTTTATCAAATAAATTGCAATGATTGCGATGCCATTTACCTAGGTCAGACTAGTCGCTCCCTAGACATTCGTTTAAAAGAACATTTATACAGCATAAAAAATAAGAATTGTAACACAGGACTTTCAGACCATTGCTTTAAAGATAACCATAGTATAATTGTGAATAATATTAAGCTACTACATAATCAATAAAAAAGTAAAAAACTAAATTTATTAGTTCTTGGAAAACGCTCAAAAACAAAATAAAAACATTGTTAATAACCAAACAGAATTGTATATACAAAATACACCACTCCTTTTAAATTTGTAAACGTGGAAATTTTGTTAATCATCTTCGTTTAATTAGGTTTCTACTCTCGAATTATGTATTTATACCGTACCAATAACTAGTTTTCCTTTAGTATTATCTTTGTACTCTTGATAATGACATGTTTGTCGAAACAATTGTCGAGTGATTGTATTAAATATTTCGTTGAAACATTTGTTTTTAATTTATACTTATTGAATATGTTTCATCACAACACAACCACAGTTAGTTTTAATATCAAAGAAACTAATTTTGATCGAGATTCAAGAAGATTTTCATCAGGCAAATTTTCCATCGATTCTGGATTCATTGGCCAACATTCATTTGGCCTCGAAAGCCAAGAAGAACCACACCACTACAAGTCATTATGAAGAAGGCCCGATGACAATAACCCCCTTGATAGCAAATCAGCAGGATTTTCATTCGTGTTGACATAATACCACGAATGGGTATCCTTCAACGATTGAATTTGTGCCACCCTATTCGAAACAAAAATCTGCCATAAGTGAGGTGAAGATCGTATCCATGCAATAGCTATGGTGGAATCACTCCAATAGTAACAAGAGTCAATTTTGATGCTCAAAGCAGTCTTGATCTTTTGAGTAAGCTCCGAACTCAATAATGCAGCACACAATTCCAACTTCGGGATGGTAATTGTTTTGAGAGGCTCAACTGCACATGTATGTTTCCAAAGTTATCAATAGACTTTATATAAATACATGCGCCATATGCAGATTCGCTGGCGTCAGACAAGGAATGTATCTTAATTTTGTTCGGAAAGTCACAGAAACTATGTCTAGGAATTTTCAAATTGTTAAGTGAATGCAGATCAGCTTGAAATCGCTTTCACATTGTATACAAATCCGCAGGAATAGATTCATCCCAGTCAAGTTTATAGACCCCATCCCAGTCAAGTTTATAGACCCAAAGCTTTTGAATTATGATTTTTGCAATTATTACTGTGGGTACCAAAAGACCCAAAGGATCAAATATTTGGGAAATATATGATAGAATTGTTCGCTTTGAAAAATAGAATGCTTTTCTAAAACCTTAATCGAATATCGTAAAATTTCTTGATCAGAATCCCACAAAAGACGCAGAGCTTTCGCCTCTTATGAGTATTTGAATTGATGAATCACATCTCCTATCTGACGACTATCGGAAATAACTTGAGAATTGTTAGACAAAAACTTTCTTAAACGAAACCCTCCCGACTTTAATATATCTGTGATTTCACTCTTGATTTGTTGGACTTCTTCAACCGTTTGACCACCAGTGACCAAGTCATCGACGTAAAAGTCCTTACATATTATCGCGCTGAACTTCGGATTACTGTTAGCGTAAAGATTTGCTAACTCCTCTCGTGGAAAGGTAAGAGGCAGAAGCCGTACCATACGTGAGAGTGTTTAAACGAAAATATTAAATTTTTGAAGAAGGGTTAGAACGCCATAAAATGATTTGTAAATCTCGCTGGCCTTCCTGAACTAGAACCTGGCGATAATTTTTTTTATATTGCCAGTAAGAAAGACACTATGTTTTCTGAAACGAATGAGAATAGAAAACAAATCTTCCTGGACATTGGGTCCAACCATCAAAATGTCATTTAATGAATAGACCGAAATAGTTTTCACGGACCCGTCGAAGACCACTCGCAACTTTGTTATTGCGCTGGATTCTTTGATTACAGCATGATGTAGAAAAAATTGGATTTTTTTTTTAGCTTTATTAACAAAATTGTTTCATGTTCTAAATAAGTATTTACATTAAATAGAATACAATCTTTTTGATTGAATTGAATGCGCGTCTTTAGTTTGTGCTATCGTTTTATTAATTCTCCTTTCTTTTCCGTAATATGTTCCACATTCTTTCCAGGCAATCCTTCCCCAAAAGTTGTTTCCAGCTCTTTCCATCTATTCCCGTGCAAATGTGTCGCAGCGTTTCGTCTTCTTGTCTGCATAGTCGGCACCTTTTGTTTTGTTCACTCTCCCAGTGTCTGTTGGCTCTAGATTCCGAACCCAATCTGAATCTGGTTGTGAGTTGCAGTTCGTTTCATTATTTTTACGTTTTATTAAATAATCCGACGATTCTGTGATTTGTGGCATAATTCTTCTATATTCTTTTGGGTTTTTCGAGTTTCCCAATTTTCTTTCTAAATCCTGCCTTTCTAAATTTTTACCTATTTCTTCCATTTATTTCCATGTGTTTGTTTCGTTTTCGATTTTTCTATTATAATAATCAAGCGACCATCCTCTTTCTTCTAAGTGCTTCTTTCTCGTTCTCTTTCATTTTTCTTTTGTCTCTCTTTTTCTGTTTATCTCCCAATCTGTACTTATTTTATTTTTGATCTTTACGCATTCTGTAAGTAAGTCATTTCCTTCATGTCTAATTATCTTTTCTTCATATGTTACTCCTCTTTTTCCCGCTTTTATTGCTAGTTTTTCTCGTTTTGTCTCTAAATGCAGCATATATCCCGGTGTTGTTCTATCTAAATTTAGTGTCCATTTGATGTACTTGTGCTGAATTTCTTCTATCCCTATGTACTCTTGCCAGCCCCAGATTTCCACACCATACATTAGTATTCCCTCTACTAGTGTGTCAAAAAGGTACATTCTTTTTTTCCAACAGTCTTTGAAGTTCCTTTCGGCTATGCTCCATATCCTTCCCAGTGCTGTCGTTGCTTTTTTTCTTTAAATACTTTATGTGTTGTTCATTTCCATTATTTTGCTGTAGAATATATCCCAAGTAGTTAAAAGTCTTTACTTCTTCTAAGGTTTTTCCTTCCCATGTGAATTCCATTTTTTATCTTCTTCCTCCCGATGTTTTTCCTCTGAGAATCTTTGATTTTTTGATATTTAACTCAAGTCCTCTTTCTGAAATGTACCTTCCAAATCTTTTTATCAATTCTTTAAGCCCTTGTTCATTACTTGCCATTAAAACTACATCATCTGCATATGACACCGTCCATATCTTCTCTTTACTTTAAAAGTTGTTTCGTTATAAATCTCCTTTATTCATTCATTAGTTTATTGCTAATGTTTTTTTGTTCCATAATCTTCTAAATTTTTTCTCTTTTTATTTTCTCAAAAGCACTCTTCATGTCTGCGAAAAACATAAATATTTGGCCCTTTTCCTTTTTGATTTCCTCTTCCATAGCAGTTTTAACGGTATATACCGCACTTATTGTTCCTTTGCCTTTTCTGTATCCAAATTGCGTTTCACTCAACACTTTTTTCTCCTCCATTTCCTTTTCCAATCTTGTTTTCAAAATTTTTGCGTATATCTTATAACCCATGTCCATGAGGATAATCCCCCTGTAGTTTTCTACATCATCTTTGTTTCCTTTTTTGAATATAGGCGTTATTATTCCTACTTTCCATTCTTCCGGTATTTTCTCCTCCCCATTTCATATTTTATTTAATATTCTGTGCATCTCCTCTATCACCTGCTCCATTCGATTTATCCACGCTTCATTTGGTATTTTGTTTTGGCCGGGTGCCTTCCTTTTTTTCATTTTGTTGATTGTACTTTTAACCTCTTCGATGCTTATTTCATCTTCATAATTTAATGTTTTGGTAAAAGCTCGTTTTTCCTTTTTTTCTAATCCTTCCATTTGTTTTTGAAAATTGTCTACCTATTCGTTCATTTTTATTTTTTCACTTATTTTTAGTTTTTTTATTCCTTTGTTCGTTTATTATATCCCAGAATTTTTATTCTTTTTCATTCCAAAAGAACCATTCCTCGCCAATTTTTAATTTCTTATATCCTATTCTGACCTTCTTTCCTTGTTCCCTTTCTTTATGTGCATACTGCTTAATGTTACTTTGTAGATCCTTTTCTTTCTGAGTCAATTCTGAGTCTATGTATATGTCTGTGCCCTTTAACTGGCTTTTCATTTTCAATACTTGCATTTTGTTTTCCCAATTTTCTATTGTGACGAGCGTAGTTTGCTTGTTATTCCTTTCTAACGTGCTGATTTTTACTATTTCTGCTTTTACATTTAGTTTAGTGTATAGCATCAATTTTAATTCTTGCTTAATTTTCTCCGTGTTGTTTTCTTTTGCTCTCCATCCTGTAATTACTATATTTTTCTTTTTTTCTACTCTTTCTATTTTTTCCATCTTTTCTTCCAAACTTTCAATTTTGGATTGTAAGTCTATTTTTTCTTTTTTCCATCTCTCTCTTTCCATACGGTTCTCTTCTTTTATTGTTTTGATTTCTTCCGCTAACTCTTTGTTTTCCTTTCTTAATTCCCTTATATCATTTCTTAATTCCTTTACTAAATTTATCGCTTCCGCTTCCCTGCCCATTTCCAAAAAACTAACTTCTTTTTGAATGCTGTTTGTATTGGCGGTGGTATTGGATTCCGATTATGCAGGTTTCTTACTTAGTTAGCTGTTTTCTTCCTGTTGTAAAGCAACTTCTATTTCTCGCTTACGCTTGTATAAATCTGTAATATGTTGTATATTGCTTAAGCTTTTCGCTCTTGGCCGTAAGCTGTCACTGTTGGTCCCGAATTGTTCTTTTACTTTGTTACTTGTCAATCGCTTGTTCTTTACAATAGTCGCGGAATCCTTCTGTTCGAAATGCAGTCCCCTTATCGGCTATAATTCGCCAATGATTTCCAAAACATACTTGTTGTAACGTCTATTTGTTAATAACTTCTCAAATGATCAATATGGTATGTATCTAAAGGGACGTCGCCCTTAAGAATTGGATTCAGGAACCCATAAGATTTTCCAAGCTTTTTATTCATAAGAATACATGGAACACAGTTGGAAGTTAGTTGATGTAGTTATCAATTCGTTTGCGCATTTTGGAAAAATAAAAGTGTTGCTTGAGAATTTCCTCTATCTTTTTATCGGCAAAGTGACTTCGATTATGAGCTCGAGCAATTACATCGTTCTGCATCAATTTAGGGACAACCAAACATTGTCTGCCGTCATTAAAGCGGTATAGCAAGCCATGTTCCAACACGTAGTTATCAAATGGCTTTATCTGTATTAATTCCTTAATCGTTTTTATGAATTCGTCCATCTCTTGTGCTTGTCGAATTTTACTAGCAACATCTTCGGTAGCATTAACATCACAGGCTTAGGGCATCGACGTGGCGCATGAGTGAACCTACATGATGTTCGATGGTATAGCGGAAGTCTTCTAATTGCAAAGCCCATCTTGTTATGCGGGTGCATATGTTCTTTTTAGACATAGTTTTTTGGAAAGCAGCGAAATCCGTGATAATCTTAAAGTCAATACCAAGCAGGTAAACGCGAAACTTTTCCAGACATCGAACAATTGCTGACACCTCGAGTTCATACCTAGAATAGTTTTTCACTGCGGCCGTCGTCTTTCTACTAGCATAGTATACAGGATGCAGAGCTCCGTCTGTTGGATTTTTCTGCAATAACACGTCCCCAAAGCCTTCTTTCGAAGCATCAGGACGAAGCTCCGTTTCATATCGCTGATTGTAGGTGAATAATTCGGTATGAACTTACGAAAGTAGCTCGTAAGTCCGAGAAAGCTTTGCACTTGCTGAATGTTGCGTGGTTAAGGAAACTATAAAACGGCTGCGGTTTTCGAAGGCGATGAATAAATGCGACCGTCCTCGATCAGATGGCCAAGAAGTTCAACGCTCTTCGTTAAGAAGTGACATTTTTCCCATTTGATGTTTAGAGCATGCTTCTGGGCTTCATCTAGTACCAATTTGAGTCGTTCAATAGCTTAATCCTCGTTAGCAGCTGGTATAATCAGATCGTCCATGTATGATAATACTACTCCCTCATTGGTTAGCTTTCGGAAGATACAGTTGACGAATCTCTGAAACACGGCAGGTGAATTGCACAAGCAAAAAGGAGTTCTTATCTAACCTAACCTAGCCTTACTGGTGCATAGCACTTCTCCTATTAGTGAAACTTACACCAAGTGTTTTATTTTATCTTTCAGTTATTAAAAATGTTTCACAACCAATGCACAAAAGACTCTATTGAATTAATTAAACTTTGGTTTAATTTTGAATTACGCGCCTTAGTGATGCTTCATATTTTTATGTGCATATGGCAGCACATTTTTGAAAGTTCTCTTTGTCATTTTTATGTACATATACATATATCTCAAGTGTAGTGTAGTACGACTGGGGTAAACATAGATGGCGCTCTGAGTGACGACCAAGGAATTATAGGTTTCGGACATCTATTTCTTAGTCTAGGTTGCAGAGCGACGATCGATCGATACAAACGTAGCAGAATTCTGTAACGACGAAGACTGATTTCTAACTCTACGCAGTGGTAGCGCCACCTGGTAGTCGGTAGCGTCGGAAAGTTCATCATCAGTATCTTCGTCTTCGTCAGCTACGAGCGCTTCCAGATTACTTAACACGTTGATAATTCGTCCCACTAAAACCGTTTTGTCGCCAATTTGATCGAACTTTAATACACAGCACAACTTTTTAATGCACTAAATTCGACGTTTTTTACTACATAGTCTAACTTCAATATACGTCTTTCGTCATCGTCGAAATTAAATGCCGTTGGAGAGCTCTATCCAGTTACCCTCTAGAGATCAGTGGCTGGCTCTACTACTCACGCCATCTTCAGACCCCTCAAAATTATAATAATTTTTATATCACGGTAAATTAAAATATTGAAAATGTTCTAAATTCCAAGATTCAGAACAAATAATCATTATCGGTTTAACTGCAAGTCTCTCAATATATTTTTTTCCAGATTTTCAAAATTGGCATTCAAACTACGAATATTTATATGACAGATCAAATTATCTAGATTAAAGATGTTATTGTTGAGAGAGTTGAACTTATCAAAAGATAATTCTTTCGCTAATATTTCATCAAAATTTACGTCACTATCCATTATTGGATACCAGAGAAATTTAACTTGCCGGTAATGTTTGCTTAGCTTGATCGTTTTTGTTAAAATCTACTTTGCCGAGAAATTGTGGAATAGATGGAGCCATTGGATAGTCTACTGCTTCGATGAATTTTTTAACCTTTTTCAGTAGAAATGAACATAACTTATGATCTGCAGCAGAATGATTTTCCTCATAGCCACAGTTGTATTTGCCATTGAGATGCGTACAATTTGCACATTTTTTATAGTCACTATTGCAATCCACTGTCTTATGATTACCAGCGCATCTTAGGCAAATATAATCTTTGTTGCATTTATTGGCGAAAATCATATGCATTTTTTTAATTTTGTTTTATTTAAAAATCGTAAAATACTTTAACCTAACTTTTAGTATTTATGACGTAGAGCACATCTTATTATTTCAAAGAGGCCCTTAAATACCAAACCGTATTCTACATAATGCATTTACCATTCGATTGCTTCAAATATTCATTATTATTCATTTATTTCCTCAAAAATTATAAAATTTAGCATTTTACTGTGTGTACATTATTTGATTTATATATTTATGTTTTTATGTCTAGCATGAAAGCTATAATGATATTCACGCGTACACCCACCCGCTTCCGTAACTTCCTTCAACCCTTACATAATTTGATTCCCATCTTTGACAATATCCCCGCCTTTCAAAAAAAATGCTCGGAGACACACATCCTATCGTAACCGTTTCTCCCTTGTCATCTTGAAAAAAATTGAGAATACTGTTGTGGTGGGTGGTTGGGGTAGTAGTGAGTGCATTCTAGGTGGTAGTTACAAAGGGTAGCGATTGTCGGGGTTGGGGGTTTTAAAAGGGTCAAGAACTCTAGTTATGGAACTCGCATAGTATCAGCGCGTGGGCGCCACGCACTTCCTCGATCACATCCTTTTTGTATCATGCTTAGTCTTCCTGTTACCACGCATTTCTGTTATCACCTACGGCTATAAAATTATCTGTAATAAGTAGTAAGCGACAGTCTAGATGTAATTTTCAACCCGCTCGTTTACAAATAAAATAAGTTTTATTTTTGATTCTTTCTTGTTCGATTATTTAACTGGCGCTGCGAACAGGATACCTAAGTGGTCCTTTATACAGCATTGCTCGTGTTTGCCGTTTGTGACCGCGAAGAGTTTCAACTCTAAAAAGGTATCCGCACCTGTAAACAGCATCGACATCAGACTCAGCCACAAGGCTTGCTATTCGTAACAGCGAGGCAAGCGATTGTAAGAAGACATCATAAAGAAAAGCAATCCTGTTTTCATTGCCGGATAACGAGAATGGTTCTGCTGTAAGTACTTTTCTCCTTTTATCCATTTTCCTAGTTATTAAGCGTAAAACAAAGATCGAACAACTTTTGTGTCAAATTTGCTACCCGCTAGTACAAATTCTACACACGCTTCTTGCTAATGTCCGATTCTGAAAGCGAAGAAATCAATTTTGCACAAAAAAACAAGCTAACGATTACACCTTCTAAGCTTAAACTAGCATTAGAAAATATTTCTACTATTGCAAAAAACCCTGTAAATATTCCTATAATCTCTGAAAACACGATGAATACTCCACAGATATCTATGAGCGATTTACAAGCTCGTTTCAATTTCGCAAAATCATCCGTACCTGAATATTATGGTGGATCGAAAGAATTAGTTTATTTTTTAACCTCTGCAGAAAATTTCATTCAAAACTTTACTTTTACTGATGCCGTGTTAAACGATTATTTCTTTCGTCATATAATATCGCAACTTAAAGGGGAAGCTAGAGACTATGTTCTTTTACACAAGCCATCAAAATGGGACGAAGTAAAAACATTACTATTACAAAGGTATCGCGACACACGTTCAGAAGTTACTTTAAACAATCAATTATCCACCTGCTATCAAACACACACGCAAACATTCGAAGATTTTGCTGTAGAATTAAAAACACGCCTACAGACTTTAAAAGAATGCGTAGAATTAAACGAAACTAACGACGAAGTAAAACAGGCAAAATATACACTCTACGATAAACAAGCACGCTCAAAATTTATCTCCGGTTTAAAAGAACCATATCATTCATACCTGTTAGGGTTAAATCCATCCACGCTAGAGGAAGGTATTACTCTTTGTCGTACGTACGATAATTTACAACAACAATACAATTACACTAATTTCCTACGTAACAATTCACAGAAAAAACCACAATCACATCAACAAACTAAACACATAATTCAGAAACCATCTATTCCATTCATGCCTCCTAATTTTCCGACCGCATCTTATCAATCATCGGGACAAAGTACGTTCCCTAGGGGCCCAATACAAATGCCTCCGTCAAAATTTGTAAAACCGCATTTTCCAACAAATCAACAAGTATTTGGAAAACCGAAACCGCCTGTAAACGTTTTTAAACCACGCAATGCCCCACCCACTAACGCACCGACGCCTATGTCAGTATCTACTCGTAACACTTTTAGATCCCCGCAAAATCAAAATCAATCGCATTTTCGACAACCATTTAGAAACCATTTTATAGCTACGGGTCCACGAAACTTCATATCTGAAGAAGTATTTAACGCAGAAACGAAAGACGTTGAGACAATAGACGACGAAGACATTTTCGAAGACGAAAACGGACAAAAATATCAGGTACAGTACATACCCATACAATCCACAAATAATGAAGATGAAGATGATGAAAATTTTCCAATAATCGCCTCGAACAACGAAAACACCGAATAGACATTAATAATATGTTGAAACAACCTAAATTACCGTTTATACATAGCAATTTGTTAGAAATAAATATATTAATTGATACCGGCGCCTCTGCTAGCGTCATGAATCCAGAAATAGCATTTTCAAAATTTTCCGATTATATTTACGACTATAACTTCGAAGTAACCGCTTTAGGAAAGAAAATGAAGGGTACGCACGCTTTAAAAATTCCCATCTTTCACGAATTCGGCTCTGATATCGAGGTTGAATTTCTTGTTTTACCGTGGCACAGAAGGTACGACTGTTTAATTGGATTACACGATTTATCCAAATTAGGATGCAATATTAACCTCCAACAAAAACGCCTAGAAACAGAATACGCTATTATCTATTGGGAAGAAGACATTAACAATTTACAAATTAATTACGTCGGATCAGAATTAACAATACCTGTGACGGAAAAAGAGGGAGAAGTCTATGTACCTAGTTTCCAAATCAAAGACCAAATAATACCTGACAGCATTTGTTACGCGACTAATTACAAAATAACCATGCCTATTCATTGCCAGCAAGAAATTTTATTCCAAGAACCTATTAACGTCGAACCTTTATCTGAATATCTCGAAATTAATTCGTTGCAAGAATCAAACCGACCTCGTTTAGTTATTTCAGAAGTAATTCGAACCACGCATATGAATGAAGAAGAAAGGCGCGAAATAATTAGACTATGTCGACAACACTCCTCAGTTTTTTATAATCCTGAAGAACAATTGTCTACATGTAACATTACTACTCATTTTATTAGAACCAACAACGATACGCCTATATATCAAAAGAACTTTCGTTACCCCTATCACTTAAAAAAAGAAATCCAAGAACAAGTTCAAAAGTTAATCGATAACAGAATAATTAGACCATCTATCAGTCCATATTCTAGCCCTGTCTGGATTGTCCCCAAAAAACTGGACGCCTCTGGTAAAAAAAAATGGCGAATGGTTATCGATTTCAGAAAATTAAATGAGCATACGATCGAAGACAAATACCCGCTGCCGCGAACAGAGGAAATTTTGGAAAACTTAGGAAAATGTTCCTATTTTTCTACCCTCGACTTGGCGCAGGGTTTCCATCAGATACCCATGCATGAAAAATCTATCGAAAAAACCGCGTTCACGGTGGAAAACGGACATTGGGAGTATGTGCGAATGCCATTCGGCTTGAAAAACGCACCTGCGACTTTTCAACGAATGATGGATCAAGTTTTAGTTAAACACCTATATAAGTACTGTTTCGTCTACATGGACGACATTGTTGTCTTTTCGAAATCTTTGCAAGAGCACATAAACCATTTAAAACAAATTTTTATCGAATTAGAAAAATACAATTTAAAAGTCCAACTTGATAAGTCGGAATTTCTAAGAAAAGAGGTACCTTTCTTAGGCCACCTAATCACAACAGAAGGCATTAAACCGAATCCCGATAAGATAAAGGCCGTAAGAGAATTCCCGATACCAAAAACACCTAAACAAATAAAATCGTTCCTTGGTCTGGCCGGTTATTACCGTAAATTTATTAAAAACTTTGCGCAAATAACAAAACCATTCACTAATTGTCTTCGAAAAGGTGAGAAAATAAGCATAACGGACCCTAAGTATCTAGATGCATTTTCTAAAATAAAAGAGTTACTCTGTAACGCACCCATACTTTCCTATCCTGATTTTACAAAAACATTTCACCTTACGACTGACGCAAGCAACATCGCCATCGGCGCTGTGCTTTCACAAAATAATAAGCCTATTTCTTTTTATTCACGCACCTTAAACTCGGCCGAAAAAAATTACGCGACGATTGAAAAGGAATTGCTCTCGATTGTTGAATCGTGCAAGCACTTCCGTCCTTACCTGTTTGGTCAAAAATTCCTTATCGAGACAGATCACAAACCCCTGGTCTGGCTATTTTCTTTGAAAGAGCCAAACCAACGCTTAATTCGCTGGAAAATCAAACTCGAAGAATATAATTTTGAAATCAAGCACAAGAGAGGTAGGGATAACTATGTAGCCGACGCACTTGGTCGCGTAGAAATCAACGCTGTTGAAGACAAAGAAAACGACGACTCATTATCAATACTTCCGCAGTTCGATGAATCAGAGTTATTAAGCTTGCGAATCACCGACGACTCACCTGAACTACCTAAGCAAAATAATGATGAACAAAATTCTAACGACACCGTTCACACCGCCATAGAAAATCCAGTTTGTTTACTAAAAATTAGTGATAAAAGTATCCAAAGTTTTACGCACGGAATAACCTTTAAGTATGGCGATATGTTTCAAATTAAAAAGAGTCGTAAACTCGAAAACCGAGGTAGATATGACGTTATCTTACGCAAAGGACAAGAATACGGACACATTCTAACTTTCATTAAAGACAACACCTGTCCAAGTAATCTATACGGAATCTACTTTTACGATAAAGAAATTGAACCAATTCTTATGCAGGTCCTACGCGATCACTTTAACGATTCACTCCGCTTTATTAAAACCACTCTAAACGTTCCCACCTTTAACACCTTACGCTTTAACGACTACCTAGCTATGTATCATGGGAATAATCACAACGGTATCAACGAGACATACGAACATTTCAAGAAGATTTGCTTTATTTCGAAAATGAAGGAACGAATAACAGAATACATTAACAAGTGCGACACCTGTCTCAAAGCCAAATACGAACGTAACCCGTACAAACCACCTTTAATTGGTCCTCTAGTAGCAAAACGACCTTTTGAACACATACTCCTTGATCTATTTACATTAGAAGGCGAAACATTCTTAACGATAGAAGATCTTTTTTCTAAGTATGGACAAGCCTATTATCTTGAAGATAAAAACTCTGTTACGATACTTAAAAAATTACGCCATTTCTTTTCTCACCACAACTACCCGGATAAAATCACTACCGACCCCGGTACCGAATTTGATAATCGCGTATTAAAAGAATTTTGCAATCTTTTCCATATTGAATTACATCTTGCTACAATTAGAAATCCAAATTCAATTGCACCTATTAATAAATTACATAGTACGTTAAAAGAAAAAATTAAAATCCTAAAAGGCAAAAACCCTAACGATTTAATAAAAAACTTAATGACTACTGCTATTCTCTTTTATAATCAATCTGTGCACTCTACAACTAAATTTACGCCCTTCTCATTATTATACGGTCCTTACAATAAATTAGACGCACACCTGATAGATCTAGATTTAACTATCTACGAGGAGTACAATGAAAAACGTAAATCTGAATTGCTCCCTTTTTATGAAGCACTCTATCACAAACAATTAGAAAAAGGAAAACGAATAATTGAAAAACGAAATGAACAGTTAACTGAACAACCTGAACTTGTTAACCAAACTGTCTACGTCGACGCACATGCAAAACAACGCAATAAAACTGGTCTTAATTACACGCCCTTTAAAGTATTAAAACAAGACAAGTCAAAATTAATAGGCGTAACACATGGTAAAAATGTAATAAAATCTTATAATTTGCGAAGCACTAAAAGACTAAGAAAGAAAATTAATTTGCAGGACTATGATAATGCTCCTGATGGTGACGGTCAACAGCCGGGCCCTTCAAATTCAACAAATTAACGAACACGCAATCTACTATCAAGAAGAATTGGGAACCGCGAAACAAATTAAGTATTACCACAAAAACACCTTCTATTTAAATCTCTCCTCCATTCGTAACACCTATCGACATATATTGTCCAACACACGCGTGCTTTCGATTAAAACCACATCTGAACTAAAGACACTTTACCTACACGTTACAAACAGAATTTCATTATTGCAAACACACATTGAAAGACTTAGCTACGAAAGAAACAAGCGATCCCTTTTTGATGGACTAGGCACAGTTATTCGATACATTACTGGTAACCTGGATCAAAACGATCTTCATGAAATAGTCTCTAACATGAAAAATCTGCAAGAAAATAATAAACTCCTTTCCGATCAAAATGTAAAAACTATTAACATTGTTCAAAGTTTGATTAGTAAATTCGAAAACAATGCCAAATTAATTGATTCTAGTTTACAAAAGACTATTACTCTGTTAAGCGAAACCACTGAGGTAAATGATTTTCGTTACTTAATGTTAAACGAACTTTTAACAATTGATTACTTTATCGATTACGTTGATACGATTCTGAACACCATAACATTCAGCGAACAAGAAATCGTTAATCCTCTGTTTTTTACAACTGATGAGATAAAAGAAATATTTACCACATTAACTAATCTTTTTACCGCTAGCGAATTGATTCCTTTTGATTCATTACATGTGTTCGAATTTCTCGAAATATGTAAATTAAACACTGTCATCGTTGAAGACAGCATAATCTTTGTTTTACGTATTCCAATACTTGAAACTTCTACTTATAAATTCTCACGTATCTACCCTATACCAAATTCCGATAATATTATCCTAATACCACCTGAAAAGTATCTTGTCAGCAATGCAAGGAATAACATATGGTTGGACAACGAGTGTAAAAGTGTTCGGGAAACATTCATTTGTGAAAGTGCAACAAGAAACAGTGTGTGTAATCCAAAAGACCCTAGCTCTTGTTCTATCGCTAGATTAAGTAATAGTATTAGTAACGTAGTACAATTGCAAAGTAAAGCACTATTGGTAATTAATAATAATAAAAAACTCGAAATTATTGATGAATGTTCTAATGAGGTTCAAACTATAGCACATTCTGCAATTATTAACAAAGTATGTAAAATTGAAATAAATAATGATATCTACGAAAATATAAACACTTCTGTTAAAATAATTAGAACACCTGAATTTTTGTTTCCAAATGATACTACTGTAATACCAATAACATTACGAGTGGAACATTTAACGGACTACTCTTCTATCAGAAACGAATTAAATAATAACGCTAAGGCAATTGAATTAAGTGCGTTGCATTTTAGAGCTACGTATCATCCAATAATAATTACCTTTACTTTAATAGTATGTATTTTAATTGTATTTACATGTTATAAACTTTCTCTGTATTCTAAGTTAAGGAAGTTTGTGAATGATAAAATAGAAAAGGCTCCAACGGAAGAAGATCCGGAGGAAACACAAATTCCGCTCCAATCATTATCACAGACTTATCCACAAGTTGTTCCCACCTAATCGCTTCTGGAAGAAACGATTCTAAGGAGGGAAGAGTTATGGAACTCGCATAGTATCAGCGCGTGGGCGCCACGCACTTCCTCGATCACATCCTTTTTGTATCATGCTTAGTCTTCCTGTTACCACGCATTTCTGTTATCACCTACGGCTATAAAATTATCTGTAATAAGTAGTAAGCGACAGTCTAGATGTAATTTTCAACCCGCTCGTTTACAAATAAAATAAGTTTTATTTTTGATTCTTTCTTGTTCGATTATTTAACTCTCTCCCCCGACCACACTCTCGAATCCATCCCAAACTTTTATTTTATCCATAATATTTACCACCCCCTTCGCTTACCAACCTCTACACAACCCCCAACCCTCCATCACACTACCTCCTACAGCAGCCCCTCCTCTGACACCACCTTCATCCTCTTTTATCCTGCAAGTAGTTCTCAGAGTGTTTGGATTTTGAATTCTCAAAGTGAGATGTGCAGGTACGAGTTTGTTTGCAGTGAGAACCACCGTATCACAAATAAGGCCGTATTTGAAGAAGGATATGTAATAGAAATAAGTAATAATCTTGGTTATGTAGAAGGAGCGAAGAACGTGTACATGTATATATTTGTGTTAAGAACTAAATAAAGAAGCAAAAGGTAGTAGACATTTGATATATAAGATAAAGGTAGAGTTTTGAGGATAATAAGAAGTTATGTGGAAAGTGTGTCAAGGTCACAAGTTTTTAAAAAGGAAAAGGAAGGTGTAGGAGAGGGAAGGGCAGGTAATGACATAGTAATTGAAAGGTAGGTTTAAGCATAATGAATCGGAAGAGTTGACGCCTTTGCTCGTAAGTATTGCAAAGTATACAGTACAGCGTGTGCGTATCATCGATCTCGTAAACAAAGGCCGACTTTTCGCAGAGCTACGAATGAGTCCCCTGACGACAAGGTCGGCAGCACAAGTTTACGACATCGCAATGATAAAATCTGCAGCTGTGGCAGAAAAGCAGAGGTCTGTTGTCAAGACATTCTTGACATTAAAATCCTGTTTCAGCCGTACAGGTTTCACGCAGGCGCTAACAATATCCGCATTGGAGGAAGGTGGTTTCGTTAACAGTTCGCCTGAATGGTGAAAGGACAATAGAAACACGAG
The DNA here is from genome assembly GCA_947389935.1 of Agrilus cyanescens. Classification (NCBI taxonomy): domain Eukaryota; kingdom Metazoa; phylum Arthropoda; class Insecta; order Coleoptera; family Buprestidae; genus Agrilus; species Agrilus cyanescens. Next base: position 13,505,990 of record OX376709.1, on the reverse strand, counting down.
AAAGGTCCATGTTAATTCACAAGACCCTTCTGGTGAAGTGATGCTCTCTCAGGTTGACAAGAGTTTAAATAGGAAGGTAGGTGGTGGGGAAAGAGTGGGGGAGTAGTGGGGGAATAGTGCGGATGTAAAGGAAGTGGTATAGAGTAGTGTGGTAGCGAAGGTGATGGTGTAGCAATATTTTTATAATGAGGTGGCATCGGTAGGTAGAAGTAATTTTTTAATTGATGAAGGAGTCCGCTTCTTTCCACCAGCAGCAGAACATCTTGGTGGCGCCGACACTACAGCTATCGCAGCTATTGTAGTGACGGCGACCACAAACTCGGACTGTAAAACAAAATTATTAATTAACAATTACTTCAACAATATTAATTAATACTTACACCACTTGTCCTCGATTTTCCATACCGACATTTCGGTACGGCAGGTTTTCTTACTTCTTTCTTTTCCATTTTTAATTTTTAATTTTTCTTTCTTTTTATTGTATTACTTAAACGTCTGCTCGGAATGAGAGTGGAGAGAAGAACGAGACGACGCTCCGCTTGCTACCTTCCCTCCACCTACTGGGCATACATTACAAAACGTTCGTTTTATGAATCGAGCTGTTATGAGATTAGTTAAACCATTTGACGTAAACCATGTCACCTTTTTGTCTTAGTACACGTTCCACCAAATAAACACCTGGATATTTCGCTTTCTGTAGTTCCATACCATAAAATCCTCCTTTTATGTCTTCCCCTTTATCATCCTTTAAGTAATACATAATTGGATGTGACAATTTTATGTAGCTAATCGTAAATAATTCGTTAGACCAATTCGGGGTATAACCTTTGCTAAACAATTCACGGTGTTTGCTTATTCGTACCCGGTCTCCAACTTTAAACTTAATTCCTCGTAAATCCACCTTCTTTGGTTTGTTGTAAATACTTTCCAAAAGTGTTTCTTCGTTTCGTTTATTAACTTTGCTTGGTCTCATTCCGATAGTTCTGTGAACCGAATTGTTATATTCCTGTACTATATCTGGTAATAACTTCAACCATTTGTAGGATCCTTGCAAACTAAAGCGTTGCCACATTTTTGATTTTAGTGTTCGATTTACCCGCGCTCCACAACTGACGCTTTCTTGGTGCTATACGTTGAGTAATGGTTAATTTTATATTTTTGCATAACTCGTTTCACTTGTTCGTTGTAAAATTCTTTTCCCAAGTCAGTTTGCATATTCTTAGGAATACGTTTACTTCTTTTGAAAATTAACTGTAAAGCCCTTCCAACATATTCACCTGTTTTGCGTTTTACTGCTTGAGCCCACACAAATTTTGAAAAAACGTCTATACAACCAAAATGTATGTGACACCTTTATTTTCTCTCGCATACGGAATCATTTCCACTAAATCGGCTTGATGAAGATCATCTAATCCTTTCACTATCACTTTACGACGTGTAAAATTAATTCTCGCAGGTTTATGCAGTTCTTTCACTAGTTATTCTTTCACATTTAACATTTTCTTCATAATGAAGAACTACAAGGACGCAGCTGCTGTTGTTGGTTTAGAACTGTTCGATTTTGCACTACCTGTTCCTCCTTGTTGTTACAGAGTATCTAGCCTTACTTTCAGCTCATTTGCTTCCCTTTTTAGTGATGCCACCATTACCACTAATTCGTTTTTCAGATCATCTTTCTTTTTATTTGTTCGTTGAATTTCTTTCTCTGCAAATTCCTTAACTTTTTTACACTCATCCTAAATCGTGATTTTAATTAATTCAAAACTCGCGTCTATATCATTTTCCATATCTTGCACAATTTCCGTCCTCAATTTCTTCGATACTTCTTCATCCCCTTTCCTAACAAACGCTACTACATCTTTACGCTCTAGTTTTACTTTTGTTGAAAAGACGTCCATGATTCCGACAGCATTCTTTTCTATTATATCGTTCACCTTGTTTGTTATTTCTTTATCCCTATCAGTATTATATTTTTCAAGTTCACTTTCCAAATTTTTAATCGCTAACTCCATATTATTACTAAAAGTTTTCATCATCATTTCACCACTTTTGGAGACAGCTGTTTTCAACTCTTCTCGTAAATCCTTCATCCTTCTGACACCTTCACTGACAGCACGATCCTTTACCTTTTCACACTCGATTCTGATATGCTCTTTTGTTAACCGATCTTTCTCATCTACATACATTTTGGTAGCTGCATGAAACCCAGCGGTAGGCTCGTTCAAATGTGTAATACGCTTATTAGCCACATCAACGAAATACAACACTTTATCGAACGCTTGTCTAATATCGGTTACATCATCTTGCGATAACAGACGTTGCACCTTCTTCTCCAAAAATCGCACATTCACAGCATCATGCTCCTGCTGAGGATCACCGATTCTTGTTAAGCGGTTATGACTGAAATCATGAACATTGCTGAATGCTTGCGAAAAGAATGGTTTTTTTTTCTAACGCACGTCCGAACTTATCAACCGTCATTGTCTAACTAATAAGCTTAAGAATTTGTTTATACGATTATGTTACACTCACGCAACTCTTCTAAAATTGATAGAATTTCGTTTTCATGATTTGTGTTGCCTGCTTGTTGAGAAGCAACCAGTAACCTTAAACGATCACACAACTCATTAACGTCATCAAAATATTTGTATTCGATCGGTTTTTCGTTGTATGTCAACACGAAAATCCTCCACCTTTAGAAAATTTCCATGTTTGCTGTCTTAACTTGTAAAATGCTCCCGTACGTTTTAGTATATCGGCGCAGTCTTTCCTTGCTTTAATCGATGTCGGATATTCAGAACGTAATTTGAAGAGTAGCTGGTATAATCCCACAGTACCTATGTATTTAAATTTTCCATCGATTACAACGTTTGGTCCGTCAAAATCCAGTTCAGAATCACCAATAAAACAATTATTTGTTTCCCATTCGTATCGAACTTTATTAGGACGGGGAGTCACAACGTCAGTGTTAAATGTACCACTTTCATAGGCTTCAATAATTCCTTCTACGTAGTCGCGAGGTAAAGGATCGAATTCTACCAAATATTCAGCAAATCGAGAGCTATTAATATAGTCTATGTACGCTTTCTTCAATCGTTCAAACTCATCATTATTCTGGTCTCTGTTTTCATGACCCGTTGTTGGGTCACTTTCATAAATACTTTCTTCCCTTAAGAATGAAGGAGTACCTGGTAGTAAGGTACCTGGAGCATTCGAAGGGTCAAGCTTTCTAATTTTTATTGGTGTCGACGAAGCTGGAACGTCACCTTTCGACCAATTACTCACTTCTGGCTTTAATTCTTTTTTAATCTCTTCACCCAGCTCTGATTTCAAGTTAAGAAGCGATTTTGTAAGTGGTTGATATGCTTGCTGCAACAGGAGATTCTGTCCTGCTGTCGATTTCTTTTAGCATTTGCAATTTCCTCTTTACCGCTTTCCTAACTTTGATTAGTCCTTTTTTTTGCTTTTACATCCATGCTCTTGTCAAGGTTGTCTTTTAACAACTGATTGACTTTATATCACTTATATTAATATATATTTATCGAATCCTAAGGGATATCTTCCCTCATTTATACCACAATCCTTGTTTATCACTAGAAATCCAAACTTCTCTTTCCAACACTGCACAAATATTTTTAAATTGGTCAAAAGTCATGTCTGTAGTAACATGGTCCGCGAAGACGTGTTTGAGATTTAATTCATCCTGTTTAAACAGTATTATTAAATTTGCGTTATCTCTAATTAAATGTTTAGTAATCTGCGCATATGTTTGATTTAAATAAAAAGTGTCGATTGAGTTATGTCTTCCCATACTAAAGTATTCCCTTATCTAATTTTGATTTTCATTCGCAACATCGTCAAAGATGAATACAGAATTAGGTCTCGCTTGTGATGGGGCAATTACATCGTCAGAGTCTCTATAGGGAAAATAACCAATTCCAGCAATTGGTTTCAATAATTCAGCTAAATACTTATATTTTGGTTGATACAATGACTTGGAATAAACGTATACGTTTGCGAACCGTAAACCGCCCGGTTGCTCCAAAAGTCCTATAATCACATTTGTTTTTTCCACAATTTGAAGGTCCGGCGACAATGGCTCTTATTGTGGATGGTAGTAATGGACCCTGTCGATTTATTTTCCTGGCAATGTCGAAGTCACGATTGGTTATGGGTAGAACAGATGGATGTTGTACTATCCGCATGTTTATTGATGATTAAACGGTTTGCGCATGTGCTCTCGGATATATAAATTTAGAATTAACAGTGTTTATGTAGTCAATTCGTTCAGTATGGTGAAAGAGCTAACACTACACATGTCCCATGACACGAGGTTTTCTGAATAGGTTATAGATAAATTACCTATTGAATTACACCTCCCAGGGTATAACTTTTGCGGTCCAGGGACTCGACTAAACAAACGATTAGCTCGAGGTGATATCGGTATAAATCCCCTTGACGAATCTTGTAAATTACACGATATTGCTTACAAAACTTTTCCAGACATTTCCCATCGTCGAATTGCTGATAAGATTTTGGCGCAACAATCATTACAAAGACTCAAGTCCTCGGACGCGTCTTTTGGTGAACGCTTGGTAGCTCTCACAAGTGCTTCAGCTATGAAGGGTAAAGAGAAACTTGGAATGGGACACAAAAAGCGACGTCGTAAAGTTGGTGGTTCAATTCCGTTGCGAAAAATAAAGAAGAGAAGGCGAACAAGAAAAGGAGGAGCTCTACCGTTTCGTAAGCTAGTGACAACTGCGAAAATTGCTCTTAAGAAAACGAAACCTCTCCAGCTGATACATGCTGCTAAAATAGCACTAAATACAATTCGTAAATTTGGAAAGCGATCTAAATCTCCCAGAATCATTCCTATTCCAAAGACAGGTGGTTTTCTACCGTTAATTCCGATTTTCACTGGACTATCAGCACTTGAAGCTCTCTCTGGCGGTGCTGCTGGGATTGCTAAAGCTGTACGCGATGCGAAAACAGCGCAACAACAGCTAGAAGAAGATAAACGTCATAACGCTTCAATGGAAGCTATTGCTCTTGGAAAAAATATTTCAGTACAACCTTTCCGTAAAGGTTTCGGTTTATACCTTAGACCTTATCAACAAAAAAAAAACGTAAAATTTTTCGTAAAGTTACCTAACCGTCCTTCGACAGATTTGGATTTAGTCAATTACATTAACTATTTACAAATTCCACATTTTTGGGGAATCTTTATGCGTACCGAATTACAAAGAAAAGTTAAAAGGTGTGAAAGTGGAATTGTTAATTTAGATTTAGACACAGGAACTGGTACACATTGGACAGCGTATGTAAAACGAAATAACAAAGCTATGTACTTTGACAGTTTTGGAGATCTCCGTCCACCTAAAGAATTGGTTCAATATTTACAATCTTCCGGACCTTGTGCTATCACTTAACTTATAACTACAATCGTGTTCAGAACCCCTCAGATTTTAACTGCGGTCATTTAGTTGTCCAATTCCTTAATGAGACTACGCAAACCTTTTCTTAAAAACAAACCATCAAACTAACTTCGTTGTAGTAGACAGAACAGAAAACATCTCTTATACATTTACCTTGACTAATACAAAGTCGGAGCTGCAAATGATAATAAGTCCACCAATTTTTTTAAGCGATGATGATGAATATCAAATTGCTTTGTTAAATTTTGAAGCGTATAACAGTATCCCGAATATCGATGAAACTAACAACAAATTCTATTTTGAAGGTTCTACACCAGCAGTCGTTGTTCTTCCGGAAGGATCCTATGAAATCGATGATATTAATCATTATCTTCGCGAGAAATTGCGAGATACTGATGATGCTATTGAATTGTTTGGAGACAATACTACCTTAAAAAGCCATATAAAAAGCACGAAAAAAGTCAACTTCGCTCCTACAGATTCTCCTGCAAAGCTATTGGGTTTTTAAAATAAGCTTCTACCATCACTTAAAGAGGTGTCTGATCATGTAGCTGACATTTTCAAAGTAAACACGATTTCAGTGATGTGTGATCTCGTAACTAACTCCTACATACATACCAGTGATGGTGCTAAAGGACTAGATGGATATATACTACATCAATTCTTTCCCAATGTACCCCTGGATTTAAAATTGTTGAGAATCCTACGAATCTTATTTATTTATCAATCAACACTCGTGTCATCGACTACATTTCCCTTAAAATAGTTGATCAAGACGGTAATCTAGTTAATTTCCGTGGAGAGCGTGTCACAATAAGACTGCACTTACGAAAAGCATAACATGGTAGTGCAATATAGCTGTCCCCAACGATATTCAAAGAAGAATAGTACTATAAAACTACTACCACAATCCCGAATGCTTTTTTGACCTACAACCATTAAGCGATTAACACCGCTCAATAAACAGTTCCTTAAATCTTTGGGGTTGCGATTGAAAAAGAGGAAACGGTAAAATGGTAGCAGAAATACTGAATGTTACCGAAAAAGCAGTCTTCGATAACGCTGTAGTTAACGCTAATAAACGTACTCATCAACCTTATACGAACTCAACTTTCAAAAATAATGATACGATACGTATTCCAATAGAAAATGAAGATGTTTACACTTTGCCTTCTAGTAGTTTCCAATACATAGAAGGTCGTTTGCTTCTTAAAAAGGATGGAAAGGCAACTGCGAACACTTCTTTTATCCACAATGGAATTTTACACCTGTTTGATGAAATTCGTTATGAATTAGGCGGAAAAGTTATTGATCGAATCCGTAATCCTCGCATGATTACAACAATGAAATGTTACGCATCTTACAACGAGAATGAAAGTAAACGTCTCAGCAACAGTGGATGGTTGCCTCCTGCTTTAAGCGATCTACAAGGAATTAAGCTTAATTCTGTAAAACTAGTAGATTCCAACGGTTACTTCAACGTTTGTATTCCACTACGTATGATTTTTGGATTTGCAGAAGACTTCCGAAAAATAATATTAAACGTTCGACAAGAATTAGTTCTAGTTCGCAGCAGCACTGACAATAATGCTTTATATTGCTCAGCAACGCCACTTGAAGATGTACTTGTACATTTGGATCAGATTTCTTGGAAAATTCCTCATGTATCTGTAGCAGATGCTGAACGTTTGAAATTGTTGCGTTATGTTGATCGAAATTTAAATATGAAACTTTCATTTCGGAGTTGGGAACTACATGAATATCCGCTACTTCCCAAATCTTATTCTCACAACTGGAATGTGAAAACAACGTCACAATTGGAAAAGCAAATAAAAGTAATAATCTTGCAAAAAATATGAGTGCCTTCGATTACTGCAAACTAACCAATTTTAAAGTTCACTTAGGATCTACTATGTACCCGTATGATAATTTAGTTTTCTTACCGGTACTGAACAGTGAGCACGATGACTTTCTTATTGGACGTACAAGGTTTTCAGTGTAGTGAGAATCGATTTGTTTTTAAAGAAGTAGCTGTTGTTGCTCTAAAAGAAGAACCAGTTTATCATTTCACATTTGAACCACCATTTCCATAGGACGCTCTCCCCGTTCGTTACAGAAGTCAAAATCGTTGGTTAACAAGAAATTTTCATGGGTTATATTGGGATAACGGCGATCTTCTGTACTCTACACTTTATGATAGAATTTACTCCATATTGATTGAGTCAACAGTTGTATATGTTAAAGGATTGTAAAAGATGATGTGGTTGCAGAAATCCTTTCCTACTGTTAACTTTGTTAACATTGAAGATATCGGATGTACAGCTCTCTCCAAACTCCCAACTCATTTTAAAGTTAAAGTGTGTTCTTATCAATTATTTATAACCGCTGTTGAACAGAATTGTGCTTATAAAAATGTTCTTTTATTAAAATATTGGTTGTCTTTACACTCATAAATTGACTGTATTTTTTTCCTTTAAACAAATAAAACACGTTCATAATATAAATTAGATTTTTATTTTTCTTATATTCTTATACAATGTTATACATTTTACATATGTATTTCTAAATCAGCCGCTTTTCCAACAAATCCTTTAAGGCGAATTGATGGATGACCCACTTTATTAACAATTTTTTCGTTTATGTCCTCGATTTCTGCATCCGTAAAAGCTTCTGCGTGTCTGCACGGAAGAAATATGATAAAGCTGTATAAATCAGCTAATAGACGAGGTCCCCATTTTGTATTCACCTTTTTGAAGCGTTGCACGGGATACGTTTGATTCACTTCCAGTGATTTCAGAGCACGTATTTCTTTCTCTTCATAACCCACCCACACATTATTAAACTTTTCGATAAAGGTTTCCATGTTATACTGACTTAAACACACTCAACTCTGTTATGCATCTACCGCTCCTTCACTCGTTCCCGTAACTTATGTAAAATCCCCTTCCACTACATAAACTTCAGTGGAGGGGAACTTATTATACAAACCACGTTGCTCGTTTTAAATGTCTCAGTTGTTATGGAAAAAAGCAATCATGATCAGTGTGTCGTCGTTACTGATTTTAACATATTTATATAACAATACCCTCTACATTTCCCGACCTGATAATACTATTGGAGATGAAGCCTATGTTTGTAAAATTTTTAATAAGAATATTGATATGTCTTGTACATGGAAGAAAAATTGGGATACTATTATTTTAAGAAATGTTAATGGAACAAATGTCTTTACAGTTGAGAACGTGCAGAACCTTCACTCTGTAAAACTAGCATTTATTGATGAACATGGACAGTTTCGAAGATATATTGAAAGCCGATGGATTCAGCTTAAGGATGATGAAAACAGAGACGTTATAACTAAGGGCTATATCACTGACTTTCTTATTTCTACAAGTTGTTAGTACTATTAATATAATCTTATTGTTCAGTATTTTGATTGTATCACTTACATACTTCATTTATATTAGAATAAAGAATCGTCAACTATAACGACTCCACTTTTATTTCATATGCCTATACCTTACACTTTTCTCCACTTCCTCTACATTATCATGTAAACGTATTTATGAATCGTAAACTTCAGACGGCTGCAGACGTATTTAGTTTTACATTACCGACACATGTGCATATGTTTCAATTCATTGTGAAGCATTCGACCACTACATACACACAAGTTTAAAGTCAATGACCTTCCGTCAATTTGACCTTAAGTAACCTCTCCTCCTCTGAATTAGAACCGGTCATCTTACACTACTTTCGACAAGGTTTGGCATAACAATTTAATGAACAAACTATTGTTTGCGAGTTTCCATCCGGCTCTCGTCAAAATTTTATTGCGTCGTTTCTCCGCGACCGCACACTCACTGTGCTACAGGGAGGCGTTTGCTCAGTTCCGTGGGATGGAGGCAGCAGTCGAACAATGCTCACCGCTATCGCCTCTACTGTTTATATACACCGCCGCCGCCGATACGCCAACAACAAAAGGCACAACATTAGCGTTCTACGCCGACAATACCGCTGTAGTAGCGAAATCTATTGCGAATAGCGGTGAATCCCGAATGGAGCTGTGCTCTATTCTTCGCCAAACGCCGAAAGAGCCAGGAAGCAAACATCATCCTCTCCGGGCATCCGATCTCTTGGAAAAACGACATAAGTGTCAAACTAGACAGCAAAAATGCAATGGCAATGAAAAGTGCCTCGTTCCCGCTACTAAACCGCAGAAGCAAACTCAGTAAACTTTCCTGCCATTGTACAATCACTTACTATGGTAATGTTTGAAGCTCTTACTTTATTAGATGCCGTAGTGGAACTGAAGTTAACTGTTTTCTTTTTTTTGTTTTCGCGGAAGAGGGGAAATCTTCAAAAGCCGCCCGATGAGACTGGGTAGTGTCGGATTCCTGAGGACAGTTTCCTCAGACCTACCGACTAAAACCCCTCTACTTCAGGCCGTTATAGGTCCCATGGTTGGACCTCTTCAGCCGTGTGTATGTTGAAATTTAGGTGGTTGTCTATTGTGTTGGTGAGTATGTGTAAGGGGGTGTATGTATGTGTGTGTGCATGTGGCTAGGTGTGTGTGTGCGTAAGTTTGGTGGTGGATTATTTAATTGAATTGGGTAGGGTGTTGAGGTAGGCGATATTTTAACTAAGGAGAGGATGTGTATTTATAGGAGGATGGCCATGGCGAACATGTTGGCCTTGAATAAGGGCCGTTGGGTGCAAGAAGGAGTGTATGAAATGAATGAACTTTCTTTGGAAAAGTTGTCATGTAGAAGAAGAGCATTTTGATAGTGATGAACTTGTTGGCCTAGGATGAGGACCGTTAGATGCAGGAATTTTTGTTCGATTGCATCAACCTTGAAAAATTTGAGACTGAACCGAAGTTGTGGACCATGATCATGAGAATCTTTAGGTATAAATAGGAGAAGCTTATGAAGAAGATGAGAAAAGCATTTAAGTTTTTGCAAATGTTTTACCTCCCGCAGAGATTAAAAGACGTGTTCGTTAAATAAGTACCCTGAAAGGCTAAAAATGGCAGCCTCAATAGCAACTTATGGAAATGTAGCAGCGTTGTTATCCGTATACATTTTAAATGGCACGGTACATATTTTCCATCGGAAAGATGCTATTTTGCTTTCAATTGATTTTCGAATCGTGTTCCTCTGTTTCTTTTGCTAGTTCGGGCAAGTTTCCGTATTTCTGCACTCGTTATTCTAGTTGGTGGTCTAGATTTACTCATTAGTTTCCCTCAGTGATATTAAGGCGCTTGCGCACGTGTTATTTTAAGTTCCCATACTTGTCTTATTGTAGTTGATCAGTTATATCGACATCTTGGACTTTGGAAATGGCAGCGTTCACCAATGGCAAATACACTGATTTTTTATTTGTCCATGGTTTTTGTAACGGAAACGCTGCGGCTGCCCAACGTGAGTATGGACGTCGTTTTCCTAAGTGTTGAAAGACCCTAAATGTGGTTATAACCACAGTGCGGATGAAGAAATTTTGAGGAGTTTTAATGAAGATCCAACCACTAGAAACAGAAATGTGGCTACTGATCTGGGTGTATCACAATAGAAGGTTTGGTCTACTCGTCGTCAGATTCCTCATCATCCGTAGCATTGTACAAGTGTACAAGGTCTGACAGAAGATGACCCTGCAAGGAGAGTGCAGTTTTGCAGGTTTCTCTTATATATCTCTCTTATATATATATATATATATCTTATCTCGATATAGAAAGTGTGACTTTTTGTCATGAATTTTATGGACCGACGAGTCAAAATTTAGCGGAAAAAACATAACAAACTTCCATAACTTGCACTATTTGGCCGAAGAAGATCCACAATTAACAAGACAAACTAGTTTTCAGACAAAATTTAGTGTGAATGTATGGATGAGAGTTATTGGAAACAAGTTAATCGGTACTCTCTTTTTACCCGATATTTTAAACGGGGCAGCCTATGAGGACTTTTTGAATAAAAATCTATTAGAGTTATTAGATGATGTGCCTTTGGCAAATGGTCGCATGATGATATTTCAACACAATGGGTGCCCTGTACACTATCGCCTAACAGTGAGTAAATTGTTGATCCGGTAATTCCCGCACGGTTGTATTGGAAGAGGAGGCCCAATACCATGGCCTGCGAGGAGCCCTGATCTAACTCCGTTAGATTTTTATGTGTGGGGACATATGAAAGAATTAGTTTATGCAACAGAAATCAACATCCGCGAAGAACTAGTCAACTGCATACAAGAAGCAGCAGTTACAATATGGCGTAAACATAGTTCGGAAGCTCGCAGTTACGTTGAATATGCGCGGATTAAATTTGAAAAGTTCAAACGCACTCGGGCCAATTGGTCTAATGCCGGCATAATAGAAATTATCACACACTCGATGGATGATGCTGTTGTAAGAACTGCAACCTACAATTGCAGTGCAACTACGGTGAGTGATTTGGTTGCATTCCTTGCTAATTATGTTAAGACGTCAGTCAATAGAGCATTATCAGGCATAATTAAATAAATGAATTTTCACAAAAACCGTTAGAACAAATTATTTGTTTAGACGTTACAGGAATTTTACCTGTCTTTTTAGATTGAATTAATTGTTTCTTCTGTGGTAAGCTGGGTCACATTTCTCGGAATTGTTTATCGGTTCGCAAAAATAACGATGCGGTGCCGTGGGACAAAAATGTTGATAATAAAGCATTTTGTCGGTACTGTATGTAGCCAGGTCATAAAATAGAGCATTGTTTTCAACGTCAAAACAAACGTGCTCGAGAAGGTGGAACTGATACCGATGCCCGAACTTCAGATAAGAAATTTATGACTAAATAACTAATGTTCAATTCTCATGATTATGTTATGTTATGAATAAGTTAAAACTCGATACATCTGCCTAAATCAGTCCATTACAATGGCTCGATGGCACTATTTATAACTATAGAGCGGACTGATTAGTTTTTTTCCTGGAATTAATTTGCTGTAGTAGCAGAGATGTGCGCGGTGTTAATACAAAAAATTACAATTTTGTGTTTTGTGTTGGTCTGCAATTTGAAGTACAATTACTCCGAATATTTCGTTTTTCTTACAACTCACCGTTCGCCCTTTTTTTAACAAGAACGTTAAGCAAGCCTTTTGTTACATTTTTGAAGTGAACAATTTTTGCGCCCATCTTTATACTGACTTTATACTAAATCTGAGTGCCTATTGGTCGAACGTTGATATCAATGAATGATGCAACCGTCAATTCAGGACCGTAGGCGGCGAGTGAGGGTTTTGCAAGGGTATCGTGGTTGAGGCAAATACCCAATATATTTGCGGTAAGCGGTGTCTACGACATCTCCATAGGACCCTATCCACTATTTTAGTGGTTCAGTACGTGTTTTGTGTACTCGCGGCATTTTAACAACACAATTTATTCGCTATCGATTGATTTGCTTTTTCAACACTTTGTAAATTGTTCTCTACCTGCTCGGATTGTACAGTGCTTTTTTTTACTTGTCAGAATTTTCGGGATAAGTCAAGACATTGTTAGCACGCCACTGACAAGCAGCGGCGAATTCTGTGTACGACGTTGTTATAAGCGAGAATGTTTACCGAAATGATGTTGTGTTAATCAAAGATAAAAATTATCAGAGAATTATTTCTGCACCTTTAACTACCAATATTATTCAGAGTAGCCTTGACCAGGTCATAAAAACTGTTGTTAATCCACTTGAAAAGTCAAAATTATTTGAATTATCTACTTGATAATTATTCGTGTTTATTAATCAGTCCGACAAAACCACTAGATGTTGTAAATACTGGGGAATTAACAGTTACATTGTCTGAAACCAATATTGTTTATCATCATCCCTATTGCATGTCGGATTCAGAACGACAGATAGTAAGTGAAATCGTTGATGATCTTATTAAAAACATTAGTGCCTCTACGCCGATGTTGAGTAACATTTTTTTTAAGCAGTTTATAAAAATGATGATAACTATGGATTTAAGTAAAATATAAAGTGATTATGCTTACTGTTTGCTGGAGGATATTCCGTCGGGTGGTTCTTACGCGTCAGAATCAAGACGAAATAACCAATTTGGATGAGGTATCAAATGTTTTAGACCGACAAAACGAAGAACTAGAAATAGAGGAGGAAGCGTGCAACACAACACAGTGAAGATGAGTTACCACTCGTAAATTTTGTTCGTCGAAACGAAGTAAAATTGACCGACAACCCAAATAATGGTACACAGTCAGCCTTTTGCGGAAAAGTTGGGCCAACTGTTCCCGATAGTCTAGATACTCCTTTACATTTTTTTTACATTTGTTTAGTGAAAATTTGTTGAATATATTTGTATTTCAAACTATTTGTATGCGGTACAGAAACACGGCAAATACAATACACCAACAGCAACTGAAGAAATAAAATGTTTTCTGGGGATAAATTTTTTGATGGGAGTTAAAAAATATGCTTATTTACAGAGACTTCTGGTCTTCGAATTTTGTTCTTAGAGATCAGGAGTTTAATATTCCAATGGTTGTGATGATAAATAAAAAGTTGACCGATCTAAACCATTCATTTATTGACTTAGCAAAATAATTACAACACAGACGTTTCGATCCCTAATTTTAGGATCCTTTTCAATGTGATAGATAAATTCTAGGGGATGAAGAACGTGTATTGGTATCAAAACCCCTTTAATATTAAATAACCTTTTAAAAAACCATGCGGTTTGCGTTGAATAATTTTTTTTTATATAAAAAAACTACACCATTTAAAATATTAATAAAAAATTAATGGAAGAACATTGATGGTTTAGAAAAATTGAAATTGATTAACAATATTAGATCATATTAATAAAATAAAATTAAAAATCAAGTAAAGTGGATGTTAACTCCTCAAGTTAACTCCTCAAGTTAACATCCACTTTACTTGATTTTTAATTTTATTTTATTAATATGATCTAATATTGTTAATCAATTTCAATTTTTCTAAACCATCAATGTTCTTCCATTAATTTTTTATTAATATTTTAAATGGTGTAGTTTTTTTATATAAAAAAAAATTATTCAACGCAAACCGCATGGTTTTTTAAAAGGTTATTTAATATTAAAGGGGTTTTGATACCAATACACGTTCTTCATCCCCTAGAATTTATCTATCACATTGAAAAGGATCCTAAAATTAGGGATCGAAACGTCTGTGTTGTAATTATTTTGCTAAGTCAATAAATGAATGGTTTAGATCGGTCAACTTTTTATTTATCTTAGAGATCAGTTTATTTCATCATGCATGTTACGTGACAAGTTTGGATGACTGCTCAGTCATCTTCATCTAAACAACAATTTATTAGAAGACAAGAGGTATCAAGGACCTATCAAAATTCAAACCATCCGAGTAGACAGCAATCCATTGACAAATCAATAATGAAGTTCAAGGGGCGAAGTAGTCTACGCCAATATATGCCCATGAAGTCCATAAAAAGAGGCTGTAAAGTATGACTACAATTTCAAATATACACGGGAAAATTAGAAGATGTAAGAGAAAAGAACCTTGGTTCAAGGGTTATAAATGATCTTAGAAGAGACCTAGTTGGAAAGCATTAAAAAGTTTATTTCGATAATTATTTTAATTCAGTATGGCTACAACGCAAACAACTGAACGATAAGATCTACGAATGTAGAACTGCTCGAAGGTATAGAGTTGAAATTCCGGACGATCTCAGAAATAATAAACGAATGAAAAGAGGTGAGTCAAATTGGAAAATAGGCCAAGGTGGTGTGCTGGTCCTGCAATAGATAGATAAGAAACTTTTTCATAATCCGGAAGATAAGTAGTGAGAAAACAAAAAGATGGAACAGTTACAGAGATACACTGTGAAAAATTAGTAAAAGACTATATCAATAACATGGGGTTCGTGGATAAATCTTACATGCTAAAGGCTTTCTACGAATCAGATGGAAAATCTAAAAAGTGGTGGCACAGAATATTTTACGAATAAAAATGATTGACGAAAATGATGCCCGGTAGGTAGAAACCTCTGAAACAATTTCTGATGCGATAATTACGAAAAGTAGTTCATCGAATAAATCTAAAACAATGGAATGAAAACAAAAGTAATAATAACTCCAAAGAAGAAGAATTTAAATATAAATGTCATATTTGTCACAAGAAAGAACATAAAGCTTCAAATGGTTATAAATTAATTAACAGGAGAAAGGAATAAGTAATTCTGACAATTAAATGGTATTTATGGGGAAACAGACATTAAAAAATAATGAGTGGTGTTTTATTTCAATTTGCATATCAGCTAATTTGTCGGTAGTATCGAAAAATTTATGCAATTGACCTCCAACATATTCATTATTATCCATCCTATGCAAAGTTAGCCTTTTTAACAAAGTAACCATCTAAGCTTGTGATTGATTTACTTTAGTCAACGATTGCCAAACATCCCGAGAAGTAACACACCCTTTTATTTGTTTTAGCTCTGAAGGATTAATAGACTTTGTTTACTATCATCTAATTCCCACTGTTTAAATTCAGCGGCATTTTTATAGTTTAATATATAGGTTTCTCTTTTGGACCATTTACAAATTCCCAAGCATCATTTTTAATTAATAATGCCTCCATTGGAATCTTCCACGTGTCATATTTATTTTTAATGAGCAACTCGATTCGTACTGATCACAACAATGACATTAAATGTCGCCAAAATGAACCTTCTGATTATTTCAATTCTCTTCAATACAGTTATGTGCTAATAAAGAAAACACCATAAATTTTAATCTCATAATTTATTTACATTTTATACGTATATGCAAACACCCTTGGCAATCGTTGGCGGGGACAAGCACCTTGTAAACTAAACATTCTTGATGAAAATAATGATGTTTAGTGAAGTATTGTTGAATAGGAGACAGAAAGTTCTGAATAATAACGGAATTCTGTTACTATAGTGTTAACTTTTTATAAATATAGTTTTGATTTTTACATTAATGGTAGGAGCAGGTAATTAAAAATGAAACAAATAACATTACAGAAAAAAAAACGATTTATTGAAAAATTACAAATAAGCGGTCACTTCATACAGTTTTGCTTAAGTCAAAATATTAAACCCTTACATACTATCTTATTGAGATTAAATGAATATTAAAAATAATAAAACACTACTACAACAAAAGCAGAAGACACTGTTATTCATATTATCACAAAGTTTTACGTAAAAGTAAATGTAAGCACTCACGATTACATCAGTCCAATGAAGCAAAAGTCAAGGAAAGTTCCTATATTTTTACATACCGTACGTTCCGTTTCCCACTTATCGTGTTTCTTTATTTCTAAATACCTCATCACACATAAAACGGTTCACATTACTTTATATTTTTGTTACAATCCTTTTACCTATTTGGGCAGATAATTTTTGGATGGTTTGTGTGGGTTTGTGTTAGTCTTAGGGTTTGTGTCGATAATCTATTTAACAATTCTTGTTGCTTAGAAACGGTTATAATTTTTACTGTGACGCCATCTAACAATTTGGGCCGAACTAAGGCAATAAAAAATCCACTCCCTATTTGATTGTCTAAGCCCTGAATTCTGCCTTAATATTTTCATTAACATTTTCACCCGTGCAGGATATCAGATCTGCGGATTATTCAGAAAACTGTCTTATATTTATGTGTCTCTTTTGGCTAGCTCTTTTGAGACAGAAATTTATAGTGAGGCCCAGATCGCATCCTAATTTTCAAATATGGCTGGGTTGCCTCAGTATCTTCTGGCTGTGCCGGATGACTAAGAAGGACTACAGTTTTATTTGAGATGTTAGTGTTGGATTAATGTAGGAAGATTAGGGAGATTTATAGCAGGTTTTTAATATATAATGTCATGATCACTTTAAATACTTTAAAACATACTTAAACACATACAAATTTTTATGACATACATTTTTACTAAAATTTGTAGAATTTTCTTAAATTTTGAGATTTAACTTATTTTATGTCTTAGAGAGATTTTATGTAACACTTTACGATTACTACTCACTTTTCTAAATTTGTATAATTTGTTGATTTTATGTAATAAGTAATTTTGAAAAAGGATATATTTACTTCATTTATCATCTGGCATTAGAGTTGGACGTTTTATATTAATTGCAGGGAATATTTTCTGGTCACGTCGAGTTCTATACTTTAGTCTTCCGATATATGTAATTCCTCTGTAAAAGAGTTTGAATTTGCTAAATTATTTTTTAAAAATTCTTATTCAATTTAATCATGATAATAAGTTCAAAAATTTAAATTATATTGAATATTAACACGTTGGCTACCATGTAAATCACCGGTGATACATCATCTCAGGTTTCCTATGTACAGTCAGGTATGTATGGAGGTTCCTGTACTGTACCGACCGGTTGAATCAGTTCTAGGTCGTTATGGAGCTCAGCCGATGTCGCCACCATACTTGTAGAGTAAATTTTATATTTATTTTGATCGGTTAAGATTTGATCCCCGGAGATTAAGACACGGTATACGGATGAACCTTTGCTTGATCAGCTTGGTCACGCCCATGTGAATCACCAGGCCATGCCGGTAGTCGCACAACGTAACACCTCCCTCCTGAAGATGATGGCCATGGGGGTTGAACGTGGTCATCCACACGTCTCGACGGTTTGGACAGGTCACGGTCCCCCAATTGTTTTAAACAGTTTCCACATTGGCAGGTTTCAATGCAAAAGGAAATATGGTGTCAGTAAAACGGATTTTAGAAAACATGGTGTGTTGACGTTCAGTTCCTTTCCATATGCAAAAGACATCGTCTACATACTGTCTAATATAATATTTTGTGGTTTGTGTGTTACTAAACAAGATTTTTTCAAATTTTTCCATGAAAATGTCTGCTAATAATGGTGAAATGGGAGAGCCCATTGCTAATCCGTCTATTTGTTGAAAAAAGTTATTATCATACATATGAGAAGTAGTTTTGATTTAGGCATATACTGAAAACGTTACTTATTTTTGATTTCATTATATCGGATAAGTCTGTCTCGTTAATAAGATCTGTGTTCTAAGAGTTATAAAATTGATAAGAAGACTGAGGAGAGGTTTTTGCAATGGTACGACGAGCTGGAGTGTAATGATGGTCTAACAATGACAGATAATAGGTTGATTGTGCTTTGTACATTTTGTTTTTAATGTCTAGAATTGAATGCTAATACTGTGGTCCCAGAGTCTGAAAATTCGTACTCAGAAAGTGATCAGGAAGAACCGTTTCCAGGGTCGGAGTCTGAATATGAGCCGAGCGAATCAGAGCCCGACAGAAATGAGTCTGAAACTGAGAGTGATGCTGCCCCGGCTCAAGTGAACACTCAGCAAATCAGTCAGTGGGTGGACGTAGATGGATCATCTATAGAACAATTTGTGTTTACCGGTGCAAGCAAAATCAATATAGCCACAAATATGGAACCCGCAGAATTATATAGACACATCGTGGATGACACCATTCTTGACATGATCGTACAGGAAACCAATGGAAATGCCAAGAGATACATGCCCAAATGGAAGGACGTTTCTGTTGATGAGTTGGAAGTTTTTTTTTGCCATATTGCTTTATATGGGTCTTGTTTCTTACCCGAAAATTTCCGATTATTGGTTAAAAAAGTTTCTCTACAGGCATTGTTTTGTACGCCACGTCATGCCAAGAAATAGATTCCAATGCATTTTACGATTCATTCACTTCAGTGACAACGAAACGGTAGACAAAAAGGATCGCCTAAACAAAGTAAGACCACTTGTAGAAGCCCTTACTAAAAAAATTAAGGACCTAAAAGTGCCACCAGAAGTGGTATCTATTGACGAGACTGGTGCCGTTTCGAGGACGACTGCTTTTCTTGCAATACATTCTCGGTAAAGCCTCCAAATATGGAGTAAACATTTTCAAGCTTTGTGACGAAACTGGATATACTTATGAAACTCAAGTTTATACAGGAAAAAGTAACACAAACACAGCCGGAAGACACAGCAATAATGTGGTACTCACTTTGTTGAAAGATTATCTTGATGAGGGACGTACATTAGTCGCTGATAATTTTTATAATAATACGGAATTGGCTAATATTTTATTACAGAGAAGAACTCACAATGTGGGAACTCTAAGAAAAAATGTAAAAGGTGTCCCAAAAGATGTTTTAGATGACAACAAAATGAAATAAGGAGATATAAAAGGAAAAGAGTGTAAAGGCGTTGTTGTAGGCCATTGGAAAGATAAAAGAAGCGTAAGATTCATAATGACAAGGCACACGCTAAGAATGACAGAAGCAAGGAAAAGAAACCGTAAAGGGGAGGTAGTATATAAGCCAGAAGCTATTATATTTTATAACAAATACAAAATGGGTATAGATATCTCTGATCAGATGTCTTCCTACTTCTCAGTTTTAAAGCGTACAATAAGATGGTACCAAAAAGTGGCCTTTGAATATTTATTTGGAACTGCAATAGTGAATGCATTGATACTATACCAAACGTCAACCAACAAAAAAATTCAGATTTCGGATTTCAGGGAACAACTAGTGATGGGGTTGCTAAGAAAAGTAACAGGCAACAACAAGGAAAAAATAAAAATAAACATAAATTGGAGGAAACTGAAGAAAGTACGGTAGATAATCGGAAGAAAAGGAAGCGCTGTGTTTCCTGCTACGAGAAGCAGTACAATCTGTTCAAAAATTCCCGGATGGCGGCCAAGAAGACAAAACTGGTATCGACTTTTTGTAGAGACTGCCCCAATTCCCTTCCGCTCTGTTGGGAATGTTTCTAAGAAAAACATTGAGTACACAATGTAATAGGTTTTCAGGTTGTTCTGTTCGTTTTTTATGTTCTTATGCCGAAATAATAAAAAAAATTATGAAGTACTTAACAGCAGTTCTATGAGTCATCCGTGATACCCACTCGGTTTGTGAAATATTTGATTCAATACTATACCAATAGCGTAGCTACTTTCTCCTATATTTGTCCCAACTAGTTTTTTAAGCCGTTTGAAATAATGTTGTTCGATATCACCGGTTATACACATGGTCCTTATATAAACCTTTCTCGTGAATCACCCGTGATACATATGGCTTCTTAGACTAGGTTTTCCAAATTTGGCCTTGATACTCAACGTGTTAATTCAAATTTACATCATTTTGTGTCATTTATATTTTTGTAATTTCTGTTAAGAGAAAAATTAGGTACTATGTGTAATACATGTAAATAGTTGCATTTTATTGTAATAAGGGGATTTAATATGTTAAAGTGATGAAATTAAGCGAAATTTTGAAAAAAAAATAAATTTAGAATTAACATATTCGCCTAACATCTGTAAGAAAAAGGATTTGGAACATTTAGTTGTTAATACCGAGTTAGCTCTTACATCGTCAAAAATAATAGAACCACACGACAATTTTTATATTACTAAATTAATGCAAAAAGCACCTAAATTAAAAATTGACTTATCGGAAAAAACAACTATTCAATCTATATCAAACAAATTAAAATCTAACAACAGCTTTATGTAAGGAACATAAAGGCAACTCCGTAGCTATTGCAATTTCCAGTGAATATAATAGTAAGATGAAAAAACTTATAAAAACTACTGAATTCAAAAAATTAAATTTAGATCCGACTACTTATTTCCAAAAAAAACTTATCAAAGCTATTAAAGACAATGATTTAATTATTAACCCGAACTATTTATACCGATTTAAAGTCATGAACCCTTCACGGATTACCAAAAATACATAAAAAAAGATACACCAATTAGACCTATTGTTTCCTACACTAACGCTCCGGCTTACAAATTTTATAAAGAAATTAATAAAATTCTTATCAATGACAGATGCTTTTACATGTTGAAACGAATTATTAATCATTTTGAATATTAATTAAAAACACTATGTTTCAATAACTTTATTTTTGTAGACACTACAATATTGTTTCGCCAAACATTGGCTTTATCAGGTGATGATGTAAAATCAAAAATAAAGTTATTGAAACATAGTGTTTTTAATTAATATTCAAAATGATTAATAAAATTCTACCCAACCTAATAAATTTTAATTCAAAATATTCAATCAAAAACTCACTTCAGTTTATAGATAATATTAGAGATTTGGAAATTCCCCCCATTCGAAACTAGTTTCATTCGATGTAAACAGTCTATTCACCTCCATCCCAACTGATGAATTACAAGAAATTTTAAATGATCTTATTAACGAGACAGACTTATCCGATATAATGAAATCAAAAATAAGTAACGTTTTCAGTATATGCCTAAATCAAAACTACTTCTCATATGTATGATAATAACTTTTTTCAACAAATAGACGGATTAGCAATGGGCTCTCCCATTTCACCATTATTAGCAGACATTTTCATGGAAAAATTTGAAAAAATCTTGTTTAGTAACACACAAACCACAAAATATTATATTAGACAGTATGTAGACGATGTCTTTTGCATATGGAAAGGAACTGAACGTCAATTTAACCAGTTCTTAACGCATTTAAATCAGATAAACAAGAAAATTAAATTTACTCTAGAATTAGGATATAACAAAAACGGTTTAAATTTTTTAGATGTAAATATAAGAATTAACAACAACAAATGAGACTTTAACATATATAGGAAACCAACTAACACAGATAAGACGTATTTATTTGTGATCCAAATTAATTAAAAGATCAAAGTTATCATTGAAAAATAAATATTAATTTAAAAGTGAAATAACTGAACGTCGATACTTACGAGTACAAACACTGAAGCCAAGATTATTAAAGGTTATGTTTTAACCAACAATAATAATAATTAATCTTCGGATTATTCTAATTGAATAATAATTGGAAAATAAAATTAAAAAGACATTTTATACTTCAAAGAATCAGTCTAAAATTAAAATATAAATTACTTCGATTAAAATTAAGTCTGGAATAATTATGAAATAATAATTAAGTGTTTCATAAGAAAGAAAAACTAACCTCGATAAAAAATTTAAATATTGGTAGATTCAAAGAGTGACTGCTTGGAAATAAAATAAGTGCAAGTTATTTTATTTAAAGTGAACTAATTGAATAAATTAAAGTGTGTGCATCGATGTCTTGAACTTAACTGGCTGATTCATTAACAACAAACGTCGGTTGACTGTGTAGTCATTCTCTACCAAGGCCAAAGAAATTCAATAAATTCAAGGAATCAAGGGAAAGACTTTTAGGACGTCAAAGTGAGTTAAAAATTTAAAAACTCTTGTAAATATTGAGATATATTGTTGTTTTCTTTTTATATTTAAAACTTTAGTAGATAATTTAGCTAGTTAGGGAAGGTTAGGGTTATTTAATCTAATTTTAATAACATTTCAATTGTTGGTATTTCTAAAAATTTATTTAATTAAACTCACTATCTGAGTTAAGAAATTTCATGCTTTCTTGTATAAAATTTTGTAAATATTTAAACAACTGACAATTTTCAATATAATTTTTCGTTCTTTTAAAAAAATAAAACTTATTTTTTTTTTTAATTTATTCTTTTGATATTCATGAAATGAATGTCTGGCGCCCAAGTTACCTTTCATTTCTCCCTCTCTAACACAACACTCCTCCACACAGTCACATAATAATAAACTTTGTATTTATTATTATTATCACTTTTATTATGACATTTGAGTCACTATCTTGCTGGTTGAACACATCAAAGATGGGTTTTTATTATTATGTAAATATATAAGTTTTAATTTTTACCCTTTTTTGGTATTTGGGATTAATTAAATATTTTCTCCAAGTCAAACAAAATGTGTAATTTTATTTTCGCACGCCGCTTACAATCAGGCAGTACAATCGAATCTGTCGTTTTAGAACTCATACAGGAACAATCTCATACATGTAATCAAAATGTTTATACTTTTGGTCACGCCCATGTGAATCACCAGGCCATGCCGGTAGTCGCACAACGTAACACCTCCCTCCTGAAGATGATGGCCATGGGGGTTGAACGTGGTCATCCACACGTCTCGACGGTTTGGACAGGTCACGGTCCCCCAATTGTTTTAAACAGTTTCCACATTGGCAGGTTTCAATGCAAAAGGAAATATGGTGTCAGTAAAACGGATTTTAGAAAACATGGTGTGTTGACGTTCAGTTCCTTTCCATATGCAAAAGACATCGTCTACATACTGTCTAATATAATATTTTGTGGTTTGTGTGTTACTAAACAAGATTTTTTCAAATTTTTCCATGAAAATGTCTGCTAATAATGGTGAAATGGGAGAGCCCATTGCTAATCCGTCTATTTGTTGAAAAAAGTTATTATCATACATATGAGAAGTAGTTTTGATTTAGGCATATACTGAAAACGTTACTTATTTTTGATTTCATTATATCGGATAAGTCTGTCTCGTTAATAAGATCATTTAAAATTTCTTGTAATTCATCAGTTGGGATGGAGGTGAATAGACTGTTTACATCGAATGAAACTAGTTTCGAATGGGGGGAATTTCCAAATCTCTAATATTATCTATAAACTGAAGTGAGTTTTTGATTGAATATTTTGAATTAAAATTTATTAGGTTGGGTAGAATTTTATTAATCATTTTGAATATTAATTAAAAACACTATGTTTCAATAACTTTATTTTTGATTTTACATCATCACCTGATGAAGCCAATGTTTGGCGAAACAATATTGTAGTGTCTACAAAAATAAAGTTATTGAAACATAGTGTTTTTAATTAATATTCAAAATGATTAATAATTCGTTTCAACATGTAAAAGCATCTGTCATTGATAAGAATTTTATTAATTTCTTTATAAAATTTGTAAGCCGGAGCGTTAGTGTAGGAAACAATAGGTCTAATTGGTGTATCTTTTTTTATGTATTTTTGGTAATCCGTGAAGGGTTCATGACTTTAAATCGGTATAAATAGTTCGGGTTAATAATTAAATCATTGTCTTTAATAGCTTTGATAAGGTTTTTTTGGAAATAAGTAGTCGGATCTAAATTTAATTTTTTGAATTCAGTAGTTTTTATAAGTTTTTGCATCTTACTATTATATTCACTGGAAATTGCAATAGCTACGGAGTTGCCTTTATGTTCCTTACATAAAGCTGTTGTTAGATTTTAATTTGTGTGATATAGATTGAATAGTTGTTTTTTCCGATAAGTCAATTTTTAATTTAGGTGCTTTTTGCATTAATTTAGTGATATAAAAATTGTCGTGTGGTTCTATTATTTTTGACGATGTAAGAGCTAACTCGGTATTAACAACTAAATGTTCCAAATCCTTTTTCTTACTGATGTTAGGCGAATATGTTAATCCTAAATTTAACAATTTTGTCTCGAATTCGTTAAAAGTTATATTTGTGGAATTAACTAACCTTAGATAAAAATTATACTCTACTGCTGCCGAAGAATCGGTGTCTGCTATCCTTTGTGGCGCTGTTTTCGATCTTCTTATTAAGTAACAGTTTTTGAAGTTTTTTGTGTTGAGTAGACTGTTGATTTTTTTATGATTTGCGGACGGATTCCCTTATCTGACGATCTATATATAGAAATAAAAGAGGGCTAAGTCAGTTTAGGTTAGGTTAGCCCCAATTAAAATCAGATATGCGGGACCCAACTCGACATCTTCGGCAACTAACGTACCTACTTTCAATTAATTTATTAAATAGGTCTGTATCTCTATAAAGAATCATTAATAATATTGGATTATTGTTATTCAAAATCAAATGTTCGGAATGGACGTCTAAAATGTTGTCATTGTCTGTAGGATTAACTCTTTTAAAACAATTATTAAATGAAACCTTTTTGCCGTCTCTTTGTTCATAAAATTTAAGTTTACTTAAAATATCT
Organism: Agrilus cyanescens; assembly: GCA_947389935.1. Taxonomy (NCBI): domain Eukaryota; kingdom Metazoa; phylum Arthropoda; class Insecta; order Coleoptera; family Buprestidae; genus Agrilus; species Agrilus cyanescens. Next base: position 13,480,704 of record OX376709.1, on the reverse strand, counting down.
GCTCTACCTATTTATTTAACAATTTGGAATATTGACATAAATATCTGTGAGGCACCTACCTCAATTTTTAAGAATCTCTTCTGAGAAAGTGCACTCAGAATAAACAGAGTGACTTATTTTCCTCAGTTTTTTACGCTATCCTTTGTTAAGGGACGTTCCATAAAATACGTCACTCAGAATTCTCCCACCCCTTCGTCACGCTAAGTTACACTTTCAGCGACCACCCTAACAAATATTACGTCACACAAGCTAACTCCCACCCCCTCTAAACTATTTCTTGTTATTAGGAGTAGCATATAGATGAATAATTTAAAAAAAAAAGGTAAATTGACGAACTGCGAACGTCACATTTCCTACTACTTCTTTTACAATTACTATAAAATAACTGAGTGTAGGCTTTCACGGCCGGCGTCACCATTTTTATGGGTGTATTTCTATGGCTTCCCTATGTAACCTTGGGTAATAATTTTGTGTATTGTCTACCAGTCGTGTATCATCAAATAATATTCGATGTTCTCCGTCCATTAATGCGTGTTCCGCCACAGCTGATTTTTGTGTTTCTCCAAGCCGACAATTTCTCTTATACTCTGATATTCGGGTGTTGACCGATCGTTTTGTGGTTCCTATATAAACACTGCCACAGCTGCATGGAATACGATAGATCCCTTCCGACGACAACGGTTCCCTTTTGTCCTTGACTGATCGGAGAACCTCCTGGATTTTTTCGTTGGTATGAATATAGGTCTTATCCGATGTTTGTCGAGGATTCTACCGATCCGATCCGTGACTCCTTTTATATTATATTTACGACTGTTCGTGTGCTGGTATCGTTGTTGACTTGTGGGGCTTTCTCAGCGAGTTGTTCCAATTTCTTTATTTGTCGTCTGGTAGTGGCCTCCATTTTGTATCGCATGGTCGTGTAAGCAAGTTGATCTATGTTGTCGACGTAACATCCCTGTTCACCAAGGTACCTGTTGACGAAACTGTGGCACAGATTACGGACATTCTACGACCAAGTCGACGGTGTCGCTATGGGAAACCCACTCAGTCCCGTGGTGGGGAATTTCTATATGGAAAAATTCGAAATGATAGCACTTAATAGCGCAGCGGACAAGCCAACGTGTTGGTTCAGATATATCGACGACGTCTTCGCAATTTGGCCCCACGGAGAAAAGAAATTAGAAGTCTTCCTAAAACACCTAAACACACAGAACGAACTAATACAATTTACAATAGAACGGGAACAGGAGGGTTCCTTTACATCCTTCTAGTACTTCCACCCCTTGTATAACTATATTTTTAGACATAGCTAAGGCCTTCGATACAGTCGATCATAACATCCTACTAAAAAACTTCATTGCATGAGGTTCAGAGGTGCTGTTTACAAATTAATAAAAAGCTATTTATCTGGCCGAAAACAAGTAGTTAAAATAAACGATAAATTAAGCAGTGAAGAAGATGTGAAATGTGGTGTCCCACAAGGGACTATCTTAGGCCCAATTTTATTCATATTATATTTAAATAGTATTTATGATTTAAAACTTAACGCTCATTTATATTCCTTTGCTGATGATACGGTTTTACCAGTAAAAGAAAGGAATTGGGAAGATGCAATACGAGTTGCGAATACTGAAATTAATAAAGTAATGAAATGGCTTTGCCATAACCATCTTTCTTTGAATGTCAATAAGACGGTATATATCACCTTTGGTAGTTACAGTAATACCTTGCCAGTAACATCGAGGATAAAAATTCATGACTTTTTCTGCAATGCGAATGATCAATGTAATTGCAAACTACTTGAAAGGGTTAACTATACTATACTAAATATCTGGGAATAATAGTAGATTCTAACTTGAGATGGAATGAGCATATTTCAAGTCTTTCAAAAAAAAACTAGATACATTATTTACCTATTTTATAAGTTGAAAAATATACTGTCAAGTAAACAATTAATGACATAATACTACAGTCTTTTTTGGTCAATTGGGACTTACGGTAAAATTGCTTGGGGAGGAGCAACGAATACGGTAATTACACCTATTAGAAGTATACAGAAAAGAATACTCAAAATAATTTTTAACAAGCCTGCTTCCTTTCCCTCGGAACAATTATACAAAGAACAAGAAGTAATCGAGTTGAGAAAATATTATATTGAGAAGTCACTTTTTACTAACTTCAAGTCACTTCAGTCCAATTACTTAAAGATACAACAAAAACCTGCTAGACAACAATCTTTACAAACGCCAAGGATAAATAAAGAAATGGACAGAAGAAATAATAGATACATTAGTGTAAAAATATTTAACTTACTTCCAACAGACCTAAAAGAAAAACAAATTGATAAACTTAAAAGAACTAAACTTATTAGAAAATGGATTATTAATCTAAATGCGGAAGAAGTAAATTTATTATTTCACCCTATTATCTAATCTGTGATACTGTAATAACGCATGTATGATGTATGCAATAATGTTTATTATAGGCATGTGTAGAGAGAATGATTTTATAACTCTACGATAAAATTATATGTGCAGGGTCGCGCACAGGCATTATTGCCTTTAGCGAAGATATTGCATGTAATAGAGTGGTTTGTATACCCAACTCTTATGACGGGGATAAAATATAAAAGTATGTATGTGATGATGTAAAATACGATGTAATTTCTGCGAAATATGTAGTTTATTAATGCAATACCTGTAATTTATTTACACCTGAATAAATAATAATAATAATAATTCCTAGATGTTCGTGTCACGCGGAAAGTGAACGGAAAACTAGGTCACAAAGTCTGTAGGAAACCTACGCACACCGATAGGTATCTTCACAGAGGTTCCAATCACCACCCAATACAGAAAATTGGAATAATAAAGACGTTAGCTAACCGAGCGAAAATAATTTCTGAACATGAACATCTGAATAATGAATTACAGCACATAGAAAAGGCCCTTAGGGCTAATGGATACAAAACCATGGAAATAAGACGAGCTATGAGAACCCGGACGGACAAAAACAAGGAACCAATAACCTATCAAGGCAAAGCTTTTCTTCCCTATATAAAGGAGTCACGGATCTATATTCAAACCAACGACAAAAATCCAGGAGGTTCTCCGATCAGTCAAGGACAAAAGGGAACCGTTGTCGTCGGCAGCGTCATATATAAAAGTAATTATCACAGTACAATTATTGCTAATAATTTTGATATTAGATCCGAAATGGTTTTATAACGTGCATCTTATAAATTCAGATTGGTCCAATTCCTAATTCAGTCTTGTTTCAACTATTGCAATAGGTTTAATTGATTATAAGAAGTTAAGCTTTTCTACCTTCTTTCTCCTTACAGTATTCAGTTGATGAAGCATACATAGTTAAAACAGGCCCAATAAGCCTTATTAACTGCGGTTATTGAACACGCTCGTTTTACTGTTTTCCCTTTCTTCCCAGATTGGACATATTGTTGTGAAGCATACGTTTTTACACGGTTATTGAACACACACATTACCAAATCTAATTCCTCCATTATTTCTTCTTTTGGTCTTCAACCCCCACCTCTATAAATAGACTAAATTTTAAATTTTAGAACCAGTCACGCGTTGATAATGCCCACGTATGAAGTAGGCGAAACACGTGTTCGCTCTTAAATTAGTTTCGTGGTAATTAGGGGTGAGTCTTCTTTTCATTCATTTTTGCTTACTTCTCTTATTCATTTTTATGTGTCCATCTCAAAATGTAAGAAGGATTTACTGCAATCACCACTCTGCCTTCACATTCAACAGAATGACGTCTTCTCTGGGGTAGGTTAAGGTAAGGTAAAACGTAATAAATGCTCATAATGTATGTATTTCTTCCTTATTTTCTAAAGGTCCACTACAATTGTAAGAAGAATTGCGGAAATATCCTTATTTGCTGCTACTACCACTCTTCCTCCACTTTCATTTAACAGAATGACGTCTTCTCTGGAGTCGATTGGGGTCCAGCAATTAAAGTGAGTTAAAACGCAATAATTGCTTACAATGTATGTGTTTCTTCTGTGTTTTTTAAATGTCCACCTCGCAACTGTAAGAGAAAATTCGGAAATGTCCTTATTTGCTGCTACAACCACTCTGCTGCCTCCACTTTCAACAGAAATACGTCTTCTCTGGAGTCATTTGGAGTCCACTAGTTGCAGTAAGTTAAAATGCAATCAGTACTTCATTTAATAATTTACGCAATTGTTATATTATAACATCCCTTTTTATACATGTTGCAATTACAGGTCGGTTAATGTAAGGTGAGCTCTGAAAATTTTACAATCTGCGTAGAAGAAAGAAGGAGAACGCATTCGGAGGGATAAAGATGCAACCTACGCTCGAAGACTGCGACAAATAAATATAATATTTTCTAAACGGGGTACCTGATGTCTACGGTCTGGTACTTATCAGTTTAATTTATACCTCAATTTCTCGGTACTGTTTGTGACTCAAAACCAGATATAAATTTCTATTAATAAATAGACGTTCTTAATGAACCCCCTATTGGTCGGACCCATAATGATTATAACATCGAACCTTTCCAATTATACATATACTTTATAGTCATATTCTATTTTGCAGAAATGCATTTCTTTTGTTATATTATACTAGAAAGATAAACGCATTAAAACAAATAAATGTTAGTTGTCTTCAACGACGGCTTTATTAGTAGGCTTACAAAGCCATTACCGTACTAATTATGAAAATCAACTTATTCTAATTATCTATTTTATAGCCATCTACCACCCCGCTGAAACGCAAAATTAATTGCCTTATTGACAACTTCATTAGGACTTAGGGATGCATTATCATAATAATTTAATCTTGAAAATCAAACTTATTTTAATTAGCTACTTTATGTGAATTGCCGGGCGACTTAGTGTGCTCCCTGAGTAACGAAGAGCTAGAGAGTCGGCATTGAAATGATGTCTCTCGATGCCTCTGCAGCTCTCGGCAATAAGTTGTAACATTTGCCATTGCGCATCCTAAGGCTAAGCAAAACCAGAGCTCATTCTATAATAATTGACCTGTACCTTTTTTAATAGGAATACTAATTTGTACAGCTTTGGTTTTCATAAAATAAAAAATATTGTGCATTAATGTTTCTTTTCTTTTTATTATACTTGCTCATTACTTCTGTGAAGTTAGAATCAGTTTTTTTTTAAATAATTGTTACGTCAAATTCTGACTTCAGACTTTTTAACAAAAATTATAAATACTGCATATACTCCCGTTTATTTAAATTTCCCGCTTTTTCTGCCTAGTAGTGTCTTTCAATCAAGAGATGGCGCTCGCGACGCAAAATTTTAGTTTTTCACCTATACTAATCTTTTGTCGATGTCTATGGTATAGTTGGTTAACTGTCTATGTTGGTTAACATTTTAATTAAGTATGGGCTAAGTTAAATCTAAAACTTGCCGAAGTTTACGTTATTAATCAATCATCAATTAATATAAATATAAATTAACTGCATCAAGGCATATTTTTAATTTACTAAGTATATGTGAAGTTGTACAATATATAGTAATATATACATTAAAAATTAAATAATGTCTTTAACAGCTGCTTCTGTAAGATTCGTTACACTTAAAAAATGTGTGTGTACCTATTGTAGTATTGAATTATATTCTTTTAGGGCTCCACTGTACAGGAGTATAGTATTCGTGTACCCAAAAATTTGCAAAAGAAGTACCATGTTATGAGATTTAATGGAACGTTGGATGTTGACATTTCAAAATGGACTCAAGTAAAAATGGAACGAGAAAATAATTTAAAAGAATTCAAGGGACTTGATGAAGAGACTCCGAAGTAAGTTTTGCTTTAGGGTAAAATGCGTATTTAATTTTATATATTGAACAGCACAGCAAGTAATTACACTTCAAATTAATAGATTTGGAGCAGGCTCAGAATTTGGACGGGAAGCTAGAGAAGAAGCAAGAAGAAAAAAGTTAGGTATAATCCAAAGAAAATATAAACCTGATGACCAGCCATGGATTCTTAAGTCTTATGGGAGCACTATTAAAAAATTTAAAGGTAAAAGGATATACAAGAAAAGAATGTTGGTAATTGTATGTTTGAGAGATCACCCCACCAATTTATTTTAAATTTTACTATGTTGTTATTTTATACATTATGCATGGTCAGCATTCTGTTGAAGTGGCTAGACATATATTGTATTGTTTGTCACCAACCCGGGCATAGTTTTTTGACTTTGAAAATTCAAATGTATTACACAATATTTCTAAAAATTTGTGCTCTTTACAAAGAGGAAATGGAGTTTAAGGTGGGTTAGATTGTTTTTACCTACTATCAAGCCTACAATTACCAAAATGTTTTTAACACAGAAATGTAACAAAACTTATCTACATTATGTTTTAGGAATCAGGGAAGGAGGCGTTAGTGAGAATGCATCATATTATGTTTTTACGCATGCAGCTGATGGTGCAATTGAAGCATTTCCTTTACAGGAATGGTTAATATGAGGTACTAAAATAAGTGAGTACAATAAACATTTTACTTTCTTTGAAGGTACAAATTCCAACCGATTCAGCGATTTAAAGCTCTCTCAGCAGAGGAAGCCGAACAAGAATTTAGTAAAAGAAATAAACATTTAAATTTCTTCTCCTTAATGTTGCGGAAAAGACTAAAAGGTGATGAAGAAGGGGATATTGAAGAGGGAGAAGAAGGAAAAAAGCAGCCCGGAAAAAAAGCAAAAGGTAAAAAATTGTGATAAATAATGTACATTATGTATCAAATGTGATATAAGTAATGACAAAGTAATTATAATCACAGATCTGAAAATTTCTGATATGGATGAATGGATGGAAAGTTCAGAGGAGGACTCCTCAGATGATAATGAAGAAAAGGACGAAGAAGAAAAGCATGATAAAAAAACTAAAAAAAGTAATTCATAAAACTGCCAATTATTCAGTAGTAGATATTCTGTTTCTAGATACTGAAGAAAAGAAGAAAAAACGGGATACAGATGGAGAAGCTTTTGAAGAATCAGATGATGGAGATGAGGAAGGCAGAGAAGTTGATTATATAAGTGACAGTAGTGAAAGTGAACCAGAGATATTAACACAACAGGGTGTAGCTGAGGAGAGAGCTTTAAGGTATTTACAGCAAGCACTATAAGCAAATTAAATAGCATAATTTGTTACTATTAGAAAATTACTCAATTCTGATGAAGAAGATTCTGATGAAGAAGAAAACAAATCAGAGAAAGATCAGAGTCCAGAAGAAGAAGACTCTAAAGACAAAGAGACTGAAAAAGATGAAACTGATAAAGACAAGGAGAAGAAAAAAAAGAAGAACAAGAAGCAGAAAAATAAAGAAATTAAAAAGGATATCAAAAAAACTGGTAACGTATAACAGAATTTAGACAAATATTTTACAGAGATTGAGGATATTTTGGTTTCAATTTTGTAGATGATAACACCGATTTCAGTTCTGATAGCAGCACTGATGAAGAAATTAAAAAGCCAAGGGTTGAAAGAAAACTGAAAAAAGAAGAGAAGGAACCAAACAGGTATATTTTTAAATAATTTACAATGAACAAATAATTTAGATAATAAAGTAAGTTCAAGCTGGAAAGGGTAAAAGGTTTTTTATTTTGAAAAACCGATACCGACGTTTCGCCTTTGATATAAGTCTTCCTCAGGACTACAATATTAGATGTTATAATGTAGTTTAACTTACTAGTTTTTTATTTAAATTATATGAAAGTACAAATGGTTCAATTTTTGCTGATAAGGCATAAACATAATACAGTTAATATCATAAGAATTAGAATAAGTTAAATAATTAAAAACCACGTGCGATACACTAACAAACGGGCACAATGAGGTTAAAATTAACATATAAAATTAGTTGAAGAAATACGTAAAAAATAAAAAAGTTGGTAAAAAGTTTAAAAAATTAAAAAAACAGTAAAAATTGTTCCTTGTCAAATAGACCTACAATTTTAAAAGGGAATTATTTAAGTTAATAGTTGTGAATTAGATACAAGTGCTAACAAAGTAGTTAGTGTCGGTTTTTCACATTAAAAGCTTGCATTTTCCAAATTTTCACTGCTTTATGCAAGATGAGGATATTAATAATTTAGAGATTTGATACATAGTGCAGGTAGTTCAAGAGCAGGGACACCCACCACAGACAACAAAAGAAAAATAACTAGTGATGGAGGAAGTACCATGTCTCCTAAGAGACTGAAGGTAGAAAATTCGCTTTCAAGCTACATACCAGGCTCAAGGTAAGTGTTTTAATTAAAAAGACAAAATTCACTTTTATTTCCGAAAACTACTGTTTGAAAAAGTGCTGCAAACAAAATTTGATCAAGTTTTATAAAAAAAGGCAAATAGACCCCTGATAACTAGAAAACAATTTTTGTATGTATTAATAATTTTTTTTTTTTCTATTTGATAGAGACATTATGTCGAAACGAATATTTTATATTAACTGTTAAACATATCATGTCCCACTTTCATAACTAACTATATGTGTACAATTTACAATTATAATCGCAGAATCTTGTATACGATATAAGTAAAGAATTAAGTATAAGAACATAAGCTTTCACGACTTGATTCCATAGAAAAACTAGGTTTCGGGCTTGTAGGCCGTGGTCTATAGAAACTGTTTAGTCCAGACATTTAGTCAGCAACTGCGGCTGACATCTTCAGTGGAAGTGTTGACGAGAGCGGAGATTATACCTCGAAGTCTCGACAGCGGCCACGGCCTACAAGCCTGAACCCTAGTTTTTCTAAGAAATTAAGTGTTAATTCTTTTTATCAAAAACAGCAATTAACAATCTCTGATTTAGTAAGTAAGTTCGTTTCTCACATGTTAAACATAATGATAAAATAAATTTTTAAAACTTGACATGTAATGAAAAGCAATACAAAATAAATATATTAAGACTGTAATATTAATTGAAAAAAATTGAATAAATCTTATTTTAGTGAGTCCGGCATAACAGAAGATGCTGTTAGAAAATACTTGATGAGAAAACCAATGACAACTACAGAATTGCTACAGAAATTCAAATCCAAAAAGACGGGACTATCGAGTGAACAACTGGTGAATGTAATGACTCAGATTCTAAAAAAAATTAATCCTCTTAAACAAACCATAAAGGGGAAAATGTATCTTTCTATGAAGTCTTGAGTGACATATTATTAGTAGTACACATGTTGCATTTATTTGTAAAAAGTTCTGTTGTAGGTAATTTTACTATGTACTATGAAGTTATTTGTAACACATACAGTTTTTCAATCTAAATATGGCTAATCTATATATGACCTTCATAAATGTACACGAGGTACGTGATCTCGCTTTTAAGTACCCTACAGTATATTTGTTAATTTGGGGTCTACTTACTGCTTACTAAAATTATAACTGTCAATCCAATGAAATACTAGGAAATATTTAATAGTGGTGATTTTAATACATTAATGTGAGTTAAATAAGTCAACCAACCACAAAATACCACTAATGAGAAAAACTGTTACTGTCGTCATGCCCTCGTCAAGATTCGAGACCCAGTCTCTGGCTTTATGCGCTAATTCTCTAACCACTAACGGTAAGCTACGAATACATGTCGGCAACATTATCTCATTAATTTGAGGTAATTTGTAGTTGAATGAATGATTTAATTCACATTAATGTATTAAAATCACTTCTAAATATTTCCTAATATTTTACCACATTTGGTAATTGTACGCTTTTACCCTCACCTCTCCGATTCAATTCAAATTTTAGTATGTTGTAGTATTCGTCGTCCCGATAAGTTGGGCGCGGAAACTACGCCTTCTCACGATTTAGAAATTCAAATTTCTAACAACATATAATCTATTTTTATAAAATTTGAGAGCTTCGAGCAGGAAAAATGGATGCTGTAGGAGGTTGTGTGTTGGGGTGCGGTTGCGTTTTTGCTCAGGAGTAAGGATGCGCGGTACTCATCTTGCACAGAGCTTGTTCATGTGTAATTCGTTATGCAAAATGTGACCTACGAGTACACGTTCCACTGAGATGCCAGCAGCCTCGGCAATTTCGCGCAACCACTCTCCTGTCTTCCAAAACAATCAAACACGGTCAATCAATTCAGGAGTTGTTGCATTTTTTGGGCGCCCTTCGCGTGGGTCATCTTCAATGCTCCCTCTCCCCCGTTTTAACTCAGCAGCCCATGGAGTATGAAGGCGAATCTTGATTGTAAACTTTATAACAAAACTTTGGTGAATCTCATTCGGAGATAAACCTTCTTTTACAAAGAACTTTATCACCGCACGGCACTCAACCTTCTCCATGTCTTACGGTGCTTCACACTACACTACTGTGATCAACTGTCAAAGCCAGACTGCTAATCGGAATTAGATGGAATTTCATCTGAGAGTTGCAGAGACTTGCAGGAACGTGCACGTGGGGTCTATGACGTTTCGCCGCGGCCGGTTCACCGCCGGCCGTTTGGCCACCAGCCCTTTCGCCGCCGAAGAAATAAAACAAAATTGAACCTTCAATAATTTTTATTGATTAAATTGGCAATTATTCGCTATTGAACGTAAATATTCAAGTCGAGTTCGATTGTCAAAATCCCTTACAATTCTCAATATTCTTTCGTCGGCATCTCGAAATTTTTTTAATTTTAGAGGTGGAAGTTGTCTGGCCATTAATTGTTCCATATACACATCACCTAACCTAACCTAACCTAACCTAAAATATGTTTAGTATAAAAATTTTGCAAAATTTAATAAATACGAATAAGTGAAGTAAATATGTTTATGTTTAATATAAAATTCTTGTAAACTTTGTTAAATACGCCACTTCCATTAGAAGTACTGATTTAATGGATGCATTTTGTGCCGCCGGCGGCGAACCGGCCGCGGCGAAACGTCCCATACCGTGCACGTGAGTGCTGTAAGTTCTAGCGCGCGTGATTCTTATTGAGGGCAAGAACTTTTCAGACAAGCCTTAGAAACAGATAAAGGCAAGATAATAAAAAGAATTCGATGCGATAATGGAGGAGAATATTCATCAAACATGTTTAAAAAGTATTGTGAAGAAACAGAAATAAAAAAATGAATACACGTTACCATATAGTCTACAAATGAATGGAAAAAGTGAACGATTAAATATAACAATTTACGAAAAAGCAAGAACTGTACTCGACGAATCAGGCCTACCAAAATCCTTGTGGGAACATGCCATTATCTTACCAAGCAAAACAAAGGATAAATTGGATCCGAGATCCAAAGAAGTAAGAATGATAGGATATTCAAGAAATGGTTATAACGTTTGTATGGATGTATGGATGATAATATACGTGTATGATATATAGAAGAAAATATAGAAAAATATTTAAGAGAAGAATTCTAAGTAAAATATTTTGATTTTCCAAAAATGTTTCTTGGTATAGAAATAATGAAAATCACTAACGGTTTAAAAATTACACAAAAAAAAACAATAAGAAAACTTATCAACGTTGATTAATCAACACTGAAGAAAATATAGCAGATTTTTTGACTAAAACTGTATCTAGTGAGAAGTTATTGTGTAGTTGAACAAAATTGAGTATTATTTAATATTTTTTTGTAATGTAATATTTTTTCTGCGATTACAGTATTACAAGGATACTTTCAAGCGAGAGGGGGTGTTAGAGTTCATATTTTATACATAAGTACATAGTCTGTTGTTCATGTCCATTCATGTCATGTCAGTGAATGTCAGTCAGCAATTTAATGTGTTTATTCATAACTATAAAAAAAAGTTAAAAGTATTTAACTAATCATGGTGTATTATTTGAATTAAAACATCAGACACTAAGTAAAATAATAACATTCAGCAGTCAAATTGTCCCGATAAATTTCAAATTTAACATTATTGTTCATCAAGAGACCAAAAACGTTACAACTGAATTTATTCTGTTAAATAATTTCTGTCTCCAGTTAAATGCGGATTGTCTCTCTTGTAAATTTTGATTCATCGGTCAAAATAATTTTTGAAAGAAAGCTCGGGTTTTCATTTATTTTGTTTACAAATATTTGATATAATTTCATTCTTCTTACCGTAAAATAAATCTAAAATTTCTACATTTGTGTAATTTCCAACCTCGTTTTCCATTTTAACTAAGGTAATTTAATATTTTTCCATTTGTGATTCAGAAAGAACACACACCCTCAAAAAAGTAAGTTTCTGCCACGAACACTGCTGAATAATGCAAAAACACTCAACAATTGAAATGACAATTCAAGCATGGCATGCGTGACTTAATATTTAAAAATCATTAAAACTGATCATTTACAAAAATTAGTGATATTTCTTTAATTTCTGCTTTTGAATATGGAAAAATACAGAAGGTGTTTCATTTAAAATAAGAAAGTTCTTGTTGCCTGAAGTTACCAATATTCAGTTTAAGTGTTTGAACACCCTATATAACTATCGTAAATATCCTTTAGATAGTATTAAACATCATTCAATAGTTGACGTACAGTAAAAATTTAGTTAAATAATGAGCATTATTATTGAAGCTATAAACTTATTTTTGAAACCCTGCTTTTTAAAAAAAAATTAAAGATGGTCGTTTATTTTCTAAACGGTGGACGTTCATGCTATGAAACTTACCTTTAAATTAAATAAAAAATTTTAATGGTATGATAAAATTACTTCTTAAAGTTCTAATGAAGGACTTGGTACACCCTATATATATATACAGGGTGTCCCCTCTCAATTGGAAAAAACTTCTAGGGCATATTGAGGAACCATAGACAAGCAGTTTGAGATATTAGACTGATGTCCGGAAGTGCATGGTTTTCAAAATACAGGGTGTCAAATTTTTTTTTCAAAAAACTTTTTTTATCAATATCTCAAAGGCACGTTGACCGATTTTCTTGAAATTCGCTGGTGATGTAAGCTTTAATAAGACGCTCAGTTAGCACTAATTAAATGGTAATTATTACTTCCAGTGGCGCCCCGGGGGACAGTGTCACGAATAAAAATGACCAAAAAATGTACGCCACTGACTTTTTTTGAAAATTTTATATTTTTTAGAAGTTGTTCTTTTAACTGAGCTTATTTTGAAAACCATGCACTTCCGGACATCAGTCTAATATCTCAAACTGCTTGTCTATGGTTCCTCAATATGCCCTAGAAGTTTTTTCCAATTGAGAGGGGACACCCTGTATATTGTTATGATATTTGATATAGGGGGCTAATAAAATATGTTATAATATGATTTGGATGATATACAAAACAATTTTTTAAATAAAATTTTGATTTAATTTACTGAATTCAAAGAGCATGAAAATTCTCAACTCGGAGTAAGTTCCAAAAAATATATAAAAAATTACAAATACCTTAAAATTAAATTCAAAAATTCTACTATATAACTAAATCTAATTAGAACTATAAACAATTGTTTTTTAAAAATATGAAAAGTTTAAATTAATAAAGTCAAAAGTTTTTCTATTAAATTATTTAGACATATTCTCACACTGTCACGATGTCAATTTAAAATCAGCCTTCACCAAAACTCCAACTCCACATCCACATTAGTTTTCTATTTTTTTCTTTTGTAGTGGCTCTTTATCTTTATTTTCTTCTTGTACTTATTCTTCTTCAGGTATGGTTCTATCAATGCTGCCTTTTAAATAATCTCGAACTTTCTATAAACTGTGACTCTCTTCATAATATTGTTTATAATTCTTCTTCACTTTAAAAATCTTCAATTGAAATTGATAATGTTCTTTCGGTTTAATTTATTTTTTCTTTAAATTTCTAAATTACTGTACTTAATAATTTTTAAGGTCTCAACCCTTAGTAACAATAACAAATTCTCTAGTCTCTTGATTTTTCAAATAAAATTTAATTTTCTTTTTTAAACAATCAAGAATGATATAATAATTTTGAAATGCATCAGTCAATTCAAAACATTTTAAAATTAAATTTTCTTTGTTACAATTTTAAACTATAAATAAACAATTATAATACATAACTAATAATACATTTTTTTTAAAAATATTTTGGAACTTTTGTTTCAATTTCTAAATTTGTTAATATTTTTAAAATTGTATTGTGACCATCCCCATATCATGACATATTTTTGTTTATCAACATGACGAAGTCTACAATCAAGAAAATCGGGTTGAGATGGCTCAGACTGCACAACTACCGAAGATGGTTTATTATTTCTTGCAAATATTTACTTGCGTGCTTAATAAAATCAATCAGATTTAGTTTCTAAGTAACTCGTATATAATAATTAGTAAAATAAAACGCTTAGAAATCGGTCACAATTTTTATTAAACAACTCTGCGCATTTCGCCCTGGAAATCTTCAAAAGACGCCCTGCCGCCCGATGCCCTCCCGATGCGACTGGGTAGTGTCGGATTCCTGAGGAAGGTGTCCTCAGACCTACCGACTAAAACCCCTCTACCTCTGGCCGTTATAGGTCCAATGATTGGACCTCTTCAGCCGTGTGTTTGGAAGTTAGGTGATTGTGTGATATGCTTGATCGGAATGTGTGGGTAGGTGTGAGTGTGTGCGTGTGTGTGTGTGTGGGCCTTAGTAATACATAATTTGGGAAAATATATACCTACGTCGCAATTACAATAAGGGTGGGAGGCTAAATTAAAGAAGCGTTAAGTAGAGGGTTATTGCTGAAATCTATTTAGCTTGCACACTGGTATTTTTGCAAGTTATTTGGATGAAGTTGGGAATCACTTTCTTTTTTAAACACGACGTGGTAAACCATAAATGGTTGTTGATAGTGCGAAACTTAAGGTAACTTCTTCTGTATAGAACGGCTAAATTAGAACTATTCAACTCGCATATATTTAAATTTCCCTCCTTCTCCGTTAGTTCTCACTACCTTCCATAGAGGCGTCAGGTTCGAGCTTTGAGCACAGTGGTCATGTTCCGATATAGACTATGAGCACTGGACAGCAATGCGTTCCGATATATAATAGGCTTTCAGTGCACCGTGACAGTGACAGAGAGAAACTTGTGGGCTTACTGCTCGCCGAAAATAAGACACAATTATACTAATAAGCATTTATTCACATTAAAAACAAACGAAAGGTTGGAATTCTAGAACGTAACGTCCGGTAACGACTAACTTATATTATCTGACATCTGACATCCGACAGGGCATATATTATATCTGTGGACATATGTCATAGATAGCTGTGGCGACCTCTCTGGTTGACAGATTCGCCACAGGGCTCCCCCCCAGTGAAGATCCCGCTGGTTGTGAACGGATTTTTATCTTGACATATGTTGAGTCGGGGGCGACCAGCATACGAATGTTCTTCCAAAACTTGATGGAATGCTGGAATGTACGCTGGCTTAAGTCGATCCACGGAAATGCGTTGCGGAACGTTCTGGACTTCTATTGTCAGGAACTTATCATGTCGCTCGAGGACCTTAAATGGGCCACTATACGGGGGTGTAAGTGGGGGCTTAACTTTGTCCGTTCGGACAAATACATGCGTCGTTGTTCGAAGATCAGGGTGGACGTACGCAGCACGCGTCGAATGGTTGCTCGTTGGCACTGGTCTCAGTGCTCCCATAGCTTCGCGGAGCCTTCGGACAAATTGGTGTTCATCGGTCACAGCGGCGCTTGGAACGAGCAATTGTCCGGGGAGTCGGGCAGGCATACCATAAACCAATTCGGAGGCCGTGCACAAGATGTCCTGTTTGAAGGTGTTTCGTAGACTCAGCATAACCAAAGGCAATGCTTCAGGCCAGGGCATCTCGTCAGCGGCGATGAGAGCGGCTTTTAGGGTACGATGGAAGCGCTCTATACACCCATTCGATTGTGGGTGGTAGGCAGTTGTTTTTACGTGTTGAACCCCTAGTATAGCGTTTAATTGACGGAACAATTGGCTTTCGAATTGCCTCCCTCGGTCGGTAGTTATTGTAACCGGCACGCCAAGCGCGAAATCCATCCCTCAATGAGTTTGCCTGCTACCACTTCAGCCGTTATCTCTGAAATAGGGATAGCTTCTGGCCATCTCGTAAACCGATCGATGATTGTAAGGAGGTACCGAAAACCACGGCTCTCTGGTAGTGGTCCCACGATATCGACGTGGATGTGGGCAAATCGGTCATCGGGCATTCCCAATGGTACGACGGGGGTAACAGTATGGCGCCCGACCTTAGCGCGCTGACACTGAATACACTCTCGGGACCATTTCTTGATCTGGCGGTTCATATTATGCCAGACGAAACGTTCAGCAATCAACCGTAATGTGGCGGCGTATCCTGGATGAGATTGACTGTGGAACTTTAGGAATACGTTTCGCTGACAGGCGGCCAGCACATACACGCGTACGCGTCCGTTCTCGAGTGCACAATAAAGAGGTCGTCCACTTTCTGGTAGGACGATCTGTTGGAGGCGTAAGGAACTCGCAGGGTCATGTAAAACTTGTTGTAATCCTTCATCCGTAACTTGAGCTTCGGCCAACTGATTATAGTCGATAGTAACGGGTGCCGTAAGGGCATCCACAGCCGGTCGCGAGAGACAATCGGCCACAATATTCGTAGCGCCCTGGACATGTCGTATGTCTGTTGAAAACTGGCCAATAAACTCCAGCTGACGGATCTGTCGAGGCGATTGTCGGTCATGTCGCTGTTGGAACGCGTAGACCAGAGGTTTGTGGTCGGTAAATATAGTAAATTGCACGCCCTCTAGGAAATGGCGGAAATGATGTATGCCACTAAATACGGCGAGAAGCTCGCGGTCATATGTACTGTAATTTTTTTGGGTCGTAGACAGTTTTTGTGAAAAGAAGGCAATAGGCTGTAGGTGCTCTCCAACGAGTTGATGCAGGGCACCACCAATTGCGGTATTGGCATGAGTTCGGTTGCAGCGCCAGGGAGCCAGCGTCGATAGAAGTTGACCATTCCCACAAAGCGACGCAGCTGCCGGTATGTCGTGGGCTGTGGAAAGTCACGGATGGCGCTGACCTTTGCAGGCAAGGGTCGGATGCCAGTTGGGGAGATCGTAACGCCCAGGAAGTTGGCTTCACGGATTCGGAACTTGGACTTCTTTCGGTTCATTTGAAGTCCGTTTGCTTCTAGAATCTGGTGGACTATTGTTAGGTGCCGTTCATGTTCTGATTCTGTCTCCGAGGCTACCAGGATGTCGTCAATATAAATATAGACAAAGGGGCAGTCCCGGAAAAGGTAGTCGAGATACCGTTGCAGCGTTTGTGCGGCATTCCGTAAGCCGAAGGGCATTTTTAGGAATTCATACAAGCCAAAAGGCGTGGTTACAGCCGTTTTCTGCACGTCTCTCGGACGGACCGGGATCTGATAAAAGGCGCGTTCTAGATCGATAGTAGAGAAAATTTTCTTGCCGTGTAGCTGGTTCACAAAGTCCTGGATATGCGGCACTGGGTAACGGTCAGGCTTGGTGACGGCATTTAAACGGCGGAACTCTCCATAGACGCGCCATTGACCATTAGCCTTCTTTACCATATGGAGTGGGCTAGCCCAAGGCGATTTTGATGGTTGCACAATACCCGCTCGCATCAAGTCATTAAATTCGGCTCGTGCAACCTGTAGACGGTCGGGAGGAAGTCTGCGTGGCTTGGAAAATACCGGGGGGCCTTGAGTATCAATGTAGTGTTGGACTCCTCCTGAGTCGCTTGCTACGCCGGTTGGGCGATTGTAAGGGTGGGAAGTAGATAATCCCACTTCCAATGCTTTCACCCGTCGAGACACGCACGAAATACTATTTGGGACCTTTGGACTCACCAGGCGTCTATTTTTCATATCCACGGTGATGCCATGGTGTGAGAGGAAATCGGCACCCAGGATGGCAGTAGTTACGTCTGCGATTATGAAAGTCCAAATGACTGGTTGACTAAGCCCAAGGTTTAATGTCAGTTGTTTCTGCCCATACGTTTTTATACGGGATCCAGTAGCGGAATATAAGCACAAGTCGGCAGGTTGTGTAGCGGTAAAGATTCTTCGTGGAAGTACACTCAGGTCCGCTCTCGTATCGATAAGGAACCTAAGTTTGAGGGTTTCATCTATTACAAACAGGCGACGTGGTACATGGGGGGCAACGGTTGTCGCCACTACTGCGCCCCTGGTCGTTTTTTGGAAAGGTACAAGGGGATCTGCATCTTCTTGCTCGAGATCCAAATCTTCGGTGGTAATAACACTGTGTGGGGTTGTCCGTAGTTTGGGTTAATTGAGGCTTCTGAACCCTTTCTTCACTATTTAGTCTTCGGGAAAGGGCATCTACCCGGTCGCTAAGCTCCACTAGTAATGGATCTGCAGCAGGCTTTTTATCAACGGAAGTAACCGCGAGACCAGTATAACGGGTGTAGTTGTCGGCCTTCTTGGCCAAATCCTCAAGATCCCCATCCAGTATGGATATGACCCCCCGAACTTGGGGAGGCAACCGGTCGAGCCACAGGTTTCTTAGTACATGTGTACTAATATTTCTTGTAGCCAAAGCCTGCATCCGGTGGAGCAATTGAGTCGGCTTCAGATCGCCCAGGGTCATCTCCATGAGTCGGCGGACTTTCTCATCTTCGCTGGTGCCGTACCTTTCTAGGAGTCTCGCTTTTAGGGTTTCATAAGCGGTGTTTATAGGAGGGTTTCTTAATAAATCGGCCGCCTCCAGTAAGACTTCGCTGTTTAGACTGGCTACAGTATGGTCGAATTTGCAGCTGTCCGATGTGATTCTTGCCTGTCTGAACTGTGCTTCAAGTCGAAGGAACCACAGTTCCGGTTCCGAGCGCCAAAATTCAGGGGCCTTAATACCAACTCGCGCGATCACGGTCTGTTCATCAGTCTGAGGTGTGGTTGTCTCGGTCGATTCCGAAGTAGACATACTGTCGTTGTCGGTCGTTTGCTACGAATTTGACAAACCACTCGCGGAAAAACACGTCGCGTTCCCGAATGTTAAACTGTGTTAAACACGTGGTCGCATAACCAAGACTTAGACGATAGTACGTCGCACTCACGCACGTCTCGGGGTCACCACTGTGGGCTTACTGCTCGCGGCAAATAAGACACAATTGATAAATAAGACACAATTATACTAATAAGCATTTATTCACATTAAAAACAAACGAAAGGTTGGAATTCTAGAACGTAACGCCGGTAACGACTAACTTATATTATCTGACATCTGACATCCGACAGGGCATATATTATATCTATGGACATATGTCATAGATAGCTGTGGCGACCTCTCTGGTTGACAGATTCGTCACAAACTAATTGCCACCATCTTTGTACTGGGAGCATATACACTCTATTAGTGATGACGTCAGCCCGCCATTTTTGTTGAGGTAGATCACGGTCAGGGATCCAAACAAAGCAGAGGTACGTGTATTTGCTTACGGCGGAAATTTTGTGTGCGAGTTTGTGGACTTTTTACAGTGTTGTTGGACATTTTAAAGCATTTTTGTGAAAGTTCATAAGTTATAGGCTAAGTGCTGTTAGTATTGCTTGGCATTTTATTCAAAAGAAAAAACTATACAGAATAAATGTAATAAACATAACCTATAAGAGTGCGTACTCCTAACTTATCAAACTGTTTTTAACTAATAAAATCCACTTTTTCCTATGTAAACTAGACTTTTATTTTACCTAATCGATGGAAATTATTTTGAAAATCCTCCGTGGGTCAGGTCAGAGCAGTTTACCTCCGGCAGTGTTAGATTTAATGCAATCAGTCAGACGAACATTAATTACATGTGATAAAGAACAAAAATTACTGTTCTGTAAATAATATAGTTTACGTAAAGTACTCACCGGGGGTCCTCTGCCCCCTCACAATACTCATATGTCAGGAACGTGATATCCAGTTATCATATCGACATTAACTAGGTTTTAAAGTTAAATATTACGTATTTTACATATTATCGTGGTTATCTTCAACTACTGGCTAGAGTCACCTGAAAAAGTAGAGGCTTCCCCGGACGCCTGTACATGGCATCCCAATGCATCGTAACCCGATTAACCCTTTTACTGATCATTTAAATCTCTGTACACATTATTAACCTGCATACTACACAACTTACTTCTTTGAATCACATGTCACCACTGTGGCACTGTGTACTCGTATGTTTTAGTACTCTCTCCCTTTCTCACACCCCGCAATAGTGTGAACATTCTTTTATAAACAAAACAAGAACAACTCTGTGACTCAATAATAAACAAACGCAGCTATAAATATCAATTCTATCGAATAAGGTTTTGTATTATTTTGCTTAATAAACCGTAAAATACATTATATGAAGGATAAAACATTTTTTAAAAAGATCAAACGTTACACCTAAGATTTTCATTCTTCGGAAATTTGAAGAATTGGCAGGTTTCTCTTTGATTGTAATGGTAATAACCAGGCGCCCAACACATCACATCACCATGTTATAGGTTATGTTCACTAAAATTTCTCGATGAAAGTAGTCTGTATTGCAGAAAATGTTACGTAATACTTACAGTACTTAATTTAACTTACATGAACTTTCATACAAATGCTTCCAAATGTTCAGCAACGCTCAAAAAAATCGAAAAATTCACCCTACAAGTTTCGCCCATAAGCTAATACACGGACCGATGTTTTGTTTGGATCCCGCAAAAATGACCTTGATCGCGTGACGTCACACTAATAGAGCGTATTACGGGCATGTTCCGATATAGACTGTGAGCACTGGACAGTAATGCCAGTATACTGAAATGCGTTCCGATATAGGCTTCCAGTGCACCGTGACAGTGACAGAAAGAAACTAATGACGTCATATTTGCCACCATCTTTGTACTGGGAGCGTATTACCTCTGGGAGGTAAGGCGCTTCCAGTAGTTTCCATTAGATAAAAATGGCAGACATAGCAAGAACACAGACCACACCACAACATGGACCAATATTTTTCTTTAAAACTTATAAAAAGCTACAATTCATTAAAAGGTTTAAAATGAAAGAAATTGAAACATTCTTATTGCTCTGTTTTACGGTTTTTGTAATTTGTTTGTTACTTAAACCACTAAACACCGTTTTTACTTAAACTTATTCTAAAGGCGGACCTGTTCAATCATGTAAGAGAAGGAACTTTTAATCATTCTTTTACATTGTGTTCAATCCACTAGGTCTGGATGAATTAGAAAATTGTGAAAAACTGAAATAGAAATTTTGAAGTGATATTTACTCTTAAGGTTTCTCTGCAAAAATATGCATATTATTATTTTAACTTTTTAATATTAATTAGCATGCATATACCTAAGCACAACATATACTATTAACTGTAGTTTTGGTCGGTTCTTTATGAAACATTTTTTGAATAGAAGAAAATAAAATAAATAAACCACTTTTAAATTTTTCAAAACGAGTATTTATTTAACTCTACAATTATTTCGGTATTATAATACCTTTCTCAAGAGTAACAGGATTTAGGTATAAATAGATGATAAGCACCGCATTAAATTTAGTAAAATCCTGTTACTCTTGAGAAATTGTAGATTTAAATAAATACTCCTTTTTGAAACATTTAAAAGTGGTTTATTTATTTTTTTTCTTCTAAGCACAACATATTGGTCACTAGGAACGTTTTCTTGTTAGTAATTTTCATTAGTTAAGATCATGAAATTTTATTAGGTACCTATACCGTTATAAACATTTTTTTATTCTCAAATAGTTTAAAAGATTTATTTGCCAAAAATTGCAATATTTATGCCACATTAAATGTTAATATCGTGCATCAATACATCTAGCGCCTCTATCGGATAGTGTCTTAATTATTTTTGACAAAAGTACTGAAACAGTACTGAAATACGTTCCAATATATAACAGCCAGTAGCAGATTCAGTACAAAAATCTAAACAGGAACGGAATTTACAGTATACTGTGTGACGTAACGTGTCTCAGTGCTCACAGTGTATATCGGAACACGGTTACAGTATACTGTGTGACGTAACGTGTGACAGTGCTCACAGTGTATATCGGAACGCGGTCAGAAATGCCTTCCGATATAGGCTTCCAGTGATCCGTGACAGTGGGCATGTTCCGATATAGACCGTGTTCCGATATACACTGTGAGCACTGTGACACGTTACGTCACACAGTATACTGTAATCACCGTTCCAGTTTAGATTTTTCTACTTCTTACTAAATTTAATGCGGTGCTTATCATCTATTTATACCTTATCAACTATTTATACTTAAATCCTGTTACTCTTGAGAAAGGTATTATAATACCGAAATAATTGTAGAGTTAAATAAATACTCGTTTTGAAACATTTAAAAGTGGTTTATTTATTTTATTTTCTTCTATTCAAAAAATGTTTCATACAGAACCGACCAAAAATACTGTTAATAGTACATGTTGTGCTTAGGTATATGCTAATTAATGTCAAAATAAGAATATGC
Organism: Agrilus cyanescens; assembly: GCA_947389935.1. Classification (NCBI taxonomy): domain Eukaryota; kingdom Metazoa; phylum Arthropoda; class Insecta; order Coleoptera; family Buprestidae; genus Agrilus; species Agrilus cyanescens. The sequence continues at coordinate 13,458,309 of OX376709.1, read as the reverse complement.
ATATTTTTTGCAGAGAAACGTTAAGTGTAAGAATCACTTATTAAAATTACTATTTCAATTTTTCACAATTTTCTAATTCATCCAGACCTAGTGTATTGAACACAATGTAAAAGAATGATGAAAAGTTCCTTCTCTTACATGATTGAACAGGTCTTCTATCTGCTTTAAGAATAAGTTTAAGTAAAAACGGTGTTTAGTGGTTTAAATAACAAACAAATTACAAAAACCGTAAAACAGAGCAATAAGAATGTTTCAATTTCTTTCATTTTAAACCTTTTAATGAACTGTAGCTTTTTATAAGTTTGAAGAAAAATATTGGTCCATGTTGTGGTGTGGTCTGTGTTCTTGCCATATTTGCCATTTTGATTTTTATCTAGTGGAAACTACTGGAGCGTCTTACCTACCAGAGGTAATATGCTCCCAGTACAAAGATGGTGGCAAATATGACGTCATTAGTTTCTCTCTGTCACTGTCACGGTGCACTGGAAGCCTATTATATATAGGAACGCATTTCTGTATACTGGCATTGCTGTCCAGTGCTCACAGTAGGCTTACAGTCTATATCGGAACATGCCCTCTGTATACTGGCATTACTGTCCAGTGCTCAGAGTCTATATCGGTACATGCCCACGGTCTGTATATCGGAACACTGTCAATATTATTGCTGATGTTCTCCGCGTGTTGATGTTGCAGATTAGTAAAAAATGAATTCCCACAAATGCCTACTTAGTTTACTACCCTTAGAACTGAAACTTAAAATTTGTTCCTTTATGAATACGTACGATATTTTAGAATTGTCTAGAGCATTGCCTGATTTTGAGTTTTGCACGTTTGAAAAGAAATTAAGCAGGTATATTTATAAACTACATCCCCTCTTATTTTCTATGTATTATTTTTGGTTATTGTAGATTTGCAAATCTTTATAAAGAATATAGAATAAAGGTACAGGACTTAGCTGTTATATGTAAAGGTCTGAGAGGAGAATTTATAACATACTTAAATATAAATTGTGTATACTGGATTCCTTTAGCAGAAATCAAAAGATGTGTAGCTAATCTCACATCACTAGAGTGTTTTTATGCAGTTGATACAAAACTGAGTTTAACCAGTAGTAGTTGCTTCCATCACCTTTTAAATGTGAGTACGGAACAGTATTGTGTAGAGTGTGATTCACTTTGTATAAAAATGAGATGTTGTAATAATCATTTTTAAAGACAGTAAATGTACGATTGCTGTTAGTTCTGAAAATGTTGTCTTGAATATTTGCTATTTTAAGTTTATTGTCAAATGTTCAAATTACCTACCAAAGCTAGTCTAATAAACTAAGTTAGCTTAATGTTTGCTAAACAAAAAAAGCACAGTTTCAATCAGAATTATCTAGGGCCTAACAAATGCAAAGCTATCATGCTAAACATTACACTAAATCATTCAATTTTCAGTATATAAAACAATGTAGTTTAATACATATCACAAATCTGGATCATAAATTAATTTAAAATCAATGTGCTTCATTATATGTTTAAAAAGCGCATATGTGAAATATTCTATACTTGAAATACCTACAGATATTGCAGGAAGTGAAAGAATACTTAAAAATAAAAAATTAAGTGCAGGTGTTTGAAGGTCTAAAAGTTCACTATTTTCAAGAAAACTAAAAATAGGCAAAATCCAAACCGATCCTGTCTTAAAAATACTCCATGCAATCACTGTATTTGATCAGCTAGTACAGTTCTCCGGTAGATATTGCGCGGTTGTCAATCTTAGGATACTTGTAATTTTATTGGATTATTAACCATCCCAACTGGAGCAACAAAAGTCTAATACTATTATTCACACATTCATAAAACATCCTTACAATTCTTAAAGAAAATTTATCCGGGCTGATGGGCCGTGGTCCAGTGGAATTACTAATAAATAATAAACGCCGGCCGTGAAAGCCTACTATCCTTACAATTATTTGAAAGGTTTAAAATGATAGAAATTGAGACATATCCCAGGATTTTCTTACACTTTCAGTTAAAACAAAGTTTAGACCGGAAGTATTAATTTCTAAAATGGCATTTACCTCTTCAAAATGTTTTGTTTTTCGCAAAAAGTTATACATTTCTACTTGTGAGAAGTAAAATTCGCACAAAACAGACATGTATGTAAAAATTTGCGCTAGGTCCACATTCTCAGGTCCTATTTAGGAATGAAATGAAATCTAGTTGACTTACAGAATAAAATAAATATTTTAATAAAAGTAATTTCTTCAAAACTAAAATTTGATAGGATATGGCTCAATTTTTTGTGTTAACTTAGGATGAAGTAATTGGTAACTATTAATCAAAGTTGCTTTTAAATTTCTTAAAAATTGAACCAAATCGTTTCAGATTTTACTCCTGAAAAATGTTTTTTATTGTTTATTTTATTCTGTAAGCCATAACTCGATTTCATTTTGTTCCCAAATAGGACGTGGTACAATGTTGTGGTTTCAGATACTATAGATCTAGTAACTTAGTACTTATTTTTGTCGATGATAGCTTTAGTTGAGCAACACAACCATAAATAGCAAGCCACCTGTGACAAACGCTATAAAATCCAGGTACTGCAATGTCCAAGAAGATCGCTTTTTTAATTAACAAAATTACTAGTTGAACCGACTACCTTATAGCACGATTACATTACAGGCATATATACCAGAATACAACAAAATGCTCTGTTTTGCTGAAATCACCAGACGCGGGTCTCGATTTCGAGCTTGTTAGATCTTGTCAGCGTAGCTTAGGAAGTTTTAAGGGAATACTGATCAACCAGTCTTTTCTCCAGAGGTGGTTGTATATACAATCACAGATAACAAGAGAGGGTTATCTGTTGCAAATGCTATAAAATCTCTATCAAGTTTTACTTTTTTAATTACGGATATTACAAAGTCGAACCGACCTCCTATAGCTCGAAAGCACCGAAATAAAACCAAATGTGTTCTCACTCAGTATTCTGTTAAAAACACAGATACGGTTGAACAAGTAATTTCCTTAATTAAAAAACGAAATCATTTGTACATCACACTATTTTATAGTTTTTCCATAGCTCCCTTGCTATTTGTGGTTGTATATTAATCTACTTCTGTATATAGGAGACTTTGGTTGGTCGGTATTCTATTGGTATTTTCATTGGCACGCTGATGAGAGCTAACAAGTTTAAAATCGTAATCTGTGCCTGGTGGTTTCGACATATAAATTTGATCAAGAATATTTTTTTTTGTCTCTCAGACACTTGAACCACTACATATCGATTTGTTTGTCAAGACAGCTATAATTCAAAATGGCGTATCGAATTTAGGTTGCAGTTTTTTTTTCTCTAGTGGCTGGAGTAGGTATCTGTTTTTTGCGATAGTTACCAAATCGTCGACCTAGTATTCCCTAGCTTTTCATCGTTTTGTTATAAATCATCAGTTTTGGAATTCATGATCTACAGATATTCGCTCTTGCACTTCATTGGATTATTTCTGATAGTTTTGTGATCAGTTCGATTAAGTGTGTTACTTAGTCCCTTTTGTTCGAATTTATTATACAGATAAATTTTTCGCATTACCCATTCGCACGTGGAGTAGCAACTACATCTAAGTCTTATGTTATGTTCCAAAACTGTCTTAATGTTTTTGAAGTCACTACTCTATTAGGATTCTTTTTTGGGCTCTAAATACAACATGTATTATATCTACAATTGAATTACACTGGTACTGCGTCTTCATGCTTTGCATACGTTTGAGATACATTAAATTCCCTATAAAATCAAAGTCTGAGCAGTTGCATTTACTTGGTTGAGTCAGACTGCGATCATTTGGCCCTTTTCTAAATATAAAAAGATGGCGACGTTTACGTGACAGTATGTACCAAGGAAGTTCTTCGTCAGAACTTTAAGAAGTAATAATCGGAATTGAATTTCAAAAATTCGCTTTCGTAGTAATCTGATATGAACTTTTTATCTAAAATATTTTCAAGTAAATTTCACTTTCGGTTGTACCCGAAATGGGCACTAACTTTGTTATTTTAAATGAAGCACCCTGTATTTTATCATACCATTAAATTTTTTATTTAATTGAAAGGTAAGTTTCATAGCATGAACATACCCGAATACTCCACCGTTTAGGAAATAAACGACCATTTTCAATTTTTTTTAAAAAGCAGAGTTTCAAAAATGTTTTTATAGCGTCAATAATAATGCTTATTATTTAACCAAATTTTTACTGTACGTCAACTATTGAATGATGTTTAATACCATATAAAAGATATTTTCAAAAATTATACAGGGTGTTCAAACACTTAAACTGAATATTGGAAACTTCAGACAACAAAAACTTTCTTATTTTAAATGAAACACCCTCTATATTTTTCCATATTCGAAAGCAGAATTCAATGCCGAATCGTTTGATATGTAGGTACCCTATACTTATCATTTACCATTAAAGAAATATGACTAATTTTTGTAAATGATGATCAAATTTAATGATTTTTAAATTTTAAGTCGGCCATGCATTGAATTGTCATTTCAATTGTTGAACGTTTTTCCATTATTTAGCAGTATTCGTGGCATAAACTTACTTTTTTGATGGTGTGTGTGTTCTTTCTGAATCACAAAAGAAAAAAGATTAAGTTAATTTACATACATAGGAAATGTGACAAAATTGTTGCTCTAACATGTCGTTTGTTAAACGAAAAATATCGTAACAAACCAAATATGATAGGAAATATGTTTTGAAAAGTAGAATGTAAATTAAATAAAATTAAATTCAAATAGGAATATAAAACTAATTAAATTTAAAGGAATAAGAAACATAGTTCTTCGAATGTGTTCTATATGGTTGCCGTTATTTTCCATACATTTTTCGAATTTTTCTTTCCACTTCAACTGCTGCTGCAGCCCTGATATCCTGGGGGTTTATTTCTACAAATGATTCTCGCACCCCCCTTTTTAATTATTGTATGGTATCAACTGGACGGTCGTAAACTTTCCCCTTAATAAAACCCCATAAGTTAAAATCAACTGCCCATTTTTTCCAATCCGTTGATGGCGAAACATTACCTCCAAATCCAAATAGTCGGTAACTGCCCTCGCAGTATGTGCACCAGCACCATGCAGTTGATACCAACCACTTCCGAAAACTGTTAGTGGCAGATTGTCCAAGAATTTCTTCAGTACTCCATTAAGTAACTGCACGTACCGTTCATTATTGTTCATCAAAAGAGCAAAAACGTTACAACTGAGTTTGTTCTGATAATTTCTGTCTCTAGTTAAATGCGGATTTTCCTGGGTCCAATAGTGTAAATTTCTTCTATTAATAGTTCCCTCTTGTAAATTTTGATTCATCCGTCCAAATAATTTTTGGAAGAAAGCTCGGGTTTTCATTTATTTTGTTTACAAATATTTGACAAAATTCTATTCTTCTTGCCGAGTCTCCTGGTCGAAATGATTGTACAGGGTGGGCCAAATTGGACACTTTTAAAGGCAAAGTATACTTTAGCCGGTGTCTGAAGCTCAATTTTTATGAGAAATTAATTGGTGCAAACGTGTCTATTTATCTGTAACCGTTTCAGAGATATAGGGTGTTTTTAGAAAATGTACGTTTTCGAAAAACCTATAAATTTGTTCCTAGCGAAAATTTTTTATTTCTGTAGAAACATTCCCAAAACATTCTTTTACGTAGAATCCAGCGGTGTTAGGTGAATTGTTGTAAAGTGAATAGTTTAGCATTGAACAATATAAACAGTCATTTTTTAAATGGAACACCCTGTGTATTTTAACAAATTATCTTCAAAATACAGCACTTTATGGATTTCGTTTTGCTTAATTCCGACAAGTAGACTGTGGAATTAAACCACATACAAAAAAATATCGTTAAAATAATAGCAGAGTAGTTGCTGATTTGACGTTGATAAATTGTTATACTAAATGTAAATGTAAATATTAAATAGCAGCAACTACTCTGCTATTATTTTAATGATGTTTTTTTGTATCTGGTTTGATTCCACGGCCTGCTTGTCGAAATTAAGCAATACGCAATCTATAAGTGCTGTATTTTTAAGATAATTTGAAAAAAATATCAAATATTAAAATATGCAGGGTGTTCCATTTAAAAAATGACTGTTTATGTTGTTTACAGCTAAACTATCGACTTTATAACAATTCACCGAGCAGTTCCATGTACTGGCCTAGTCATGGGTCGCCTATATTGCTTAATCTCGCACTATAAGGCTATTGTAGGGTTTTATTCCCCTACGGGACGCCTTCCATGCCGATAACCCCGCAGTTTTACCGACACAGTCAGCCACTGCCGTATACAGCAGGTCAAGAGGAGACACCCTCTATCTGTAACTAGTATTCTGTACCTCTACCCCGAGGAATATCTAGCTAGATCCACGGTGGGGAGCTTCCAACCTACAACGCAGCATAGGCGCCCACCAAAATGTCACTCACAATTTATATACACATGATATTAATGATAATAATCAATTAAACAATCAATATAACCATTCCTTCGCTTCATCTAATATAGAGTTACTCAATCATTTAAATACCCATTCGGGTCGGTTTGAGCACTAACTCAAAAATCTAACTAGCATATTACCTTTACCAATAATACCGTCCTCTCGCACTGCCACGTCAACTCTTCACTCCGACCTGTCGGTGCGTTCTCCCACACTCTCCTTGGTTCAAAAACAAACAACGTTCAGACAAAATATAAACATGCGTAATCTAATAGTTAGCTCGAGCTCTCTACTACAATTCGGCCAACCTGCAAGTTCTTGGTCCATCAAGAATGAAATACAATTTTTGGTGACAAACTTGTATACTAAGTAAATGGTAATATATATAAACTAGTATTAAAAAAAAAATGGTATTGAGTAATTAATAGTATGAATGTAAACTAATATGGTAAAAAAAAGGACACAAAAATAAATCTCAAATACAATAGCTAATAGAACATTTAAAATTATTCTGTTTCTGATGTGGTACTGTCAAAACAGGGTACACCATCACTACCACTAGCACTATCAGTGCTATCAGATACTCCACCGGGAGGATATCCACGGTTTCATGCAATCGACACTGATCACGTTCTTATAAGGAGCACGCGCGCTTCGCGTAGATTTAAGCATGTCTTTTACCACATAACGATCTCGGCCTAAAACTTTCTTCACCATCATGGGCCCGATGTACCGAGGCGGTAGCATTCTGCTAGAACCATTTCCGGGAAAGTTTTTAGCACTCAATTAATATCAAGTCCTTTACCTCATACTTCTTTGCTTTCTTTCGAACGTCGTCAAAAGCAGGCTTGTTTTTCTTTTAGTCATCTTTTAGTTTTTGTGTTACTTTTGATCTTAGCTCCTCTAGATCTTCTCGAACTTCAGGCTCTATCTGGATTTCTGTCTGCATCAAGGAAATTTCAGGAGTTTTTGGTCTATATCCCATTAAAATTTCATTTGGTGTCTTCTTCGTAACTCTGTGGGTGGTATTATTTACGGCAAACTGAAGTTTGGGTAACTCTAAGTCCCAATTCTCATTCTTACTCAAATCAATGAGACTTGCCAGAAGTGTTCTATTTAACCTCTCCACCTGTCCATAAGCGCGAGGTATCGCTACAACATTTAATATCTGCACGGTACCATGTTCGTTACAGAAATGGTATATTTAGTAAATGCGTCTATTACTACCAGTAAATGCTCGTTTTTCCTTGGAGTTTTGTCTAGTGGTCCCAGATGATCAAGATGTATGGTGTGGAAAGGAACAGGTACCTTTTCAGTCCATAATAATAAATCAACAGAACGACTTGTGTTGAAATCTGAAATCGCTAAACAGATGTCTGACGGAGTGGAAAAGTTTTCGGTATTAAATGAGACGATAGGCAAATTTGAAATTACACGTTCTGTGATAAAACAGGTGGAGGGCATTATAAATTTGGAATATGACGGAGGGGAAAGGTTTTCGGTATTGAATGAGACGATAGGCAAATTTGAAGTATCACGTTCTGTGATAAAACAGGTAGAAGGAATTTTAAATTTGGAATCTGACGACTTGATGTATATTTCGACTGACTTCGAAATTTTGGTGCATGTGTAATTAATCCCTATTGATTATTTTCAGTAAAAGGACACAGTGGTGTTGAAAGTATATATTTTGAAAGATATGAAAAATATAACATGAGATCTGTACAAAATCCCGAGAATGACTAACTACTAACAAAGAGCTTTATGCAAACATGTTCGCACAAACATACGAATATACTAAGGTAGACAAAACACCAAAACAACAAACAAATATGCGATATATCGACAATTAGAATGCTAACAAAAGTTACGAATATAACTTAATGCTCCAACTTATTCGTAATTTGTTACAATTTGCAATTTATTAATTATATTTTCAAACAAATTCAAATTGAGTGGTTTTGTCAAAAAGTCGACTAGCTGGTTTTTAGATTCTACAAATTCTATTGTAATGTTGACTTTTTCACATTCATCACGAACAAAATGATATTTTACGTCAATGTGTTTTGTTCTTCTGTGAAATTCGGATTTGATTTCAGACTGATTGTCTACGAAGATCCGAACAGATCCCGGGTCTGAATCCAATCATCCAACAGGTGTTTCAGCCATAAAGCTTCCTTCACGGCCAAACTCAAAGCCATATACACTGCTTCTGTTGTTGGTTGTGCCACAACAGTCTGCTTTAGGCTGGACCAAGTTACGGGAGATCCAAACAATGTGAAAATGTAGCCACTTGTCTATTTGTATAATCGGCATTGGAATATCCTTCTAATTTAAACGGTTGGGATTTTTGATACATCAATTTATGATTAAGTGTGTGTTTCAAATAACGAAGTATACGCTTAACCGCTTTGAAATGAGTCTCCTTTCATCCATTTATAAATCGGCTTAGCAAATCTCTGGTCGACTTCAGTTGATAAAAAAAGTAGTGAACCTACCGCTTCAAGGTATAGTTGATTTTTGACTTCACTTTTATCATTCACTGCCGCCTGAAGATGTAGCTCTGTCTCAGCAGGTGTTGATGTTGATTTTACCTCTGACATATTGAATTTGTCTAGAATTGGCCTTATGTACGGTATCTGATGTGTAGTTATCGCAGTATAGTTTGTCTAAACTTTTAGTGCGGTTATGACTTAATTATCATTTAACTTTTATGGGATCCTACCTGGAAACAGTTATAAAACGTGATTGACAGGCGAACCTTTTCGGACAAATTCTTCATCTGCACGTGCCATCTTTCAATGAAAGTTGCCCATTTCTATTTGAAGGCTTTCTTGAAGCAGGGCTGTATTTGAAAAATGTATTAAGTAGAATTACACCTTTAGTTTTGCAATTCGAAACAAAATGCAATATATTTTATCATGCTGATGATTTTATTTACAATTACCTAAGTTGAATAAATTTAGAAGTAGGTAGCGATACCAATACACAAATTGTTTTTTTTTATCAAAACGCTAAATAAAACATAACTGCAATGTTTAATAAGTAATTTGTAGCGCCAACATAGAAGAAAATATGTACATAATATTAAACACTTTTTATTCGCTTAAGTAAAAGTCACTTTCATCTGAGGATTCACTATTTAAGGGTATATTTAAATCGTTTGAACCATAACAAAATCTGTAATTGTTTTCTATTTCAATAACATGTTGAACACACTCGTTCCAACTTAAGGAAGAAACATTTCGTACTTCTTGTTTTACTAAATTTATTGTTGCAACACTAAAATTCGTATTTTTTCGCCGAATATTATTTTTAATTTGAGCCCAAACCAATTCGATGGGGTTAAATATGCAATGGTAAGGAGGCAAACGAACGACCGTATGTCCATTATCGCGAGCTAATTCATCAATTTTATAGGATTTTGGAATATCTTTAGTCTGCAAAACCTCTAAAAGTTGTTTTCTAGTATATGAAGCTTCGTAATACATTTCATTGCTCATTAAAAAATCTTTTATTTCTTGTTTATTAGACGAACTATTGGGAATCTTTTGCGTTTGTGTACAATGGTATCTGGCATTGTCAAGTACAATCACACTGTTTGGTGGCACATGAGGTATTAACTGTTCTTCAAACCACTTTTCAAAAAGTTCACCGGTCATGTTGTGATGATAATCTAAATTCGCTTCAGCGATATCTTTAGCGGAAAGACAGACTATACTAACATTGTCTTTTTCAATATTGGGTCCAACGAACTGTTCCGCGTTATCAACGGTAATTTCAAAATGTTTCTTTAGACTGTTCAGTATAGTTTCGATGGCGAGTTCTGATGACGAAAGCACAAGTCCGTCGTCAACGTATAATGCCAAGTATAGAACATCGTTTTCTAATTGTCAATTGAACACGCACTGTTCACTTTTAAGTTTCTTAAAAAGTCTACAAATATACGGTTCCATCCTCGCGACGCTTGTTTTAACCCGTATAAAGTTTTATTGAGTTTGCATACTTTTTCGGGACTGTTTCTATCTTCAAACCACTTCGGCTGATTCATATAGATGTCTTCTTCTAAGTTACCGTAAAGAAACGCTGTCTTTGTCAAAATGTTTTATTTCAAAGTTATTTTCAACGGTCAACGCGAGTAGCACACTAATGGAATCGTAGCGCACTACCGGTGGAAACGTTTCCTTGTAAACCATGCCTTTCTTCTGTAAAAACCCTTTCGCGACGAGTCGGGCTTTGTAACGCGTAAGTTTTTTTCTTCATTCTCTTGCTGAAATTTTAGTTCTTCAATTAAAGTAGCATCTGAGCTTATTACTATTCTTCTTTTGACTGGATCCCATAATCTATAAATCTTTGATTCACCATCAAATCCTACAAACATTAATTTCTTGCCTTTCGGACTCCATTTTTCTCTTAGTTTGTGGGGAATTGACGTATAGGCGGTAGAACCGAACACCCTACAACGTTGTACTTCTGGTTTTCGACCGAACCAATTTCGAACGCAGTAACTTCTTTTTCTTCTTCTTGCTTCACTGGTAATATTCTATTTAAGATGTACACCGGCTATGTTCGCGGCTTCTGACCAAAGTTCGATAGGAACGTTTCCATGAAGTAGCATCCAACGCGCACTTTCTACTATAGTTCGCATTTCTCTTTCGGAAATCCCATTTTGCTGCGGCGTATAAGGAGCCGAACATTTATGAATTATCTCACTGCTTTTAAGAAAATTTTCAAAATCGCTGTTGGTATATTCAGTTCCATTGTCCGTTCGTAAAACTTTTATTTTGTTGTTCGTTTGATTTTCAACAACCGCCTTGAACTCTTTGAATTTGTTGAAGATTTCAGATTTGTGTCTCATGAAATAGATAGCCTTGTAGTTAGAAGTATCATTCTTAAAATTTACAAAATAGCGAGAGCCCCTCGGTAACTCTTTGCTCGTTAACCCTTTGAGTCCTGAATTAAATATTTTTTTCCTTTTGCTTCCTAATCAAAAAGGGGCATTGAATAATATCAGTATTAACCAAAAATATTTAGAAAAAGAAAATTTATTCGTTAATTATTACAAAAAAATGTGGACCACTAGGAACCTAGCTAATTATAATAATTATACATTAAAATAGAAAGATGTATTGTATACAAATTATTGTTTGTGAAAAGAATAGAAACAGTTAGATTTATCAGTAAGACAAAGTCCCACCTGACAGGCAGAACAGTGCCATCGAGTGCGATGTGGCTTTGAGCGCGTGCTGCAGTTTGCACAGCGGACTTTATTGCCATGTATTGGCATATGGGCACATTTATCATTTCGTTTTTCAACCGGGACGTTTATTTTGAACCTGTTTACTGGCCTCTCAGTACTTCTTCTTCCTTTTGTGGCAGCTTGAGGGTCAGCCCCAACTAATCCACATGCGACAGCTAATCGAAAGTTCTTCAAATTAATATTGTTTGTGTTTGGAGTCCGATGTTGGTAAACAATATATGCATTGACTACACTCAAGTCAACGAAGTGCCATAATAAGCGATGCCACCACTTTTTAGATTTCCTGTTAACTTTGTAAAGAGATACCAACATATCTGATTTATCTACATAGCCCATGTGGGCATTGTAGTCTTTCACGAGTTGTATGCATGGAATTTGTTCATGTGTACCATCCTTTTTTTTCCTAGATACCGTCTGTGATATATAACCAGTTTCATCTGCTCGTTCCCAGATTTTATACCCTCTCTTGATGGGTTTCAAGGGCATATATTGTCGGAAACCAATGCGCCCTTTGAATTTCACCATGGATTCGTCAATGCTTTGAAATTCTCCTGGTTTGTAGCAGCTCAAATATGTTTCTGATAAAGCGTCTAGCATCGGTCGAATTTTATATAACTTATCGTAACCAGCTTCGCCCTTTTTGGGTTGTACGAAGTAGTCATTGATGTGGACGTTACTTAGTAACCAAATAAATCGGTCTCGAGACATTATAGTCGATATATACGGATCTCTAATTTCAAGTTTTGAGGACCAGTAGTCCTTATAACTTGGTTTTCTCGTAAGATCCATCAATAGATTTATGCCAAGAAACGCTTTCATTTCCGCAACAGTCGTCGAAATAAAGCGATCTCCATATTTTTGTGTGGCATAGAGATTAGTTTGAAAAACCATTTTTTCTATCAACTCTTGAGAGAAGAGACACAAAAACGTATCAGTTGGTGACTCTACATGCATTGGAAGGTTGGGACCAATATCTTCTTGGAACAAATCTGGAGCAGATAAATGGTTAGTACTCTTGGTCCAGACTATTTTTGTTTTTACGAAGTGAGATAAGGAAAGTTCATCTTCACTATCGAATGCGTCAGGTGTTGCATAAGGCTTAGGGATATCTATAACTGATTGATCGATAACTGAAGGGATTGCATCAGGCAAAACAAAATTTTCTTCAAGATCATCTACTGACGGAGCGTTTGAAATAACAGACTCAGTATCCGATGGAATTTCATCCAGCAAGGTAAATACATCATTTGAATCAAGGGACTGTACGTTAATATACTTGTTCTTCAATCCAGAAGTCAAGTAATACAAGGATATTAGGAAATTAAAAAAAAAAAAATGGAAATAACAAAAATTAAATGGAGTCCTTGCGGTTCCACCATGGAACCACACATATGTATGACCAAAAATGCACCGAAATAATAAAATACTAAACAAAACAACTCATACATTGTATTAAGAACATCATTAGGAACATATTTTGCAAATAAACTCACCTGACATTGTATATCCGACTGCACTATATCCCTCTGAAAATCACTCGCACTGTAGAAGTTAGAATTTAGATAGCATGCACGTCGAAAACTAAATATAAAAGAATGGCGCGCTGTCTGCCCAAGCGACAGCATTGCGCAATGCCATAACAGATGGCGTACGGTGCGTGTGGAAAATATGTGGTTCCAGTCAGCGTCTACTAGTACACTAGAAAATATTATTTTGATTTGTGGTTCCACAATGGAACCACAAGGACCAAAGGGTTAACTCACACACATCTGAATTATTTTTCGCCTGGCTTCTATTTCATTTTGTTATGTATGGTTTTATGTGGTTTTCTTGATTGTTTGATGGTTTCATCGTCGGTTATTTCTAGTCCATCTACCATTTTATTTCTAGCAATTTTTCTAAGCGAATTGAAATTTATATGGCCAAGTCTTTCGTGCCATATTTTCAATGATTCTTATCTTGCTTATCAGTTTTCCATCAGCTGTTAGAAATTTACAACGATTGATATATGCGTAATTTTTTGTTTTCTAAAACTCCTACTGAAAATCGGCTTTGTTTTAATTTCGGAATTTCGAGATCCTTCCATTGACCGTGAACCAGAACTTGAATTTCGGTATTGCCTGTGCTGGAATCGTCTTATAGTTTGCTATTTTTGCTAACAGCGGCTCCTTAAATTGTTTTATGTCAACAAACCAATCTCGCTTATGCTCGTATTCATAAACCGTACTTGAGACCGAGTCGATACTCAAGTCTGAGTCGGAGTTAATTTGCGTTTCATAAACCGACCTCAAGCTGAGCTTCTGTTGGCCAGTCAATCACATCACGAGAATGCTGCGGCGATCTCAAGGCAACGATTTTGTAGACTTGAGCAAGACCCAAGATCGTGTTTGACGGCGCGCGTATTAATATAACCTACAAAAGTTGTAACGGTTGTTTGACATTTTGGAGGCAATTGTTGGTGTTTGTGTCTACAAAAATGTTTGACGAGTTAAACGAGTTTTTAGAATACGTCGATGTTGTTCAAGAAGAAATAGAAGAACGTGTGCCAAGAAGATACATCCGAGATGCTGAGAACCCGCTTGAGTTTTTTAACGACGGCGAATTTCGTGCGAGATACCGCTTTAGCACAGAATGTGTCACATAAACCCTTCTACCTCTTGTTGATGCAGACCTGGAAAAGCCTGATAATCTTTTTAAATAAATGATAGGAACACACCTTAACTTTAAAATCAGTTGCTAAATTTGAGAGATGGGCAACCGATGTCTTCGATGTTTACAAAGTTGATATTAGGAAAGTGTTCCATCAACCACACTTTATTTTGTAATCCCTTAACATACACAACCGTTGACTCCATTATTATGGGATAAATAGTATCATAAATAGTAGAGTACGGAAAATCACCATTATCCCAATATAACCCATGCAAATTTCTGGTTAACCAACGATTTTGACTCCTATAACGAACAGGAAGAGCGTGCCACGGAAATGGTGGTTCAAATGTGAAATGATGAAGTGGTTCTTCCTTGAGCGCAACAACAGCTACCTCTTTGAAAACAAATCGATTCTCACTACACTGAAAACCTTGAACGTCTAGCATGAAAGTCATAGTGCTCACCGTTCACCATCGATAAAGAAAGTAAAGTGAGGAAGTGGTAATTGGGTTTTATACATGTTGAACCAAATTTGTAGAGGGATTGTAACGTATCAATCGGTCATGAATAATTAAACAGTAAGCTGCTGTTTTATCTGGTACATTCTGCTTTGTTTGAAATTCTAAACGAACATCGATACTACCAGATTTCACAATTTCATTTTGATAAGAACAGTCTACTATTACAAGAGGAGTAATCGTTAGAAATTCCTTAGGATCGAATAAGGGTTCACTTACATTACCGTAGTACGATTGTTGGAAGTTAACATACATTTCATATAAAACAGCAAATCTGGAAAGATCGAAATCTAAATTTAAATTATCATATGGGTACATAGTTGATCCTAAATGAACTTTAAAATTGGTTAAGTTGCAGTGATCGAAAACGCTCATATTTTTTGTAATATCATTACTTTTGTCGGTTTGAAAACCGGAAATAATGAACCGAGGTTTTTCTAATTGTGATGTAGTTTTCACAGTCCAGTTGTGAGAATGCGATTTATTAAGTAAGGGATATTCATGTAGTTCCCAACTACGAAACGAAAGTTCCATATATACATTGCGATCAACGTAACGTAATAATTTCAAACGTTCGGTATCAGCAACAGATACATGAGGAATTTTCCAACATATCTGATCCAAATGTATAATTACCTTTTCAACCGGTGTTGCTGAGCAATAGAGAGCATTATTATCAGTGCTGCTGCGAACTAGAACCAATTCTTGTCGTATGTTAAGTATTATTTTTCGAAAGTCTTCTCCAAATCCCAAAATCATACGAAGAGGAAGTAACCGTTTGCATCAATTAGTTTTTTGCTATGAAGGGCAACTCCTTGTACAGCGCCACTATTAATGAGACGTTTACTTACATTTTCATTATAAACGTGTAACCTTTCATTTTTGTAGTCATACAAGGATTACGGACTCGGTCAATAACTTTTCCACCCAATTCATATCGAATTTCATTAGAAAGGTATAAAATTCCATTATTTATAAAATTAGTACTGGTAGGTACAGTTCCATCTTTTTTCAACAAACGCCCTTCTATGTATACGAAACTAATTGATATAATGCGGTTGTTGGACACTTGGTGAAACATTTTGAAAATAACGAAATTATACAAAAACACTTGGTGGTTTCACAAATTTATTAAAATCTTGACGACAGTCGTTTCGGCTGTTATGCCATTATCAAAAGAGTACGGAATAATACTAAATTTTAACATGAAAGGTCGAACTTAAATACTAAAATTTTT
The DNA here is from genome assembly GCA_947389935.1 of Agrilus cyanescens. Lineage (NCBI taxonomy): Eukaryota > Metazoa > Arthropoda > Insecta > Coleoptera > Buprestidae > Agrilus > Agrilus cyanescens. The sequence goes on along the minus strand of OX376709.1, from coordinate 13,442,175 downwards.
TATAAGATAGCTTTTAAAAGTGGGGATACATTAAAGTCGAGTTGGTCATTGGTTAGCAATTTCTTGTTTTTAAGGGCTTTATTAATTTCAAAAATTTCTAATAAGTTTAACAAATTGCCTTTTTTACTATTGTGGAGTAATTTAACATTATCGATATCTATATTATGATTATTTAAAATGCAATGTTCAGCGAAGCCAGTACAAGAGTTTTTTGTTAAAATTGATTTTTGGTGTTCTATGTTGTAAGGCTCTGCCTGTTTGTCCAATGTAAATTGCTTGGCAATTTTTACAGTTAACTTGATAGACACCACTTTTCTTTAATATATCTGTTTTTTCCTTATTATTAACCAAAAGTGCACTTAGATTTAATTTGTTAACCGAAATAGTTTTTATGCTGTATTTAGACAATCTACTGCTGATTCTACAAGTTAAATTAGGTATATAGTTAATGAAATGATACTGATTTTTCTCTTTTGTATTTGGTAAGGTATAGAAATTTTTCAAAATAAGTTTCTTTTGTTTTTTCCTTATTAAGGTGTCTATAAAATGTTCATCGTAGCCATTGTTTCTAGCTAGGGTTTTTAGAAATAGGACTTCTGAGTTGAAATTAATATTATTTAAAGGTAAAGTTAATAGCCTGTGTACGAAACAATGGAAAGAGCTGAGTTTGATATTTATAGATTGTTTCGAATTACAATGTGGAAGTGTGTCAGTATACGTAGGTTTACGGTAGATGTTAAATTCAATTTTATTCTTGTTCCTAGTGAGGGTTAAGTCCAAGAAATTTAAGGAGCCGGATTTTTCTATTTCATGTGTAAATTTAAATTCTTTGTATAGTGAGTTCAAATGATTTAAAAACAATTCAATTTGTCTTCCTGTACCTGACCAAATACACAAGATGTCATCGACATATCTCGTCCAAAACAAGACGTTTCGTATTGTAACGACTTTTCTAGTAGAACTTATTTATTTAACGGATATTTATTTTACAACTATTTATTTAACACTTAAACACTAACAGAATACTTAAACACTAATAATAATTCAACGACTTATTTATATCACAAGGAAAATGCGTATTTATATCACTCGGTATATCGTAGTTCGCTATTTATATTACTTGTTCGGAAGCTCACTGTGAACTGACTCTTACTGGCCACGTCAACAGGTATTTATACTGATTAGGAACAATCCAGAAAGTTCCAGAATGACATACTAGACTTTACTGGAGTGCTTATTGTGTTCGTCTAATTTATGGCCTTGTTTATCGTCATCAAAGCGCCGACCGACGCCGGCGTTCTTTGAGCTCCGCTTATCTGCTGTCGGTTCTCGTCGCCGTTATCGCTCGCTCTCGAACACATATACGCTCGCTACACTGCCCGCTCTCGCACACATACGCTCATTACAGTATAAGCGGATTTTGAGAATTAAATACTAGGTTTTCTACATGAGACATAAATATTTCACGAAACTGTTGCAAGGTAAGGTGTAAACGTCTTCATTTTCTATGGTGTCGTTGTTTTTGAAAGTTGAATTCGCATAAGGCTGATGAGTATGTTTATCAGCGTTAACAATAGCGTTGTCGAATACCGCTTTTTCGGTAACATTAAGCATTTCTGCAACCATTTTAACTTTTCGTTTCTTTCAATCGCAATCCCAAGGATTTAAGGAAGTGTTTATTGGAGGGTGTTATTCGCTTAAATGGTGTACGCGAAATAAACGTCTGCGAGCGCGGTATTTGTTTTATAGTGGTTGTCTTGTTTGAATATCTTTGGGTACAGTTATATCGCACAACCATGTTATACTTTTCGTAAGTGAAGCCTTACTGTAACACGCTTTACACGGAAATTAACAAGATTACCGTCTTGATCAACTATTTTAAGGGAAATGTAATCGATGACACGAGTGTTGATAGATAAATATGTAAGACTTGTAGGATTCTCAACAATTTTAAATCCGGGAGGTACATTGGGAAAGAATTGATGTAGTATATGTCCATCTTGTCCTTTAGCCCCACATTAGTATGTATATAGGAGTTAGATACAACGTTACACATATCGCGTTTACCTTGAAAATGTCAGCTACATGATCGCACACCTCTTGAAAGGTTGGAAGAAGCTTATTTTCAAAACCCAATATCCTTGCGGGAGAATCTGTCGGAGTAAAGACAACTTTTTTAGTGCTCTTTATACGACTTTTTAATGAAGTGTTATCTCCAGACAAGAGAATACAATCAATAGTACCTCCCAATTTCTCTTGAAGATAATCATTAATATCGTTGATTTCATAGGATCCTTCTGGAAGAACTGCGACTGGTTTCGTGGAACCTTCAAAATAGAACTTGTTGTTGTTTTCATCGATATTAGGAATACGCCTCAAAATTTAATAATGGTATTTGATATTCTTCATCATCGCTTAAAACAATCGGTGGACTTATTATTTGTAGCTCGGACTTTGTACTAGTCAAGGCGAATGTATAAGACATGTTTTCGTTTTAACGTTCTGTTTAATACAGAGAAATAAGTTTGATGTTTCCTTTTAAAAAAGGGTTTTCGTAATCCTTCGTAGGAATTGTAGAACTAAATGACCACAGTTAAAATTGGCGGGATTCTGGACACGATTATAGTTATAAGTGATGTAGTATCGGTACTATTCTAAGATGTAATTTTAAGACTAGGTAGAGCATATTATTTTAAGGTTTAGAATTAAGAACATACGGTATAGGGTCAGAGTTAGAAGAAGATGGAGAATAGCAGGTAGGCCGCTTTTGTCATCTCGGCGGACCTGCATAAAGTAGGGGCTCTGTTCGTGAGAGTTGTTCCGAAAGTCAGCGTGGATGGTTGTTCTTTGTTATTTCTTTTCCTGTAAATTTTGGTATTTATGTTAGTAGTTAGTCTTTCTTTTAATGAAACTTTTTATTCATCGACCGCTTTTGCAATTCACCGAGCATAATCCCACAGTGATAGCACAAGGTCCAGTAGATTGTAAATATTGAACTAGTTCTTTCGGTGGACAGAGATCACCAAAACTATCAAAGTAAATAGCTTTGCTGTTTCGTTTAACATACGCTGTCCAATGTGTGCCACTACCCGTGTCTAAATTAACGATTCCACATTTGCACCTTTTAACTTTTCTTGGCAATTCATTACGCTTGAAAATTCCACGGTGTTTGGTGTTGATAGCGTTTTATTTGAACGCTATAATGGATGTACTAAGTACCACATGAAATCAAACCACGTAATTTATGGTTTTAAACGTATAATCACTAATACTTTAATTTAAACGAATTTACTATAATTAAACTTAAAAATAACTCTTAAACCGAAAACTAAATATAAAGTGATTAAAATCGAAACGATATTGGATATGGTATTATGAAGAGAATGTTCTCTTCAGCGAGTCTATAGTAGAACTAAAAATGATTATTACAATCAACACACTTTCGAATACCAATGTTAACGTTACCACCCTCAGGTAGTCGGCCATTGTCCCAAAAGGAACGCAGCCGAGGGAAATTTGGCAATAAAATGTACGTGACGAATAGCACAAATTCCACACTATAAAATCCTTGGAAATGCCAACTTATAATAAACTCAAAGAAAGCGGCAAAACAGTCTATTTACCCAACACACGGAAATGTGGAATTTGTAAATGATGAATATAATTATACAAATCTAAATCTGTTAGAGGATAATTAGGCAGCTTCATGAAAAATTTGGTGTTTTTTTTTGTTGAAACGGTCTGAGGTATAAACCGGAGCCGTTACGATTAGATTGCACTGAAATATTTTTTCCTAGAGCAATGGCTTTCATGGAAGCATTATGACGCTTAGCTTCTTCTAGTTGCTGCTGCGCTGATTTAGCGTCTTTTACAGCGTTAGCTATACCAGCAGCACCACCAGAGAGAGCTCTAAGTGCCGATCATCCAGCAAAAATAGGAATTAGCGGTAGAAAACCGCCTGTTTTCGGAATAGGAATGATTCTAGGATATTTAGATTGCTTTCCAAGTTTCCGAATTTGATTTAACGCAATTTTAGCAGCATCCAACAAAGGGATCGGCTTATTTTTCTTAAGAGCAGTTTTTACTAGTTTACTAAACGGTAGAACTCCTCCTTTTCTTATTCGTTTTCTCTTATTTATTCTCTTAAACGGAATCGAACCACCTTTTTTATGGTGACGTTGTTGATGCCTTCCTTTATGTCCCATTCCAAGTTTCGTCTTAGCCTTCATAGCGGAAGCGATTGTTAAAGCTGCTAAACGTTCACCTATGGACGCGTCCGATGACTTCAGTCTTTGAAAAGATTGTTGCACTAAAACCTTGTTTGCTCTTCGACGTTGCCGAATGTCGGGCGAAATCGTGTATGCAATATCGTGTAACTTGCAATGTTCGTTAGAAAAACAGAGGGTGGACGACTGGTGCATGGATACAGGAGCGACTGAGCACATGTGCTGGGATAAAGAAATTTTTGAGAATAATGAAATGAAAATAGAAAGAAAAGTAAGAATTGGAAACGGTGAGAAACTGGAAGTAAAAGGAATAGGAAAAATCACATTATGGGCATTCAATGGTGAAAAACTGATAAAAACTACGTTATCCAATGTCTTGTATGTACCTGACAAAGGTTATCAATTGATCTCAGACAGTAAAAGATGCGAATTAGTAAATAAAAATGGCCAAGTACGAGCATTAGCTACACGGGAAAACAAATTATACAAAATGGAATTTGTGTTTGTAAATAATGGAACATATTTCCCTAGAACATGTATTGCAGAAGGTAGCTCAGTGTCAGAAGAAAGAGATGTCTTCTATAGCACGAATGAATATCTGTCTGAATGCAGAGCAGTAAAAACAATAGAATATTTAAGTGGCACTGCTGCCTGGCTCATCATAATTTCAAACATGTGAAAGATTTTTTTAAAAAGAAACCAGATTGATTTTATTGATGATGAGAATGGCTATGTCTGTGAAAAGTGTTTGGCCGGAAAACAACATCGGATTCCTTTTCAAGGCAGTGATTCGAGAGCAAGCAAGCCTTTAGAATTGGTTAATGCCGACGTATGCGGGCCAATGGAGTCTACGTCTCTAGGAGATGCACGCTACTTTTTGTTACTTAAAGACGATTACTCATTCTACCGATACATATACTTTATGAAGCATAAATCCGAAGCTAAACGAAATATTGGAAGATTCATTTCCCTAGCTGAAAGAGAAACTGGATGTAAAATGAAAATATTGAGAACCGATAACGGTTTAGAATTTATAAATCAAGAAGTGAAAGAAATGATAGAAACTCAACTCAACTCAACGCTCAGTGGTGTATACGCCAGAACAAAACGGGCGAGCTGAACGAGAAAATAGGACGTTAGTGGAAGCTGGTCGTTCAATGATTCAAGGTATGAGTAAAATATTTTGTGCAGAAGCATTAAATACTGCTAGTTACATATTAAATACAACAGGTACAAGTTCAGTGAAAGGTAAAACACCTTTTGAACTTTGGCACCAGAGGAGTCTAAAATCATATGATTTCAAAAATTTTGGATGAAAAGTTTCGGTCCATGTGCTTAAAGAAACCAGATTGAAATGGGACCCTAAAAATAAAACTGGAATTTTCCTAGGTTATAGTGAGGAGGTTAAAGGCTTTAGAATTTTCATACCGGAAAAAGAAAAGGTTGAAATTTTAAGAGACATTATATTTTTGCCAGAGCGCGACATGGAAAGCAAAGAAAAGGATACGGAAAATGCCAGAAAATAATTTTTTATTGAAAGTTTACCACTGACTGATACAGAAGTTTCAAGTTCAGAAGAGATAATAGATGATGAAGACTCAAAGGCTAAAAGTCATGTTGGTTCACATAAAGGCGAAGAAAACAACGAAACTAGGTACAATTTAGGGAAAAACATAAATAGACCTATAAGGTATAATGATTACGAAGTCGATTTTGAAACAAGTTTGATGACTGTTTGTGAAGAGAGTGATCCAAAAACCTACGACGAAGCGATGAAGAGTGATGAGGCAACAAAATGGAGAGAAGAAGCGATGAAGAGTAATGAGGCAACAAAATGGAGAGAATCTGTAGAAGCAGAGATAAGGGCATTAGAAGAGAACGAAACGTGGGTGAGTGTTCAAAATGCAAATGAAAATAAAGTTATTAAGTGTAAGTGGGTGTTTAAAAGAAAGTCGAAAGTGCAGTGCAGCACAAAGTGCGTTTAGTTGCAAGAGGATTTCCACAGACAAGTATTTTCTTTACAGACATTTACAGTCCAGTAGCAAAACTGCCTTCTATAAGGGTATTCTTAGCTCTTTGTAATAATTTAGGAATAACAATATACCAGATGGATGTCTGTAGCGCATTCTTAAATGGGGAAATTAAAAATGATGTGTATGTTTGCCTTCCAAAAGGCTTTAAAGATAAAGAAGGAAAAATAGTCAAGCTAAGAAAATCCTTATATGGGCTGAAAGATTCTCCTAAAAATTGGAATCTTAGATTTCATAAGCTAATGGTATCTTTTGTTCGTTCCGAATATGAATATTGCTTGTATGTTAAGATAATTGAAAGTTATAAGGTTTATATTTTAATTTATGTTGACGATTTGTTAATAGCAGGTACTGATGTGTTTCGTCTAAAGTGATTTGCTGTAGCATTAACCTTGATTTCTGGTTTCGTCATGTTTGTGGAGCCGTCATTCGCGGAATCAGATTCCGAAGTATTTTTAGCCTCCTATCATGCAACAGTAAATGATGTGTGCGCGCTTTACATACGCTGCAACCTTTTGCTTTACATGCGTTTGTCGTTTCCTCAAACAATCGCAAACAAGATTCTTATTCTTTACCTCCTTGATCCTATCGCCGATACTTAAACGCAAAAAATCCCCGCATTAGTTCTTTCCTTTTCTTATAATCTATACGACTAATTATCATAAGGACGAGAAAACCATCTCAAGAATCTACCTGAATCTGCATTACCTTCAATGGCTCTAAATTCGCAGAAATGTCGTTCACGAACATCCTCAAACCCTCTGCTGATGGCTTCGATAATTAGGGCGTATTTATAATCGAATTTACGTGACTTTGTAATAATAATAATAATAAGTTTACTCCCAGAACAGCGCACTTGTCACACAGTGACGTCAAAACAACTTTGTGGTCGAATGTGTCATTAAAGTATTCGTCATTTTTGAAATTAACAAGAGTTGCAGCATATCTTCTACGTTTTATAAGTAATTGTAATACCAAAAGTAAAAAATTTGTACAGTTCACTGTACGTTACACGCCAAAACCAAATTTTTTATTGTGTAACTACTTAGTTTCGGATCGCGGTAGATAGAATAAAATTCACGTCGTTTTGGAAAACCTTTAATTAAATTTTATACTAACACTAAAATCCAAACGTCTTACCACTAACTAACAATTCGTCCGAATAATATGTACAAAAAAATGAGTATGAAATGAATATTGGATGAATTAAGAAAACATGACTGGTCTGTGCCGTAGTCAAAAATGTAATGATAACTAACTCAAATTCTATGCAAAGGAATTTGTTGTTGCTAAGTACAAATACTGTGTAGGAGGGTGAATATACCTAATTACCTGGAACTACCCAGCACAACAAAAGGATGGAATGTCCAACAGAAAGTACCAAACTTTATAAATACACAAACAAGACCCTTGGGGCTTACAAAGGGGGCTAGTAAAGCCAGGTAATAATTTGCAACCGTGGAAAGAATTGAAAATTCCTACGACTAATACTAAATGTATAAACTACGTATCTAGACAAAAAAAATGTAAAATAAAAAAATATTAAATTAGGACATAACAAAATTGTTAACTAATTTAACATCTGCCGAATTAGAACTAGCAATTCAAACAATAATTAAGTCAATTCAGCGTGAGATTTTTACCGAGGAAATAAAAAAACTACAATTCAATCAACCATTAAACAAGCATAGATCACTATTGCCCTTAAAGCCATTTCTAGATGATGGCGGAGTGGGTGGTAGGTTAAAGAACTCTTATGTACCATATGATAGAAAACATCCATATATTTTACCGAAACATCACGTGACTAAATTAATCATATCTCATTACCATATTAAATATTTTCATTCTGGACCTCAGTTAACAAAATATTGTTAGAAATGTAATTCATAATTGCATAACATGCGTTAGAGCAAATCCCAAATCGGCCCATCAAATTATGGCTGATTTACCAACAGTCAGAGTTCAACCGTCAAGGCCATTTCTCCATACAGGAGTAGATTACGCCGGTCCTCTTTTGATGAAAGAAGGTCCTGGGCGCGTTAAACGCTCTTATAAGGTATATATCGCATTATTTATTTGCTTATCAACAAAGTCCATGCATATCGAGTTGATTACTAGCCTAACCTCAGAGGCATTTTTGGCGGCTATCAAGCGTTTTCTCGCTAGAAGAGGTAATGTCACCAACATTTATTCGGACAATGGTACTAATTTTGTGGGTGCCAATCGCGAACTAAAACAACTGTACCAATTATTTCACAATCGTCAGACAAAAAATCAAATAATTGATAATTTTTCAAGCGAGGAAATGTCTTGGCATTTTATACCTCCAAAATCGCCTTACTTTGGAGGGATTTGGGAGGCTGGGATAAAATCAATAAAATACCACCTTAAACGTATTGTAGGCAATGTACTATTGACATTTGAAGAGTTGTACACATTATTATCCCAAATTGAAGCCATTCTTAATTCCCATCCGCTCATTTCTATCCCAACACACACCCAACGAACTAGATCTCCTAACGCCCGGGCACTTTTTCATTGGTTCGCTGGTTACTGCTATTGTCGAACCTGATCTCACTGGCATAAAATTAAACCGACTATCCCGGTGGCAACAAATTGAACAAATGAAACAACATTTTTGAAAGCGGTGGACGAGAGAATACCTTAGTTCCCTACAACAAAGGTTAAAATGGAAGTTGAAACAAGTAAATATTCCAGTAGGCACGGTTGTTATGCTAAAAGAAGACAACCTTCCTCCTCTTAAGTGGGCAATCGGCCGCATTATTGAGGTTTACCCAGGAAGTGATCAGATGGTGCGCGCTGTATCAGTAAAAACAGTGTCGGGTGTAGTGAAGCGGGCAATAATCAAAATATGTCCATTACCTATGAACTAATTATGTTGAAAGGAACACAGTTGTTTCAAAGGCGGGCGGAATGTTGAGTCCAGCCTTACTATTATTATTATTTTTGTCTGTTTCTTTTTTTGTATTTCTAGATACATATTCAGTTTAAGTTAGCGATAAGTTTAATTTTTTTTTTGTTGGGTCTCTTTATGGCCTCTCCAAATACAAATTTTGGCTGACTGGGGTGGCTGATTATTACCAGGAATTGTCAAGTCGATGAGCTCCCAGGTCAGATTCAGGTTTAGAATTATTATTCAGTAGGGTGTTGAACATACGACAACGATATTCAAAAAGATTTATTGAAGAGCAAAGTATCGATATTTTACCAAAAACCAATAAACTCTGTCAGTCAACAACAAATTATTCTTCTAATTAAAATAGTTATTTTTCATGTACATAGTAATACTAATTACAAGTGTAAATATAAATTAAAGTAAACCAGTAAAAAATTTAGAGTTCGGTTTAATACGAAGTGAAAGTGAACCAAAGGCATAATACGTGGATTCAAGATACCACCTCACCGAACAACAATTGAAGCTCCAACAAAGGTGTCGCACTCAGATAACCAGAGGACAATTAGAAAAAAGGATGCTCACTAAGTTTTTCAACAAGCCGCTTTCCCGATTTCCCCGCTTCCTGTCCCTGGATCTTGCTTGCCTGCACTCTCTTCAGACGTCCTGCGTTTCGATTTCGGTGCCGCACTTTGATGACAATTCGAATTTTTCGATTTTTCCCACGGTCACTTAATACTGTATTTACCGGAAGTATAGCCGCTATCACTACCCTATCCGGCTTTAACGACAAATGTAAAGCAAGCTTTTCTCAATAAAGAGAGCTGCTCAATCAATCGATCATTATCACTCTCAACCCGATTGTGAATATAAGAATGCTCTTTTTTTTTTTAATTTTTGTATAGGTACCATCAATTCGTGCTCTTCAAAGCAATAATGATGTAATTTTTAATTTGTATCTTCTATATTAAAAAAATAAACTGTAATTAGTCAAAAATTTATTTTTTCATTTACTTTCTACACTAATGTTGGCTTTATTTTAACATTTAATTTATCGAAGTAATAATATCATGTTGTTGCTATTGTTGGTATTGCTTTTGTTGTCCCAGATTTGGAAGATGGAATTTCACTAATTCAATATCCAACAAAACGTCGTACTCGTACAAATGTGACTTCAGTTCGTTTATTTAATTTCTTATTGTAGACAGCAACTTCAGCATCCAATATTCTGTCTGCATATCTTCGTAGTAAGAACACGAAGATCTTTTAAAGATCAGCTAACAGTCGCGTCCTAAATTTGAGGTTTCCTCAAACGCATTTTCACCAATTGTGACTGACTTTAATCCACGACTGCCATTTTCTTTGATACGATCTTAAAGTTTTAAAACGTTTATTTACACAAAAACAGGAATATTTACAACTTAACGAAACACTAAACGAAATTTAAACCCGAACGAAATTATACTAAGTAAACGAACAAGTATGAATATAAACAAATAAATATATACAAAAAAGATTAAAAACCGGAGAGTGACGAATTCTGGAACAAAATAAAAAACAATGAGAATTAACAGCAAACGGGGGGGGGGGGGAGGGCAGCGTCAAACCGAAAGTATATGACTGGCGTTGACTAGATGGCTAGAGCTTCTTCTTCCTTGCTACTGGTGGGTGGAATATTGGAGATAGCCAAATAGAGAAGAAAAAAAAAAAAAAGAATTGCAAAAGGCACACGTTGAAAGGGCAGATCTCCCTCTTCCTTGCCGTTGGTGGGTGGAATGTCGGAGATGTTGGAATGCAGGAAAGCTGGGGTTTATATATCCATCCGCGAGGTGCGTCAGGGTGGTGGAAAAGAGGGCTTGAAGGTGGGGTGAAGGAGAAGGGCAAAAAATTAACGAAAAAAAAAACCAAATTGATGGTAAGTCAATTTCGCGATGAAAGAATTAAGAGGGCAACTACAACCGAATAAGAAATGAAAACAGATAGAAACAAAAAACAAAATAGAGAAAAAAGTAAATTAAAAGTAATATTTAAAATAGAAGAGATAGTTAGGTGCCTACGTGCAAGTTCGGTTGTAGCAAGGGGTGGTTCAGGTAAGCGGCAAGGTCGTTAACGTCAATCACGTCACGGGTAAAACCGGAGGTAGTTGTTCTGAGAATAAATTTTGTGATTGAATACTATAGTCACAACATCTTCATACCCCAATGGGGTTGAATTGAGCTTTTCGGTAAACGATGTCATGATTTTACTATTTTTCACTTCTTTACTTTGACTGAACCTGTCAGTACGATCATCCCTTATATACCAATAATCCCTTCCCCATTACTTAATCACTCATTGTTGTAGTAACTTAACATGAACAACGTCTCTGCATAGGTGTAAGGCGGAGAAGTGTGTAAATGAGGAACAATGTCTCTTCGTAAGTATAAGACGGAGGAGCGTAAAAAAGTGGATGCTATTTTTACATTGGAAAAATTTTAGGTACTTCGAGTTCCACTTCATACACTCCTTACGCCTAGCCACAGCCGTTGCTCCTCACTATTCCTTCATCTATTCTTAATTAGGAGAAATTCACTTCCCCCAATTCCTCACTCACTCCTCTTTACTCGATTCTGAATTAGAGTAAACTTACTCCCTACATTTTTTCTAACTTTCTGTTAACTTTTTCTCTTTTTAATACGTGGTTTTCAAAATAGGTTCAAGCCGGAATGCCTATTATTTGATTCTAAAATTTCTCGTATCCGACATATTTCTCCATCTAACTACGCCGCTTTTGTATTTATCATGCTTTTAATCTCATGCATTTCTTCATGTTGCATAGTCTCCAGGATTGCGAGTGTCTCTAATTCATACCCGCGCAGTTTCAAAACATTTCTTATTTTCGTGTATTTCTTTTTTACCACTGAATTGCTCTCTTGCTTTTTTTGTTCGCTTTCTATCACTTTTAATTAGAAATGAACTGTTTGCACCCTCTTCATGGTTATTAAGTTATTATACATAGAAATATCTGTAGGCTAGTTAAGCTGAACTGTAGTCAAGATTGAGACGGAGAAATCCTTAATTGTTTAGACGTTACAGGAATTTTACCTGTCTTTTTAGATTGTTTTATCTACGTCTAACATGTGCCTTCAGATTCAATAGTGTAATTCAATGCCTGTAGGGGTATTAGCCCTCGGAGTAGTTGTTTCTTTTGTTTCTAGTCAGTCTTGTTATTAATTTATTTTGTTGAAGTTAGAACTACTAACAGTTGTATAATAATTCCTAATCGCTATTTCTTTTTTCAGTTGAAAAGGATAGCGTTGTCGTTTGATGGTGCCATCAATTCCGAAGTTTTCAATAATTTTCCTAGAGCAATCACTCATTTCTATTTGCATATTAGCAAGAGCACCCCAGAAGCTATAAACAGACTTTCGTATTTTATGCACAATTTAACAGAGCTGAAAGAATTATGGGTAATTAACATTTTAATTCCACTTCTAATAAACCATTTTGGTTCTTAATGATTAAGAAATTAAAAACACAAATCAACTTCAACACAATATATTTAGAAAACACTCAACAATTGTTTCGGCTAACAAGCCATTATCTAGACTACAACTATACTAAGTTAAAATTTAGACATTACAGCTTATACACATTTACAAGTTCAAAAGAAGTGGGGTGTTAGACAGGCATAATTCTTTGTGATTGTTTACAACATTTTGCTTACATTCTAGAGCTTTTTTAATTTCTAAGAATTCTAAGAGAGTTAGTTTTTTGCTTTTGGATTGACAATGGAGCAGTTTTAGGTTATTAATATCAATTTTATGTTCTTTTTGTAAACAGTGTTCCGACAGACCTGTAAGACATTTTTTATTGTTGATGCTAGCTAGATGTTCTTTAAAGCGAACTTCCAAAGAGCGACCTGTTTGGCCAATGTATATGGCATCACAATCCTGGCAATCCAACTGGTAAACGCCACTTTTTTGTGTGAAGTGTAACTTTCTTTTATTATTAACTAACATAGAGCCTATATTAAATTTGTTGATTTCTGTTGCAGTCAGGTTGAATTTAGTTAAAAAGTTTTTGATCTTAACACTTGAATTTTTTATAAAATTTAAGGAACAAAAGATTTTATCTGAATTATTTGCTGTTTTATATAAGTTGTGTTGAATAATTTTGCGAGTTTTTTTCCCAAGTAATTTGTCGATTGTTTTTGGTTGATATCCGTTATTTACGGCAATATGTTTGATTATGTTAAGTTCAGAAAGAAAATCTTGTTCTTCTAATGGGATACTCACTAGCCTATGTAAAAGGCTGTGAAAGGTGGAAAGTTTGACATTTAAAGACTGATAAGAATTGGCTGGTATAATTGTGTCTGTTGTTGTTGGTTTTCTGTAAATTTTGTATCCAATTTTATTATTACTGTAATAGATTTGTAGATCGAGAAAATTTAAAAGTTTTTCTGATTCGACTTCAATAGTAAAATAAATGTTTTTATTTAATGAATTTAGAACATTTAGAAATAAGTCTAATTGTCTACGAGTTCCTGACCAAACGCAAAAAATGTCGTCCACATATCTACACCAGAAATCAACATATTTAGTATACTGAGAATATTTATTATTGTCGAGTAGATTACATTCCAAATAATTCATGAAAATATCTGAAAGAACTGGAGATAGTGGAGACCCCATGGGGACTCCTTCTCGTTGGATATAATATTTACTTTCATATTCGAAATAAGCTTGGGAAATACAGACACCTATAATATCCAGAAATTTTGTAAACCGGAGCATTTATACAGGGTGTTACTGATATAACTGCGGATATTTAAGGAGGTGATAGGGCAGTAGAAAATAAGAAAATTAAGCAAAACTTCGCAGGTCCTAAAGTTTACCGTTTTCGAGAAAAACGTATGTGAAAATACAGGCAAAACCGAGTACGGTCCTGTGTAAGACGTGTCCTCGATTGACCTGGTCGTGTGTAGTGGCAACGCTGTCTTCAATCAGCTGACCGTGAATGAGGTTACTCGTTTACTGTAACCACTGTAACGTAAACAAGTGTGTTCAAAAATGGCGTTTAGTTCATCAGAATTTTGTGACAGTTGCCAAATGTGTTGCTTAAGTCAAAGCGAAAACGCACAGGACCGTATTCAAATTAATTCATGTTAAGATGTTTTTCAAAAATTTTGAAAATTTTTTTGTTTCTTCACCGCGCTGCTGTAGTGACCATTCGATGATATATTGCATCTAGTTTACACCCTCCAAAAATCCGTATTTATATCAGAACCACCCTGTATACGACACTACCGGTCTAAGGGGTATATCTTTTTTATGAATTTTAGGCAACCCATAGAAACAGGGGTAGGGTCGGTTTTTACTTCTATGTACGTATTACTTTCAAGTAGATTATTAATTTTGTCATTATAATCTTTTTTGTTTAAAACAACAACCGTATTTCCCTTATCTTCCTTTGAAATGATAAGGTTTTCATTCGTGCATTTCTAGATTTGCTAATGACTTCTTCTTAAATAAACTAAACTTTAAGGCCAAATATAGCATCAAAAACTCCTTCGAATTCGTAGATGTTACAAGAAATTTAAAAATTAATAACAACTCTATTCTAGTATCTTTTGACGTGACAAGTTTGTTTACCTCAGTTCCAATAGACGAATTAAATAAGGTATTATTAACATTAGTTAATGAGTCAATTATAACTGACATTGAAAAGAAGGAATTTCTGGATATTATAGGTGTCTGTATTTCCCAAGCTTATTTCGAATATGAAAGTAAATATTATATCCAACGAGAAGGAGTCCCCATGGGGTCTCCACTATCTCCAGTTCTTTCAGATATTTTCATGAATTACTTGTAATGTAATCTACTCGACAATAATAAATATTCTCAGTATACTAAATATGTTGATTTCTGGTGTAGATATGTGGACGACATTTTTTGCGTTTGGTCAGGAACTCGTAGACAATTAGACTTATTTCTAAATGTTCTAAATTCATTAAATAAAAACATTTATTTTACTATTGAAGTCGAATCAGAAAAACTTTTAAATTTTCTCGATCTACAAATCTATTACAATAATAATAAAATTGGATACAAAATTTACAGAAAACCAACAACAACAGACACAATTATACCAGCCAATTCTTATCAGTCTTTAAATGTCAAACTTTCCACCTTTCACAGCCTTTTACATAGGCTAGTGAGTATCCCATTAGAAGAACAAGATTTCCTTTCTGAACTTAACATAATCAAACATATTGCCGTAAATAACGGATATCAACCAAAAACAATCGACAAATTACTTGGGAAAAAAACTCGCAAAATTATTCCACACAACTTATATAAAACAGCAAATAATTCAGATAAAATCTTTTGTTCCTTAAATTTTATAAAAAATTCAAGTGTTAAGATCAAAAACTTTTTAACTAAATTCAACCTGACTGCAACAGAAATCAACAAATTTAATATAGGCTCTATGTTAGTTAATAATAAAAGAAAGTTACACTTCACACAAAAAAGTGGCGTTTACCAGTTGGATTGCCAGGATTGTGATGCCATATACATTGGCCAAACAGGTCGCTCTTTGGAAGTTCGCTTTAAAGAACATCTAGCTAGCATCAACAATAAAAAATGTCTTACAGGTCTGTCGGAACACTGTTTACAAAAAGAACATAAAATTGATATTAATAACCTAAAACTGCTCCATTGTCAATCCAAAAGCAAAAAACTAACTCTCTTAGAATTCTTAGAAATTAAAAAAGCTCTAGAATGTAAGAAAAATGTTGTAAACAATCACAAAGAATTATGCCTGTCTAACACCCCACTTCTTTTGAACTTGTAAATGTATATAAGCTGTAATGTCTAAATTTTAACTTAGTATAGTTGTACTCTAGATAATGGCTTGTTAGCCGAAACAATTGTTGTATACCTTTGTGTTATAATTCTGTTTGTGAAGGTGCGTGTTATCAAAATAAGTGAAATTTGATACAGCCAAAATATAATTATTTAATTCTGACAATAATTTAATAATCGATTGTAACTCACTATCGCATACTGGAGCTTTTTCTAGTCTACTCGGATCTTAGACTAGGAAATAGAAGGGACACGCAAGCCGACTCTACGCGTTACCATCGTGAGACAAGGCTTCCGCGCTGACTACGTAACCACCTATGCTGTGTGTGAGCCTACTTTGATAGTAGACTTCATAAAACGATGTCAGACAGTGCGTTGGTGTCGTTCATTAAAAGTGGTAATATAATTAAATAGTGTAGGTCGGTTTTAGTGGTTTTTTGTTTAAAACAATGGTGATTTGTTCTGCTTACTGCTGTAAAAGCCGCAGTGAAACAAATAGACCAGGAATCACATTTCACAGGTAAAAAGAATTTTACTTAGTAAGGTTAAGCGAAGTAAATCGCGTTTAGTTTGTTTATTGTTTACATACTACTTAAAATATGTTATGATTTAGGTACAAGAATCATAAATGCGTAATATTTTTTTGTTGGAATGGTTTACTGATAGTATAAGAAACAAAAAATACTTTCAAAGTAGTAAGAAGCATGTGTGGTAAATATTACCATAGGCGGCGTCACTTTTAGTTATTAAAATCTAAAAAATAAAATTAATTTAAAAAAATTCTTTTTTAAGTTTAGTTCCGCCACATCATGTTAATTAACGCCAATGAAATAATTATTTTCATTTGATTTCATTGAACATGTATTCTAGTTGACATAAAATAAATAATATTTTTTTTTGGTAACGTATGACGCAAAACAACAGTTCTTAGTAATTGTTTACTTAATAAAATAAAGAATTGATATTCTATATGAAATTAGAATTGTACGAATAATGGTAACAAAACTAATTCCCTCTTAACATCTTATGTTACGCTTTTGCTGTTGCATCAAGTAACAATTTGCAGTCGATGTTACCCAAATGTTTATTGATGGATTTCGAGACAGCGAAATGTGTGAATATGTAAAGAGGTTCTCAGTGAGAAACAACGACCCACCAACCAATTGTTGAGAAAGTTATCCAAAACACATATTAAAATAATCGTTCTTTCGATAGTTTATTAACACAAATATTGTTCTAAACAAACACCCACGGGAACGCACTCTCGACCGAAACAACTTCGATGCGAACAGAAATCAAACTGGATGATGCCAAACATATTTCCCAAAAACTGGGTGGTCAGGGTTTCATGTGGATTATACCAAAAATTATTTTCATGTATCAATTCAGCATAAATCTGTCTTAGGCCTGGATTAGGACTTGTTCCACGTTAGGAACATGAGCGCCTACATTCTAGACGAATTTATGTCTTGCAGATGTTTAGATAATACAAAAATACCATATGCCCATTTCAGAATACAAGAAATGAAGAAATATAATGTATTGAGTTTAATATATCAAGTTTGCTAACATTCGGCCATCGTGGAATGCGCCTCGTCCCGAGGTGCTATCAATCTAGGAGTTCTTCTGGATCAGAAAGAACTACAGCATCGCTTCCATTTTTAACATCGGTAATCGTCAGATACACCACCTGGAGCAATCCACGGTTTCATCTTATCCACCGCGACTACTCTCTCTTATTTCTGGGATCTGGTTAGACGGTGACTTCCGTCCATGTCTGATACAATGTATCGGTCATTGGGCAGAACTTTTTTGATCACCAGTGCTCCACTAAAAGGAATAACGAGCTTTCTGCTGGTGCTAGTCATGGTTTGTTGTTGCCTTATTTGTAATCTTTCGGAGGTTTTCTTTTTCGATCGAAAGTTTGTTTATATTTTTGCTGTTCTGCAGTCATCTTTCTACAAGTTTCCTCTCTCGTGGCAGTAAGATCTTCTTCTAATTGGGAGGTCTTGGACACGTCGTCGATAAGGAGTTGGTCCATTCCATGACGCGGCTTATAACCATACAACAGTTCACTTGGTGTTTTTCCCGTCCTCTTGGAGGGAACGTTGTTAATTGCAAACTGGACGTCAGCGACGTTCTCATCCCATCGGTTTTCTTCTAAGGTCGATGTTAATAAAGCTCCCAAAATCGTTCTATTTAGTCTCTCCACTTGCCCATTTGGCTCGTGGCGTAGCAACCGCGTTGAGTACATGTCTACACTTATAAATGTCACAAAAGCTCGCGAACCGTTTGCTGGTAAACGCACTACCTTGGTCGCTAATTAATGTCTTGGGGGAAGCAAAAGTGGCAAAAATGTTCACTAAATTGTCTATGCGGACCATCTCGAAAGGTATCGTTGGCTTCGGATCGGGTGTAGGAAACCTTCTTGTCTTCCTGTCTTTTTCTTGTTGAAGAGGCACGGTATACAACAGGCGATGTATTTCCCGACGTACTTCCTCATTCAGGGGAACCAATAATGCTCGCAGAGTCGATAAAGGGTCTTTTCTACAGAAAAATGACCTAGATCATCGTGAGCAGCTCGGATAACTTGTTGCGCCATTCCCTTGGGAATGATCCATCGGAGACCTCTAGCGGTGATTCGATATACTCTTTCGTTGCGTAAGGCGTAATTCTTGTACACCTGGTGGTCTTCAGGAGTAACTGGCGGTTTACTTAGGGTTTCCTTGATGAAGCTTATCTTTTCATCTGTCAGTTGCGCAGATAAAACCCAATCGGATTGTTCTATGCGCATGATGTACTCTTCAGGGGGACTTTCAGTGCTTGCGGGGTTTCTACTTAAAGCGTCGACATGTTTCATTCGATCTCCAAGGCGGTACTGAACAGTAAAGGTGAACTCTTGTAGTTGGAGCCACCATCTGCCTATTCTTGGTAAGAGGTCTTTTTTG
This sequence comes from Agrilus cyanescens, assembly GCA_947389935.1. Taxonomy (NCBI): domain Eukaryota; kingdom Metazoa; phylum Arthropoda; class Insecta; order Coleoptera; family Buprestidae; genus Agrilus; species Agrilus cyanescens. The sequence continues at coordinate 13,423,206 of OX376709.1, read as the reverse complement.
GTCATTGAGGCCTTTAGTGCGTTACAATCGGTAACCACTAGAAATTCCTTTCCAAGCAGATACACACAGAACTTCTTTAAGATTTCTACAATGGGTCGTTGTATTAAAATTTGTTCTAGCTCGAGAAAAAATTTTTCATGCTGGTCTGTCCAATTCCATTTGACGTTTTTTATCAGGAGTTTTGTCAAAGGTTTAAAAACGGAGGCATAGTTTTTGACGAAATGGCGGAAATAAGCGGTAAGTCCTAAGAATTGTCGAACCTGATGAACCGTCTTCAGTTTCGACAATTCTTCTACGGCTTTCATCTTATGGCTTCCGGGTCGTACCGAACCATTTTCTATATCAAATCCCAAGTAAGTGATGGATTTCATCAAAAAGGAACACTTGCTTATATTTAAAGTGAGACCCTCTTCGATCGAGCAACGCAAGCAGCAGGCGGCGATTATTGGTTGGAGGATGTGGTGAAAGGTCAAGTTAAGATTATGAACCTATTAACCTTCTAATTGAATTCAAGCGTGAATGCGGGTAAAGGGGGGAGTAGGAGGAGTGAGGCTGGGGGTTATTGAGTGGGGATACACTACTTTTGTATATAAGTTAACGCAGCTACCAGCGTTAATACGTTTTGCATAAATTAACCAACTTCAACACGTTTGCACCATGAGCAGTAATCAGTATCCATCAACCCATTTTACCGGGCTATTTACACCCATCGCGGCGCGAATAATATAATATAATATGTTAGACGATTTAATATTAAATTTTGAATCAGTGACTTCTCGATTTTATGACCGGTATTCGAATAGTGTGTAAAAAAATGTGCTTATTGAATGTTTACATTATGTTAAATGTCAGTTCATCATGATTTTCAGGTTTGAAGCTAACGCTATACGAGTAGAAATGGTTAATGATTCCCGAATATAAAGTACAAATTTTCATTCTCAATTTATTTAACCTTCGCGCCGAGTATCATAGGTAATGCGCTAGACGATTTAATTTTTTTAAACTATGCAATTTAAACGGTAACTCTGCTTCATTTTTTTGGTATCAATTCGTCTAATTTGTAATAAATTCTACATTAAATTGAGAATTTTGTGTTAGTTCGCTATTTTAAAGTGCATGCAGTGTAACTTTTACACATTTACTTATCAGTAACTGAAGTATAGTTGCTAAGGCTTTCACGGTCGGAGCTTGTAGTCGGTGATGATTCCGGGCTGGTAGGCCGTGGTCCTGGCGATGTCTTCTTCGCTGACGTTTCGCTCACAACTGTGGTGAGCATCTTCGGAGCTTGGTTTGTAATCTAGGTCGTAGCTGTCTCGATTCAAACTGATCTTTCGGTGGCTTTCGCTGACTATTTATATCGTCGTTGTCGATACGGATGACTGGATCTGATTCGTCCTTGTTGTTACGACTGACTGGAGCTGAATCACTGGGGCGTGCCGTGTGCGATGAATGTTGAAGTCCATCTCGTACAGTGTGCCATAGTGCAGGGATCCAAGTTCTATTGATTTTCAGTGTTTCTTCTTTTCGGTTGAAGTTTTCCTTGTGTTTGTATATTTCGATGGCCTCTCGTTGCAAGCGTGTGTGATAATGTAGAGTTGTGTCGAGGATTTTTGTTTGGGCGAAGTTTATCTGATGTCCTGGTTGGAGAGCATGTTCTGCTACAGCCGACTTCTCGGTTTGTCCCAAGCGACAGCATCTGTCGTGTTCTTTTATTCTTGTAGTGGTACTTCGTTTGGTTGTTCCGATATACGCCTGTCCGCAGCTACATGGTATGCTGTATACTCCTCCTGATGCCAAGGGAGGTCGTCTGTCTTTGGTGGAAGTGAACACGTGTTGAAGCTTCTTCGTAGGTCGGTATATAGGTGTGATATCCATCTTTCGCAAAATCTTCCCAATGCGATCAGTAACGCCATTGATGTACGGTAAAAATACTTTTCCCACAGGTGTTAATTGAGTAGCTGCTCTCTTTGAATGGGGCCGCGGTTGGATGGCCCGTTTAATCTCCTTGTTTGAGTATCCATTGGCTTGCAGAACTTTGGATAGATGGTCTAGTTCCTTTCGCAGGAGTTGTGGCTCACAGATTCGTTGTGCCCTTTCTACCAAAGTTTTGATGATCCCTCCTTTTTGCCTGGGATGGTGGTTAGAATTTTTATTCAGATAGCGATCCGTGTGGGTTGCTTTGCGGTAAACCTGATGTCCCAATTGTTGGTTTGTCCTACGTGTCACCAATACGTCGAGGAAAGCCAGCTGGCCATCTTTTTCTGTTTCCATGGTAAACTTGATGCTAGGGTGTCTGCTGTTCAGGTGTTGTAGAAATTCTTGCAAAGCAACTTCGCCATGGCTCCATACGACGAAGGTGTCATCAACATACCGGTACCAGGTTGAAGGTTTTTTATTTGCGGTTTCCAAGGCTTCTTTTTCGAACTTCTCCATGAAAAGGTTGGCTACAACTGGGCTAAGTGGGCTTCCCATGGCTACTCCGTCGATCTGCTGGTAGTAGTCACCCCTCCAGATGAAGTATGAGGAACTGAGGCAGTGTCTAAATAGAGCCGCGATGTTTTCAGGAAATATTTCGGCAATCTGGTCCATGACACCTTTGATCGGAACTTTCGTGAAGAGAGATGTTACATCGAAGCTAACAAGCCGGTCGTTGGGTCCTAAGTGTAGGGCTTTTAACTATCTTTATGAAATCCGTTGAATCCTTGATGTGGCTGGATGTGTTCCCTATGTACGGCTGCAATAACCCTGTGAGGTATTTAGCTGCGTCATAAGTTGGTGATCCGATGGCGCTGATGATTGGCCTTAATGGAATGTCCTTTTTATGGGATCCAAGTTCTATTGATTTTCAGTGTTTCTTCTTTTCGGTTGAAGTTTTCCTTGTGTTTGTATATTTCGATGGCCTCTCGTTGCAAGCGTGTGTGATAATGTAGAGTCGTGTCTTGCTGGTAATCAGCATTACGCCTACATGAAAAATTTCTCCTGTTTGATTTCAATCCAGATTAATAAAACCAATCATAAAAAATATTTTTGTGGCGGATGTCTTCAATATTTTTCGAATAGTCCAATTCTTTTAGAACATCAAGCTAGAGATTGTAATCATATTGTAACAGTCACCTCTTCAGTAAATTTAAAGACTGATTAACAATGAAATATTAAATAGTGGTGTATTGTAAATACATTAAATTGAACTCAATTAAATAACCAACTACAAATTACCACAAATTAATGTGGAAAAAGGTATTGTTGTCATCATGTCCCCGGCGGGATTCGAACCCGCGTCTCTGGCTTTACGCGCCATTGCTCTAACCACTAAGCTACGGCGACATGATGACAACAACATCGACGAAACGTACTTACAAAGTCACTGAATCGTCGGATCAATGTATATTATTATTAATAACTATTAACAATGAAATATTAAATAGTGGTGTATTTTAAATACATTAAATTGAACTCAATTAAATAACCAACTACAAATTACCACAAATTAATGTGGAAAAAGGTATTGTTGTCATCATGTCCCACTATTTAATATTTCATTGTTAATAGTTATTAATAATAATATACATTGATCCGACGATTCAGTGACTTTGTAAGTACGTTTCGTCGATGTTGTTGTCATCATGTCGCCGTAGCTTAGTGGTTAGAGCAATGGCGCGTAAAGCCAGAGACGCGGGTTCGAATCCCGCCGGGGACATGATGACAACAATACCTTTTTCCACATTAATTTGTGGTAATTTGTAGTTGGTTATTTAATTGAGTTCAATTTAATGTATTTAAAGACTGATGTTAACGGTGGTTTAGTTCCTGAAAGTATTTTAAAATTCGAAAAAATTTTCAATACAGATCGATTTACCCTTTGTTATTTATGCAGACTGAATGCATTTTGAAACCAATTTTAACATGTCTTCCCGAGAGCCGAGATAAACCGTTCACTTTCCAACAAATATGGCATTGTCTGCAATTTTGGAAGTGAATTTCTTGTTCTTTACTTAGTTGTTCGATGGGTAAAGTTAACTTTAAATAACGATCATATATATCTATGGTTAACACGTCTAAATCGTTCACAATTTTCTGTACACAATTTTCACCTCTGAAATATTTAATTTCGATAAGGAATCATCAAAGTTGCATTTAAAGTAATAACCGAAAGAATAGGGTATATGATAACGCGTATCCACATTTGTAATTTAAATTATCAGCTCCCGAATTTTATACCAGTGATTTTTCATAATCTAAGTGGGTATGATGCGGATGTTTTCTTTAAGACGCTTTGCGCATTAGGAAGTAAAATAGATGTGATAGCTTTAAATAAAGAAAAGTACATCACTTTTTCTAAAAGCATACATGTTGAAAACAAAACTGAAAACGGTAAAATAAAAAAAAGACTTCTTAAATTTGCGATTTATTGATTAATTTAGATTTTTGGAGTGCTCTTTAGAATCATTAGAATCGAAAATGAGCGACAGTGGTCTGGTAACAAAACTCCCAAATAAAGAAATCTTTTTTGATGATTTAACATAAACTAATATTAATTCAATACAATATAAGCATGCGCAAACGGTATGAGAGAAATATCAATGACAAACATTAGGAGAATATCTATATTTCAAAACAGATGTATTATTACTAGCAGACATTTTTGAGAATTTTCGCAAAATCCGTCATAAAACCTACAAGCTAGATCTCTGTCAATATACAACAGCGCCATCTTTATCATGGGACAGTTTTTTACGTTCCACAAATGCGCAACTTGAGCTTCTTCTTCTATTGCTAATAATAAATACTTATCTGATTATAATCCCAATGAAAGATCGTCTTTTATAATGTATTTTGATGCTACAAATTTATACGGCTATGTTATGAGTAAGAAACTTCCAATTTCTGAATTCGAGTGGCTTACAGAATCCGAAATAAGCGTATTTCTATAGTTGCTAAGGCTTTCACGGTCGGAGCTTGTAGCCGGAATCATCACCGACTATAAGCGTATTTCATTTAGATAATATAGAAACGGATTCATCTTTTGGCTATATTTTAGAAGTTGATATTCATTATCCGAATTCATTACATGAGTTTCATTCGGATTTTCCATTTTTTCTAAAAATATTATACCTCCTAGCAGCAAAACCAAACAAATCAAACTAATTACAACCTTAAATCATAATGAAAAGTATGTAAGCCACTATCTTAATTTGAAACAGGGTATGAGGCATGGTTTAAAAATAGCCAAAAATTTACAGGGTGCCAAAATTTAAACAAGAAGCGTTCATTAAGCCTTATATTTAGCTAAATACCAAAATGAGAAATAAATCATCATTAAAATTGGATAAAGATTTCTTAAAAAAATAGTTAATTCAATTTTTGGAAAAACCCTGGAAAAAGTTTACAAAAGAAGCGACATACGAATTTCTACGCGGTGGGAAAATGGTGGTAAAAGTTTGGAAGCTAAAACGTCAATCGCGCGACCGAATCTCACAAACTATAGCATATTCTCAGAAAATTGTGTTGGAATTCAAATGGAAAAAGTTAAAGTTGTTTATAATAAGTCGATTTATCTCGGTTTCTCCATTTTAGAATTATCAAAAACTGTTCTATATGGATTTTATTATGATTTTCTCAAACGAGAATACAAAGATAATGTATCTCTTTTATACATGGATACCGATTATAATAGAATCTACCATGATGATTTCTACGGTGAAATAAAAAAACACCTACAAAAATTTGATACTTCCAATTATACGGTAGATAATATTTACGACATTCCTAAAACTGAATCAATTGTTGGTAAAATGAAAGATGAATTCGCTGGCGTTCCTATTAAAAGCTTTTATGGTACTGGCGCGAAAGCGTATTGTGTTAAATTGGACGATCCAACAATTATAAAAAAAGCAAAAGGTGTGACACGTTCCGTAATTGAAAACCGGCTAGATGAAGAACACTATATTTCCGTGTAAATGAGCAAAAGCAGATAATGGAGCAAATGTCAGTTTTTACTTCTCAATTGCATCAAATGTTTGGCCAATTAAAATATAAGGTAGCTTTAAGCCCTAACGACGATAAGCGTTTCATAATTCCAGGCATTGCTAAAACTTTAGCTTGGGGTCATGACGATATCCCTAAAATAATTTCATTACATAAAGCTATTGAATATAGCAATAAAGTAATTAACAAAGAAGAAGAGGAAGAATTATTGGTTTCGCAATTAAATAATCTTTTTGAAAGTAATAATGTTTCTGAAGAATATTTAAATAAGATTTATTTTCTATTAACTGATGCCGAATTATAAACTGTTTTAAGTAGTATTTATTTCTTACATTTTTTATTTTACTTCTTTCATTATTGTTAATATTTTATTACCATTAGTATGTTGATATTTACTTGTTACCATTGTAAACAGTTTATTAAATAAAATGAAAATGAAAAAATGTAAAAGCTGCTTAACAGAAGGAATATGATTATTAAATGGATACTAAACTAAAAGCGTCTTTTATTTCTGAACAGAGAGGGGTGATGTAGAATATAAAAAGCAGCTCATATGTTTAACAATCAGTATACTTGAGGATATAATCATGCGCATCAAAACAGCTGTAATAGTTTTATCTTATTTTGTCAATAACACGTTATATATTTCACGACCGGAAAATAGTAATGATGATATAGCCTACGCTTGTGGAAAATTTGAAAATGAGTTTAAAGGTTTATGCGAGTGGCCGAAAGAGTGGGTTCGTTTAATTTTAATACCAGTGAACAACAGCAACGTATTTGTATTAAACGTAACATGCCAAATGAGTTCGGTGAAAGTAAGATATTCTATAATAAAGGATAGAAATTTGGAATATATTGACAGTCAATGGATGTCGGCAACTGAGATATTGGAAAAGATAGGAAAGGATATGTATGGGATTCAATGATATTCCTTCAAGTTGTATCGTGCATAAGTTGTATTTCTATGCATATGTATATCAGTTATGGTTTATTTGGTGTATATAAGTAGACGCTGGTGTTGCTAATAAAATTTAAATAAAGCACTTTATCATTTTTTATCGAGCTGTTTTATTTCTTTAATGAATACAATATTACATTAAAGAGTGTAGTAATTTCAAAGTGTGCGTGTGGTGGATGGCTATTTTGCCGAATCAGGCCCTGTTTACCATCCTGATCGCTCTCCCGTTCGCGCTTTGAATAAATTTCCAAGAATCCACTGATAAACTGCTTTTTGATTTCCAGCTTGAAGCGGGTTGTAGTTATAGACCAAGTTGTATCCTTTCATTAGATGTATAATATTTGATAATATATAGGGTTGAGCGTAATAAATTGTTTCCAAAATGATATCTTCTAAGCAGCATTTCATATTGTTGCAGTTTTTGCAACATTTCTGAAAACAAATTGATCATAACTTGTTACGTTGTTGTTTTTGAGAAGTTCTTGAACAAAGAATATATCATTCCTGCAGACAACCTCTTTTGTGTCAATAATGATACTCATAACATCAAAAACAGTTAAATATTGTTTTTTAGCTGTTTGTTCCACCAATTTTGATATAAAGTCATTACATAATAGCTGTCTGTGAAAAAGCAAACTGAGAAAAGGCAGAGGTGGTTCTATTCCTTCAGTTATCCAAGTAAATGCTTCAAACGGTACTTGAAATCCCAAACGTATAAATACATCTTTTGCATCAGCTTCGTTGCTGTTGTGGAGCACATTTCTCAGATGCCTTTTCAAGATATCTGTTTCACTTTTGTAATACTCGTATGAGATAGGATCCATTTAGTTAAATCAATACTTCCGCTTCAGAATCGCTTTTATCACTGTTATCAGTGCAGTCAATATCGGGGTTGAAATAATAGCCGCAGATTTCAATATGGTCGCACTCAAACACGTTACACTTTTCACAGATTTGTTTAAACTCTTTAGCTTCGATTGTTTTGTACTTTACAAGAATATAATTTTTGTAAATTTTCACCACGATGCAATAAGAGCTTACCATGTTTACAGGGTGCAAGAATGTTTGTTACTATAAATTCAAGTAGTAAAATGTTTCATTTGTAACTGCAATGTAAGAGCATGCGCTGTGATATTATCGAAGAGCTTCCCCTCCACAGTTTACGAGAGGGGAGAAGCCTTAACATAAAAGCACGGAGCAAGCATCCTTTAATAGTAGTAGTATCACCTTTCCTGAATAATAGTACTATCGTTAATATTGGTATGGATACTTTTGTAAAAACATTCGACCTAATCGGTATCGGTTTTCCTCCTTCCACTTTCATTTCTTTATTGCTTATGTATAATTTGTTCTGAAGCCAGTCGTATCGAACATCATTTCTGTTGTCATATTCTCCTTGAGTATCACTCAATATCTCAATATCCCTTCAATATAATACCTCGGCAATAGATCATAATCATCTAATTTATCTATAAAAACGGGATCATTCACGATCTTCTGTATTTCCTGTTTAGTGTAATCAAATAATTTATCCTCCTCTTCTTCAGTCATTGGAAGCATAGTACTATGGTCGACAGCAGATGTGGTTGATGAGGTTAATGATGATGATGCGAAGAATGAGCTAGATTGCGGTGATAAGAAAGAATGCTCAACATCTTCTTCTTCTTCCTCCTCTTTTTTAATTTCTTGTTTAATTGACGGTTTGGAAAACCGAATTTCTTCTTTTAGTTGCATTAAAGGCTCAACCAAAGGTTTATATGATTTCCGCAATAAATGTTCTTCTTCCGTCGCTCCTTTCTTTAAAGCTTGCAGTTTACGTTTGACAGCATTTCTCACTTTTACAAGCTCTCGTTTAATTTTCGGATCCATGTTTAGTCGTTAACTGCTCCAATATAACTTGTATGAATTGAAAAACTATAGATATGTATATCAATCGAATCCTTTACGATAGCGTCCGCTTTTAGTATTGCTATCCTTAAGAATAATTAAAAAAAACAATATTTCTCATCCCAACAAAGTTTGCAAATGGTTATAAACTTTTCAAATGACATGTCAGTATTAACATGATCTGAATAAACATGCTTGAGATTTAGCTCATCCTGCTGGAATAATATAATTAGGTTTGCATTATCAAGAATTAGATGTTTTGGAATATGTGTGTATGTTTGACAAAGGTAAAAACAATTGATGTTGTTATGGTGCCCCATACTAAAATAATCTCTAATTACACTCTGATTTTCGCAAGCAACATCATCAAATATAAATATTGAATCAGATTTCGCATGTGATGGAGAGATAATGTTCTCAGAATCCTTATACGGATAGTAGCCAATGCCCTTGATTGGTTTGAAGAGCTTCTGTAAGTATTCATACTCTTTAAAGATTTGAAAACGCAGGCCATTAGGGTGTTCTACAAGTGAAATTATAACGTTCGTCTTTCCGCAATTGGAAGGACCTGCTATAATTGATCTTATTGTTGGCTGTAGTAGAGGTCCATGCCGATTCGCCTTCGACGCGTCGTTGAAATCGCAGTTAGTAATGGATAGCACCGCTTTTTGTTGAACTATCCGCATGTTTATAGCCCAGTGATACATTTCTGATGATGTGTTCTATTTTATAATTCGCTAACTCAGTATGAATTGGTTCATTTGGAAAGAAGACTTGAAGAATAATTCACGTGCTGCTTGAGAAGGAAATGAGGAAAGTGCGGCAAGGCGGTGGTCTACTAAATAGACTTATTAGTTCCCTACCGTATGAATTACTTTTACCAGGTTATCGTTTTTGCGAACCAGGCACTGATATTGCGAACTGTAATTCTAAAAATCTAGAGCAGCGACATGTGGCAGATAGTATTTTAGCAAAAGCAGCACTTAAACGAGCTCATCCATCAGACGCGAGCTTTATAGAAGGTTTAGCAGGACTTTATTTACCAGACCAAAAAAAAACCCTCTAAACTTGCCTCGCCGGCCGCTTACTGATACCGATTTATACAGATACATTAAAAAACTCGGAATTCCTTCTTTCGTGGAATATTCATCCGGGATAGTTTACCCAAGAAAGTGCGCGCCATCGAATGCGGGGTTGTTAATCACGATAAAAAAGCGGGGAAAGGTACTCATTGGACGGCATACAAAATAGAAAATGGTAGAGCAGCTTATTTTGATAGTTTCGGAAAGTTCCGACCGCCTCCGGAAGTAGTGATATATTTAAATTCTTCTCAACCATGTAAAATTCATTATAATTACGATCGCAAACAAAAGTATAACTCATTCAACTCGGTCATCTAGTACTAGAATTTTTATTTAATACTACACCGTCCCTCCACTTTTAAAGGCAAGTATAAGTTAGTAACCCCATTTGACATAACGTTAACAGACGATCAACATGTATACGTTTACTTTAACTGGTGTTACATCGATTTTGCAAGCTTTTATTAGTCCTCCGATGGTTTTGGATGGCAATTTTGAGTATTCATTCGGTATAGTCAACTTTGAAACATATAATTCTATTCCAAATATAGATAACAGCAATAATAAATTTTACGTTGGTGATAAAATAATACCTACACCGGTAGGAACGTATGAGCTTGACGATATAAATCGTTATCTACGCATACAACTACGCGACCCGAGAGTAAGAGATACTAAAGATGTGACATTTCTAAATATAACTGGCAACAACAATACTTTACTTTCGGAAATTAAATGTACAGAGCAAGTTGATTTCACAAAACCGTATTCTATAGGACAACTGCTAGGATTCAAACCGAGAATTATTAAAGCTAATAGTCATGAAGTGTCTTATTATCCTGCGAATATTTTTAAAATAAATGCAATATGTATTCATTGCAATCTTGTTTCTGGTTCGTATAGCAACAACGAAGAAGCTCATATTATTCATCAGCTTTTTCCAAACGTTCCGAAGGGCTATAAACTCGTGGAAAATCCCACCAATGTGGCATTACATTCATTACAAAAAATTTGATACACACCACTTTTTAGGATTGGGTCTACTGCTTTTTTATTGTTGACTAACATTTTTTGTAAGTTGCGTTTACAATTTTCTATTGCAAAAATTCCTAAATCTCTAAGATGGTTCTTAAATTTAGACGTAATATGTTTTATAAAATGTATAGATGCATATATTTTTTGAGATTTAGCAATAGCATTATCGTTATATAACATTTTTGTAACAACCTTTTGTTTTTTCTTTTTAATGAGCTGGTCTATTAATAAGGGATTGTATCCATTATTGTAAGCTATAGATTTAATGATATTTAATTCTAAACTAAATTATTATCAATATTAAACAACCTTATTTCAGATAGTGAACTTAATAACCTAGAAGGTAATGATTTGCTCAATTTAATCGATTTATGCTTGAACCAAAATTATTTCCGCATACAAGATAATTTCTACAAACAAAAGGACGGACTACCCATGGGGTCACCCTTGTCACCGATACTAGCCGAAATATACATGGTCAATTTTGAAAAAACATTATTTTCTTCTAAAAATAATCTCATAAGTTGTATTTGGTCTTGGTCACGTTATGTAGATGACGTATTCTGTGTTTGGAAAGGTTCAAACAGACAATTAGATCTATTTTTAAAACATATAAATTCTTTAGACAACAATATAAATTTTACAATAGAAAAAGAGGTAAACAGAAGCTTGAATTTTTTAGATTTAAAATTATCAATCCTAAACAACAAACTAGAGTTCAGTATTTTCAGAAAACCGACAACTACAGACACAATCATTCCGAAAGAGTCTAACCATCCAATACAAATTAAATTAATGGCATTTCATTCGTTGATCAATAGACTATTAAGTATTCCTCTAAACACAACAAATTACAATTTAGAATTAAATATCATTAAATCTATAGCTTACAATAATGGATACAATCCCTTATTAATAGACCAGCTCATTAAAAAGAAAAAACAAAAGGTTGTTACAAAAATGTTATATAACGATAATGCTATTGCTAAATCTCAAAAAATATATGCATCTATACATTTTATAAAACATATTACGTCTAAATTTAAGAACCATCTTAGAGATTTAGGAATTTTTGCAATAGAAAATTGTAAACGCAACTTACAAAAAATGTTAGTCAACAATAAAAAAGCAGTAGACCCAATCCTAAAAAGTGGTGTGTATCAAATTTTTTGTAATGAATGTAATGCCACTTACATTGGTCAAAGTGGCAGGTCAATAAAAACTCGATTGAAAGAACATGTGTATAGCATTAATAAAAAACAGCAAAAAACTGGCATTTCAGATCATTGTACTTCGTCCAATCACACCTTAGACGTAGATAATGTTAAGATACTACATAGTAATGTATACAAAAGCAGGAAGCTAACGATGTTAGAGAATCTAGAAATCAAAAAAGCTCTAGACAAAAAGTTAAACTTAGTTAACAATCAAATTGAGTTAGGACAAACATCATCCCCTCTACTTTTTAGTTGAATTTTGTAACCGTTTAGGTATATATATTCGGTATGATCATGTTTTAATTTTAGTATATTATTCTACTCTTGATAATGGGCTATGCCCGAAACATATGTCGAGTACATATTAAATTAAGTGAAACCTCTGAAATTGTGTTTTATTATTTTGATTTTAATTCTGCACGCTCGAATGGTTCGTTACAACCCGTCCACCAACATTTTCCAAGTATTATAATTCCATGGAGTTCATAGTGGATGGGCAAGGTTTTAAGACAGAGGGAAATATCTTCCTCTTTAAATAATTCGCTTTCAGTAGAATAAATTGCGACGAGAAAACATCATGGTATTTACTATCTCCACCATTTCCTTGGTCGCAACTTACAGCCCGATATTAGAGTCAAAATGGGTGGCTTGCTAGAAACTATCACGGGCTAGAATGGAATAGTGGGCATCACGATTATCAGAGACAGTCACTGATAAAGGTAAAATTTTAAGTAATTCGACTGCTGTTAACGTTAATATATTGGAGAAACGGGTGCGGATATCGAAAGAATTTTCACATTTAGAGAACACTATCAATTTAGAGGATTTGGAGTGTCCATCTTTAATAAAACTCCTCGCAAATTATAAAACCACTCCAGTTTGCACTTACCACTCCTTCTTTGAAGATTCGTACTATAATTGCGCATTAAAAAATGTCTTTGTTCTTAAAAATTGGTTACAGGTGTACCTATTTTCAAAATGATAAAATAAAATTTTTTTTTACACTTTTGCATTTTTCTGTTTAGTAATAGAAAATACTATAAACGTTCGAGCATGAGAATAAATTGAAACAGTAGCTAGTTGACAGTAACTTAGTAAGCATCGGCATATCTTATTATGAACCGCGGCTGTAGAATTTTAATAAACTTCTACAATGGCAATATTGTGCCACAAAAAAAAAACAAAAATTAGAACTTTTAGGATTTGAAGACTTTTTCTGAATACAATATAGCTAACTACAAGCACATTTCGGTTGGTGTAGTTGTTTATAGGAACAACAGCATCGCCGACGTTGAGAATTACATTGTAAGAGCAAAGTTCTATGACCGTAATGGTAATTAATATACGAGAAATATATGCAGAAGGTACTTCGAGGGCCGGCCAAACGAAGAAGATTTAGAACTCTTCAACGTCGAAAATTACGACATTTTGCAGATGACAGGTGAACTCGTTAGAGCTGACGAAGGTGTCGAGAGCGATTACTGCAGCAGCAGTTATGAAGATAACGATGATGAAATCATGGAAGGATGAAGCATAATAAGTAGCCACATCTAACGTACAAATGATTGTAGACTAAATTCATAATAAAGAACCTTAAAACGCTTTTCCTTGTTATGGTGAGCGAAAGCAGTACCCCTGAATCACCCTCACTACAGTAAGAAAGACAAAGTTCACTTAATGGCATTGACTCATACAGAAATTAAAAACGCTCAAACCTGCTAGAGATAAACGACTTCCCTCCTCCTCCTCAGTGTCACAGAACCAGCGAATCTATACTACTCACCACCATATCCTTTTAGTCCTTTAGTGTACTTGTTATTAACAACTAAACCTAACCTATCGCACTCACTTATTTTAATAGTATTACACTTGCTGCCAAAGAATATGAAGGCTCGCGTGTCAACATTGTTTATTTTCAAATTTTTATAATATTTTTAGTCGCATGCGTTGCACTGGCCATCTAGTCATGCCGCTGGACTTGATTTATTTTTCTTTACGTAGCAATTATCTTCCTTGTGCCCTGGCCTTTTGCAAAAGTTACATTTTAATTTTCTTTTTTCTGTACATTGAGAACTGTAGTGACCTGGTTTTTCGGCAGAAATGGCAGGTAGCATGAGTAATGTTATGGTTAATTTTCTTCATTGGTTTGTAGTGTTTAGTTTTGTGGTGCTTTCCAAACGGTTTATTAAACGGAACAGTTCGTGAAGGACCAGCTGATGCGTCGGTGGTAAAGGTTCTCAATTACCTAAACTAAGTCTCGGGATCGTTGAAGTCACTGGCTTTAGCCGCAGTACGAACATGTGTCTCGCGAATCCCATTGAGTATACATGAAACTGCTTCTTTTCCTGTTATTTTGCAGGCATTCAAGAGGGAAAGTTTCTCATAGTAATACTTGATGTATTGTTCGTCGTGACTCTTGCGTCCTGCCAACATCTCGCAGAAATTCTTCTTCGTTGGGAACGCGTGACATAATTTTATTTTCCACTCATCCTAGTTAAATTGTATGGACGGTAAGCTCTAATACCACGTTAGAGCTAAACCGCGGAGTTTTTCCAAAGTGTAATACACGGTTGTTTGTTCACTCCAATTAAACATTGCTCGGAGTTTGTCAACCTTTGCACACCGTGCTTCTATGGAACGGGGGGGGGGGGGGACAGCATCTCCACCAAAGGTTGGTTGTCTGATGGGTATATTGGCCATAAATCCAGCCAACACTTTCGACAATCGGTCTACAGAACTGCTGCAAGATGACCGTCGACGTCTATTATCACGACGACTTACGGTACGTTGTGGGGACGAAGTCGTACTTTCGTTGGACAAAGATGACAAGGGTGAAGGTGATTCTCTTCGGCTTCTTTTATTTGTGGACAACATTTTTATTGGTCTTTGGTTGTGATTGTTTTATCGTATGTTGTAACAGAGTATGGAGTTCTAAAGCAATGCTTTGGTGTTATACAGAGGTGGCAATATAATACCCTGGTTATCTGAAGTTAAACAGAAGTAGCAATCGGATTATCCCACTTCTGAAATTCTCTGTTAGGGGCTAATTCAAAAATATACAATTTTTTTTGTGTGTGTCAAGAATGTCGAATGGTCAAATTTACAAATGACCCACCAGCAGAGAGGACTAATAAAAGGATAGGGACTTCCTACCTTATTATCCGTATTGAGGGCGTATAACGGCCTGCTGTTCACTTGGTCGGTCGTTGACACCAACTCTTTGGCCGTGAATACCTATATCAATGTATGAAAAAATAGTATGGGCTCTTAAGAACGTGTTATTGGCTAATTTGCCAACGTGCTACTGTAAATTATCATGCATCTTTCATCTGTATGAATTTTCTCAGATACCATAGTATAAAATATAGGTAAATACTTCAACTGTATTCAAACAACGTCATGCAACCACATCGTCATACAATTAATTACTGGATTGTCGCTCAGAGACAACCTCATCAGATTGAGCAGATCGCAAAGGGAAAGTGTACTATGACAAGTAATTGTATATTACGCAACTATTAAATAGCTTTAACAACGTCCAATCAGAAGGCCATAGGGATAAACCTCGGGAAAAGCCTCACCAGTACTAAGTACATAAGTAACACCACAGAAGATGTACATTAGTACTGTTTAAATGGACGAGCCATATACACACAAAGTCCACGATTCCGCATATGTGTCACGTCAACCCAGAGCACAAAATATACAACATATTAAGTCCCGAAAACGATAAAACGAAATCGCGGTTTATCACACAAAGGTCACCCATAGGGTATAAGTTAAAGTTGGTGCCTGGTTATCACACAAAGGTGGCCCATAGGGCAAAGCTGTAAAGCAAAATGATACTACATAGAACATCACAAAACAGCCTAACGCCAAGATCGTTAGCGTGTATTAAAATGTACCAAAAATATATCATGCCTAATTACCTCACCCCTTTTAGGTCAATATACATTGCGTACCACATGTAAACCTGGGCTCGTAACGGCGGATGCATCTATAACAATTCAGGAGCATCTGCACCTAAAGCAAACTTGCTCTGTGCGGGCTGTACGGGCAGTGTATTCGGCGGAACTCGAACGAAGACTCGGTAACTCGGTATATCATACCTTTCAATTATTTTTTATGCGACCAGTTCAGGATCGGGAAAAAGAATCCTTAAACGCTTTAGTAAGGAAGTACAACTCACCAAAGAAATATGTGTGTGAATATGTAAAGAGGTACTCAGTGAGAAACAACGACTTACCAACCAATTGTTGAGAAAGTTATCAAAAACACTTATATATTAAAATAATCGTTCTTTCGATAGTTTATTAACACAAATATTGTTCTAAACAAACACCCACGGGAACGCATTCTCGACCGAAATAACTTCGATGCTAACAGAAAGCAAGCTGGATGATGCCAAACATATTTCCCAAAAACTGGGTCGTCAGGGTTCCATGTGGATTATACCAGAAATCATTTTCATGTATCAGTCACCATAAATCTGTCTCAGGTCTGGATTAGGACTTGTTCCACGTAATTACCCGTAAATAAACTTAAAAACTGATCCCAATGCATTAACAAGGCCTCGTTTCTTTCTAATTATATAGGTATATGTTAGTAAAAATTTGGGGTTAAATAATTTGGATTTCTTCCTTAAGATGTTTTATCTCTTTCCCTAAATATTCTGTGTCTAACACGTGTTCCATTTTTTCTAGCGACTTCTGTTATTTTTGGGGCATTTTCTTCTAATTTCGGTACGAATTTTACTAATGGTCTTAGAGGGATACTATGAATAAAACTATGAAGGGTATTTTGTGTTCGGGTAAGTCCTAAATTAAAAGATAAAATTCCTGGATTATTTATCAACACTATTGACTGTGATTCGTCGCAAATCTTCTGTTCTGATTTGGGTGGCGAGATATACAACCATCGTTAAAGTCACTATAATTTTTTTTTCTACAACAAATAACGTTTTGAACTATCTAATTAATTTTAGTTCTTGTTTGTGGTACCTTTTGTTTTTAATAGTGACTATTTTATCTTCTAAATTATCTCTTACTATTTCTTTTCTTGGCAACCTTTTATCGCGAATTTGCATTTTCACATCCTGGGTTTGCCGGGTTGATTCTCTGGAAATTCGTGCCGTTTTTGATTTTGGTAATATATATTGTAGTGTTCGTGGGTTTATTGAAAAGTAAAGAACACAATTTACGTATACTTATTTAGTAATAACTACTTAAAGACACTATTAACTAGTACGGAACTTAGATTACTATTTATATACAACACTCACTTATATGCGCGTCTCTATTTATTTGTCTCTTCACTTTTAACACTGTCGATTTATTTCGGATGTTACCACTGTCACGGTCAGTTTATTACTAACTAACTGTCGAACGTCTTTCCACTTTTATAGCATCATGGAAAAATCCAGAAAAGTCTGGAAGTTTGTAAGATTGTTTACGTTTTCGGCGAACCGCTTAATTATTTTCTTGGAAGGCAGGTACGAGACACACGCCTACAAACACGCGTACAAGCGTACCTGGTCGCACACAAGCACAATATTTATAATTTTGTTTTGTTCCTCTCGTTGTCTTACTACATCGTTTAAAGATCTTACTCTATCGAATAGTTCGCTGGTTAGTTGGTAGTAGAAATTGTCGTCTAAAATGTCTAATACGTCTCTAGCCTCAAAGTGTCCAAAAAATAGTTCGATCAGCGTAAATTTGGTTACCGAATGAGTTGTTCTAGTATATATAATAACCGCATTTTCGAATATGTTATTTAGAAGATACTTGTTTCTAGAGGCCGTTACGGTCTTTCGATAATGGTTCCGTTAACTCTCTTGGTCGTCCCGTTGCTATTTGGATATAAGACCATGCTAATCTGATGTTCTACTTTATGTATTTTCAGCAATTCTTTAAATAATGGTGTATCAAATTGATTATCGGTTATTAGTAGTTTAGGTTATTTACATCTGGAGAAAAGGTTAATGTATGATTCCGTTATGTCCGTGGGGTATATTGAGTTGAGAGATCATACATAAGGAATTGACAAATCTCCAAATTATTCTGATGCAGTTATGTTATCCACAAAGTATTACTGCAATATTTGTAATCAGCAACGATAAATATTGAGAGATAGTAGAACATCAACAAGCTAATCGGAATCATCAGAATTTTCACTCATTGTCTCCGATTTTATTGTAATTTATAATTTGGATAATCGAAATACCACATCCTTAACTGTTGACGACCGGAATAATTCATTGGGTGCAATATTTAAAATAGTCCAGGCAATAAGTCAATGATTTAACGAAAACCAATGAAGTCAATAAGTATATATTGCAGATATAATTTTCATTATGCGTGCCCCCCCCTTCCGTCAATTTTAGGTAGGTATTCTACGAGATCAAGGTTGCCATCACCGAGTCGTGAGTAAAGACTGCTTGGTGCTGGGAATCTTACGAAGTTAAAAGGAGAAAAGTATTTTGTGAACACCATCTGTCCATTTAATGCACTGTACATGTACATTTCTATGGCTGCATAAAGATCTGAACGGCAGTATTTATACCATCTGTGTGCAGAAAATTTCCTTTAAGAAGTTTGTTTTATTACTTCTCATTAATTTTATTTTATACTGTTTCTCTTTTTCTTATCAGATCTTTTTTATCAGTTCAAGTTTTTGTGATGATAATTTCTTTTAGTTACAGCTGTTTTAAATTGATTACTTTAAATTCTTTAGAAAATAAAAATGACCTATATTTCATTTTTACGTAACAAAATACGGTTTAATTCACGTTAAAATATTTTTTTGTTAAAACCTATAAAATACAGTCCACTAATATAATATTTAAATATATTCATGAAAAATATGAGTTAGCACTTTTTTGGGTCTGATTTGTACTGTTCGAAACTTTTCGCAAACTAATTACAAACTGCAACATGTGCCGTAGCGGTCATTTAGAATAGAGAAAGATCGGCACCCTGCATGAACAGAAATAGGCAATAATAAAACGGACAAACAGAAAAAAAAAAGAAACAAACGCAGTCAGAATGCCTCAAAAAGTACATTTTTTCATCGACATTATACGTTAAAATTCATGAACGTAGATTGTCACTGCAGAATCACGATTTCTATACTACCTTCACCCTGTTAAACAGTTTGTACTCCAGTAATAAAATCTGTAAATCTTCAAAAATTATCGGTATGGACCGAGGCAAATTCGTCAAGATTCTAATGTTTCATTATTTTTATGTTTTTCATCATGTTTCACGACAAATGCACCAAAGTTTTAGAAATTAAATAATTATTTTGTTAGATAAACTAAAGCTCAGGCTGGTTGGCCGTGGACCATAGAAACTAAACTAAACGATTCCAGCTTATGTTTTTAAATTCTTTTGTTATCTGAAAGATGTTGAAATAAATGATTTTGTAGCAATTATTCTATTATTTGTAGATAATGGACTATACTTCTACCACAGAATGTATATCAATGAGAATACTTAGTATGCTTCCTAAAAATATAATTAAACATACATTTTTTGTTCAAAGTTTCTCAAATATCGCTCTAATTCGACAATTATACATATCAAATGGTATTACTACATTTCGAAATAGAAGTCGTGGGTATGAGGTGGTAATTGGTAATACATACGTACATTTTATAGTTTCCAATCATTTGTTTCTAATTCCTAAATTTTAGAGAAAAATGAAAATACTGAAATTAGTAATATTTATTCAAAATGGACATTTGAGAATGAAACATGGAATACATTAATTAACTTTTTAAAAGCGGAGCTTCCTTTCTGCGAACATGATGCAAAGGTAATTGTGATGAATCTTAAAAACTAAGATGTGTAATAAGTTTTTTGTAGTTACTAATTCAAAAAAAAGCAAACTTGGAAAATATTAAATTTAGGGAACTCAACCTCTCTCATTCGACTGTCCATTGTAGTCAATTATTTAAGTCCACAGTAACACAGTTATTGATGGAGCCAAATGTAGAACAACTGAAAAAACTTAGCATAAACCTTTGTTTTCTAGGTGAGTGAAAATATGTTCTTTTTATTTATGATTTAACGTAACGTTCTTTTTACTAGAAGTTAATATGACTGTTGGAAATAAATCGATCCAAGAACCGCTATTTAAAAGAAACAGGCGTGAAAGTCGAATTAATCCAAAGACTGATGATGGTACCTGCATACTAGATGTAATATTAAACTCCTGTCCTTACATTGAAGAATTAGAGTTGTGGGAGTGCAGGTTGGTACCACTTACAAATGTATTTCCAGGTTTTTTAAACGGAGGATTCAGATTACAGCTTACTAATGTATCCATGAATGCATTAAAAAATTTTACATTCTTGAGAAAGTTAACATTGGATGGAATTCCAACACACATCTCTGGATCTTTTTTAGTTGATGTAAGTAGTATGTTTTAACCGATTATACGCCGCAGTAAGGAAAAGAGGCAACATCACATAGAATATTAAGTGTTGAAGTGAAGTAAATGGCGGTGAGGTAGAATTGAAATTGTACCAAATCTTAACTTGCTAAATCGAAATGTGTAGTAGAAGTGCTTTTCGATTGCATCAAGGTGAGCATCACATTTCGATATATAAATCTCTGTTTGCACGTGCGCCTGGCCTTTTAAAATCAATACAGGTTTAATGAATATTCATAATATAATAAAAAATTTAAATCTTTTCATTTCTCACAAAAACTTAAAACTTTAAAACTGTCCGAGTATAAGTACAATGAATGTAACATACAGAAGATTAGGTAAGGTATTTGTCTAGGAAACGAATAACACATCGATCAACAATTTCAATAGAAAAATAATATAAACGGCAAAAATCGACGGCTATTGTACTAAACACTAACCACACAACTTCAAATATGAACATAACAAAAATTATAGAAAACTAATGTACTTGACTTTACCAATAAAAAAACGACATTACGAAATAATTAAGAATAAAGACAAGAGTGCAAGAAAAAATCGAACGAATGTAGTTTACCAAAATGAGTTCGAGTAGGACAATGTAAATACTACAAGAAAGGAAAACAATTTTCTCAACGTATTGACAGCTGAAGAATGCTCATTATTAAACCACATTTTTACTGTAAGTCAACTATTGAATGATCTTTGATATCATCTGAAAAAAGTTTCGAAAGTTATACAGGATATTCAAAAATTAAACTTTCTAATTTTAAATGGAACAATCCGCATATTTTTTTCATATTCGAAATGATAATTTTATTGTGAATCGTTTGATATATAGGTACCCTATACCTATCATTATCCATTAAAGAAGTCACTGATTTTTGTAAATGATGATCAGTTTTAATGGTTTTTAAATTTAAGTCATGCATGCCATGCATTGAATTGTCATTTTAATTGTTGAATGTTTTTGCATTATTTAGCACTATCTGTGGCATAAAATTACTTTTTTGAATGTGTGTTCTTTCTGAATCACAAAAGAAAAAAGATGAAATTAAGTTAAAATGGAAAACGAGGTCGAAAATTACTTATTAGATTTATTTTACATACATGAGAAATGTGAAAAAATTTTTGCTCGAACATGTCGTTTGTTTAATGAAAAATATCCTAACAAACCAAATATGACAAGAGATATGTTTGGAAGAATCGAATCGAGATTTTTGCGATTTGGAATTTAGTCTAAAATGAATTATCTAAAATCAGCTTCCAATAACGAAAAGAATGAAACAACAGTTTTAGCTTGTTTCCATGCAAATAGCAATTCGTCTTCACAAATGCCCATTCAAATAATTCTAAACAGACGTTATTTCCATTCTTATTCTTACACGCATGTACAATCATTGCGGCCAGAATACTCGGTAAGAAGAATTGAATTTTGATAAATATTTGTAAACAAAATAAATGAAAACCCGAGCTTTCTTGCAAAAATTATTTGGACCGATGAATCAAAATTTACAAGAAAGAGAATTATTAATAGAAGAAATTTACACTATTGGGCCCAGGAAAATTCGCATTTAATTGGAAACAGAAATTATCAGAACAAATTCAGTTGTAACGTTTTTGCTCTTTTGATGAACAATAATGAACGGTACGTGCAGTTACTTCTGTTGTGCAATAGAGTCAAAATATATATAATGTATATATGTAAATAATACTATGTACCTATCATTGTTCTATCAATCTCTATGGAAGGTTCAGAAATAAAGTAGTCGTTGCTCATCAGTCGTATCAGGTAGTTGTGTTTGACTTTTAACCTTAACCTTAATATACTTCCACGTTTTGCTGTAATAGGTTATGGGCCCAGACAGACCAGACAGGCCAGACACCAGACACCCATACGTGATATAGTCCAAATTTTTTTTTTCATTGCTCATAGTAAGACGAAAATTCGGCAGTTTTTTTTAACGGCTGTGCGAGTTAAAAGAATGGCTTCAGGATATTTAGTTAATGTGCCTAAACTGAAGGGTCGAGAAAACTATGACGAGTGGGCGTTCGCAGCGGAGAACTTTTTAGTTCTAGAAGGTTTGATGAAATATATTGCGAAAGACCGATAGGAAGAACAATTGGAAGAAGACAGAAAGATTAAAGCTAAGTTAATCTTAACAATAGATCCATCTTTGTTCGTGCATATAAAGGAAGTAAAAACGACAAAATCGTTGTGGGACAAACTTAAATCCATGTTCGATGATTCAGGATTTTCGCGACGGATTAGTTTGCTGCGTATGTTAATATCTATGCGGTTAGAAAACTGTGATTCAATGGTTTCCTACGTAAATCAAATGGTTGAAGCAAGTCAGAGACTTCGTGGTACGGGTTTTAACATTGATGATGAGTGGGTAGGATCACTGTAGCTGGCAGGACTTCCTGAAAGATTCATGCCTAAGATAATGGCCATTGAGCACTCAGGGATTGTCATAACGACCGATTCAATAAAAACGTAACTCCTAGATATGGATGGCAGTTGCGATGGTAGCAAAGCAGGCAATGCTTTTTTCAGTAATAGTTCAAATCACTCGCGCTCAGTTGGCAACGCTGCAAAAGAAAAATATGACAGGAATCATCGTAATAAGAAGAATAACCATGGAGATAACAGAGACCAGAAAGAGGTTAGGTGTTTCACATGCAAAAAGTTAGGCCATTTCCGCAACAAGTGTCCTTTGTGGCAAAAGGAGAAAGATAAGGATTCACAGAAACAGGAAAACGCGTTTAATACGGTATTTTTAAATGGTGACTATCAAAAAACGGATTGGTATGTGGACTCTGGTGCTAGTAGGCATTTTGTTGTTGACAAGGATTCTATAATAAATGCTTTATCAGAAGTTGGGACGCAGAGTATTATGGTGGCAAATAGGACTACAATACTTGTCGTAAGTACTGGGGATGTACATATTAGAACTGTTGTTGGTGAGAAAACTTATGGTTTAACTGTTCGGAAAGTACTTTGTGTGCCAGATTTATCGGCAAACCTACTTTCAGTTACAGTCAGTTATTAGAGAATGGAAATAAAGTTGTCTTTGACATACGATTCTGTAAAATTTTTAACAAAAACAGTGAACTGGTAGCTATTGCAAACCACATTAGTGGTGTCTACAAATTGAACACAATGCAGGCGCAGGGTTTATTATCGGTTCCAGAGAAACCAACATTTGAACTGTGGCATCGGAGATTGGGACACATAAATAATCATGATCTTGAAAAAATGAAGTCTGGTTTTGTCACGGGACTGGTATTCTCTGATAAAAAATACATTGGAAAATGCAACTGTATGATCTCTTGTGAGGGTAAGCAAAGTCGAATGTCTTTCGGACATAGAGGTACTGGAGATTATTCATGGCGATGTATGTGGTCCCATGGAAGTGAGGTCCATTGGAGGTTCGAAATATTTTTTGGTTTTAGTAGATGATTATACTCGTATGTCCTTTGTATATTTTCTAAAATCAAAGGAAGAAGTTTTTGAGAAATTTAAACGGTTCAAAGCTATGGTAGAGAATCAACAAAATTTAAAAATAAAAATATTTAGATCGGATAATGGGGGTGAGTTTGTTAATTGCAAGTTCGACGGTTTCTTGGCATCAAATGGTATATTGCATCAAAGAACAAATGCATATACGTCAGAGCAAAACGGCATGGCCGAGAGACTTAATCGCTCATTGGTTGAGAAGGCAAAGTGTATGTTGTTTGATGGTAATCTAGACAAGAAATTTTGGACAGAGGCCATCAGTACTGCTGCTTATATTAGAAACAGATGTCCTGTATCGCGTCTAAAAGAACAAACTCCATATGAACTGTGGTCAGGTAGGAAGCCTGACATAAGTCATTTCAGGGTTGTTGGGAGTATTGTCATGGTGCATATTCCCAGAGAAAAACGTTTAAAGTGGGACAAGAAATCCCAAAGAAAAATGTTTGTTGGATACAGCGAAACCATAAAGGGTTACAGAGTCTATGATCCAGACACAAATTCGGTTTCTACCAGCCGAGATGTTATTGTATTTGAAGAGAAAGATCCTATATCTTCAGATGATTTTAAAGTAAGGGAGGCTTTAGTTCCAGTGGGGGAAAATCATCATGAGGAAGAATTACATGATGATTCCGATCACTTAGTATGCAGTGAGGTATTTGATACTTCGGATAGTGACTTTGTTCCTGAAAAGGAAATCGTAGTAACTGGTAATGACAGGAGGCGTTCACAAAGAGAAAGGAAAGCAAAGGATTTTTCTGATTATTATACTTACTCGTGTTATCATGTAAACGACTTGGATATTGATCCTGCAATATTGGAGGAAGCAGTATTAAGACCTGACAAAGAAAAGTGGCGTGAAGCAATGGCCACCGAAATGCAGTCTTTTGAAGAAAATTGTACATGGCAATTGGCAGACATTCCTGAAAGCGGTAGTGTGGTGGATTCCAAGTGGGTATTTAAACGTAAAGTGGACAGTGATAATAATGTAAGATATAGAGCTAGAGGGTTTAATCAAAGGTATGGAGTAGATTTTGACGAAACATTCTCTCCTGTTATCAGACACTCAACTTTTAGGTTATTAATAGCTCTTTCTGTAAAGCTAATTCTTGATAGATATAGCCACAGCTTTTTTGAATGGTGAGCTGGAAGAAGAGGTATTTATGAAACAGCCAGAAGGTTTTTTAGTTGAGGGTCAAGAGAATAAAGTTTTGAAGCTGAATAAGGCTATTTATGGACTAAAGCAGTCTTCAAGAGTGTGGTATAGAAAAGTAGAACTTGTTTTAAATGATTTGGGGTATAGGAAATCGGAATACGAGGCTTGTATTTTTATAA
The DNA here is from genome assembly GCA_947389935.1 of Agrilus cyanescens. NCBI lineage: Eukaryota > Metazoa > Arthropoda > Insecta > Coleoptera > Buprestidae > Agrilus > Agrilus cyanescens. The sequence continues at coordinate 13,397,754 of OX376709.1, read as the reverse complement.
AACGTGAAAATGATTTATTTACCATCGTTGCTTTGTACGTTGACGATTTCATCATATTTTCTAATAATAAGTCTGAAACGGACTCTTTGAAATATGCTTTAAGTTCACGATTTAAAGTTAAAGATTTGGGACAGGCTAGGCAAAGTATGGGCTAGGCAGTGTCTAGGGTTGAGAATAATTACTTCTCCAAATAAAAAAACTATAAGTTTAGATCAAGAAAAATATATTGATACTATTTTAAGAAGGTTCAATATGTGGGACTGTAAAGTTGTAGCTACACCTATGGAAACAGGTTTAAATCTTATTAAGGATGAAAATTCAAGTAAAAAATTTCCTTACCAAAAATTAATAGGTTGTCTTATGTATTTGAGTGTAATGATGTAAAGTCGGTGGCTCATTCCAGCATTGAGTCAGAATATGTGGCAATCAGTGAAGCTTCGAAGGAAGCTATGTATCTTAGAAGAATACTTGGTGAAATTTTAGGTAATACTCTATGTATAGATGTATTTAATGACAATCAAGGTTCACAAAAGTTAGCAAGGAACCCGATATTTCATTAACGATCTAAACATGTTCATGTTCGTTACCATTTCATTAGAGAGGCAGTTGCCAATAAGAAAATAAAATTAAGGTATTTGCAGACTTGTGATATGCCAGCGGATATTTTCACAAAGGCGTTGGATATCAAGAAGCATCATAAATTTATGAAATGTTTGGGTTTCCAACATGGTTCTAATATTTTGACTAGTGGGGGTGTTGTGCAATAGAGTCAAAACATATATAATGCATATATGTAAAGAATACTATGTATCTATCATTGTTCTATCAATCTCTATGGAAGGTTCAGAAATAAAGTTGCTTATCAGTCATATCAGGTGGTTGTGTTTGACTTTTAACCTTTACCTTAATATACTTCCACGTTTTGCTGTAACAACTTCATGGTGTGGTGACAATTTTCTTGGACAAACTGCCACTAACAGTTGTCGGAAGTGGTTGGTATCAATTGGACTGCGAGGGCAGTTCAGGGCAGTTACCGACCATTTGGAGGTAATGTTTGGCCATCGACGGATTGGAAAAAATGGACAGTTACAGTGGCCTCTTAGATCGCCTGATCTAACCCCACTTGATTTTAATTTATGGGGTTTTATTAAGGATAAAGTTTACGCTCGCCCAGTTGATTCCATACAGGAATTAAAAAGAGGGTGCGAGAATCCTGTTTAGAAATAAACAAAGATCATCCAATAGTTAACTTGCAGTAAAAATTTGGTTAAAGAATGAACATTATTCAGCATTATTATTGACGCTGCAAAATTATTTTTGATCGAGTGAAAGCATTCTTATATTTTGACCAGCGATTTATATTCGACTGGTTATCAAATACTGATAACTCGCGCATCATTCTATTAGCATGTAATGGCGCTCCTTATTACCAGTGTGCCGTGGATGATCAATGAGTGATTTACAAGTACGATTGGTAAACATCACATGTTATTTATTAGAAGAAAATTGTTTCTCAAAGTATAACATACATGTACAGAGTTAAATATTTAAATGACATATATAACGTGGCTCAACAAGTACCCAGTATGTTCATTCTGGCGAAAGTATACGTTTAATCAGAAATTCGTTCATACAAAACTTGTCCTTTAGAGTGTTAAAAAAAAGAACGTTGTGTTTAAAAAGCGACACTGTTAAATATTAACCAACCAAAAAATGTTATAGGAAAAAGTTGTTCAGAATCCTAAAATATAGGTATATGCATAGAATCCTGGCAAAATTATCCGCTCCAAATGGCCCAAAAAGTTTGCAACACAAACTTTCAAATAAAACAGCAGGAAGTATACATGAAAAATGATTGATAATGATACCTGTGTGCGTATCTTTATGAAAAATAGCAAAATTATGTTTATGTTTGTCAGGAGTGATAGTTAAATCTGGAAAGTTAATCTTTGAAGTTGTCTTTTAATACCTGTGAAGTGCACGAAGTCATCGTCAACATACCTATACTAACATTGTACATTTATGAAATAATCGGAATTTCTTAATGAGAGTATTTTCTAAATGATAGGTAAATAAAGAGTACCTCCACAGAGTTTCAAATTTCTAGACTTAGGGGTTTGGCATCTGCGTTGTTCGATACGTTAAACATTGAACCCAATTAACATCCATTCAGGGGATGAATTTGAAAAAATAGTTTTTTAAGTTGCCTTCTACGTTTTAAAAAGAATCTTTGTTCAAAATTTCAAGTTTCCTGGCTTAGGAGTTAGCGCGTTGTTTGATACATCAAGCTGTGTTCGGAAAATCACGAAATGCGCGTTTGCTTACTTGCTCTTAGGAGTACATCTAAAAAGTTTCAGGTCGAAATATTTACTTAATTAATTTTTTTCATAGAAAATTTGAACCCCTGTAGGGTGTTTATTGCTTGTCTACATTACAAAATAAAACCCTTGCGCAAAATTTCAACTTGGTAGGGTCATAATTATTGGCTATGGGTCATAATATAGTATTATCAATTCTGCTGAAGAAGCCTAAGTTACGTGAAACAATAGTTAAGTGTCGAAATATACCAATTTTGTGAAAATTTTGTATTTTATTATTTTATATATTGAAATGAGTTTCCATCAAGTGAATGTAGAAAGAATAAATCATAACCTTAGATTACTAACTACACTATTTATTTGCACTTTATCACTTTTCACTGCGCCCCAATTTATATACGATGTCGCTTCTACGACTGTCAATTTATTTCTGATTTTTTGGCTATCGTCTCTTCTTTTTATAGTCTCTGTGATTAAACTCTGGAATATTCTGGAGGTATTTCGAAACGTCGGGAGTAGTTTATTCTTCTGTGAACTGCTTAATTTCTGTCCTAGAAGGCAGGTACAATACACATATTTACAAATACGACGCACACCGCCGAAAACGCTCGCTGCTAATCGGCAAAACAGGCATACTCGTGATCGCTACACCATTACTGAAATTTGTTTCATCGCGAATTCTTGTAGAGAGGTCGATAACCGGAGTATTTGTGCAAAATTTGATCGCTGGCAGATAATAGTGGTTACTATTATCTGTTTAACGTTAGTGTTTTTCAAAACACGTAGAGTTCGTTAATACCTTTATGCCATTTTTATTATAACAGGATTAATTATTGCTAGTAGTTTTCGAGGAGTGATGTCATTCGGAGCAGTATGATTTTGGAACTGAGATTCAGCGTTTGCCCAACAGTGACCAGACAGCGAATTTCTGTCATGAGAAACTGAAAAGTTTGTTGCCGTGTTTTCAGATAGTGAATCTGAAAACACTAATGAAATTGGTCATGATATTGTACTTGGACAATTGGTAGTTTCCGGTAACAAGAAAGCATAATCGGCTACATTTGCGTCATACGGGTAAATGCCTGTAGACTTAAATATAGACAGAATTCCTTGCAGTAGCGGACTTTGTAAATTGTAAACGTTTTATTTGGCGCAAAGGATTGATTTTCATCCAAACCTAAGCAGCGTGATAATAGGTTACCTTGAGGGACTTGAGTGCAGCACGGTCAAAAGGCTGCAATAACTGGTTGGTGTGACTTGTAGGCTCATGATAACTACATCTTTTACTTCTGTATATTACAATGTTTCGACATTGCAGTGTGATGCGTGCCCATCTATGGCGAGGAGAACCTTAGGAGATTCCTTGGAATGAAAAAATCTTTCAATCATGGCATGAAAATTCCGGCATTTTTAAAGGCAGATTTCTCGTTCATATACAGCTCTAGGAGGCATCTCATCGTGATATTTCGGTTTCTAATTTTTGCTTTCGTTATGCAGGCAAGAGCTAAAACATTACGTCAATAGTCCGCACCAATTGCCGTTCAGTCTGAACTCCACCCATAGAGACTCCTTCAGACTTTCTTAAGCGCAAATCATTTATTACGTTTCAAAAATGAATTTAACCAATCGTATCCTAGCTTTTCTCTTAGTAAATTTATGACGCATATTCAAGCTGCAGGCAAAGCTGTAAAGTAATACTCTCCCATCTTTCCTAGCAGCCGCAAAACTTATACTTTGTGATTTTTTTTAATGAGTTGCCAATTACCTTTCATTTTCAATGCCAACTAATGGTACATATATCGCATTTTTTTATTGTAGCTCCGACCGTTTTCCCCTATCAGACTTACGTTTGAAGTTAGATAGCATGCTAAAAATAAGAAATATTTACAATAAGGACATCCTTCACTGTATTAGCTAGGACATCTTCCCCAATCGTACGGGAAAGATGCCTCAGCTTATAATCGCGAGTAAATTTGAAGCCAGAACATGCTGTAACGCGGATCATAAACGGCAATGATGAATTAGTTGCAACACAAAAACAGCCTATGTAACTTCAATCTGTTATATAAGGGAAAATAAACTACGCTGAGTAATTTTACCTGGGTGAGATATAATAATATAATAATATATTTTTGCAAATAACTCACCTGAATAAAATCTAAATACAATGAAACTGCTATACATACTATCGACCAGATATAAACCCTAACTATTAACTCCGCCGAGTATCGAGTAGGTACACAATTTTATTTCTGTTTTACGAAATTGTACAAAACTAGCAGGGACTAAATTTCTACATATATTGTTCAGGTGCCGGTTTTTTAATATGGCAGATATGGAGTGATACCCTTCTCATACATTTGGTTTAACTTTTTGTAAATTGTTCTACAAAAATTGGTTCATCTTGTGAAAAGTTGTAGATAATTTTCGATTTGAACGTATTTTGCCAAAGTTTGTTTCAGAGCTAAAATTTGTTTAGCTGAAACCTTTTTGTAAATGTGGTGTACAAAATACGGAAAATATTATACAATATTGTTCGAAAATTATAAAAAATTACCCCCCAGTTTGAATATTTATCTGCGTTAGTAACTTACTTTTAAGAAGGTTCTTTACGCTAAAGCACCTAAGGGTACGCACACAGTGAACGCTTGTTGCTGGCGCTTGCAACAAGCAGCAAGCATCAAAAAATATATCCATACTTTCAAATGGAACAGAACATAATGAAAACTTGTTCCAAGTTGCTGGAACTTGTAGCAAGTGCTAATAAGCGAGCAAGAATACTCCAGACATTCTTTTCCAGCTTTTATAACGCCGGTATTCGTTTAATAGTGCAGTTGTGTTGCATTTTACTTATAATAAAGAATACTTACAATTAATATATTATGGCGGAAGCAATTAATATCGATCAGCTGATTGCTTTAGTGTATGAAAATCCAGCGATATGGGACAAAAGAATTAAAAACCAGAGTAATAGATTCTACACTGAGAAATGTTGGAAAAAGATTAGCTCCCAAATGAAAATTGAAGGTAAAAATCCTTATACACTTATTACCCTCAACTGCTATTTTGTATTTATTCTTTAAACAATATTGAAATTACGAAATAATGAGACGTAAAGACTGTTTAGTTTAGTTTAAACTTCCACATTTGTTTCACGTTGATAATGACCACATTTTGTAATATGGTCATGAAACCCGTGTCCATTCTAAAGTGTAATAGGAAATTCGGGATGTGTCTCTTTTAATTAGGTATTTACTTATCAAAATATCCTTTGTTACTTTTTCTGAATAAGAAAGTTATACCAAGTGCTGGCATTCACTGTATACTAATTTACATGAAAATGACTAAGATGATCGAATTTTAATTTAAACAAACTTGCCTTTGATGAAACGAAGCTATATTTTTCAATTATTATTACAAACACACGACTAATTATACATGGGTATCTTATTAAATTGGAAACGTATTGGAAGAGAATAAATCGTTGTATTTTTCTTCATTGCCTGATGGATGTTACACTTTATCTGTTTACATTTTACGTCGCCTGGTTGGTATTAAGGTACACTAAAGGATTGTTCGCAAAGAAGGTGGTGAATACATCCCTCACACTTTTAGCTTCGTTAGTCGGCCTTCCAGGTGCTTTCCTTTTCTTTTCAGGAAGGGACGAAATTTGTATATCTTTTAGATTATGTTGTACACCTTCCATATCAACAATGATGTTATGCAGCTGACATATGCACTTGATAATGCTTTCCGCTAGGGGAACATCTGTCTCGATACTCTTCGAGAGTAAACGCCACTTTGCGTACAATATTCCGAAAGCGCATTCCACAGATTTTCGCATACGAGATAGTCTCTTGTTGTAATTTGTCTGCTCGATACCCAAACTCTCCTTTGCATATGGTTTCAGAAGATGAGGAAGTAAGGGATACGCATCATCTGCTACAAAAACGAAAGGGGCCTTTATGTTCGTTCCTGGTAGAAGCGCATGTTCTGGAATGTGAAGGCTCTGTTTCCGTAATAACTCGTAGAAATATGAAGCTTGAAAGGTCCCGCCATCACTTTGCTTTCCATATCCACCTACATCGATGGCTATAAATCGGTAATTACCGTCAACAACACCTTGCAGAACGACAGAGTAAAACTGTTTGTAGTTATGAAACATCGATCCTGAATTGACTGGGCACTTCATTCTCACGTGTTTTCCGTCTATAGCTCCAAGACAATTTGGAAAGTTCCATAGCTGTAATATGTCTTGCGAGATTTGGAGAAAAATTTCCTTCGTTGGCACTGGCATATGTTGCGGTTGAAGTATATTCCATATGGCTACGACAACTTCTCTCAGAATGACAAAATGGTTAAGGCTTTCGCGGCCAGATGATGAATTGGCGTAGTCCTGATACGGGTCTATAGGCCGTCGTTGGTTGGAATTACTTCCTAACGTTTCGCTGGCGCGAGTGGCGAGCTTCTTCAGAGGTCTTTCCATCTTCGATGTTGGATGTAGACTGATGAATTCTCGGACGTAAGTTGTATTTATACTTGGTAGGGGGCGGAGCTTGTTCCGCTTGTTCTGCTTCTGTTGATATCGGTGTATTTTCCGGCATAGATCGACAGTGTCTCAGGATAGGATTCCAAATCCGATTAAGTCTCAGGGTCTCCTCCTTCTTGTTAAAATTGTTGGGATGTTTCTGGATTTCGATGGCTTCCCTGACCAGTCTGTTGTGGTATCCGTTGACCGAAGCTAGCAACCTGCAGTTCTCAAAATATATCCTGTGGTCCCCGTTGTTAAGTGCATGTTCAGCTACTGCAGACTTCTCAGTTTGTCCCAGCCGGCAACTTGCATTGTGCTCTTTTAACCTTGTTCCCATAGATCTTTTAGTGGTACCAATGTAGACTTTTCCGCAAGAACATGGTATGCGGTAGACTCCTGCGGCCGAAAGTGGGTCCCTTCTGTCCTTCGTTGATCTAATGGTCTGTTGGATCTTCTTTGTTGGCCTGAAGATTGTTCCGATGTCGTATTTCCTCAAAACTCTCCCAATTCTATCCGTGACTCTTGGGACATACGGAAGATACGCTTAAGACGTGGTGGGTCGCTGTTCGAATTTCCTTGGCCTTGATCTCATTGATCTTTCGATCTCCCTCTTGGTGTAGCCATTTGCTTCAAAAGCAGATTTTAAGTGGTCAAGTTCCTCCTGGAGCTTCTCCGGTTCGCAGATCCTTCGAGCCCGTTCCGTCAGGGTTCTGATGACTCCATACTTTTGACTCGGGTGGTGGTTGGATAGAGCGTGTAGGTATCTGTCCGTATGTGTTGGTTTTCTGTATACTGTATGGCTCAGCTTGTCACCCCTCTTCCCCACTAGTACGTCCAAGAAAGCCAGTTGTTGGTCCTTCTCAGTCTCCATGGTGAACTGGATGCTGGGGTGCTGACTGTTGAGGTGTTGAAGAAAGTTGTATAGTTTGTCTCTGCCATGTCCCCAAATCACGAAAGTGTCGTCCACGTACCGGAACCACTTCTTTGGCTTGTATTTCGAAGTCTCGATCGCTTTTTCTTCAAATTTTTCCATGAACAGGTTGGCAATAATTGGGCTTAGTGGACTTCCCATTGCTACTCCCTCCACTTGCTCGTAGTAGTTTCCCTTCCATACGAAGTAGCTTCCGGTAAGGCAGATCTCAAAGAGCTTGCAGATGTCCGCTGGGAAGAGACTAGTCACCAGGTCCTGGCACTCTTTCAGAGGTACTTGGGTGAAGAGCGAGACGATGTCGAAACTTACTAGGATGTCGTCGGGACCAACGTTGATATTTTGAATCTTGCTTACGAAGTCGGCGGAGTCCTTAATGTAGCTGGCCCCCTTTCCCACGTGTGGTTGGAGCAGTGATGCCAAGTATTTCGCCAAGTAGTATGTTGGTGATCCTGGTGCACTTACTATTAGTCTCAAAGGAACATTAGACTTGTGGATCTTGGGTAGTCCATAGAGCCTTGGTGGAACAGCTTCCGTCTTCACAATGCGTTTTTTGATATCCTCTGGTAGCGACGATGACTTGACGAGACGGTTGGTGAGGCGTAGTCTGGTTTGTGTAGGATCCTTTTTCAAGAGTTTGTAACTTATGGAATCTAAGAGTTCCTCAATCTTCCTATTGTAGTCTCCTGTCTTCAAAAGAACCGTAGCATTTCCTTTGTCGGCTGGAAGTATGATAGTATCCTTATCTGCGTTTAGGTCCCGCAATGCCAGCTCCTCATTCCTAGTCAGGTTGCTTTTGGGAGGTTTTGCCTTCCTGAGGATGTTGGCTGTTTCTATCCGTATCACTTCTGCATCTTCGTCCGGTAGGTGTTTGATGGCAGCTTCCGTGTTGGAGATGATGTCTTCAATTGGAACGTGGCGGGGCGTGACAGCGAAGTTTCCTCCTTTGGCTAGTACTGTCTTCTCGTTCTCTGTGAGCACTTTCTCCGTTAAATTGACAACAAGCCGTTCAAGATCGGGTTTTGTTGTCTTGAGTGCTTGTTTTTTCTCGAACTTCTCGTATTTCCTGATCTGATATTCCTTGGTACAGTCCATTTCGTTTCTCATGCTGGAATGCGAGATTGCGTCTATTCTGTCCCAATCCTGTTTCTCGATCCTGTTGCTTAATGTTACGTGTAGCCCAAGAAGTTCTTCGTCCGTCTTCGCGAGGCTCCGACGGGTGTTGTGAATCCGTTCCCGAAGAAAGGCTTTCTCAGTCCTGGCGTAGATTCTGTTGGCTTGTGCTGATTGGAGAATTCGTTTCTGTCTCAGGAACGCTGGTACAATGTTGGTGTCCCGGCAGCGGCATAGAAACGCCAAAGTGGCGAGTAAGTGTGCCTTTTGCTTCCTTACTTTGTCCAGTCGTTGATACTGCTTACATGTCTCCTCCCCGTAGAGGCGTCTGACAAAATGGTTAAGACTTTCGCGGCCAGTTGATGAATTGGCGTAGTCCTGATTCGGGTCTATAGGCCGTCGTTGGTTGGAATTACTTCCTAACGTTTCGCTGGCGCGAGTGGCGAGCTTCTTCAGGGGTCTTTCCATCTTCGATGTTGGATGTAGACTGATGAATTCTCGGACGTAAGTTGTATTTATACTTGGTAGGGGGCGGAGCTTGTTCCACTTGTTCTGCTTCTGTTGATATCGGTGTATTTTCCGGCATAGATCGACAGTGTCTCTCACAATGTTAGCCACAGTCGATGCGCCCACTCGGAAGGTGAATGCTAACACTTTGAATGACGATCCCGTAGCTAAATATCTAAAATATTGTTAAGGGTTATGTAATATTATGAAAAAGAGAACTGCGTAAAATCAAATAAATTCAAAATAACATACAGCATTGCCCATATATTTTGTAGAAAATTCTGAAATGGTCTTGTGAAGGTACATTTTTTATACCTTTGCCCGCTTTTCTATTACTTACAGAAACTACTAGACTAAAAAAGAAGTGGAAATATCTTCGAGACCAGTTTGCCACAGAGCTTGCCAAAATTAAACCTCGAAAATCGGGATCAGGAGATGACACACCGCCAGCAAAGTGGCACTACTTCACGTCTCTCTATTTCCTAAAAGACATAGTAAAATGTCAAAGGAGTAGTGGAAATTTAGTTTCTAACGAGCACGACGACTCTGAAAATCCTATACAATGGGATGCGAACAAGGAAAATGAATTCAATACGGCTGTAGACGAAGAACCAGAATTCAACGACGACAATGAAGTAGATTTACAAGAAGGAGTCTCAATCACGTCCGAAATTGAACCCCTGATCCATATGAAGCTCGTTCTACACCTTCACGTGAGGGGAAAATTTCATGTTTTATGCGTAGAAAAAAACGACTTAGCGGATACGACTTCAATTCTGCTATATTAGATATCGAGAGGAGAAAGGTTGAACTACTAGCTAAAAAAATAGACAAAAAACAGACAAATGACGACGAAGATGATGACTTGATATTTTTCAAAAGTCTTCTACCACATGTTAAAAAAATTCACCCTCACCAGATATTAGCATTCCGCAGTCGACTGCAAGACGTAGTACAGGAATTTGCTTATTTAACAAATCGTTTAGGAGTTCAACCCATACAACATATACATTCACCTTCTGTGTACTCAAATCCTTCTACATCCAGTGTCCGTTCCACGCCATCGCAAGCTGAATCACCCTTCAATATAGCAACCATGCAGACAATGCAATCTTTCAATCAATTTCCTTCTGATGGGTTTTAAAGGTGATATAAATTTGTGTTATTTATAGTTTCTTTAAAAATAGATAGATGTTTTAAATGCCTTCATTTATAATGTATTATAACCCGTTTAATGTGAGTTGCAATATACAGTACCATACCTACATATATACTTAACGTTTTACTCACCTTAAGCAAATTACCAATCGTTCTTCTGGCAAAATAGGCTGAAGATGAAAGTTACACCACTTTTTCAATATGTTACCTTCTATATTGTTTAATATGTAATTAAACGTTTCTATGTCCATCCTCATATAACTAAAAAATCTTTCCCGGTCTGCTTTAAGTTGCGGGAAAAGGTGATGATATTCACCGAATTCCTGACGTCCCCGATTGATTTCGTGTATCCCGACTACTCTTCTTTCTTGACGTACAATTTGCAATTGGGTATTTTCTATCAAAAACAGTTCATCCTCACTAGAAGACGAAGACATGATAACACGAGAACTTTATATAAAATACTGACGCTGGTTTCCAGCTTTTACTGTGTGCGTACCCAGCGCGAGAAACAAGCGCTTGCATTGCAAGCGACAAGCACTAGCAAAAAGCTCAAGCAACAAGCGTTCACTGTGTGCGTACCCTAAGGTTGTTACGCTGTTTAAAAACGATTTTTTCCTCAGCCGAAATTCGTAGATACGGCTCAACTTTTCTGTTCGGTTTACAAGGTGACGGTGTTGAGCTGAGTTGAGCCACTTGTTTTGTTTAGAAGTTATTGTAGGCTGTTATACAAATAGGTCCTCTTGTACCAAAATCTCACATAGTTCAAATTGCGATTTTCATTACTGGCGGTGCTAGGCTAAGGGACGTTCCAAACGTTTCGTAGGCAACTGCGGCTGATATCTTCAGTGGATAAGTGCTGATGAGAGCAACTTCGAGGTATAACGTTCGCTCTCGTCAGTCGAAAGATCAAAGAAGGCGTTTTTCTTTAACGTTAACTAAATAATTGCAATTATTTTGTTCTAATAAACCTCTACACAAATCGGCGACCAAGAAAAAACATGTGTGCAGTTCACACGCGATAGAATTGAAACCTTTCAAACATGTGAACTTCAAGATAATGAGACGAATATCAAATTGCAAGAGTAGCACAAGTGTAGGGTTTAGTTATAATAATATTGATACCAAGTTCAATAAAGCATTCATACATTCTTTACGCAGTTCTATTTCACTTTGTTACGGTAGACACTGTAACCAGTCATAGGGGGGTACCCTCACTTTCTAGTTAAAATAGAAAGGAAAAACAAACAAAATTTAACTTTTCAAAAATCTTTATTTATTTAATTAAATCGAAGAATTTGGATGTGAATGTGAATCGTCTAGTATTAGGACCTTTTAATTACGTTGTGTTAATTGAATGTAGTAACTTAGATTATTTTATGAGTTCCGTACAAGTTATATGTGCTAACAAAGAAAACACAAGAAATTTGAACCACAAGATTTATTTACAAATATACATATTTACAATTGCCCTTGGTATCGGTTCGGGAAGACAAGCACCTTTTTATTTTACCATAGAATTTAGGGTTGGAACAGATGTGCTATCAAAGACATTTAATAGCCAAAGTTATGTGTTGGTACAAAGTTCGAACATCGTCAAACAGTGCAACAACGAATTGTGTAGGAAAAACCCTCGCATGTTCGTCTGGAACTGGGAGAAGGAAAGTCGTGCAGATCGTGAACTTTAACCGTCGAAAAAGCCACAACCGCTGTAAGCCCATGGGCTACCTTGGTAGGCCATGTTATAATACCTGTTGTCTGAAGATGCCATGTCACGGGAGTTTGTGTATATATAGTTTGTTTGGTGTGAGGAATCGGGCACACTTGGTAACCACGAAACCTTTTATATTTTTTTTTGTCGGACACGTCACACATGGTGAACATAGCCCTTTTTGTGTTTGGCGAGACACGTCACCTTGGTGAACGTAGCCTCTATTTATAAGGTGGTTCGAAACACGCCACTCTTAGTGGACGTCGTCTCTATTTTATGACAGTTCAGAACAACAAAGTATGTCAACTTACTCGACTTCCTTCTCTCTGATTAAGAGTTCTTCAATTAAGAGTTTCGCCTAAATTTAGACAACTGCAAATCTGCTATCTTTTTAAACACATCTGTTACCAAGGCAAAAACCTCGAGATGCTCAAACAGTGTTAGTGGTTCAAAGCAAACCAAAACGGATACCTTCAACTGAAAGAAAAGATACCGCCAAATTGATTTTATACGGTAGCTACACGTTCACCTGAATTAATCATAGGTGCGTAAACCGTAGATAGATCCTTCTAAATCCCTGCTGGTAGTTTTACTCCCTCAGGCCGATTTAGTCAACAGCTACGTTTACGTAATTTTTGTAGGTAAATATACCAATGTTAGTATGAACCCATTCTAAAACAGCTAATCAAAACTTCTCAGGCTATACTGATTTAATAAACCAAATTAAAATGCTTGTCATACACCTCCCTATTACCAGGAAGCAGTACATGAATCAGTGAAGAATTGTACATGGTCCAAAAAGGACTCGAATTAGACAATTGTATCTTAAAATTAATGACACCAGATAACCGCAATCAAACAGAATAAATTCATTAAACCTGAAGGGTAAAATAAGACAATAGTAGCAATGCAATTCAAAACGAAAGTAACAGTAAATAAAATCATAAATCTGGGAAAGTTTAACGACCTCAAAATACGAATAAAATATCGGTCAGTAAGTTACCCACCTTTGTATTGTATGTCATCGGCATCGGCAGCATCCGACTCGGGGTTGACGGACGAACGACCGCTCATGGGGTAGTTTATGGTACTCGACGGTCGGTCAGGCGGTGGCGTCGAACGGTACGACTCTCGGACAACGTTTTAGATACAGGGGCCAGTGGCGGGGTTGAATACGACTTAGATCAGGGGTGGCGGCGGTCAGGTACCAAATAACGAACACGGAACCAAACACGAACAATTAGACCCTAATTACCACAACACTAATTTTTTCGCTTTCTGAACGCTAGCTAACTGCAGCATCCAATCAAGCTAGGGAATGAGTTCGCTCTCTGAACGCTAGTCAACTGCAGCATCCAATCAAGCCAGGGAATGAGTTCACTCTCTGAACGCTAGCCAACGGCAGCATCCAATCAAGCTAGGGGATGAGTTCGCTCTCTGAACGCTAGCCAACGGCAGCATCCAATCAAGCTAGGGAATGAGTTCACTCTCTGAACGCTAGCCAACGGCAGCATCCAATCAAGCTAGGGAATGAGTTCGCTCTCTGAACGCTAGCCAACGGCAGCATCCAATCAAGCTAGGGAATGATTTCGCTCTCTGAACGCTAGATAACTTCAGCATCCAATCAAGCTAGGGAAGATAAAGAGCCAACAATATTCCAGCTCTCTATCAAATCCTATTGAAACCCGCAGCTATTTATACCTAAATTTTACCCTCACCACCACACGATTTCTGCATCTCGCGAGCTTCCCCTTGCTTTCCTTCATCCCTAACATACCTCTCGTTCGAAACTAGGGCAAGGATCTTTCTATCTCGCTTTACTACAGCTTTATCTCTCTTACTCATATCGAAACGTGATTTCTCGTGGTCTACAAAGACACCCTCTTTCCTCCCTCGGATATCACATACCTACGACATAGACGTGCAGCTCCTTCATTTTCCTTCTTACTCTTTCAACCGGATTCCCTATACTATTCTCTCACTCGTTATCTAATGATAAACAGATGGCTGGCAACACATACTCCGAAGCACGAAGTTGACGCAAAATGCGGACTTTTGGGCGAATTCTATCTTTCTTTAAATTATTATTTTATTCGAAAAATATTTTTAAAAGAATTGATTCAATCCTATTCTCATTTCAAATGACATCAGAAAAATAATGGGAATTAAAAATACGAACTAAAAGAAATATTGAGACGAAGAGACAAAAAAATACCTGCGATCCAATTAAATACAATTATCATCAGATAAAACCCACTGTTAAATAAATAAATATAAGATAATTATTTATAATATTGTAACACCCGGGTGCGGGTGATTACAACACGAATGGAGAAGGTACGAAGCACCGCATAATGAGTAAATCACAAATATAGTGCTTTCTTTCTCATTCTCTCGTACGTTAAATTCTATAGATTTATGTACTTGTTTTTTTTTTACTGTGAATTTTTTGTTTCATCGAATTTCAAATCATTTAGATGCTCAAGAAGTTTTCCCTTCAAAAATTTTGTACGATAAACCTTTGTCTATTCTACTACAACAGTTGTAGGGCAAGGATCCCTATGATTGAATTCTCAATGGTAACGATCGTCGTTACGTAAAAAATAATACAGGCCAAAAAATTTTGCGTTGGAAGTTATGACAAATTTGAAACGTAATATATGCAGGTCAGTGTTTCCCAATCATTCGACATCTATGTAACCTTTCTCTATTTTTTGTTTCATTGAGTGTCCCAAAGGTACAGATACAGACATATAATACTAACAAATTTGAACCACAAAGTTCCGAAAATGAATTTCAACAATATAAAAATGCTTGTTAGGTGCTAATTTGGTGCCAAGGTTATAAATTAGGTTCTCATAAAATCAAAGGCATTCAAGATTCAATAATATTCACCATCTATTTATCAATAAAAATCAAATATTTAAGCGGAATATTTCGGTGCTAATTGGTCAAGGTCGTATAAATTTCATTTTAGACAGCTGTACCACAAAGCACACACCAATATAATTTAAATAAACGATTCAGGTATGACATGAAGCTAGCAAAACATTATTAAATTTTCACCAATTTTTTAAAAACTCTTATCTCTGGTAATGTAGAATATAGAGAAAAAAATGTTCCGGAACAGTATAGCTTTAAACTTAAACTTGAGCTTAAAACCAGCCCTGTCTACGAGTTCAAACCTTAGGAAACGTTAATGTAGGTCATAAGGTTTATTTGGTTATACTGTACGTGTTGATGTAATGATATAATCTAATTGCCGAGCAGTAATATACTTCTTGCAATATCTGTGGGAATATGACCAATATAAATCAAGTGTCCTTATTAAAATTTCGGAGTTCGTCAGGTTGCTAAAAACAGCATCAGGGAGATGGCCGCATGGACGTATATTTTACTCATTACTTTCCTGCTTTTTATATTCGCAATGCACAATTAAATTTTAAACGATGCATAAATATTTACCTGCATTTAAAATTAATTATTACTTTCCAGGTTTGCAAATATTGTACCAATTTGGAGTCATTAAGAATAAAAATCAGTAAACAAAACAGCAATATGAACAACTACATTTGCTTGGCTTTAACTCATGCACAATATTTAAAGGATTTTAGGTAAGTGTTTGGTATGTAGTCCAACTTTTTAGAGGGGTCATACATTAATAATTAAACATAAGCTTTCACTAAGTATATACCTACAAGATGGCAAATCTATTTATGCTTCCTTTTAATGGAAAAGATTAAACTCAACTGTGTTGCTCTGAAACATTCATTTTGAAATGTTTGTGGGTTTAATAAATTTATATTTAAAAACTTATAACGGCAATAAATATTTATTTACACTAATTATTAATTGAATTTACACTTACGAATTATTACTAAACTTATATTACTAACTACACTTATTCACTGCGCGTTTTAATTTATTTATTATGTCACTACTATCACAGTCAATTTATAGTTCTGTGTTTAAAGTCTGGAATATTCTGGAGGTATTTCGAAACGACGAGAGTAGTTTATCCTTCACTGAATTGCTTAATTGCTATCTTGGAAGGCAGGTACGATACACATAATTACAAATACGACGCACACACCGCCGTAATCGTCAGCGGGTAGTCGAGTCGGCCTGTACCACGTATAAATGTGCCTGATCGCACACAAGCATACTCGTGTTCACTAAATTTGAAGTCAAAGAAACGACATTTATAAATCACCTTGCTTAGTATATCAATTTTTTTTCATTCAAAATTAATTAGATAAACATTCTAAGGAACTCTTCCGTATGTTAAATTAATGAATTACATTTTCAATAATTTCCGAAGATTGGTTGGTAAAATCATTGTGAAACATGATGATTAATAACATTTATCAATAAAACACTTGGCTTTAATTTCACAAAACTGTGAAACTGAAATTAAAGCCAAGTGTTTTATTGATAAATGTTATTAATTACATTTTCGTCAAACACTACTACAGTATTTACTCTAAAGGACCCTTACATACAAAAAAATATTTTTTTTGTACTTAATACCAGCTGTAGCCCTCGGGCTCGACTTCCACCGTGTGGAATTCGGTTACATCCATCCACCTGAAATCCCCATTTTACTTCTTTAGGTATTTTTATTCTAAAAGATACCTTTAAAAGCGTAATGAGTTGTATGGCTAGTTAGAGTGGAAGAATTTTACTTTCATCATCATTAAACCTTACCCATGTCAATTTTTTAATGTATACCTACTGTGTACTAGCTATATAGAAGCGACCTTTGTGGAAAATTAAACATTTCTAGATGTTAAAATAACAATAAAACACACAACACGTGAATGTTACAAAACTTTTATTGAAAACCACAATAATGTTATTTCACTACACAGTGGCTTCCTCAGGTGGACATATAATAACTTAAAACTAAATACAAAATCTTTAAATGTCCTTAGACGTTTAGTAACATAGAATTGTTTATCACAATTAAAATTAAACCAAATTTAATTTAAGACCTTTAATTTCTACTTCTAAAATCAGCACTAAAATTGTGAGATTTTACTAACAAATGATTACCATAACGACTTTCTTTAGAACATCTGTTTGTTTGTCCTATATAAGATTTATTGCAACTACCACAATAATTGATATACATCGAATTTATGTTCTTTGCTGGTTGTACATTTATTGGTTTTTATGAACGAATCTAACGTGTTACCTATCGGTTTTATGGGAAATAATGGAACCTGAAATTTTGGAAATTTGGTGACCTAGACGTTTAGAAAATTGGTCCAAATAGGATAGAGAATTATAGGTCTTTGTTCTCTTATAATTGTTTTGGGGGTAAATTAAAGTTAAAGTTTTATCAAACATTTTTTTACTGGATAAATTAGACACTAGGGAGGTTTGGTAACCGTTACTGACCGCAATGATGAAAATTCTGAACTGGTGTTGTCCTTCTTCGGGTGTAAAAGCCGTCGTCGGTTGAAATTGCTTCCTGACGTTTCGCTAGCACTAGTGGCGAGCTTCTTCTGAGGTACTTCTTTTATAGATTTTATATTGTTTACTATATTTCTGTTTCAATATACACATCAATTTAATTTTTAATACCATTTATTTTAATAATAGCCATTTTGATTAATCTTAACGATAAGTGACATAACGTACATGACATCTAAAAACCAACGTGAAGTTACATATCAAAACGCAGTGCCAACTTATAAAAACCAAAAGTTTTACTTCATAACAGTTCTTCCCCACTTTACAAAAATAATTATAAAATATTTATTTACGTTAATTCTATAAATAACACAAACAATTAAAAATGGTAATTACAAATCTAATCTTATTACTGGTCGTTTAATTCTTGTAGATCTTCTTACTTGTCCTTCGTCTTCTGTCTCTCTTCTTGGTATAATTCTTTTGGCTCTTCTCGTTTCCAGTGGTATCTGTGGTTGTGAGGGTAATAATACAGGTGGTAGTTGAAATCTTATCCTTTTCGCGGGCACTTGATTGTTGTCCCGATTGCTTTGTTCTTTTTGATATATTCGTGGAGGTAAAGTTGAGCGAAGTTGGTCGATATGTCTTTTAATTACATAACCAGAGTCAAGTTTAACCATATAATGTAAAGTACCCAACTTGTTTACAATTTTGCCCTTTTTCCATTTTTGGTCCCCTATATAATTTCGTGATAATACGTATTGCCCAACATTAAAAATGCGTTCTACTTTTGGTGTTATTGATTTATATCCTGGTGGTGCCGGTTTTAACATATGTAATCGAGTTTTAAGTTCTCTTCCAATGTGTAATTCAGCAGGTGTTTTTCCTATTTCTAATGGTGTAGTTCTGTATTTGAATAAAATTTTTTGTATAAAATCTTCATTATAGCCCTTTTCAGCTTTCTGCATGGCTTTCAATTTATTTTTAAAAGTTTGGACGGTGCGTTCTGCTTGACCATTAGTAGCAGGATGTCCCGGTGCTGAAAAAATTTGTTTTATCCCGTTATATTCGCAAAAATCTTGAAATTGATTAGACTTGAATAATGTAGCATTATCCGTTACTAGGTAATATGGAATACCATGTACTGAAAATATCTTTTTAAAAGCTTTAATCGTTGTAGCGGATGTCGGACTTTCGTTGAATGGTATTATTTCAAGCCACTTTGTTAGAGCATCTATTACAATTAAGAATTGTTTTCCAAATATAGGACCAGCGAAGTCTGCATGTATTCGCACCCATGGTTCTTTTGGTACTTCCCATTTATGTATCGTCACTTTATTGGGTTCTTTTTGTTTGTCCAAACAAAATGGACAAGCTTTAACTAGGGTTTCAATATCATTATCTATGTTTTTCCAGTAACATGTTGAACGAGCAATTGCTTTCATTTTAGTCATTCCAACATGTGTGTCATGTAATTCTTCTAAAACAGCCTGTTGTAATGATACAGGAATCACAACTCGACGTCCTCGTAGAATAATGCCTCTATGCAGGGAATACTGACATTCATGGTTCTTTGATACTAATTGTTCTTTTAATTTTTTTAATTCTGGGTCTTTATCTGTTTCTTTTCGTAACGATTCAGTTGTGATTAATGCTGACGTAGTTATCTGATTTATTAATTGTTCTTGTATAATGAAGTCATGATCTACTTTTTCAGGATGTGTATTTCTTATTGGTGCTCTTGAAAAATAATCAACAGTTTGATGTTGTTTGCTGGGACGATGTTGAATCTTGTAATCAAATTGTCTCAAGAATAATGAATATCGAGTCAGGCGTAAGGCTGCGATACAGGGTAATTGTTTATCAGGATGAAAAATTGACTCGAGAGGTTTGTTATCTGTGATCAGGGTGAAAGAATTTCCATACAAATATTGAAAGAATTTTTTCACTGCCCAATAAATCGCTG
Source organism: Agrilus cyanescens (assembly GCA_947389935.1). Lineage (NCBI taxonomy): Eukaryota > Metazoa > Arthropoda > Insecta > Coleoptera > Buprestidae > Agrilus > Agrilus cyanescens. The sequence goes on along the minus strand of OX376709.1, from coordinate 13,378,104 downwards.
TTGCTTCCTTGTAGAGTTGGCTGTAATTCTTCTCTGCATTTGTTAATGTTCTAGATATAAATGCGACTGGTTTTGTTTCTCCATTTACTGAATGTGATAGTATTGCAGCAAGTCCATATGGGCTTGCGTCTGTTTCTAATATAACTGGTAAATCGCTTTGAAATGGCATTAATACTCTATCGCTACTCAATTCGTTTTTTATCTTGTTGAAAGCAATTTCACATTCCTGCGTCCATCTGAATTTTGTGTTTTTTCTTAATAATTGATTTAAAGGATATAATATTGTAGATATATTTGGCACAAAATTGCTGTAGTATAAGGCCATGCCAATGAATGATCGAACGTCATCGACATTCTCCGGGCGTGGTGCCTTTACCACTGCTTCTACCTTAGCTGGATCTTTTTTGAGTCCTTTCTTAGAAATAATAAATCCCAAATATTTAATTTCGCGTAAGAAGAACTTGCATTTCTTTTCATTCAAGCGGATATTGAATTTTTCTAAGCGTTCCAAACATTTAATTAATCGATCATGGCACTCTTGAAATGTTGATCCTTGGATTACAATATCATCGAAATATGCTACACATCCTTCAAGGCTATCAAGGATAGGGTCCAGAGCTGCATGGAACTGGCTAGGGGCAGTTTTGAGTCCAAAGAATAATCGCTTAACTAGGTAAGTACCTCGATGAGTACTTATGGCGGCAATTTTTGAGCTTTCCTCATCCAGTTTTAAATGTAAATATGCTTTTGCGATGTCTAAAATACAAAAATAATTACCCATTTTCAATTTAGTAAATATTTCGTTTACTCGCGGTATTGGATAATGTGCATTTTCTAATTGTTTATTTACTGTTGTCCGGTAGTCAGCGCATATTCGTATACTTTGATCAGGTTTTGACACTATTACTAAGGGTGTTCCCCATGGACAATATTCTGTCTTTTCGATTATACCCTGGCGTTCTAAATTTTCGAGTTCATCATTTACTTTTGACACTAACGCGAATGGCACTGGTCTGGGTTTTACGTAAACTGGTTGAGCTTTATTACATAGTTTTAGTGAACACCTGATATTTGGAATTTCTCCTATTTTCCCATCAAAAACTAGAGGAAATTTATTGATAAGAGATTTCGTTTGAAATGTAGTTTGATTTACATAATTTGAACAGCTTTTTACTTGGTTTATGTTGTCCACATCAATGATGTTTAATTTACGGATCCATACACGACCCAAAATTGGAGAAAATTCTTCAGGTACTATAAACAAGGTTTCTATTGACTTCTGGTGTTTATATGACACTGGTACACGAACACTGCCTTCTGGAATTATTATGCTATTATTATATGCACGAAATCTGAGATTTACATTGGGTGTAATTTTATAGTTATTAATATTTAATTTATTAAAGTCTTTTCGAGATATTAACGTAACTGGGCTTCCTGAATCAAGTTCAAATTGTTGATTATGTCCATCAATTTGCATGTTCACTAGAATTTTTTGTGACAATTTACGTTCTTCATTTGAAAAAATATCAATGTATTGAATTGAATTAATAGAAAGTTCATCACTTGATTCGTCGATATTTTGCACATTTTGTTCACTATGTTGATTATTTTTAATTAACGTTGATATACACACTTTAGAAATATGTCCTTTTTTCTTGCAACTAGAACATTCTAACTTGTACTTGGACCTGCACTTTGCTGTGTTATGATTGTTCTTCCCACAAGCAAGACACATATTGGATAATCCTAACTGTTCAATGACATCACGGTTCTGTGAATTCTTGCGCCTGAAATTGTGTTGTCTTCCCTTATTTTGTTGGTTTGAGTTTACTCTTCTATCTCTGGATTGATGCCTGGAATAAGGTCGCTTATTTGTGTATATTTTATTTACAGTTGCAGTCTTCAATTCATTGGTATATTCTTCTATATTTTGTCTTCGTGCAGCTTCCATGGTCAATGCTGTCTCCAATGTTTTCTCCAGTGTGCTGTTAGGTTCCATTTGTAAGATTTTTTCTCGGATATTAATATCTCGAATGCCTCGAATGAACTGAGCTTGAAAAATTGAATCGATAGATTTCTGACAACCATTTTCAGGACAATTCCATGCTCACCTCTGAGCTATTAGTTTAAGGTCAGCTATATATGTCAACAATGATTCATTAGCATTTTGAATTCTGGATAAAAACTTGTGTCTCTCTGTATGTATATTTGTAACAGGGGTATATTGTTTCTCTAAAATAGAAACTAACTGGTCGTAAGTTTTTTCCATTGGTTTTGCAGGTGCTGTTAATGAAGCTAATAACTGGTATTGTTTGCTTTTTAAGCAATTTAGTAAAACATCTCGTTTAGCGTCTGCCACCCCAGGGTTGTTTTCTTTTAATTGACGTAAAATAAAGAAATTTTCTAACCTTTCTTTGTAAGCAGTAAACGTTTCTTCAGCGGGTTCAAAAGATTCGAATGTCAGGGTGTGCGACATTAATGTTTGAGAAATATTGGGTGTAGCGACTGCAGGTTGGCGATTTTGTTCCAATAAGTGTTGAATTGCAGTGCCTTGCTGCTGCAAAGCCCGTAGTATTTCTTGTAAATTTTCCATTTGATTAATCTTGCTTGATCTGAGGAATCCGCTGTCGGTATTTGTTAATCCTCGTCGCCACTTTTATAGATTTTATATTGTTTACTATATTTCTGTTTCAATATACACATCAATTTAATTTTTAATACCATTTATTTTAATAATAGCCATTTTGATTAATCTTAACGATAAGTGACATAACGTACATGACATCTAAAAACCAACGTGAAGTTACATATCAAAACGCAGTGCCAACTTATAAAAACCAAAAGTTTTACTTCATAACAACTTCCATCTTCGTTGTTGGTAGTAGACAGGAAGCAATTCCAACCGACGACGGCCTTTACACCCGAAGAAACACCAGTTCATCAACTGGCCTCGAAAGCCTTAATCAATTTGATGAAAATTCTATTTACCAAATTCTTTTTTATGATCAGATGACGTGGGTACAGTGATGAATCTATGTAGGTTAGAATGAAAAGAAAGCTAACTTATATGACATCGGATGGCAAGATTTTGAGTTCATTATAGGTTCGGTATGCGATCTTTTATGGTAAATAGAAAATTAATGCTTAATTGTTTATTTTTTTTCTAACTAAGTTTAGGAAATTGATAAATTTGTTTTTCAATTAATTCTAACGTACATTTGATTTTAGAATGCAGTTTATTCAAAAATTTAAAAAATGTTAAGAGTTGCCTATTTGTACCACTGAAACACACAAGAATGTAATCTATATAACGGTGCAATTATAAGCAATGTTTGAAAACGTAATTTTGTTCTATTTTGTTTTCAAGATTCTTTTAAAATGATTCAGCGAGAAGTGGGCTTAATGGGTTAACCATTGCGAGGCCTGAAAGTTGTTCATAATTGGTACGTATTGAAATGTTCGTGGGTTTATTAAATTTTTATTTACAGACTTAAGTACAGGAATAACAATTTATATACACTAATTTATTTATTCAACCTAAAACACTATTTAATTATTACTAACTTAAATCACTATTTATTTACACTTTATTCACTTATATGAGCTTCTCAATTTATTTGGATTGTCACTACTATCACTGTCGATTTATTTCTTATGTCACTACTGCCACTCTCAATTTATTAGTGACTCTTCGGCGATCGAGATAATTCTGGAATATTTCAAAACATCTAAAATTGTTTACTATTCTGCGAACCGCTTAATTGCTTTCTTAAAAGGCAGGTACGAAGCACACATTTATAAATACGACGCACTCACTGTCGAAATCGCGCACGGCTAGTCGAGTCGGCCCGTAACACGTACAAGTGTGCCTGATCGCTCACAAGTATGCTCGTGTTCGCTATTATTTTTCGTTCCAAAGAATTTTCCTGAAGTTGTAAATTTAAATACTTAATTCTTATAAATATTCTTTAGCTTCCTTAATTGTTTAGACGTTACAGGAATTTTACCTGTCTTTTTAGATTATTTTTTATCGGCTAAATTCATAGATCATACTTGAATCAGCTGTATCGCATTTTTTAAAAGAAAACGTGCTGTTCTTTTTGGAATATTCATTCCATCCCTAATTCTCTTGTTTCTGTGAAATTTATTAAAGGGTTTTTCTAATTGTTTAACTTAATTTAAAAAAGATTCGGAAGGTTCAATAAGTCCCCCAAAGGAAAGATATTGCAACCACGGAGGAATTTGTTGATGATTAATATCTTTGGTACGCCTTCCGATATCAGGCCTCTCTTTTAAAAATGTCCTTGCTATGTATTCTTCTAAAATCTGAAGGTAAAAATTGCAGGCTACACATCTGGACGTTTATTACATTAATTTTATCGACTCGATGACATCGATTTATCTATTCCACCTCCTACCATTTTATAAATGGTCTACAAGCTGAAGATAACTTAGCTTCATTCATTATTGCATTATTTTACAGAAAGAAAAATAATTTTAAGTAGGTAGCTTAATTTTTACATAAACAGTTGCCAGTTAGAATAGAATCAGTTATAATTTTATTTGCATGTAGGTAGTAGAATTATTTTTATAAAATTATAACAATTTAGGAGTTCGAAAAATGATCATAAATCATTACTTACTTTGAATTACTTATATTATTACGGGCGTCATTATTAATCGCTATTATGTAATATTGAAAATAGGTAAGTAGGTACATACAAGCTTATGTACCTATAATGACAATGGCTATGGAAACGTAAAATATTTTTGGATCGTTTTATGAATTATCTATATACGGCATGTATAGAATCCCTTAATTTAACCTACCCTTAAGCACTAGTTCAGTTTATCAAACACTTTTAGTATGGTATTTTAAAAGTAGTCTATTATTAAAGAAAACTACAAGCGAATAGCAGACACACTGACGACACACTATACGAAGTCGCCCGTAGCTCGTACATTCTGAGCTTCTTCACAACCTAACCAGACCCCTCTTCCCCCGCGCCTACAAGCTAATCGAACTAAGCAACCGTATTAGTTTAATAACCGTGGACATTACCTGGCCCTAACTCTCAGCGTAAGTTATATTTAATGTATATCTACTAGCAACCCGCTCCGGCTTCATTTCGCTGTGAGGTAAGGGTAAACCAGCGTTAGCAATGTAAGCGCCCAAAAATATGCTTTTATGACGTCATTACAAATCATTTTAAATTCTCGGCTTTTCTCCACTATACATATAACGTATGTGTGTATAAACTTTCCGAAAGAAATTTTTCTAAATGATAACGAAAATCATAGCAAAATCCGTTGAGCGATTTAAAAATAACAATAAACCGTTTGTTTGTTTATATAAGTTTTTAGATTTGTAGATGTATATATACATATCTACTTTTGACACGATAGTGTACATAAGGGAAACATCAATAGCTTAGTTGAAGAATGATGAACGTAAAATGAATGTTACAGTACAGGCGATGCTAAAGAGACTGGTATAAAGGTGTCAGTTTCAAGTCTCTAAATTGAAGCTGCATCTGGGATTTCCAGACATTTGGTTTTGCTTATTTTGCAAGGCTTACGCAATAAGAAAGAAACGTTATTTACAAGTAATCGATCTTCAGCGACGATTCAGGTTTTGTTCATAGTAACATCAAAGTGTTTTACAGAATCCACGTATTTTCTGGTAAAGTTATTTGGACAGTTTTTGTGCTTTAAGGGTGATCAATACAGTACTGTTTCGACAAACATTGCCTCCTGAAAATTGAAATCACAGAAAGTGACGTTTATATAAGTACCAATCCTAACAGTATACTAAGTGTAATAAGTATCCCCATTTCGAGCTAATTAGCTACATTTTAGGTAGTTTAATAATTTTTTGATGTCATGTTTTTTTACACTGTAAAAGTTCATTACAATGCTGCCCCTTTTGTAAGTAAAATTAAACTGTAGTTTTGTCCAAATAATTCCTAATTGATTTATTAGTAGAAAGTGGACATTAGCAACAATAATGAAAATAATCATACTTATTACAATGATAATAAAGTTATGACTCCTCTCCCTGTTGTGTCACTTTATTGTAGTATTTCCTCTAAACGTCTTTTTATTTTTTAGGTACGAGAATGTGTATATTCCCATTGATAAAATATTCGATTCTCTTAGTAATATATCCAAACTGGGGAGATTGGTTATTAAATGCAAATCGGTGCAAACGTTTAGTTCTACTCCTTTTAATAATTTTTTTGGAAACAACTTGCACTTAAAATTCCTCTGTATAATCATTACAGAAATGCCAAAAGTAACGATCCGAAACATTTCAAAGGTACTCAGTAAATATATGGACAGTCCGGAAAAGATTTTTATAATAACACACGATGATATGCTCATTAGTCAGCGCCCATCGATACCTGACGTTCATAAATACGAAATGTTGTATTTCTATTCCCAAATATGTACTTTAGATTTGTTTAACGGATTTTCTAAAATGGAATAAAGTAAGATTTGGTAAGTTTAATTTTCCGCGGTTTTTTAATGTATTTTAATAAAATAAATGGGTTGAGATCATGTTGTTTTTATTTTACGAAAACAAAGCGTCATGATTAATTAATAATTAATTGATTATATATATATATATATATATATATATATATATAATATACGCGGGAAACGACAATGTGGTACCAAAAACTTCTCGCACCCAACTTTTTGTACTTATAATTTGACTAACACTCTATATTTAGGGTACACGTTTATGCTTTGTGGCACCGTATATATGACATAATCACCATGTAATGTGTTGATTATTTGGTCCACTGCATTCACTACTTTAAAATGTTAATCAATTTAAAATTTCGTTGCCTTGATAGCATTATTTGGTTCTAAAGTAAGTATTATTTAATAACCTGAAGAAGCTTATGTTAAGTGAAACAATTGTAGTGTTTATATTATACGTCTTGAAACTTTTTGTGTGTTTTTTCAATTTGATTAAGTATGAATCAGTTTCAACAAGTGAAGGCTTCCACAATCAACAACCGCAGTAGTATTTTGAAGGAAACTTATAGATAATCATTGTCAGTATTCCAATTTTCTGGTAACCCTTCAGAAAAAAAAATATAAGGGTTTGAAATTTCATAAATATGACTGCTCTACTCCAAATATATACATAATAGGTAACACATATACATTTAAATTAATAATATTGGTTGTATTAACCCCCCTCCCAAGTAGAGATATGTCAAATTAGGTTAGGGTAGTTGGGTGGTTGGGGTGTTAAGAATAGTCTATAAGGGGGTTGGTTCGAAAGTTGGAGTGTTTGGGGTTTGGGTGGTTAGTGGGGTGTTAACAATGTAGGTATAATTAATTAAAATAAAATAAATCAGCTTAGAAACACCATGAAGGGGTGGTTTACGTGCATATGCATATATTCTTTATCAGCATGACGTTCTCTACAACACACTTTTTTTTTAATGAATCGAATGGGGGTCAATTACAATTACAATTACCGTAAAATGTACTAAACGGTTCCTCAAAATTTTCAAGAGTATTAAATCTGTTGGAGATTCTGTTGTTCTTCAAAATAACCTGAACTCTTTGCTTGATTGGTGCTCTGCTAATGACATCTATTTAAACCCTGGGAAATGTAAATCAATCTCTTTTACAAGAAGCAAGCAACCTATTGTTAATATTTATTTTCTTAATCATATTCCTCTTGAGAGAGTTTCCACTATCAAAGACCTTGGAATCTATTTTGATGAAAAACTAACATTTGACTGTCACCATAACTTCATTGTCAATAAATCTTTGCAACAACTAGGTTTTATCAGGAGAACATGCAAAGACTTCAGGTCTGCTCAAGTTTTGAGGACGTTATATCTACTTCTTGTAAGGCCAATTCTCATGTTTGGTTCGGTAATTTGGTCGCCCTTTACATTGACCCACACTAAGCTCATTGAAACAGTCCAACATAAGTTCTTTAGAATTATAGCGCCACGTCTTAATTTACCTGATCCTTTTCTTATGCATGACTATAGCGCATTATCATCTTTAACTAGATTGCCAACTTTGAAATCCTTGCGTGAAGCTCAAGACCTTAAATTTATTTTCAAACTTTGCAAAGGAGCTACTGATTGCGATACACTCTTGGGTGAGCTTAACTTCACAGTACCAAGACTCAACTCTCGCAATAAGGATTTGTTTTATGTCGATTGTTACAATGCCTCTTACACAAGTAATAATCCCTTAACGCGTATATGTAACTTTGTGAACCACTCTGATGTTGATATCTATGAAGCTAGTGTTCATGATCTTGATATTTTTGTACGAGCTTGTGTTCTTAAATTTGATTAAGTTGTACTTTTAGCTATATTCTTCTCTGTTTTTTGTACTTATAAATTTTGTTTTGTGAATAATGGACTTTTTAGTCCGTAGAGTTAAATAAATAAATAAATATAAGAAGGGAAGTGACAGCATTGTCACACTTACATGTTTACCAAAATAAAATCAAGAGAGGTAAATGAAGCCTGCAGTGAAAAAGCATACACTCAAATTTTAGTAAAATAAGCGTACAGGGCTTGGTCAAGTCAAAGTTGAGAAAGGTTAGGGGTGTGAAAAAAGCGTATACAGGTCATGTCTCGATTACATTATAAGAGAAAAGTAGAAGAAATGGTTCTATTGTATTTTAAATATATGTCTGACATAATCACACTGATATTACAAAGAGGAAAAATTTGTATTTTTGTATGTTTGTAACGAATAAACTTAATAAATACTGAACCTATTTCAAAAATTCTTTCACCATTAGAATGCTACATTATCCCTGAGTAACATAGGGTATATTTATTACTAGAAAAATTAGGGATCCCTACTACTACCCGTGCGAAGCCGGGACGGACAGCTAGTATTGAATATAGGTAGAAACTTCAGCAATAGCTTCGGCTATTTTAGAAACCCAATATAAAATTAATTTTGATATTTATTTTTCTTATTTTTCACAAAATCATTTCGTTTGCATTAATATTCATAATTACTGAATCCAAAAAATACAATTAAACCGTACAATTCTTTATTCTTTAATTTAATTTATTTTAATTTTAATTTAACTTTAATTTATATTTAATTATGAATTTTGCAAAAACAGGATTTATCTTTTATTCATATTTATTTATTATCTTTTGTTAGCAATTTCTTTCGCTCAAGTTATCGAACACCCTGTAAGAGTAAATTGATTAATTAGGTCACCTCTGAATCAGGCTTCCAGTGTGTGTTATTTCTACATATATGGTTTATAAATATTTATGTTACACGATATATTACGATTACAAGAACAGGAAGCGATATGGTCTCATAATGTTAGTCACCAATAAACAAAGAATATTCTAGAACTCTTAGAATTATGATAATGAACGCTTAACTCGATTAGAGTTGCTTGTTGAAACACACAGAATTCAAAATACAGCGTTATTAAATGGCTTTATAAAATCGAACAGTTGGGTCAAGTTCATTGTTGGGAGGATGTTACGAAAATCGATTTTATGCAAGCAAGATTGCGCGGCCTGGCAAAAACTTGGTATGATAATCTCAGTGAATATAATTACAACTGGAATGAGTGGAAAAAGCTTCTTCAACGCGCTTTTCCCGAACATGTAGATTACGCAACAGCTTTGCGACGACTAACGCAAAGAGAAAAGCTACCATTTGAAGACATGGAAACGTACTATTACAGTAAGATGGAATTGCTACAATTATGTGAAATAACTGGTAAGAAAGCAGTATCATGTATTATTGACGGCTTAAACGACCCTACTATACAAAATTCGGCACGAGGAGGTCATTACCAAACACCAGAAAGTTTATATGAAGAGTACCTGTCTACTTTGAACGAGAACAGAAGACGAGAAAGAACAGATAGAACGCATGTAAGAAATCGAATGGACATATCCCAAGTTCGGAATGAACGGTTTAATGTAAAAAAATCTGGAAATCGACCGCCAAAACAAACGTATTTATCAACGACAGGATGGTACAACAAATGTTTCAACTGTTCCCAAAGAGGGCATCTGTCTAACAACTGCCCATCACAACGAAACGAATGTAAACGGTGTAAACGACTAGGTCATGATACCGAAAATTGTCCACGACAAACAAGAAGTGATAACAAAAACTCAAACACGGTACTGACAACGATCGGAAATAATCCAACAACGACTAATGAACGGAAAATGTATTTCGTTGATTGTCTGATTAATGGAGTACCCATAAAAGGATATGTTGACACCGGCAACGAAGCCGTCCTTTTACGACAAGACGTTTCACAACAATTGAAATTAGATGTTCACCCAAGTACCGTGTTACTCATAGGATATGCAGGAGGAAGCGTACGCGCGCTTGGAGTAGTAAACGTGCCCATTGCAATTCAAGGGGTTGAAGTGAAATTTGAAGTGATAGTGGTGCCGAACGATGTGCAACATATCCAAATACTAGTGGGCAACAATATATTTACCATCCCAATGTAATGATGTTATTAAACAGTGGATCGGTGCAGTTCTATAAAAACTCCGACGCTGATAAATTACTGAACATTGATATATGTAATGACACGAAAATTCCTATTTGGACTAAGGAGGAAACGGTGATACCGCCGAAATTTGTGAGTTTAGTGAACGTCACTACCCATGACGAATTCACCGGTACTGCTTATGTAGAAGCTACAACGCGTAAATTCGAGAATACTTGTTATCACATAGGACGATGTGTCCTAGAACCACTACGCGGAATTTTATTAGTTGCCAACACTGCAGATGTCGCACTTAATTTTAAAGCTGGACAAATTCTAGTTCGAGCCGATAAATGCGTTGCCGAAGCGGAAACAAATGACAGCAAGGAGGTAAGAAATTTCTGTATAAAAAAGCAAACAAATTATAGAACATTTCAAGAAACTGATTTAAACATAGATTCATGTGTTCCGAAAGAAATAATATCAAAATTATTGAAACTTGTTAATGAATATAGGGGAGCGTTTTCCGAAAACTTAAATGAATTGGGAACCACTCATTTAACTGAAATGAAAATCCACCTAACCAATGATCAACCCGTTACCTACAGGCCTTATAGATTAGCACATAGCCAACGAGAAAAAGTAAACACAATAATACAAGAATTAAAAGATAATAATATAATACGAGACTCTATGTCGCCTTTTGCCAGTCCAATACTTACAGTTCGCAAAAAGAACGGAGACGACAGATTGTGTATCGATTACCGCGCCTTAAATTCAATAACCCGAAAAGATAAATACCCAATGCCAATAATTGAAGATCAATTAGATAAACTTAGTGGGTGCAAAGTATTTACTAGCTTAGATATGGCCTCCGGTTATTATCAGATTCCGGTAGCCGAAGAATCCATTCATAAAACAGCTTTTGTCACTCCCGATGGACAATACGAGTTTTTAAAAATACCATTCGGGCTGGTGAATGTTTTGGGACCTTTACTCGGAAAAGTCGCTTTAGCATATTTTGATGACATATTAATTCCTACCTTAGATTACGAGACCGGATTGAAGTCGTTGGAAAAAATATTGATAGCTTTACGAAACGCCAATCTGACACTCCGTTTGAATAAATGTTATTTCTTTAAGACATCCGTAGAATATTTGGGTCACGAGATATCTGGAGAAGGGATTAAACCCAGCAAAACAAAAATTGTAACAGTGCGAGATTTCCCACAACCAAAAACACACGAGAGGTGCGCCAATTTCTTGGCCTTACTAGTTATTTTCGAAAATTCATTAGAAATTTTGCTAATATTGCACGACCGCTTACGTTATTAACACGAAAAGATGTACAATTCATTTGGACAATAAAGCACACGGAAACGTTTACAGAATTGAAAGAAAAACTAATACAAAGACCGATTTTAGCATTGTACAATCGTTTCGCCGAAATTCGGGTTAGGCGGAATATTAATGCAGCGACAAAACAATAAACATCGTATTACAGCCGACAAACTTCTAAACAAGAACAACTTTTTCATTCGTACGAACTTGAAACACTAGCCGTCGTGAACTCTTTACAACGCTTTAGGGTGTACCTTTTAGGGATACCATTCAAGGTTGTTACTGATTGCAATGCTATTCGATCAACCATAAATAAACGCGATTTACTACCCCGGATAGGAAGGTGGTGGCTGATATTGCAAGAATATCAGTTCACTGTAGAGTACCGCGCCGGGAGCAAAATGACACACGTTGATGCTTTAAGTCGCAGTCCGGTAGAAAAAGCTATCGACTATTCGGAAATAGTCATTATGCAAATCAACTTATGCCAAGATGATTGGGTATTGATTGCGCAATTACAAGACGAAAGAATAAAATATCTCAATGACATACTACGCAGAAAACCATGCGATAAAGAAGAAAACGAAATCCATGAACAATACGAATTAAAAAATGAACGTGTTTATAAACGCACAGAAGACGGGATCAAATGGGTGGTACCCAAATCCGCTAGGCGGCAACTAGTCATGAACTGTAACGACGAAAAAGGTCATTATGCCGAGGGAAAGACGCTCTCCATATTGCAACAACGCTATTGGTTCCCTGCAATGTGGCAATACGTTAAAAGATACATTAAAACATGTTTGGGCTGTTTATACAATAAACAACCGTCAGGAAAACGTCCTGGATACTTGCAGCCTATTGATATGGTATCAAAACCTATGCATACCATTCACTTAGATCACTTAGGGCCTTTTGTAAAAAGCAAACGTAAAAATTCATATCTTATAGTAGCCGTAGAAGCCTTTACTAAATTTGTATTCTCTAAACCGGTACGCGACACAAAAAGTATTCATGCAGAAAATTTCCTAGAGAACCAGATTATCTCTGTGTTCGGGGTACCAAAACGTTTGGTTACAGACAGAGGCACGTCCTTTACTAGTAAACGATTTAAGCAGTTTTGTCATGCATATAATATTCAATTAATACAAAACGCAACCGCAACACCTAGAGCTAATGGTCAGGTGGAACGGTACAATCGTACGATTCTGACAGCCCTAAGTACCATTACTAACGAAGACGATAAATGGGACTAAAACGTCGAACAAATATGTTGGGGTCTAAGTAACACAGTTAACAAAGCTACAGGGGAAACGCCCTTTTATCTAATGTTTGGTTACGTACCAAGAAGTAGAAGTGATGCATATTTAAGTACTGAAATAGATAATGATATTGACGGTAACAACGTGTTACAGGAGACGGAATTGTAGGCATCAGAGCAAAATGTAATGTCTTACTGATCAAAACGATAAAGAAGTGCACTTCGCTAAAAGCAATGCAACTGAAGAAAGTCTTCAGAATGGAAAACTTGCAAGTAACGTAGTAAGTACCTCAACAGGTAGTACAAAGGACACTATCGCCGACGGGGTATTTACTGAGGAAGAAAGTCTTCCTACGCACGAAGAGGATAGTCCTCCTTCATTCAAGCAGCAAGATGAGACAGAAAAAGGGAAAAGTTCCCAACGAATCAAACAATTAAAATTATCACGCCAACGAGTCTCAAAATGCATACAACAACAGCAAATGATAGCAAAAGAACGTTATGATCGCAAACGTGCGAAACCCAAAAACTATTCAGTGGGCGATTATGTGGTTGTTCAACGTGAACGAACCAGCAACGATGGGAAAAGTCGAAAACTTCTTCCTAAATATGATGGGCCTTTCGTAATCAGTAAGGTACTGGACCACGATCGCGTGGTAGTTATGGACATCAAAGGCAATTACCGCGGGGGACGAGGAGTCTATGTAGGAATATATCCTACCGAAAAAGTTAAATCCTTCACCGTAGGTGATTCCAGCACAAATGAAGACGAAAGTTCAACGGAAGTGGAGTAAATACACCAAAAACACATGTCAATATCAATAAGTTCACTTCTCTATTTAGAATACCTGTTTTTGTATTGTTGTTGCCAACTTTTGGCTATTATGTACCTTTGTTGAGGTAATATTTACTGGAACCCTGAAACTGACACAATAGCTACATAACTGGAGCGTGATTTCTCGGGACGAGAAAATGGTCAGGTTGGCCGAACTGTTAGCAATTTCTTTCGCTCAAGTTATCGAACACCCTGTAAGAGTAAATTGATTAATTAGGTCACCTCTGAATCAGGCTTCCAGTGTGTGTTATTTCTACATATCTGGTTTATAAATGTTTATGTTACACGATATATTACGATTACAAGAACAGGAAGCGATATGGTCTCATAATGTTAGTCACCAATAAACAAAGAATATTCTAGAACTCTTAGAATTAGATATATATAATACGCAACAGGTATGATTAATATAAAATAAGAATATAACGATTAAGAGAGGCAGTTCCTTTGTACTACTGTACCACTACGAACCAAAAAACCTGAATTTTGTCTACTTATATTATTCGACTTTACTTTAGTTCATTGTTAATAGATATTAATCATAATATACATAAATTTGACGATTCAGTGACTTAGTAAATTCAGTTTCGTAGATGTTGCTGTCATCATGTCGCTGTAGCTTAGTTTTTAGTGCAATTGCGCGTAAAGCCAGAGACCCGGGTTGGAATCCCGGCGGGGGCATGATGACAGCAATAGCTTTTTCCTCATTAATTTGTAGATGGTTCTTGAATTTAATTCATATTAAAGGATTTATCTTGATAAATCATCTTCAATTGAGTTTTTAAAAATTGATTAAATTACTACCAATAGTTCAATATTTCTGATGGCTTTTATTGACTTTTAACTACAGATGATGGCTTTTATTGTCTTTTCACCACAGAAATTTACATAAGACTGACTCATAAGGTATGGTATGGCTTATCGGTGTTTAGTCTAGGTTTCATGGCGGGGGCTCGGATGCTAACACGGCCTTCCGCACCAATTGAAAAGGGTTGAATAAACTATGGGAAGAAATGCTGATTAGATAAATGATATCGTGCATTTGATAAAAATAAAGGAGGGAGAGTGAGAGTAAGGGTATGAGTGAGACCTCTCGTCCAGCTATGTACCAAAGGGCATACATAGAGAAGACCTAGCCTGGTAGAATTATTATTATTATTTTTACCAGGGACCTTCATTGCATGTCATGGTTACGTACATTTTGAGTACTATCCATGCTTATCGGTTCGTATGATGTGCTACCGGTTCCGTACCTATCTACTCATGGTACTAGCCGTTGCTTTTATATTTCTTTTCTTTCTCTTTTTATTCGTTGTAATTTTGTTTTTATTTATTTAATTTTTTTTTTAAATTATTAAAACTGTGCATACCAGAAATATTTTATTGAGGCCATGGGCGCAACTGTTTGTGTGCAGGTACAGTTGTCCATTGGCGACCAGTTAATTGCTTTAAAGCATACCTTTCGTTAGGAAAACAGTGTGTTACTTCAAATGGTCCTTGGAATCTGGGTTTCAATTTGCCCCCGGAAATTAATTGGCTGTCCTGGACCGCTTCCTTGTCACCTACCATGTACGGCACTGCTTCGGTTCTCTTCATATCAAAGTTGTGTGTTGTTCTTTGTCGAATTTAATCTAATCGAATGTTTACTAGTTTTTCAACATCAACATCGGTGGCCTTGTTCTGCATCGGTACGTCTTTTAGCAGCTGATCGGTGGCCTTTAAGCGACAAGCTGTACCAAACATTAATTCGTGCGGCGATACACCGGTGGATTTATTAATGGTGTTGTTGAAATCGTCTTCATTTGAATGAAGTATTTGTGTCCATTTTTTTTCATCTTTTTATGATTTTCATTTTGCAGTGAGCATAATGGTTGAGCTACTTAGATTGGTGTTAATTTTCTTAACAATATTTATTGGAAAAGTAATAAAATTGTAGGTAGTTTTCCACACAAATCTAATTTTTAATATTCGAGAAAATTAACCTTTTTTTGTTTTATTGTGTTCCACAAAATAAACCAGACAAGTCTTTTTGGAGCATATAAAGTTTCAAAACGAAAGTATTGTCTAACAGTTTACTTAGTAACACATTTAAAAATGGCACCAAAAAGGTATTTCTTTTTTAGTAAGAAAAGATGAATGAAAATTTCTAATAAAAATATTTTTTTGTTATTCTCTATTAATATGCCTCTCAAGGACAATCATAAAAGAATAAAATTAGAAACTACGTTTTTCCATATTACACCCTCATTCCTTACATTAGCGATCTAAAGGGTTTAGAAAGAAATATTTTTTTCAACTAAAAAGAGTAACCATATGAATTTCAAAAAAGCGCTTTTACACATACCGGCTATATGATTTAAAATTGCATTCAGTTTTTCGAAATATACGAAAGAAGTTAACTGACTAATTTCTCTGTACTTACGATATAGACGCAGTGCTGCTTTAATCATTTGGGCAGACCTCTGACAAATACTTGGATTTTGTATTAAATTGTGGTTTACTACAAAAAAATGTAGTTCGTGTTGTATTTTTTGTAATATTCAAATATTTTCGTACAAATAACTCAAGTGCCACTACGTTGACACACGAAACAATAGGGAAATTCTCTATGGTGCCACTTGGGTGAAACGTCTATAAAAACTCATATATAAGGTCCTTATGGAACCCAATTAATAAAACGTATAAAATTTTGATAATATCTAATTAACAACATTAATGAATAAAAATATTTTCAAAATGATTTTTGAATATTTTTTATTTTTTAAGTTATTTGATGATAACAAAAAATACCGGACATCCTTTTTATTTTGTGATTGGAGTGCACAGTTTTCAAAAAATACCAAGAGATATTAAATGTTTATATTTGCCAAAATATGTTCAAAATTTAATTTTCGGTTACCAATTTATTCGTTAATAACAAATATTCTGCATTCGACAACCTCTTTCGAGTGTGTGACATTATTAACACTTGTAAATAATAAAAAAACGTGTACATAACCATCCATAGTTTAATTCACTCACCAACGCATTTGATAGAGAACTTCTTGCCATATACGATGCGGTGAAGCAATTTCGTCACATGGTAGAGGCCAGGAAGTTTATAAAATACACCCAGCACAAACCTATCACATACGCGTTTGGGATGAAGGATAGCGCATGCAGCCCTAGATAATTCAGATACCTGGATTTTATCGGTCAATTCTCGACGGACATATGCCACCTCCCTGGAGAGGACAACATCGTCGCCGACGCTCTGTTAAGGATCGAAGAAGTCACACTCGCAACCAACCTGGACGAACTAACCGCAGCACAACGTAGCGACGAAGAGTTAGCACTGTTGGAAAATAACCAATCTAACCTGCAACTCAAACTAATCAAGATGCCAGGAACAAACACCTCAGTGGTCTGCGACGTGTTGACTTATATAGCGCGTCCTTTCATTCCCCTCAAGTTCCGACGTGCGGTGTTCAACAAAATCCCATCCAGGTACCAAAGCATCAACGAAACTGGTATCCGCCCGCTACGTTTGGCCATTCATCAAGAAAGACTGTCAAGAAATAGCCAAAAATTGCTTGGAGTGCCAAAAATCGAAGGTTACTCGACATGTCTCGACAAAACCAGGCAACTTCGCACCGCCATCAAGTCGATTCGAGCACGTCCACGTCGATATCGTAGTAATGCCTTATGCCGAAGGCTACTGCTACATATCGACGTGCGTGGACCGATTTTCCCGCTAGCCGGAGGCTATCCCAATGGAGAACCAAGAAGCCGCCACAGTTGCACGCAAATTCTACAACCATTGGATTGCTCGATTTGGAACTCCGTTACGTGTGACTACTGATCACCGCCGACAATTTGAGTCGCATCTGTTCAGAGAATTAAATGTACGACTCATCTAAAAACAACAGGCTGCAATAAAATGCCACGGTTCATCTAAATGGACCGAAACCCTTCCAACAGTGCTACTAGGCATCCGTTCGGCCTGGAAAGATGATTTGCAGTCGACAGCGGCGGAGATGGTGTACGGTGAACCTTTGCGACTTCCGGGAGAGTTTCTGGGGAATACAACACAGCAAACGGATATAACAGCAAACAGCGTGAAAGACTTGCGACAACACGTACAACAGCTGCGACCGGTACATAGAACGAGACACGGGGAAAAAGCAACATTCATTTTCTAGGACCTCACCACCACCGATTACGTTTTTGTATGCCACGACAGTCCAAAAGGACCACTACAACAACCCTACGACGGACCATGCAAGGTCGTCTCTCGAGCAGAGAAAACCTTCACGGTCGACATTCGGGGACAAGACGTCAAGGTCTCGATCAAAAGGCTTAAACCCGCATCCGTCGTCGCCGACTTAGATGACAACGAGACCAACTTGGAAAGGACCATCGAAGTTCAAAGGATTCCGCCGAATCTACGAACATCCGCCAACACAGGAATCCCAGTCACCCCAGAACCGCCAGCCGCCCCACCACAGACGACCCCACCGCCCGCAGGCCCGCGAACAACCCGCTCAGGACGGCGTGTACGATTCCCGAATCGCCTACAAGTCCTTTTTCGTGACTTCATCACTGGCAGGGGGGTACTGTGGTGATTCACACACACGAAAAATTGTATATAATGTAAATACACCAAGCAAGTTAAAATACTCTTTGTAAGTAGATTGTAAAAATGTCCATTCTTTGCCTTTAAACTGTATCTCTTCTTATTTTCTCCTTTATCTATTCAATGACCTTCTTGAATATTTTTCTCTTTACAGTTCCGAGCATTCGATTCCTTTATTCATCCTCTAGAATCCGAATTACTCTGCAATTATCCCTAATAAAAATGAACCGTTAGACACCCTGAAACCGTTATACCTCGACTTCCAAGAACGGTCCGGTCGCCGACAAAGCGACCGTCTTTTTCCTAACCTACCCTACGAGAACGCTCGGTGCAACGACCGTTACTTTCCTACCACTATCTTTCTGTCTACTCTCTTTAGTATTTTCAAAAAACAGGACTTCGGTTCTGACCTTCCATCTGAACACTTTGTCGTTCATCTTCCGCGCTCAACACTTGTAAATTAAAAAAACCGTGTCATAACCATCCATAGTTTTATTCATTCATCCAATAGTTCGCCGTCTGACATTTAGTTCAAAGCTCGTAATGAACTAAAAAACGATTATTTAATGCTATACTGTAAATTACCCAGATAGCATTAAACTGATAACTGTATGGATTTTGTAATACGATATTGCATTATCGCTAGTCATGCATAATTATGCAAATTAAAAAAAAAAATAATGCCATTTTTGACTTTGATACATTATTCAAATGCCCTGTAATCTTAAAATTTATATTTTTTGTATGGGATCCTTGCTTCGGTATTTAAAGTCTGCGATCCTCAGGACATGAGTATAAAAACTACTTAAAATTTTGTGTTTTATTCAAACTTAGCAATAATACATTTAAAATAAAAAACTTTTCCATAATTAGATATTATCAAAATTTTATCTCTCTTCTTATGGTGCCTTATCCTTAAGGACGTTGGCTATTACATTTGCCCATTTGATCTTATTTGTAGCTGTCCTGAACAGTTCTATGGATGTCATATTTGTCCATTGTCGTAGGTTTTTAAGCCATGAGTTGCGTCTTCTTCCTGGTCCTCTTTTGTTATTGATTTTGCCTTCGATTATAAGTTGGAGCAGTTCGTATTTTTGATTTCTCATGATGTGGCCAAAATATTGTGTTTTTCGTTTCTTTATGAGGAGCATGAGCTCTTTTTCCTTGTTCATTCTCTGCAAGACTTCCGCGTTTGTCGTGTGACTCATGTAGGATATTCTGAGCATTTTTCGGTAACACCAGAGTTCAAATGCTTGGATTCTTTTTTGTGTTGCCTCTGTCATTGTCCAGGCTTCAACACCGTAGAGTAAAGTAGAGAAAACATAGCACTTAAGTATTCGAGTTCTCAATGAAAGATTCAGCTGGCGACTACATAGGACTTTTTGCATTTTGTAGAATACTGTACGTGCTTTTTCTAGACGTGTTCTTATCTCTAGTGAGTGGTCCCAAGTTTCATCTAGATTGCTTCCAAGGTAAGTTATTCTTGTTACTTTTTCCAGATCTTTTCCGTTAATCTTGATCTTCATCGTTCTGTTCTGCTGTTTGCTGACGATCATCGTTTTTGTTTTCTGTGTATTTAGTTTCATTCCAAATTCTTCGCTGGCTGCCGTTATCCGATCCATTAGACGTTGTAGTGCTTCAGTACTATCTGCCAGAATGACCGTGCCATCAGCGTATCGCAGGTTGTTGATGCATTGTCCGTTTATAATTATGCCATCTGAGGTGTCTTCCAGAGCTTTTTTAAATATCTCCTCCGAGTAAACGTTAAATAGTATGGATGACAGAATACATCCCTGTCTTACTCCCTTCTCGATATTAATTTTTCTAGATGTTTTCTTTTTTATTCTAATTTTGGCCTTTTGTTCCTGATAGAGGTTTGAAATAATCCTTAAATCTTTATCGTCTATGTTACATGACCTTAAGATGTTCATTAGTTTATCATGTTTCACCAGGTCGAAAGCCTTCTGAAAATCAATAAAACACAAGTACACATCAGAATCGACATCTCTACATCTTTCAATTAGTATTCGTATTGAAAAAAGTGCTTCTCTTGTTCCGAAGCCATTCTTAAAACCAAATTGATTTTGACCAGTATGTTCGTCTAATTTACTGTATATTCTATTATGTATTATTCGGAGGAAAAATTTGAGCACATGATTCATCAGGCTTATAATCCTATGTTCTTCACATTTCTTGGAGTTTCTCTTTTTTGGTATTGGTACAAATATCGATGTCAGCCAGTCTTCTGGTATTATACCTGTTTCATATATTTTATTAAATAGATCTTCAACTACTTCGATGTGTTCGTCTAGTAGTAATTTTATTATCTCAATTGGTATATTATCTTCTCCAACAGCTTTTCTGTTCTTTAGTTGTTTTGCTGCTCTGGTAATTTCGTCCTTTGTGATATAAAGTCCAGTCGTTGCCTCCTGCTTACCAACGTTTTCTCTTCCTTGGTCTTGAAACATCTCTTTCACGTATTCTTTCCATCTGGCTATTTGATCTTCTATGTTGAGTAGAGGGTTCCCATGTTTGTCCTCTACGAAAGATAGAGGTGTTTGTTTCCATATTCCAGCGGCTTCTTTTACTTTTTTGTGTAAGTTGAAGGTGTCATGTCTTTGCTCCAACTCTTCAATTTCTTGACATCTTTCACTTAGCCAGGTTTCTTTGGCTTGTTGGATCTTTATTCTGATGTTTTTGTGTATTTGTTTGTATGTTGTTTCGTTTTTGCATTTGTATTTTCTTCTTTCATCCATCATTTTTAAAATTCCTTCTGTCATCCATGGTTGGTTCTTTTTTCTTGTTTCCTCTTTAAGATGATCTTCTGTTACTCTTGTTAATGTTTCCTCAATGTAGTGCCATTTTTCCTCGGGATTTTGTGTCGATGGTATTGGATTTTTTTCCAAGTGTCTACGTATTTCTTCCTTCACTCTGTTGTTAGTGGATTCTTCTTTAAGCTTATCTGCGTTAATAATTATTGTTTCCGTATTTCTTTTTGTTCTTTTCAACTCTATTCTTATTGCTGCTAGGAGAAGATTGTGATCGGTGGGAACGTCAGCTCCGGGATATGTCTTGCATGCTTTTACTGCATTTTTGTATCTTTTGTTGATAATTATGTAATCGATTTGATTTCTTGTGATGTTTCCCTCTATTCCATCTGCTGGAGATTTCCACGTGTAGAGTCGTCTGGGTGGTAATTTGAAGAAACTGTTCATGATACTGTACTGATTTTCTTTACAGAAATGGATTAATCTATCTCCTCTCTCATTTCTTTTTCCGAGGCCAAACTCACCCACCGTGTCCTCCTCTTTTCCTTTCCCAATCTTCGCGTTAAAGTCTCCGAGTATTATGTTGGTTTCATGTTTCTTTGTCTGTAATAAAGTTCTGCCTAGCTCATCATAGAATTGTTCTATTTCTTCTTCTGTACTTTGACTAGTTGGAGCATATATCTGTATGATATTTATGTTGACGGGTTTGTTATCTATTTTTATTAACATTATTCTTTTTGATATTGGTAGAAATCCGGTAATCGATTTTGCAATTTCCTTAGAAATAAGTATTGCGACACCGTTTTTATTTTGTGTGTTTTCGTCTCCTGAATAGTATATTGTATAGTTTCCCATCACACAGGTACCTGTATTTGGCCATCTTAGCTCACTGCATCCCAGTATATCTATATTAAGTCTCACCATTTCCTGAATCAGATTTGCAGCCTTTCCTGCTTCGTACAAGCTTCTCACATTCCATGTTCCTATTCTTTTTGTTGCTTTCCACCGGGGGATTCTTAGCACCCTCTTCTCATTTAAGAGATGCCCGGGACTGAGGGCCATTGTTTTTGGTTCCATGAGCATATGTAATTTTCCTGGGGATAATATTAGTGTAGTGGTTTCCCGTTGTCTTCTACACCGCTGTACATGCGCCGCTTCAGTGAATAACACCACGCCGTATGCTGTCTAATTCACAGCCAGTTTGGTCTGCCTGTGGTTAGTTTTGGAAAAGCCAGCTGCCACTTACCAGTGCTAGTTTTGGTCCGCCCCGAGTATTTCATTTCCTCGGTACCACCCATATCTGGGAGGCATTCCCCTATCCGCCACCTGGGGAGGCGCCCGATGGAGGACTAGCAACCCCACACGGGTACGTTTTATTAATTGGGTTCCATAAGGACCTTATATATGAGTTTTTATAGACGTTTCACCCAAGTGGCACCATGGAGAATTTCCCTATTGTTTCGTGTGTCAACGTAGTGGCACTTGAGTTATTTGTACGAAAATATTTGAATATTACAAAAAATACAACACGAACTACATTTTTTTGTAGTAAACCACAATTTAATACAAAATCCAAGTATTTGTCAGAGGTCTGCCCAAATGATTAAAGCAGCACTGAGTCTGTATCGTAAGTACAGAGAAATTAGTCAGTTAACTTCTTTCGTAGATTTCGAAAAACTGAATGCAATTTTGAATCATATAGCCGGTATGTCTAAAAGCGCTTTTTTGAAATTCATATGGTTACTCTTTTTAGTTGAAAAGAATATTTCTTTCTAAACCCTTTAGACCGCTAATGTAAGGAATGAGGATGTAGTATGGAATATCTTACCACTTTTTCAAGAAACAGTGTTAAGAAAATTAACACCAATGTACCATTATGTTTACTGCAAAATGAAAATCACAAATTTACGAAAAAGTCAATTTGTAGGGTCTGTAATAAAATATTGAGCCGGTTTACTTCCCTTAAGGGAGCGATAGCCTTGTTTCACTTAGTTATTTGTAAAAATAAAATTAAGGGCCAGGATGCCGGGTGCTAAGGATGGTGTCGTGAAAAAAATGTATAGTGAAATAAGCGGACGGTATGACGCTCGGAAGGTTAATTACGTTTTAATTAGGGTTGCTATTTGTGTCCCACTTGTGAAATACGCATACAAGATGATCATTTCTGATTTCCATAACACTTTATCGTTGGATTGGGGAAACACTAAATTTTGACGTGTTTGCAATCAGTTCTATTTTGTAACTTTGTTAAAATACTTTGTAATAGTGGATAATTTTAACGTTAGATTGACGTCACGTAATCAGATGGTAAACTAGTTCGAATTACTACAGTTATGTTTACATCACATGCCACTCTTTTTACCCGCGAAATTGACTGCATCACGACAGTCGAAGAATTTGAATTAAGAAATAATTCTGATTGTGCTTGTAACCGATCGTAGGGGGGTACCCTCACTTTCAAGTTAATATCAAAGAAAATAAAAACAAACATAAATTTATCTTTTCAAAAATCTTTATTTATTTAATTATTTCGAAGAATTTGGCTGTGAATGTGAATCGTCTAGTGTTAGGACCTTTTAATTACGTTGTGTTAACTGAATGTAGTAAGATAGATTCTTTTATAGGTTCCGTACAAGTTATATGTGCTAACAAAGAAAACACAAGAAATTTGAACCACAGGATTTATTTACAAATATACATATTTACAATTGCCCTTGGTATTATAACAGAAAAGTAGAAGAAATGGTTCTATTGTATTTTAAATATATGTCTGACATAACCACACTGATATTACAAAGAGGGAAAATTTGTATTTTTATAGCTTCGGCTATTTTAGAAACCCAATATAAAATTAATTTTGATATTTATTTTTCTTATTTTTCACAAAATCATTTCGTTTGCAATAATATTCATAATTACTGAATTCAAAAAATACAATTAAACCGTACAATTCTTTATTCTTTAATTTAATTTATGTAATAATTATGAAAATAACAGGATTTATCTTGATAAATTCTTCCATCATCTTCAATTGAGTTCTTAAAAATAACTATTAACAATGAAATATTAAATAGTGGCGTATTTTAAATACATTAAATTGAACTCAATTAAATAACCAACTACAAATTACCACAAATTAATGTGGAAAATGATGACAACAATACCTTTTTCCACATTAATTTGTGGTAATTTGTAGTTGGTTATTTAATTGAGTTCAATTTAATGTATCTTAAAAATAGATTAAATTACTACCAATTGTTAAATATTTGGTAGTAAATAACCCTTAAATTCCCAGAGCATGTAACCACCCGCATCCGGGTGTTACAATATTATAAATAATTCACTTATATTTATGTATTTAACAGGTGGTTTTTATCTGATAATAATTCTATTTAATTGAATCGCAGGTATTTTCGTCTCTTCATCTTAATATTTATTTTTTATTTCGTATGTCTAATTCCGATTATTTGTTTTGATTATTTGAAATGAGAATAGGATTGAATAATTTCTTTTAAAATATTTTTCGGACTTAATGAGTAAGAAAAGGACGGAATACGTATTTAAAACTGGCGTTTTGTGACAACTTTCGTACAACGGAATGCAATCTGAGGCCATGTGTTTAGCCAGAGGGTGTGTAGGGACGTAAAGGAGGAAAAGGGATGGTTTCGACCACTGCCAAGTCAGTGGAATATGAAGATGTGAAAGTCAACTATCGGTGGGTTGAAGTAGAAATATCTGTGTCTTTAGTTTTCGAACGATAGGTATCTTAGGGGTAGAGAAGCGAGGGGAAGCTCGCGAGATGCAAAATCGTGTGTGGGTGAGGGTAAAATTTTGGGATAAAACACCGCAAGTTTTAATAGGCAATCAGTTGAATTTCGACAGTTGAATTTAGAGAGTTGAAGTCAAACAGTTGAAGTCAGAGGGTGACAGTAAAACCGTATAGTAAAACAGTTGAAATCAGACGGTTAAAATTAGAGGGTATAGTCAAACAATTAAAGGTCTGAGAGTTAAATTAGGTTACAGTAAAATAGATACTGAGGTTTAAACAGAGTTACAGTTGAGTTATCGTCGTAGAGTTACAGAGTTAAAGTTAGAAAGGCAGAAAAGTTTTCAGAGAGTTATTGCGCCATGCGGACAGTTGAGTAGTGTTCTAAACTGATCGGAAGTGAAGTCCAATAGGTATTTATCAAGGCGCATATTTTGATTCGAATTGTTCGTGTTTGGTTCCGTTTTCGCAATTTAGTACCTGACCGCCGCCACCCCTGATCTAAGTCGTATTCAACGCCGCCACTGGCCCCTGTATCTCAAACGTTGTCCGAGAGTCGTACCGTTCGACGCCACCGCCTGGCAGACCGTCGAGCACCATAAACTACCCCATTAGCGGTCGTTCGTTCGTCAATCCCGAACCAGACGCTGCCGATGCCGATGACATACAATACAAAGGTGGGTAACTTTCTGACCGATATTTTATTCGTATGTAGAGGTCGTTTAACTTTCCCAGATTTATGATTTTATTTATCGCTACTTTAATTTGGATTGCATTGCTACCATTGTCTTATTTTACCCTTCAGGGTTAATATTTTTTATTCTGTTTGATTGCGATTATCTGGTGTCATTAAGTTTAAGATACAATTGTCTAATTCAAGTCCTTTTTGGACCATGTACAATTCTTCACTGATTCATGTACTGCTTCGTGGCACTAGGAAGGTGTATGACAAGCACTTTGATTTGGTTTCTTAAATCAGTATAGCCTGAGAAGTTTTGATCAGCTGTTTTAGAATGGGTTCATTCTAACTTTTGGTATATTTACCTACAAAATTACGTAAACGTAAATGTTGACTAAATCGGCCCGAGGGAGTAAAACTACCAGCAGGGATTTAGAAGGATCTCCCTACGGTTTACGCTCCTATGATTAATTCAGGTGAACGTGTAGCTACCGTATTAGATCAATTTGGCGGTATCTATTCTTTCAGTTGAAGCTATCCGTTTTGGTTTGATTTTAAACCACTAACACTGTTTGAGCATGTCAAGGTTTTGCATTTGTCTAAATTAAAGCGAAACTCTTAATTGAAGAACTCTTGATCAGAGAGAGGGAAGTCGAGTAAGTTGACATACTCTGTTGTTCTGAACTGTCAAAAAATAGAGGCGACGTCCAATAAGAGTGGCGTGTCTCGAACCACCTTAATTAGAGGCTATGTTCACCAAGGTGACGTGTCTCGCCAAACAAACAAAGGGCTATGTTCACCATATGTGACGTGTCCGGCAAATATAAAAGGTTTCGTGGTCACCATGTGTGCCCGATTCCTACCAACAAACAAACTATATGCAAACTCCCGTGACATGGCATTTTCAGACAACTACTAAGGTAGTCCATGGGCTTTCCTTCTCCCAGTTCAAGACGAACATGCGAGTTTTCCTACACAATTCGTTGTTGCACTGTTTGACGATGTTCGATCTTTTGTACCAACACATAACTTTGGCAATTAAATGTCTTTGATGGCACATCTGTCCCAACCCTAAATTCTATGGTAAAATAAAAAGGTGCTTGTCTTCCCGAACCGATACCAAGGGCAATTGTAAATATGTATATTTGTAAATAAATCCTGTGGTTCAAATTTCTTGTGTTTTCTTTGTTAGCACATATAACTTGTACGGAACCTATAAAAGAATCTATCTTACTACATTCAGTTAACACAACGTAATTAAAAGGTCCTAACACTAGACGATTCACATTCACAGCCAAATTCTTCGAAATAATTAAATAAATAAAGATTTTTGAAAAGATAAATTTATGTTTGTTTTTATTTTCTTTGATATTAACTTGAAAGTGAGGGTACCCCCCTACGATCGGTTACAAGCACAATCAGAATTATTTCTTAATTCAAATTCTTCGACTGTCGTGATGCAGTCAATTTCGCGGGTAAAAAGAGTGGCATGTGATGTAAACATAACTGTAGTAATTCGAACTAGTTTACCATCTGATTACGTGACGTCAATCTAACGTTAAAATTATCCACTATTACAAAGTATTTTAACAAAGTTACAAAATAGAACTGATTGCAAACACGTCAAAATTTAGTGTTTCCCCAATCCAACGATAAAGTGTTATGGAAATCAGAAATGATCATCTTGTATGCGTATTTCACAAGTGGGACACAAATAGCAACCCTAATTAAAACGTAATTAACCTTCCGAGCGTCATACCGTCCGCTTATTTCACTATACATTTTTTTCACGACACCATCCTTAGCACCCGGCATCCTGGCCCTTAATTTTATTTTTACAAATAACTAAGTGAAACAAGGCTATCGCTCCCTTAAGGGAAGTAAACCGGCTCAATATTTTATTACAGACCCTACAAATTGACTTTTTCGTAAATTTGTGATTTTCATTTTGCAGTAAACATAATGGTACATTGGTGTTAATTTTCTTAACACTGTTTCTTGAAAAAGTGGTAAGATATTCCATACTACATCCTCATTCCTTACATTAGCGGTCTAAAGGGTTTAGAAAGAAATATTCTTTTCAACTAAAAAGAGTAACCATATGAATTTCAAAAAAGCGCTTTTAGACATACCGGCTATATGATTCAAAATTGCATTCAGTTTTTCGAAATCTACGAAAGAAGTTAACTGACTAATTTCTCTGTACTTACGATACAGACTCAGTGCTGCTTTAATCATTTGGGCAGACCTCTGACAAATACTTGGATTTTGTATTAAATTGTGGTTTACTACAAAAAAATGTAGTTCGTGTTGTATTTTTTGTAATATTCAAATATTTTCGTACAAATAACTCAAGTGCCACTACGTTGACACACGAAACAATAGGGAAATTCTCTATGGTGCCACTTGGGTGAAACGTCTATAAAAACTCATATATAAGGTCCTTATGGAACCCAATTAATAAAACGTACCCGTGTGGGGTTGCTAGTCCTCCATCGGGCGCCTCCCCAGGTGGCGGATAGGGGAATGCCTCCCAGATATGGGTGGTACCGAGGAAATGAAATACTCGGGGCGGACCAAAACTAGCACTGGTAAGTGGCAGCTGGCTTTTCCAAAACTAACCACAGGCAGACCAAACTGGCTGTGAATTAGACAGCATACGGCGTGGTGTTATTCACAGAAGCGGCGCATGTACAGCGGTGTAGAAGACAACGGGAAACCACTACACTAATATTATCCCCAGGAAAATTACATATGCTCATGGAACCAAAAACAATGGCCCTCAGTCCCGGGCATCTCTTAAATGAGAAGAGGGTGCTAAGAATCCCCCGGTGGAAAGCAACAAAAAGAATAGGAACATGGAATGTGAGAAGCTTGTACGAAGCAGGAAAGGCTGCAAATCTGATTCAGGAAATGGTGAGACTTAATATAGATATACTGGGATGCAGTGAGCTAAGATGGCCAAATACAGGTACCTGTGTGATGGGAAACTATACAATATACTATTCAGGAGACGAAAACACACAAAATAAAAACGGTGTCGCAATACTTATTTCTAAGGAAATTGCAAAATCGATTACCGGATTTCTACCAATATCAGAAAGAATAATGTTAATAAAAATAGATAACAAACCCGTCAACATAAATATCATACAGATATATGCTCCAACTAGTCAAAGTACAGAAGAAGAAATAGAACAATTCTATGATGAGCTAGGCAGAACTTTATTACAGACAAAGAAACATGAAACCAACATAATACTCGGAGACTTTAACGCGAAGATTGGGAAAGGAAAAGAGGAGGACACGGTGGGTGAGTTTGGCCTCGGAAAAAGAAATGAGAGAGGAGATAGATTAATCCATTTCTGTAAAGAAAATCAGTACAGTATCATGAACAGTTTCTTCAAATTACCACCCAGACGACTCTACACGTGGAAATCTCCAGCAGATGGAATAGAGGGAAACATCACAAGAAATCAAATCGATTACATAATTATCAACAAAAGATACAAAAATGCAGTAAAAGCATGCAAGACATATCCCGGAGCTGACGTTCCCACCGATCACAATCTTCTCCTAGCAGCAATAAGAATAGAGTTGAAAAGAACAAAAAGAAATACGGAAACAATAATTATTAACGCAGATAAGCTTAAAGAAGAATCCACTAACAACAGAGTGAAGGAAGAAATACGTAGACACTTGGAAAAAAATCCAATACCATCGACACAAAATCCCGAGGAAAAATGGCACTACATTGAGGAAACATTAACAAGAGTAACAGAAGATCATCTTAAAGAGGAAACAAGAAAAAAGAACCAACCATGGATGACAGAAGGAATTTTAAAAATGATGGATGAAAGAAGAAAATACAAATGCAAAAACGAAACAACATACAAACAAATACACAAAAACATCAGAATAAAGATCCAACAAGCCAAAGAAACCTGGCTAAGTGAAAGATGTCAAGAAATTGAAGAGTTGGAGCAAAGACATGACACCTTCAACTTACACAAAAAAGTAAAAGAAGCCGCTGGAATATGGAAACAAACACCTCTATCTTTCGTAGAGGACAAACATGGGAACCCTCTACTCAACATAGAAGATCAAATAGCCAGATGGAAAGAATACGTGAAAGAGATGTTTCAAGACCAAGGAAGAGAAAACGTTGGTAAGCAGGAGGCAACGACTGGACTTTATATCACAAAGGACGAAATTACCAGAGCAGCAAAACAACTAAAGAACAGAAAAGCTGTTGGAGAAGATAATATACCAATTGAGATAATAAAATTACTACTAGACGAACACATCGAAGTAGTTGAAGATCTATTTAATAAAATATATGAAACAGGTATAATACCAGAAGACTGGCTGACATCGATATTTGTACCAATACCAAAAAAGAGAAACTCCAAGAAATGTGAAGAACATAGGATTATAAGCCTGATGAATCATGTGCTCAAATTTTTCCTCCTAATAATACATAATAGAATATACAGTAAATTAGACGAACATACTGGTCAAAATCAATTTGGTTTTAAGAATGGCTTCGGAACAAGAGAAGCACTTTTTTCAATACGAATACTAATTGAAAGATGTAGAGATGTCGATTCTGATGTGTACTTGTGTTTTATTGATTTTCAGAAGGCTTTCGACCTGGTGAAACATGATAAACTAATGAACATCTTAAGGTCATGTAACATAGACGATAAAGATTTAAGGATTATTTCAAACCTCTATCAGGAACAAAAGGCCAAAATTAGAATAAAAAAGAAAACATCTAGAAAAATTAATATCGAGAAGGGAGTAAGACAGGGATGTATTCTGTCATCCATACTATTTAACGTTTACTCGGAGGAGATATTTAAAAAAGCTCTGGAAGACACCTCAGATGGCATAATTATAAACGGACAATGCATCAACAACCTGCGATACGCTGATGGCACGGTCATTCTGGCAGATAGTACTGAAGCACTACAACGTCTAATGGATCGGATAACGGCAGCCAGCGAAGAATTTGGAATGAAACTAAATACACAGAAAACAAAAACGATGATCGTCAGCAAACAGCAGAACAGAACGATGAAGATCAAGATTAACGGAAAAGATCTGGAAAAAGTAACAAGAATAACTTACCTTGGAAGCAATCTAGATGAAACTTGGGACCACTCACTAGAGATAAGAACACGTCTAGAAAAAGCACGTACAGTATTCTACAAAATGCAAAAAGTCCTATGTAGTCGCCAGCTGAATCTTTCATTGAGAACTCGAATACTTAAGTGCTATGTTTTCTCTACTTTACTCTACGGTGTTGAAGCCTGGACAATGACAGAGGCAACACAAAAAAGAATCCAAGCATTTGAACTCTGGTGTTACCGAAAAATGCTCAGAATATCCTACATGAGTCACACGACAAACGCGGAAGTCTTGCAGAGAATGAACAAGGAAAAAGAGCTCATGCTCCTCATAAAGAAACGAAAAACACAATATTTTGGCCACATCATGAGAAATCAAAAATACGAACTGCTCCAACTTATAATCGAAGGCAAAATCAATAACAAAAGAGGACCAGGAAGAAGACGCAACTCATGGCTTAAAAACCTACGACAATGGACAAATATGACATCCATAGAACTGTTCAGGACAGCTACAAATAAGATCAAATGGGCAAATGTAATAGCCAACGTCCTTAAGGATAAGGCACCATAAGAAGAGAGATAAAATTTTGATAATATCTAATTATGGAAAAGTTTTTTATTTTAAATGTATTATTGCTAAGTTTGAATAAAACACAAAATTTTAAGTAGTTTTTATACTCATGTCCTGAGGATCGCAGACTTTAAATACCGAAGCAAGGATCCCATACAAAAAATATAAATTTTAAGATTACAGGGCATTTGAATAATGTATCAAAGTCAAAAATGGCATTATTTTTTTTTTTAATTTGCATAATTATGCATGACTAGCGATAATGCAATATCGTATTACAAAATCCATACAGTTATCAGTTTAATGCTATCTGGGTAATTTACAGTATAGCATTAAATAATCGTTTTTTAGTTCATTACGAGCTTTGAACTAAATGTCAGACGGCGAACTATTGGATGAATGAATAAAACTATGGATGGTTATGACACGGTTTTTTTAATTTACAAGTGTTGAGCGCGGAAGATGAACGACAAAGTGTTCAGATGGAAGGTCAGAACCGAAGTCCTGTTTTTTGAAAATACTAAAGAGAGTAGACAGAAAGATAGTGGTAGGAAAGTAACGGTCGTTGCACCGAGCGTTCTCGTAGGGTAGGTTAGGAAAAAGACGGTCGCTTTGTCGGCGACCGGACCGTTCTTGGAAGTCGAGGTATAACGGTTTCAGGGTGTCTAACGGTTCATTTTTATTAGGGATAATTGCAGAGTAATTCGGATTCTAGAGGATGAATAAAGGAATCGAATGCTCGGAACTGTAAAGAGAAAAATATTCAAGAAGGTCATTGAATAGATAAAGGAGAAAATAAGAAGAGATACAGTTTAAAGGCAAAGAATGGACATTTTTACAATCTACTTACAAAGAGTATTTTAACTTGCTTGGTGTATTTACATTATATACAATTTTTCGTGTGTGTGAATCACCACAGTACCCCCCTGCCAGTGATGAAGTCACGAAAAAGGACTTGTAGGCGATTCGGGAATCGTACACGCCGTCCTGAGCGGGTTGTTCGCGGGCCTGCGGGCGGTGGGGTCGTCTGTGGTGGGGCGGCTGGCGGTTCTGGGGTGACTGGGATTCCTGTGTTGGCGGATGTTCGTAGATTCGGCGGAATCCTTTGAACTTCGATGGTCCTTTCCAAGTTGGTCTCGTTGTCATCTAAGTCGGCGACGACGGATGCGGGTTTAAGCCTTTTGATCGAGACCTTGACGTCTTGTCCCCGAATGTCGACCGTGAAGGTTTTCTCTGCTCGAGAGACGACCTTGCATGGTCCGTCGTAGGGTTGTTGTAGTGGTCCTTTTGGACTGTCGTGGCATACAAAAACGTAATCGGTGGTGGTGAGGTCCTAGAAAATGAATGTTGCTTTTTCCCCGTGTCTCGTTCTATGTACCGGTCGCAGCTGTTGTACGTGTTGTCGCAAGTCTTTCACGCTGTTTGCTGTTATATCCGTTTGCTGTGTTGTATTCCCCAGAAACTCTCCCGGAAGTCGCAAAGGTTCACCGTACACCATCTCCGCCGCTGTCGACTGCAAATCATCTTTCCAGGCCGAACGGATGCCTAGTAGCACTGTTGGAAGGGTTTCGGTCCATTTAGATGAACCGTGGCATTTTATTGCAGCCTGTTGTTTTTAGATGAGTCGTACATTTAATTCTCTGAACAGATGCGACTCAAATTGTCGGCGGTGATCAGTAGTCACACGTAACGGAGTTCCAAATCGAGCAATCCAATGGTTGTAGAATTTGCGTGCAACTGTGGCGGCTTCTTGGTTCTCCATTGGGATAGCCTCCGGCTAGCGGGAAAATCGGTCCACGCACGTCGATATGTAGCAGTAGCCTTCGGCATAAGGCATTACTACGATATCGACGTGGACGTGCTCGAATCGACTTGATGGCGGTGCGAAGTTGCCTGGTTTTGTCGAGACATGTCGAGTAACCTTCGATTTTTGGCACTCCAAGCAATTTTTGGCTATTTCTTGACAGTCTTTCTTGATGAATGGCCAAACGTAGCGGGCGGATACCAGTTTCGTTGATGCTTTGGTACCTGGATGGGATTTTGTTGAACACCGCACGTCGGAACTTGAGGGGAATGAAAGGACGCGCTATATAAGTCAACACGTCGCAGACCACTGAGGTGTTTGTTCCTGGCATCTTGATTAGTTTGAGTTGCAGGTTAGATTGGTTATTTTCCAACAGTGCTAACTCTTCGTCGCTACGTTGTGCTGCGGTTAGTTCGTCCAGGTTGGTTGCGAGTGTGACTTCTTCGATCCTTAACAGAGCGTCGGCGACGATGTTGTCCTCTCCAGGGAGGTGGCATATGTCCGTCGAGAATTGACCGATAAAATCCAGGTATCTGAATTATCTAGGGCTGCATGCGCTATCCTTCATCCCAAACGCGTATGTGATAGGTTTGTGCTGGGTGTATTTTATAAACTTCCTGGCCTCTACCATGTGACGAAATTGCTTCACCGCATCGTATATGGCAAGAAGTTCTCTATCAAATGCGTTGGTGAGTGAATTAAACTATGGATGGTTATGTACACGTTTTTTTATTATTTACAAGTGTTAATAATGTCACACACTCGAAAGAGGTTGTCGAATGCAGAATATTTGTTATTAACGAATAAATTGGTAACCGAAAATTAAATTTTGAACATATTTTGGCAAATATAAACATTTAATATCTCTTGGTATTTTTTGAAAACTGTGCACTCCAATCACAAAATAAAAAGGATGTCCGGTATTTTTTGTTATCATCAAATAACTTAAAAAATAAAAAATATTCAAAAATCATTTTGAAAATATTTTTATTCATTAATGTTGTTAATTAGATATTATCAAAATTTTATACGTTTTATTAATTGGGTTCCATAAGGACCTTATATATGAGTTTTTATAGACGTTTCACCCAAGTGGCACCATAGAGAATTTCCCTATTGTTTCGTGTGTCAACGTAGTGGCACTTGAGTTATTTGTACGAAAATATTTGAATATTACAAAAAATACAACACGAACTACATTTTTTTGTAGTAAACCACAATTTAATACAAAATCCAAGTATTTGTCAGAGGTCTGCCCAAATGATTAAAGCAGCACTGCGTCTATATCGTAAGTACAGAGAAATTAGTCAGTTAACTTCTTTCGTATATTTCGAAAAACTGAATGCAATTTTAAATCATATAGCCGGTATGTGTAAAAGCGCTTTTTTGAAATTCATATGGTTACTCTTTTTAGTTGAAAAAAATATTTCTTTCTAAACCCTTTAGATCGCTAATGTAAGGAATGAGGGTGTAATATGGAAAAACGTAGTTTCTAATTTTATTCTTTTATGATTGTCCTTGAGAGGCATATTAATAGAGAATAACAAAAAAATATTTTTATTAGAAATTTTCATTCATCTTTTCTTACTAAAAAAGAAATACCTTTTTGGTGCCATTTTTAAATGTGTTACTAAGTAAACTGTTAGACAATACTTTCGTTTTGAAACTTTATATGCTCCAAAAAGACTTGTCTGGTTTATTTTGTGGAACACAATAAAACAAAAAAAGGTTAATTTTCTCGAATATTAAAAATTAGATTTGTGTGGAAAACTACCTACAATTTTATTACTTTTCCAATAAATATTGTTAAGAAAATTAACACCAATCTAAGTAGCTCAACCATTATGCTCACTGCAAAATGAAAATCATAAAAAGATGAAAAAAAATGGACACAAATACTTCATTCAAATGAAGACGATTTCAACAACACCATTAATAAATCCACCGGTGTATCGCCGCACGAATTAATGTTTGGTACAGCTTGTCGCTTAAAGGCCACCGATCAGCTGCTAAAAGACGTACCGATGCAGAACAAGGCCACCGATGTTGATGTTGAAAAACTAGTAAACATTCGATTAGATTAAATTCGACAAAGAACAACACACAACTTTGATATGAAGAGAACCGAAGCAGTGCCGTACATGGTAGGTGACAAGGAAGCGGTCCAGGACAGCCAATTAATTTCCGGGGGCAAATTGAAACCCAGATTCCAAGGACCATTTGAAGTAACA
This sequence comes from Agrilus cyanescens, assembly GCA_947389935.1. Lineage (NCBI taxonomy): Eukaryota > Metazoa > Arthropoda > Insecta > Coleoptera > Buprestidae > Agrilus > Agrilus cyanescens. Next base: position 13,342,606 of record OX376709.1, on the reverse strand, counting down.
CACTGTTTTCCTAACGAAAGGTATGCTTTGAAGCAATTAACTGGTCGCCAATGGACAACTGTACCTGCACACAAACAGTTGCGCCCATGGCCTCAATAAAATATTTCTGGTATGCACAGTTTTAATAATTTAAAAAAAAAATTAAATAAATAAAAACAAAATTACAACGAATAAAAAGAGAAAGAAAAGAAATATAAAAGCAACGGCTAGTACCATGAGTAGATAGGTACGGAACCGGTAGCACATCATACGAACCGATAAGCATGGATAGTACTCAAAATGTACGTAACCATGACATGCAATGAAGGTCCCTGGTAAAAATAATAATAATAATTCTACCAGGCTAGGTCTTCTCTATGTATGCTCTTTGGTACATAGCTGGACGAGAGGTCTCACTCATACCTTTACTCTCACTCTCCCTCTTTTATTTTTATCAAATGCACGATATCATTTATCTAATCAGCATTTCTTCCCATAGTTTATTCAACCCTTTTCAATTGGTGCGGAAGGCCGTGTTAGCATCCGAGCCCCCGCCATGAAACCTAGACTAAACACCGATAAGCCATACCATACCTTATGAGTCAGTCTTATGTAAATTTCTGTAGTGAAAAGACAATAAAAGCCATCATCTGTAGTTAAAAGTCAATAAAAGCCATCAGAAATATTGAACTATTGGTAGTAATTTAATCAATTTTTAAAAACTCAATTGAAGATGATTTATCAAGATAAATCCTTTAATATGAATTAAATTCAAGAACCATCTACAAATTAATGAGGAAAAAGCTATTGCTGTCATCATGCCCCCGCCGGGATTCCAACCCGGGTCTCTGGCTTTACGCGCAATTGCACTAAAAACTAAGCTACAGCGACATGATGACAGCAACATCTACGAAACTGAATTTACTAAGTCACTGAATCGTCAAATTTATGTATATTATGATTAATATCTATTAACAATGAACTAAAGTAAAGTCGAATAATATAAGTAGACAAAATTCAGGTTTTTTGGTTCGTAGTGGTACAGTAGTACAAAGGAACTGCCTCTCTTAATCGTTATATTCTTATTTTATATTAATCATACCTGTTGCGTATTATATATATCTAATTCTAAGAGTTCTAGAATATTCTTTGTTTATTGGTGACTAACATTATGAGACCATATCGCTTCCTGTTCTTGTAATCGTAATATATCGTGTAACATAAACATTTATAAACCAGATATGTAGAAATAACACACACTGGAAGCCTGATTCAGAGGTGACCTAATTAATCAATTTACTCTTACAGGGTGTTCGATAACTTGAGCGAAAGAAATTGCTAACAGTTCGGCCAACCTGACCATTTTCTCGTCCCGAGAAATCACGCTCCAGTTATGTAGCTATTGTGTCAGTTTCAGGGTTCCAGTAAATATTACCTCAACAAAGGTACATAATAGCCAAAAGTTGGCAACAACAATACAAAAACAGGTATTCTAAATAGAGAAGTGAACTTATTGATATTGACATGTGTTTTTGGTGTATTTACTCCACTTCCGTTGAACTTTCGTCTTCATTTGTGCTGGAATCACCTACGGTGAAGGATTTAACTTTTTCGGTAGGATATATTCCTACATAGACTCCTCGTCCCCCGCGGTAATTGCCTTTGATGTCCATAACTACCACGCGATCGTGGTCCAGTACCTTACTGATTACGAAAGGCCCATCATATTTAGGAAGAAGTTTTCGACTTTTCCCATCGTTGCTGGTTCGTTCACGTTGAACAACCACATAATCGCCCACTGAATAGTTTTTGGGTTTCGCACGTTTGCGATCATAACGTTCTTTTGCTATCATTTGCTGTTGTTGTATGCATTTTGAGACTCGTTGGCGTGATAATTTTAATTGTTTGATTCGTTGGGAACTTTTCCCTTTTTCTGTCTCATCTTGCTGCTTGAATGAAGGAGGACTATCCTCTTCGTGCGTAGGAAGACTTTCTTCCTCAGTAAATACCCCGTCGGCGATAGTGTCCTTTGTACTACCTGTTGAGGTACTTACTACGTTACTTGCAAGTTTTCCATTCTGAAGACTTTCTTCAGTTGCATTGCTTTTAGCGAAGTGCACTTCTTTATCGTTTTGATCAGTAAGACATTACATTTTGCTCTGATGCCTACAATTCCGTCTCCTGTAACACGTTGTTACCGTCAATATCATTATCTATTTCAGTACTTAAATATGCATCACTTCTACTTCTTGGTACGTAACCAAACATTAGATAAAAGGGCGTTTCCCCTGTAGCTTTGTTAACTGTGTTACTTAGACCCCAACATATTTGTTCGACGTTTTAGTCCCATTTATCGTCTTCGTTAGTAATGGTACTTAGGGCTGTCAGAATCGTACGATTGTACCGTTCCACCTGACCATTAGCTCTAGGTGTTGCGGTTGCGTTTTGTATTAATTGAATATTATATGCATGACAAAACTGCTTAAATCGTTTACTAGTAAAGGACGTGCCTCTGTCTGTAACCAAACGTTTTGGTACCCCGAACACAGAGATAATCTGGTTCTCTAGGAAATTTTCTGCATGAATACTTTTTGTGTCGCGTACCGGTTTAGAGAATACAAATTTAGTAAAGGCTTCTACGGCTACTATAAGATATGAATTTTTACGTTTGCTTTTTACAAAAGGCCCTAAGTGATCTAAGTGAATGGTATGCATAGGTTTTGATACCATATCAATAGGCTGCAAGTACCCAGGACGTTTTCCTGACGGTTGTTTATTGTATAAACAGCCCAAACATGTTTTAATGTATCTTTTAACGTATTGCCACATTGCAGGGAACCAATAGCGTTGTTGCAATATGGAGAGCGTCTTTCCCTCGGCATAATGACCTTTTTCGTCGTTACAGTTCATGACTAGTTGCCGCCTAGCGGATTTGGGTACCACCCATTTGATCCCGTCTTCTGTGCGTTTATAAACACGTTCATTTTTTAATTCGTATTGTTCATGGATTTCGTTTTCTTCTTTATCGCATGGTTTTCTGCGTAGTATGTCATTGAGATATTTTATTCTTTCGTCTTGTAATTGCGCAATCAATACCCAATCATCTTGGCATAAGTTGATTTGCATAATGACTATTTCCGAATAGTCGATAGCTTTTTCTGCCGGACTGCGACTTAAAGCATCAACGTGTGTCATTTTGCTCCCGGCGCGGTACTCTACAGTGAACTGATATTTCTGTGACGTCTGTATCACTTCTGTAGGTGTTTCTTGCTCGCACAGAAGAAAATTGTTTTTACATTTACTTAAACTATTCTCAGAAATTTTGATATAGTACTTACGTAGATTGTCAATAGCTAGAAAGTTGGTCGATAATGAAATAAAAGTGTATGTATTGTTCCTGTCTGTAAGAGGTAACGGAGTGATTTTAAAATTTTCGAAAACGCCATGAGTTATTAAAGGAATTTCTAAAATAAAGGTTAATTTGTCTCTGTAGTGTACTGATTTCAGGTCGATGATGTTATATATTTTATGTATCTCTTCTGTTGTTAGATGAATTGGCAATCTTAAACCGTTTCTTAAATTATGGTCGATTTCTTACTTACCTCGTTCTGCTGACATTATAATGTTTATTAGTTCTAGTTGAGTTGTTTCGTATTGTTCTGCCACTAGAGTGAAAAGGGCAAAGGTTTCAGAGAAGATGAAAGCTATGTCGGTAGTAGTTTCCTTAATATTTTCATTATTTTGCAACTTTTCGAGAAAATGGTTGATTTCATCTATATTCTTTTTCAAATTTAAGACCTCTTCACTCATTATCACGAACCTGCTGTTGTAAACGTTAAGTAAATTTTTAAGGAGGCTAGTTTGTTTTTTTAATAAGTCCTGTAGATTGTTTTGGTTATCATTTAGAGCTTGCATATCCCTCGTGATAACCTGGGCATCATCGTCGTTCATGCTTCCGAACAACGTTTTTAGTATGTCGCCGCCTAAGTTAATCAAATCACGTCTATGCCGAGTCGATTCAACAGCAGCATGTGTATAATGAGGAGTTCCTAATAAGTCATTTATTACACTACTTTTTGATAGGATACAAGATATTGTATTATTAACTTGTTTCGGTAATTCCTTACAGAACCCATATGGGCCTATTTTATTATTTATAAAATGACTGCAAATTTCGTATATTTTATGCTTATAATAAACTAAATTTTGGAATTGTTTGCGAAAATCGGCCAAATCTGTTACCGTAGAAAGTTTCCACTTATCGCTGTAAAATCTAATTTCCTCAACTTTTTCAAACAGCAGGCCGCTTGTATTGCTTAAGTTGGTTATTTTAAATGACGGAATAACTTCCGCGTTACTCAAAAGTAGAACTGATTGAATGTTCTCATAGTGTCGATTTTTTTTTCTGTTGATAACACGGTATCAATAGGGAAATCGGGTTCTCTACCATGGACCAGATAAAAGGGAGTAAAGCCGTGACGTGCCTTACTCGAATTGATGGCGAATTGGATCATGGGGATATATTCACACCAATCCTTTTGGTTCTTACTAATGAATTTAGCGAGAACGTCAACCACAAAACCGTTTCGTCTTTCACACGCACCGTTTGTTTGCGGGTGGTAGGGCGTTGTTCGCATGGTTTTATACCTAGTCGTTGTGTGAGCTCTTTTAGTAGCTTAGACTGAAAGTTAGCCCCTTGATCACCGAGTAGCACCTTAAACATGCCGTGATTGCTTATAAACTCTATTAAGAATCTGACAATATGCTCAGTCTTACCACTTGGTAACGCTCTTAACTCGCAGTAACGGGTTAAGTAATCTATTGCAACACATATATACCTTTTACCTCTTTTTGACTTGGTGATTGGACCTATTAAATCGATTCCAATCATTTCGAACGCCTTATTTACTTGTATAGGCTGTAGCAGTCCTTGTGGTTTTTGGTTAGAAACTCCTTTCCTTTTGCCACACACACTACAGCCTTTTACAAATTCTACGCAGTCCCGTAGCATGCCCGTCCAATAGTACCTACTTCTTATCTTATCGTAAGTTTTGTTAATTCCCATGTGACCTCCAAAAACGCTGTCATGGAATTCTTCTAGGATATTCTTAATAAGGCTTTTGGGGATTGCTAAAAGGTTGTCTTGTCCTGATGCGTGTGAGTTTTTCCTATATAAAATGTTGTCGACCATTACAAAATTCTTTATTCGTCTCCTTAATGCCGGAGTTCCTGCGTCGGGATTTTCAATAACTTTTATTATTTGGGACAATTCTTTATCCTTCGCTTGCAAGTCTTTAATATCACTAAAAATTAGAGAATATATAACTGCTTTCTGTGATGTTTCTTCCGTTAACACACGGTTGTCGTAGCAGCCCTTTATTTGTTCCTTATATAGTTCAGCATAAATTAATAGTAGTTCCGTTACTTTAAGTTTGAAGGTATCTATATCTAGTCTATGTTTTATACTAAAGTATGTTTTTATTGTAGTTGAGAAGTTTGTATATTCTAAAAGCAAGTCGTAAATTGTAGGGTGGTGAAAGTTATGTTCGACGTAATTAAGGGTGGATTTTATGTTTTTTCTTGTGTATGTCTTCGAGTAAATTCGGCGATAAAGTGGGAAGCGGATATTTGTATGATTTATTCTGAAGTTTAAAAAATCCTTATCTAGAGGTATTTACCCCGTTTGTAGGGTCTTTACTCGGGATGGTAGTCCTTTGTAACACTTCGTTTACAACATGGGCGTTCTTGGAGTTTTGTTGTATATTCCATATAGCTGTTGTCGTTTTTGTCGTTTATTTCCCGAGGTTTTAATGAATGTATGTGTACATCAATACGAGGGTAAATCGCCGATTCACGCGACTCTGGGAAAGATTGTGGTGTTGCCAATGTGTATGTTGCTATATCTAAAGCTTCTGTAGCTTTGGCTTCGTCTTCTTTCCCACAGGGATTCCTACTTAAGCAGTCAGCGTCGGACATAGTGCAGCCTTTTCGATAAGTAATTGTAAAATCGTATTCCTGTAAGGCCAGAGACCAGCGAATTAGTTTGCCGTTGGGATTTTTTATTGAACATAACCAACACAAAGCATGGTGATCACATTCAATTTTTATGCTTTTTCCAAAAATATAATGCCGAAATTTTTTCAAACCATATATAATTGCTAACGTCTCGCGTTCCGTGATTGTATAGGATCTTTCGCATTGTGTCAATCTTCTGGAAGCGAAAGCTACTGGGTGAAGAACGCCGTCCTTTGGCTGAAGAAGTATACAGCCTATTCCATAAGCACTTGCGTCTGTCCTAATAATAATTTCTGCGTTAGGGTTGAAATGTTGAAGAACGGGGCTGGAACATAACTTATTTTTTAAATCTTGAAAAGCTTCCTCGTGTATTTGTTCCCATTTAAAGGTCCTATCCTTTTTGGTTAGATCGTATAATGGCTTTGCGAAATGTGCAAACTGCTTTATAAAACGACGGTAGAAATTTGCTAAACCCAAAAAGCTTTGTAACTGCTTTGGTGTATTTGGTCTTGGAAATTCTTTTATTGCTTTTAGTTTATCGTCGTCGGGCGTTATTCCGTTCTCACCTACTTGGTGTCCTAAAATCTTTATTTTACTTCTCGCTATGAAACATTTAGACGGTTTTAACTTTAAATTTGCTCTTTGTAGTCTTCGAAAAACAGTTTCTAAACGTTGAAGATGTTCTTCGAAGGTAGATGACCATATTATTAAATCGTCCAAATACAGCATGACTTCTTTCCACTTTATATCCGAAAAAATTTGATCTACCAGCTTCTGATATGTTGAAGGACTGCCTGATAAACCAAATGCCATTCGCAGAAATTCATATTGACCATCTGGTGTGACGAAGGAGGTTTTGCTTCTGTCTTCCTTTTTTATAGGTATGCTCCAAAATGCTGAGTTACAATCTAGAGTCGTAAAATATTTGCTATTTCCTAGGTAGCTTAGGATATCCGCAATTAAGGGTAGTGGGTAACAATCCTTCTTAGTAACGCTATTTAACTTCCGAAAATCTACACAGAACCTGAGTTCTCCACTTTTTTTCTTTACAAGAACGACTGGTGACGCCCAGGGGCTTGAGCTTTTTTGGATTATTCCGTTTTCTAACATTTCCTGAACTTGTTGTTGGATTATTTCTCTTTCTTTTTGGCTAACTCGGTATGGTCTCTGCCTGATGGGTTGGCACTCCGTTGTTTCGATGGTATGTTCTATTAAAGTGGTTGTTCCTAGTTCCTGCAAATTATTAGCAAAAACGTCGCTAAATTTGTTTAAAAGTTCGTCAAATTTTTTTCTTTGATCTTCTGTTAGGTCACTAGATACATTTATATTTTGTATAGAATCTGAACTGTCGATTTCGTGTATGTTAAAAGATTCTAATTTTTTCACTAGGTAAGCAATTGTCGTGAACTCGAGTAACTTCTCAGGTTTCACGTTGTTATTTTTTATTACAATTGAGCCGCGATTGTTTTGTAATTTAATATCCCTGACTAAGCTTAATTTTTTTTTGAATAGTAAATCATCATTTATTTGAATGAAATGAAATGGACCAACGTTAGCATTTGAAATTACGATATCGCAAGTTTTTGTTTCACCTGGATGAATCAAGACATTGTTCGCCATTTGAATTTTTAAATAATTCTTTTGATTTGCTTTGTGTGTGTATTCCTCGTAAGGAAGCTCGGACCATAAATTAATCTGTTTGTTACTCGGCTGCCTATTTGTTAAACGTATTTTAGTTTCCCTGCCATTTTCATTATATACCGAAATAAAATTCTCCCTGAAATTTATTATAGCGGAATGTTGTTGTAAAAACGGTTCACCCAATAGTATTGAGTAATGTAGTTTATCGATTACATATGCTTTTATCTGAAAAGAGTTAAGGCCTAATTTGATTTCAACTTGTTTCGAACCTAATAAGGAAATTTCAGTTTTTCCCGCTGAGTATAGGGGTGGACACGAATGTACATCAAAATTTGAGCAAAATTCCCTTGAAATCAAATTTACATTACTGCCTGTATCTATAAGACATTTTACTACCTTATCGTCTAATATACAGTTTACTGTAAGAGCCGATTTAAGATAATTAACTTCCGCGAAATTACGGCTCGTTAATCTCGCTTGTTTTCGTTTCCCTGCTGTTTGCCTGTGTTAGAATATCGTTGGTTTTGGGTTCCTTTGTTATTTCAGCATTCCCTATAACTGTGTCCTGGTTTACGGCAGCCCTGGCAGTACTTCTATGCTCTTCTACTATTACTCCAGCGGTATCTGTAGGACCTATTTTCGTTGGCAGTAGTTGTGTTGGTAGTCGATGTATTTCTTCCGGCTAACTGAAGTTCCCCAATTTGTTCCTGTAGTGTCTTTATTCGATCTTCCAATTCACTATTTGACGAATGTGTTTCTGCGTTTCCATGGAAAAAACTTGTTTGTATTGAGTGGGCCTCTGCTGTCGTAATTCTGTCTATTAGTTCTTTTAATTCCTTGACAGTGTGAGGTCTTTGAAAGTGAATTTGATAACTATACTTGGCTAAAAGGCCCTTTAGAACATGTTGAATTTGTTCACTTTCGGGTATTTGACTGTCAACGGCATCACACAGTTCTAGTGTTTCATAAAAGTATGATGTTAAGGTTTCTTGGGGTCCTTGGCGTCGATACATCAACTTTGTTCGTAGTGATATGATGCGCCTATAAAAGTTTTCTTAAATTCTTCTTCTATATCTTCCCACCGGGATGTGCTATTCCTTGTGGCGTATGTTCTGAACCAAGCACCAGATGCCCCGAGTAAATATTTTTGGAAATAACACATTTTTAATTTGTTGTCCCAATTATTTCATGAGCATGCTTGATTAAAGTGTTTCAAAAATACAGCAGCATCGTGTTTTAAGGGGTCGAAAGCAGGCGGTTCGGCCAACTCCAGTTTTGCTTTTCCCCTTAATGGGTCGAAGTATGACTTGCTCATTATTTCTCCTAATGTTGCGTTACGGTTTACGTCATCTATTTGAACCTCTTCTGTTCCAGGCGTTGTCCTGGTTGCTACTAACCTTTCGTTTACTTGGGAAAGTTCTTGTACCTTTTTTTGACGTTCCCTCTATCAACTGGGCCTGCGATAAATTTCTGGATGTGTCGCCTATTTTACACTTCATGGCTTCTACTTCCGTTTGTAGGTCCTCGATACGCTTATTCTTCGTATCAATTAATTCCTTATGGTCACACTGTGCCATTGTTGAATTATTTTCCACAAAAACAGAGGATGGTACAACGTTCAGTTGGGTGTGCAGGGTGGTTTTATCGAACGTAAAAACTTCGTCGTCTCCAACTGAGTTTCGTAACTTCGGACTGGAAGGTGGTGTTCGTAACGTTAATCGTGATGTGTTGAACACGATAGGGATGCTTGTAGTTTGTTCCACTGTTGTACTATTTATTGGAGGGTTAAAATTATCTAAACTGGGAGGAATTAACTCCTATCTAGCTTTTTCTAGTTTCTTAAGCACCGACGAAGTTCTCTTTTTGTTGCTGGGGTCTTGGCTCATTTTACGAAACCATGTTATATTCAGAAGTTAGTAGTAAGGCAAACCAAAAATATTATTGTAAAATGTAAAATAAATTATTATATAAAATTCGATATGTACTTATTAATGAAATATGCACTCATAACATTTAGAAATAATGTGATTAGTAGGCCAAGACGATGTCAAAACAAAGAACGGCGAAGGAATCTTGCTACTCATCAAAAATGTAAATGTTACAATATCAAGGTATGTAGGGCAGTTAAAAAAAAAATGCGTGCTCGGCGAAATCAACGAAAACATAAACAAGATCTGACACAATTATACTGATTGGGATTGACTAATAGATATTCAAACCAATAACAATTCAAATAATTTAGTTATTAAAAAGAAAGATAATAGCACATTTTATTATTTCAAGCCAGTATTTGGTTTCCTTTTTTTTTTTAATATACAATTACTAAATGAATTTGTATACAAAGCAAGCATGCAAAGCTAAGCATTAAAAAATAATGTTACTGGGTCAGAACGGAAACAAAACATGACAATGAAATTTTGCTAGTCTACTTAATTTGTATTTTGTAATAACCAAGTGCGTATGCGGAACGAGTTAAGAAAGAAAAAAGGAAAAAAATACGACTAAAACAAAAGAGTTCAAGTCGTCGATTGAATATTTATACGAAAAACTAAAACCAATAGTTCTGATAAATGACTCTTCCAATTTTATGGAGAATCAAAAAACAGTCTCCACCAAATGTGTGGCTTTTTTATTTGGTTATTACATGCACAAGGATCGAGAGGGCCTCCATTAAATGTGTGGCTATTTTATTTGGTTATTACATGCACAAGAATCGAGAGGGCCTCCACCAAATGTGGCGATAACCACCAAATTTGACGTATTCCGCCGATTGAGGCGGTGATTGGAGAGGTTTCGCCAAATATGGGGTTATTAATCGCCTGGGGTTAGCTTTTGGTAGATGGTTGAGACTCGCTCGACAAAGCGAAGGTGCACAAGAACAACCAACAAGAAATAAAATAAACTTTATTTAATAGTTGTAATAATTAAACCTAGCAGACGATGGAAACTTAATAAAATACAATAAGGATAATTGAGTAAACTTACCAGGGACCCAAAGTACACACCAATATTCCGTCCTAGACGGTACGCGCACGAACTTCCCAAATTGTATCTGCTGGCCCCTTTTATTGGGCCGTCACCTGCTTGTTCCGCAGTTACCAAACATTGGTTAACCGAAATAAGTAGGTGACATCGATAACGGTAAAGTAGATCGCTCATATACTGGGTGATATGCGACACTATGCCCATTGTTGTTAAGCCAGTATTACACCAAGGCAACAATTAGCAACATGTAGCATGCAACCGTCTTTCAGAATGTCGCCAGTCGCACAAACCAATTTATTGCGACTTAAGTAGCATACGATGAACCATTTATATCAACGCAACTAATTACCTTCAACATTCAGTACTACAATATTTACCATGTCGGATACAATAATTGCAGCTGCGGCCTATCTCGTTTTGGCCCAACAAGTAAAAAAGCGAAAAAAACGAAGGTGGTGGAATAGAAAATTGTTTGCACGACGGAACCTATCCCAAGAAAGTTTTTGGTCTCAGTTGAACGCAGATGACGGAGCCCTTTTCAATACAAACTATCGCAACAGTATCCCTGCGTCAGTGAGATTATTGATAACTTTAAGGTTTCTGGCTAGTGGCGACTCTTATAGGTTTTTGTGATAGCCTTGTGCTCTCGATGAAACTGTGTCCGAAGGTTTTTAATTTTTTTTTCAAATTTGCAATGTCGCTTGCATATTTTTGACTCAAAATTTTGAGAACATCCAACCTTTTTCTGTTATTCTTGAAATCGCTTAACTTGTGATTCCAAAGTATTTCATTAGTTCAGTAATCTTCTATAAACATTACAGTTTTTTCGTTTGACCATTCCATCACTACACTACTACTACACCAAAAATATTCGAAAATATACTGGAAAAAACGTTCGAGATCGCACAAATAGTTGCCTATTTTTCCACTTATTGTGGATCGACAGCAACAGGTCGCAACGAGCAAAATTTTGTAGCATAGTCGCATGCGTCATTGGCAATATTTAGCAACATGTAGCATGCGACGTCATCGCACGTTACATGTTGCTAATTGTTGCCTTGGTGTAATACAGGCTTTAGTATAGTATAGTATATGCATTTTTTTTAATTTAGTCTTCTTTTCGATCTGTGCGTTGAAGTCTCCTAATAATATAATTATGTCTTCTTTCTTTATTTTTTCTATTTCGTCTTCCATATTTTCAGAAAGTTTTTCCTTCACCTCATTGTCTACATTTTTTATGGATGCACGCACATTTAAACTCGACAGCTTGAAATACCATTACCTACGTTATTAAATTAATAAATTTGTCAAACACTTATTTGAAGCAAATTGTCTCTTATATAGTGACAAATTTGAAAATAAATATATTTTATTTATTATGAATGAAGACATACATTCTTATTATTTCCAATAATAATTTTACTTTTTGTAAGCTCATTAAATTGCTATAAAATTTAAGATTGAAATTCAACTGAAGGAGTTACGATATTGGTAACACAATATTAGTTTTAAAAAAAAATGTTTTTATTAAAGCGACTTAGTACAGAGAGATATGCAGCGCATCAATACTAGTACAGAAGTGAAGTTATTATTTTTCTAAACCTAATTGCTACCTACACATTTATGTTTACTATGCTGTTCCCACGCGATAGAGAGCATACCGGACGCGGCGCGTACGTTTCGTATTACACCTGGAGACAACTGACGGCGCCATAACTCCTATCTCCTTAAGAAAGAGCGTCCTCGCTCTTTGCAATCGAATGAAGAAACTTGATGACCGATGCTTTTGTGTGGGACAATTCTTCGGGTGCCGATTCCTCCGTGAAAACTCTTCTTTTCATTGAAACGCATTTTTTAGTTTTACGTAATAACAAAAGACAACCTAAGATTACAAGAACAATTACGGACACTATGGTAATAGAGACATGCGAATAATAATACAATGGTCTCAATTTAACGTGTTCATTGTTCAAATCGTTAAAATTATCCAAATGTCTTGGTTTAAAATGAACTTTCTTCGAAGCATCCAGATTATCAAAAGTAAAATTAGATATTTCCATAGAAAAATTATTCGCTGTCGTAACAAAGGTCTCACCCTCTACGTTAATTTTACAAAAGGTTTGCAAAAAAAAAATTTCCTTTCATCTTTTCTGTGTATGAGTCCGAATTGCACTCCTCGCTCACATCTAAATACCTATTCGTAGAAATCAGTAAGAGTCTGTTTTTTAATGATTTCACTATTCCAAAGTTATTTTCTGCCCGAGCGGTTAAACACGAGCTAACGTTTTTTAAATTGCACTGATCTACCACAGGGTTCACCAAACACAACATCTGATCCTCAACCTCTAGGCAGTCTTCGTCTGTCCAAAAATCCTCCCATAGTCTGTTGAGGCGATACTTCTTCGGTGGAACCATAAATTGTTGGTACTCATTAGGAGTGGGATAGATTTGAGAATAATGGTATCGGTCAGGTTTTGAAATAGGAATGTATAGGATGCACGTAATAGTATAAGAAAAATGCAAAAGTTTAAATTTAGAAAACTCTATAATCTTAAATACATGGATATTATTTGTTGATATCAAATTTTCATCCCGGTAAATTTCTTTCAGGTGTTTTAACATCATAAACATCTCGTTTACCGAAAACAACTCTAAGTTCGTTATACCTACCGAAGCTAAGGAAATCGTTCGTTCCAAGAGTTTATAAGAAAATCGCAGTCTTTCAGCCTGATAAATTGTAGTCTCTAGGAGAAGGATATTATTAACTAAACTATTAGTTTTATTTAAGATGGCAAATGAATTATTAATGTTATCTTGAATAGTTTTCAGATCTTTTTGGTATCTAGCAGAAATATGCGTGGCAAGAGATATGAACTTGTCATTCTGTTTTATCATGTGGTTTTGGTTTTCATAGAGAGTTTGAATATTTTTGTTTAATTCCTCGTAATCGTCCTGATCAAGGTTACCGGTTATAAATTTTATAGCTTTGCCCAGACCATCCATCCCCTTCTGTTACGGTAATTAAATTTTGAATTTCATTAATTTTTAATTTTAGAACATTTATAAGAGCGCCCTCATCACCCTTCTCTTCGACAGTCGCTACAACAGTCAGTAATTGTAGGTAGGTCACCTTTATTTCGGTTATATTAACATAAAAATAAAATTTGTGATAATGATCAATTATTCTCGCAATACCTAGTTTTTCCTCAAAATAAGGTTGGGTTGGGTTCAGTTTAGTATTTTGAAGTGCCAGGTTGGGCTCCATCTGCATCAGGCACATCATCGTAATCCTGCAAGGAAACAACCCTTCTTAGTCTTTTAATTTTTCTTACGGGAAACGACCTCAACCTTACAGCCTTTTCTCCTACCCCTGTGAGAGTTTGGTCATTTTGCTCTAACACCTCAAATTGTTCAAATCTCGGGGTCATTTTACTTCGCTGCGCACTATTTACGGGTACCAATGTTGTTTTGTTTACTAAATCGGGAACATCGTCATTTAATTTTTCGTTTCTCTTATTTAGAATTCCAGTGCCTCTTTGCAACATTTTATTGTAAAGTATTTCGTAAAATGGCAGGAGCTCCTTTTTCCGCTTTTCGTTATATTCCCAGTAAATAGCCATATCGAGATCTATCTCATGCGCGTTGAGATTTTCGTAGGGCCCGTTCAACAACGTGAAGGGGGTATAATTCGTCGTGGAGTGGACCGATTGATTGTATATAGTTATAGCAGTTATCACTAAATTTTCGTACGTTTCTTCAGAATTTTGATTTTTAAGAATACGTACCTTTTCCAACAGCGTATTGTGAAACGTTCTATTGGAGAATTTGAATTAGAATTTCGAATTGTAGTAAAATGAAGATTTATTTTAAAAAGTTTGCAATATTCAATTAGTGTATCATTATTAAACTCGGTACCATTGTCTACAGTTATTTTTTTGGGGTAATTATGATGAGAGAAGAAGTGTCTTAATTTTGAAATAATTGTTGTCGAATTCTTATCCTTTAAAAAATATGCTTGAGAATACTTCGAAAATAGGTCAATGATCGTGACAAAGCTGTGATTTTCAATTTTTAAAACATCTATGAACAAATGTTCCAAAGGCCTTTTGGCTATTAACGGGCCAATTAATGGTGTCTTATACGGTCTACGTTCATATTTATTTTCAAGAAAAATTTCACATTTATTTATAAAGGCTGTGATCCTTTCTTTAATTTTGGGAATGAAACAAACGTTTTTAAAGTGTTGATACGTTTCGTTAATGCCGTTGTGGTTGTTTTCATGATAAGATTGTAGAAGTTCTGTAAATTTATTAATACTGTAGGTCGGTAAAAATTTAGTACTTTTAATAAACCTAATTGTATCGTTGAAAAGTGTACGAATAAGTGGTATGAATACCGATTCCAAATCTGCATCTCTAAAATACACTCCGTATACTACTCTTGGCCTAGTATATTCCAAAAGAAATTTCTTTAATTGCAAGTTTTCCAATCCTTTCCTGATAGTTACATCATACCTTTTTCCCTTGCTGTTACTGTACCTCTGAATTTTAACATTATATTCGTCACCATAACCTAATGTAAAGCCGTTCGCAAAAGTTTGTATACTTCTATCGGTGATCTTCAGTGCACATACAGGGTCCTCTGCGGACGTATGGACCGTTTCGTTAGTTTCCGGGTCCCGGTTTCTATGGTAATCTTCAATAATTTCGTCAGCCATGTGCGAGGGGAAAAGATCATCTTCCCGTTCGTCTAATTGTGGGATCAATGAAGCCAGTTCAATGTCATTTTCAATTTCGTCTGTCGAATTTTCGTTATTATTTATTTCGACACGGGAAAGAGCGTCCGCCACAACGTTTTCTTTTCCCTTTTTGTACTGTACTGTATAATTGTATTCCTCAAGCCGTAACCTCCATTTAGTCAATCTAGAATTAGGGTCCTTCAAGGAAAACAACCATACGAGCTCCAAAAATGTATGGCCTAAATTGCTTGCAAGCCTCGACGATCGACAGTAGCTCTTTTTCGATGGTGGAGTAGTTTCTCTCGGCCGAGTTAAATGTACGAGAGTAAAAAGCTATGGGTTTGTTGTCTTGTGATATGACGGAGCCGATGGCTACATTGCTCGCATCAGTAGTGATTTTGAAAATTTTAGTGAAGTCAGGATAGGCCAATATTGGGGCGTTTGTTATAAGTTCTTTACATTTGGCAAAACTGTTCAGATATTCAGGGCTATCGACATTAAGTATCACGTTTTTCTTCAGATTTTTCGTTAACGGTTGAACTATCTTTGCAAAGTTGTTAATGAATTTTCGATAATAGCCGACAAGACCAAGAAATGCCTTTATCTCTTTCTGCGTTTTTGGGAGTGGATAGTTTTGGATGGCCTTGATTTTTTCTAAATTTGGTGTTATGCCATCCGGTGTAATGATATGGCCCAAAAATAGAACAACTTTTTTTTTCAAGAACTTGCTTTTACTTAGTTGCACTTTTAGGTTGTATTTCTTTAACTCGGTGAATATCTGTTTTAGGTGATAAATATGTTCTTGAAGAGACTTCGAGAACACGGCGATATCGTCCATATACACAAAACAGTATTTGTGCAAATGCCTCATTAAAACACTATCCATGACCCGTTTGAAGGTCGAAGGGGCGTTTTTCAGCCCGAAGGGCATACGCAAGTACTCGTAATGCCCGTACTCCACTGTAAACGCCGTTTATTCGATCGAATCTTCATGCATTTCTATTTGGTGGAGGCCCTGGGCCAGATCCAATGTTGTAAAATACTGGCATTTACCCAAATTCTCTAGAATTTCCTCGATGCGTGGTAATGGATACTTATCTTCGACAGTGCGTTCATTCAACTTACGAAAATCTATAACCATTCGCCACCTACGTTGTCCGCTAGAGTCCATTTTTTTGGGGACAATCCACACGGGACTGCTGTACGGTGAAATGCTAGGTCTAATTATTTTCTGGTCCAGTAGTTTTTGAACTTGGTCTTGAATTTCCTTTTTAAGTCGGTAAGGGTATCTAAAATTATTTTATTCGTTTAGATGGTTTATACGAAGTTCATCCTCTATACAAATTAGTTGTCTTATTTCTTCTGAATTTTTTATGTTATATATGTAACGATCAAAAGGCTCAACAGAGACAGGTTTTTCAAAATGAAATTGTGCATCCCCCTCATTGTCCACAGGAACCGTTACAAATCCGCCTTGTATATTGCAAATGCATTCAGGTATAGTATAATTTGGGGAAATTGTCAACTCTGGTAGTATACATTCACCATTATTAAGGTTAACGGGTATTTTAATGAAATTTTTTCCTATAGTTTTGATAGGCCGAAAAACGTTTACGTTTATGTTTTCATAATAAGGAACAGTTGTGTTTTCAGTTTCTAAGGTTTGGTCTTGAAAGTTAATTTTTGCTTTAAGCCGTTTTAAATTTTTATTACTTATGAGAGCATCGAAATTTCGGTGCCATTTTAAAATTAAGAAGGTAATTTCCGTGTTTTCTCCAAATTCAGAAAGTAAAGGATAGTTATTGCTTCATTTCTACGCTCAGTTTTGTCAAGAGCCGTTACTTCAAAACGGTATTCGAAAATATATTCCGAAAAATATTTATAAGCAATTTCAGGATTAATTATACTTGAAGATGCGCCGGAGTCCAATAAAATTTTCATGTCAAAACTAGGTGAATAGATAAATGGTAATTTAGGTTGTTTGTGAATGGAATTCAAATCTAAATATTCTTTTGTGAATTCGAGGCAATTATCCGAAAATTTTCGTTCTCCTGATCGTCACTTGTGTCGTCAGTATTTTGTTCTTCGTCTATTGGTGAATTAGTGTCTACATACTGGAAAACTCTGCCGCATTCATCTTGATAATAAAGTTCTTCGTCAAGAATTTCTTCGTGTTCTTCTTGATTGTGAAGCTCTTCAGCAATAAAATTTGAAGAACCGCGGCTAAGAAAATAATTTTGGAAAGGCTTTCCAATGTTCGAAGTTGGTCTATATGTGGCATTTGTTGAGGTTGACATCGGAGTAGGCTTAGGCTGTGTTGCAGCGTTTGTTTGCTTAATAAAGCTACTATTTGGTTTTCCGAACACCCGTGGGTCTTTTGGGAAGTTTTACCCAATTGGTTTTGTTTGAAACGCAGCCGAACTCCGAGGAAAATTAAATGTTTGTGGTTTGTCGAAATTTGGCATAAAATAGTTATGTTGTGGGGTTTGGGTAAAAGGTCTTAATGGCGTGTTATTAAAAGGTTTCTTTGCTGGTTGTTGATTAAATCCTTTTTCTTCATAAATTGAATTTGACATATTTTCGACAGTAATCTAAACAATCGCCTAACGTAAGAGGTTCTATGTTTCTAAGATAATTTCTATAAGGTTCATTACCTCCAGCCAAAAATGTTTCTTTAGCTTGCGCCCTGAACATATCACTTTTCGCTCGCAAAACTTCAGTGCTAGAGCTTCTCAAAGCAATATGCTCTAAAAGCACTTGTAAATGGGATTTTAAGTTAAAATGATATTGTTCATATGTCTCACCTTTCTTTTGGAAACATGTTGTTAGTGTATTAATTAGAATTTGTTCTGATCGCGGGTCACCGTAAGTTTGCAACAATAAATCTTTCAAATCTTTCCAAGTTTGAGGGTTATCATTAATTAATAAGTCTCTTGCCTCTTGTTTTAGTTTAGATTTTATATGTTCGAATGTTATTGCATTAAGAAAAGTGTCTGTTGTTGTCATTAACTTAATATAATTGTCAACTTGTGAAATGAAGTAGGTCAAATCTTTTGAACCACCATAATATTCAGATATTGTATCTTTCATCAAATCAAAACGAATTTTGAACTCTGAATTAGCCATTATGTCAGAAAGAATAGTTAATTTAGGGGGTGTTAATTCTACTCTCAATTTTCCTGAATTATAAGTCGATCGAGTTTTACTTTTACTACTACTAGCTTTATCAGTCATAAGGGTTGCAAAAATAGGAAGGCTGAAGGAAAAGAAAGAATGAAATGAGTACTTACAGGCTGGTTACCAAAATCATTCTTCCAGTTTAAGCCAGGAGTTGCGACCTTTCTAGTGTCTTTAATCCTTTTTTCTTTTGCGAGGATCGTGCAGGCAAGTGGATTCGTTCACAGCAACAGTGGCCTCAGTAGAACACAAACACTATGCTTTATTGCCGAACTCTTATTAGATTTAAAGTTCAATACGTTTGCACTTTCGCACTAAGTTCTTGTTTTGGATGGTCAACAAAGAATTAAAATTCGCCGGAACAATTGAACAGGGACCGTTTGACCATCCTGTTCGCAGCGCCAGTTACGATATTGGTAACACAATATTAGTTTTTAAAAAAAATGTTTTTATTAAAGCGACTTAGTACAGAGAGATATGCAGCGCATCAATACTAGTACAGAAGTGAAGTTATTATTTTTCTAAACCTAATTGCTACCTACACATTTATGTTTACTATGCTGTTCCCACGCGATAGACAGCATACTGGACGCGGCGCGTACGTTTCGTATTACACCTGGAGACAACTGACGGCGCCATAACTAAGGTTTATTTTTTTTATCGTTTAGGTGAAAAACGAATTTCAAATAATTATTAACGAATTGTTCAATTTCAAAAAGCATAAATGTTTGCTGAAGGGAGTTACAAAACACAGAATCAATGTTTGACAAAACAAACTATCTTCGTACCCTTAAATCAAACATATGCTTTACTTCGCAAATGCAGTACCTACTCAAATAGAATTCATAAATAAATAAATATATTTCTAAATTAAAAGAGCAATACTGTGACCGGAGCAAGGAGGGTACCCCAAGTTCTCGTCAAAATCAAGAAAAGAAAAACAAACAAAATTTAACTGTTCAAAAAATCTTTATTCATTTAATTAAATCGAAGGATTTGGTTGTGAACGTGAATCGTCTAGTGTTAGGACCTTTTAATTACGCTGTGCTAATAGAATGTAGTAACTTAGATTCTTTTATGAGTTTCGTAGAAGTTATATGTGCTAACAAAGAAAACACAAGAAATTTTAACCACATGATTTATTTACAATGTAAACATATTTACAATTGCCCTTGGTATCGCTTCGTGAAAACTAGCACCTTTAATATAGCATAGAATTTAGGGTTGGGACAGATCTGCCATCAAAGACCTTTAATTACCAAAATAATGTGTAGATAATTGGCGCATCCAATCAAGCATAAAATGCTCTCTCCGAACACTAGACAACTACCGCATCCAATCAAGCTAGGGAAGATAAAGTGCTTACAATATTCCAGGTCTCTATGAAATCCCATCGAAATTCGCAGCTATTTATTTTACCCTCACCACCACGCGATTTCTGCATCTTGCGAGCTTCCTCTTGCTTTCCTACATCCCTCACATACCTATCGTTCGAACCCCAGGACAAGGATATTTCTATCTCGACTTCACTATAGCTTTATCTCTCTTGTTCATATCCAAACGTGATTTTACCGTGGTCTGCAACAGCACCCCTTTCCTCCCTACAATATCATATACCTACGACATAGATGTGCAGCTCCTCCATTTTTTCTACTCACTCTTTCAACAGGATTCCCCATACTGTTCTCTCACTCGTTATCTAAAGATAAACAGATGGCTGGTAGCACATACTCCGAGGCACGAAGTTGACGTAAAATGCGAACTTCTAGGACGAATTCTCTTTCTTTTACTTATTATTTTATTCGAAAAATATTGTATTATTTTTTTTTATTAGGTTTTAATTTAAATTATATTTATTTTAAAAGCGGAAACTGGTAAAATGTTCAATGAAAAGATTTGTAGAAAAATGAATTCTTTGGGAACGTTTTTCTCTTGTAGTCTCACTTTCCTCTTTGCGTGTAAGAAGACTTTCTTCCTGTGCAAGTACTTCGTCGACGATAGCAACATTTTTGCTACCTGTTGAAGTACTTACAACGTTATTAATTGCAAGTTTACTTTTTTTTTTGTTTAACGAAGTTCACTTCTGTATCGTTCTGGGTTGATTCCTGAAACACGTTGTTGTCATCAATATCAACTTGTACTTCGGTACTTAAATAAGCATCACATCTGTTCCTTGGTACGTAACCAAACATGAAATAAAAGGGCGTTTCCCCAGTGGTTTTGTTAACCGTGTTATTCAAACCCCAACATATTTGTTCCACGTTTTGATCCCATTGATCATCTTCATCAGTAATAGTACTAAGAGCTGTCAACATAGTTCGATTGTACCGTTCCACCTGGCCGTTAGCCCTAGGTGTTGCTGTTGCGTTTTATTTTAGTTGGATGTTATATTTATGACAAAACTGCTTGAATCGTCTGCTAGTAAAAGACGTGCCTCTGTCAGTGACCAAACGTATTGGTACTTCGAAAATAGAAATGATTTCACTTTCTAAGAAACATTCTACGTGTACAGTTTTCGTGTCCCGGACCGGCTTAGAAAATACAAATTTCGTAAAAGCATCTACGGTCATTTAATCCGTCAATGATGCATGATAGGTACTGCTTTCTTGCCGGTTATTTCACAAAGTTGTAGTAACTCCATTTTGCTGTCATAATATTGTCGTATTCTTCTGACACCAAACAGTCTTTTTTACGTGTATGTTAACACGAATGGTTTAATCAAGATGAAAAAACGGCGAAAAATAACTAAAACGACTTTTTTATTCTACATACAAAAACATTTAAAACGAACAGCGATTCAGCTACTAATTGCTACTTTTGAAAAAACAAAGGTTTTATATTTAAAATATGTTTACATAGTTGATGACGTGATAACTATTCTACCAGCAATCGTGGGATTTTTATATCTAAAATAAATAGTAAGATGTTGATCGATATAAACCATTCATTTATTAGTAAAAAAAAAAAAAATTGTATATAACAATGACAATAACACAGACGTTTCGATCATTAAGCTTTATGATCATTATCAATGTGAATCTAAAAAAATATATAATGATACAATAATCTTAATTTTTAATTGTAGATGACACAATGAATTTGATATAAAATAATTAATAAAATACATACCATGGGGATGAAGAACACGTTTTCAAAATAATCATTTAAAAAACCAATCAGGTTTGCATTTAAGAGAGTTTTTGTAAAATACACTAATTTTAACACATTTTAACAATAAAAATGAATGGTGTAAATATAATGATGGCTTAGAGATTTTTGAATAATTAAGTATATAGAAACTATAATAATAAATTGTAGAGAAACAAGTTAAATGGATGTTAACTTGAAGAGTTAACACTCAAGAATGAGGAAAAATTACATTTTATTTTTTGGAGATATAACAATTGACATAAAAGAGGTCAATAAAAAAAAAACAAGATATCCAAGAAGTAAGATTCAATTCTTATGTCTCTCAGACCAAGAGACACCTAAAAACAAGAATAAATGAACATAAACGTAATATCATTGATAAGCCTGATTCAGTTATATCTAGGCATGTAATTGATTTTAACCATGAAATGGACTGGGAAGGAACTTCTATTATTGACAATGAACCCCAGTATTATAAACGTCTCATCTCTGAAATGACGCATATAAAAAACAACCAAATACTCTTAATGAACAAAAAGATTCAGACCAGCTGAATAAAATATATGATAAATTACTTAAGGCTATCTAATATTCCTTTTTTGAGTGTTCTTATGTTCTGTCCAACATAAGAATTGAATCTTACTTCTTGGATATCTTGTTTTTTTTTTATTGACCTCTTTTATGTCAATTGTTATATCTCCAAAAAATAAAATGTAATTTTTCCTCATTCTTGGGTGTTAACTCTTCAAGTTAACATCCATTTAACTTGTTTCTCTACAATTTATTATTATAGTTTCTATATACTTAATTATTCAAAAATCTCTAAGCCATCATTATATTTACACCATTCATTTTTATTGTTAAAATGTGTTAAAATTAGTGTATTTTACAAAAACTCTCTTAAATGCAAACCTGATTGGTTTTTTAAATGATTATTTTGAAAACGTGTTCTTCATCCCCATGGTATGTATTTTATTAATTATTTTATATCAAATTCATTGTGTCATCTACAATTAAAAATTAAGATTATTGTATCATTATATATTTTTTTAGATTCACATTGATAATGATCATAAAGCTTAATGATCGAAACGTCTGTGTTATTGTCATTGTTATATACAATTTTTTTTTTTTTACTAATAAATGAATGGTTTATATCGATCAACATCTTACTTAAAATATAACCATTGAAATATAAACTCCTTTTCATCTAAAATAAATAAGACAATAATGTGAGAAAGTTAAATGAAATATTAATTAATCTATAATTGAACAATAAAAGTTTGAAATGTTTACTTGTAAACATTGCAGCAAAGGAAATTTCTATTTATTCCATTATTGTAATATTTAATAGCAACAACCATTTATGTTTAATATTTAGAAATAATAAGTTTGAAAATTGATATACTGAATGATACGAATATAGGTGTATAAATTGTAGAGGATTAGGAGTAATAAACTGAACAATAGCCAAGATAATATTTAATAATACGTTCGTAAAGTTAATTAATGAA
Source organism: Agrilus cyanescens (assembly GCA_947389935.1). Classification (NCBI taxonomy): domain Eukaryota; kingdom Metazoa; phylum Arthropoda; class Insecta; order Coleoptera; family Buprestidae; genus Agrilus; species Agrilus cyanescens. The sequence continues at coordinate 13,319,407 of OX376709.1, read as the reverse complement.
TCGTAGTGTCATGCCGAAAAGCAGATCTAGAACTGACTACTCAAAAGAAGGTAATACAAATGTATAAGTAAAAAACGCTCAGCCGTCGCCGCCATCGTCTTGCCACCTAGACTAAACAATCTTCATCCGTTAACATTTCACAGTAAGTATATCTGAACAAGTTTTAAGAAATCAGTAACAAACAATGTTACTATTGTACGAATTAAGTTTTCCAGCAATAAATTCTTCAACATAAATGTATGGTATCTAACAATATGTTGCCATGTCTTCATATGGAAGTTTTTCTCTTTGTAGCAGCTGTCGCAAAGCTGTTGCATAGTCTACGTATTCAGTAAAAGCACGTTGAAGAAGCTTCTTCCACTCATTCCAATTGTGGTCATATTCAGTGAGATTATCATACCATGTCTTTGCCAAGCCGCGCAATCTAGCTTGCATAAAGTAGATTTTCGTAACGTCGTTTCACCCATGAACTTGGCCCAGTTGTTTAATTTTATAAGGTCACTTTATGACATGTATTCAGAGTTCTGCGGATTTTATTGTGGTACACAATCTTCTCTTAGCAATATTTTAGTTTTTCTTCATTTACTATCCGCATTTAAGGCCGAAGTATCCGTAGAATTCGATCTATCTGTACGTACAAGTGTTTCAACAAGCAGCTCCAATCGAGCTAAGCGTTCATTATCGTCCGGGACTGGAATACGAGATATTTTTAGCGGTGGCATTTTGATATCGAGCGACGTTCCGATGTCTTTCTACCTTTTGCGCATGTTCTTCGAGTTCTAGGCCGACGGAAAATAGTGTTTTGTTCAATATCTTCATTAGCATCACTATCCACTTGACGTTCCGGTGTTTGCGACATAATTGTGACGCTATTATTTTTTTTAATCAATGTTTGAAATAACGTCCGCGGAAACTGGTAAAATGTTCATTAAAAATATTTGTAGAAAAATGATGGATTTTATATATTACAGTCAGAAAGCCAGCTAAGAACTGCCAGGTCTTGTTTTGTACAGTTGAGTTTTACATTCCCATGCTCTTTGTTTTGTTTAATTATGAGAGAACATGCCGCCTCCTGTTCTTGTAACTATATCTTATTTATAACATAAACTTCTAGTTATCAGATATATATATATATATATATTACATACTGGAAGCGTGATTATTAAAACTTTTAATTCTTTATACAGTGTTCTTCAAATGAAAATGCTAACAATTTAAAATACCGTCTTGCTCAAAGGACAATAATTAGAGATATTTTATTTACCTGACCTGCAAAATATAAATTTAATATTTTATTGTAATGAGTGTAAGTAGTAATAGGAGAGGGCTACTGAGATCATGTCCCGTTAGATTGTTGTTGTTTCTGTCTAACGTTAGTTTGCCGTATAAGTCTATCCTTCTCGCACCTATGGGAAAAAGGTGTATGTGTTCTGAGATCATTTACCGTTACTTTAATGATGTAACGTAGCAAGGAAGGAGCGCATTTTTTTCCCGTCGGTCGCAACCGACCGACGTACGTACCTATCAAGGAATATGTGTTAATTGTTTTTCCGGTTCGGCTGGACATGCATGCATGCTGCTGCCGCAGTGCAAGAAATAATTATTATTTTTCTTACGCGTTCAACTCTAATGAATGAATTTATTAAAGTACCTAATTGCGTGCTTCGTTATGAATAGGTAGATAGGTGGGTAGTTAGGTAACAATGGTAAATAAAAAGTATTGTTATTCAGAAATAGTTTTATTCTTTAAAAAAATTCCTTTCGAGGAAGGTATTGTTTATTGATCTATTTTGCACAAATCATAACACAAATGATTTATTCTTCAAAAAAAAAAATGTTACATTACAACATTATTAGATGGAATCCGTGTAAAATTGCTCATTTAATTGAGGAGACACGTATATGTTTAAACTATATTATCATGTAAGAAATAAAACACAAATGTTTATGAGTTTTTAACAAAATTTTATTATATAAAATAAAAATAAAATATAAATTTTTTTAATGGGCAATCCGTTATTCTAAAAAGAATTAAAGAATATAAATATATATACATTTAAAATTTTCTACATACATACCTAACCAAATGGTTGACCATGGTTCACACCATTCCGGTCTTTCAACCGTTAAGTATGCCCTCGGACAAGCCGTGGGCATACTTATCAACCCTAAATACATAGCCTCTTCCGGAGGACTATGGCAAATGACCATAAAACGGTCTATATCCTGAAAAAATAAAAAATAAATTAAGAAATTTAAATATCAAAATATTTTACCTCCAACTCCGGAAGATTTAAATTGGCAATGCAATTTATAACCATTAGTTTCTCTGAAAAATAAATTAAATTAAAAGTATGTAATATAGGATAAGTAAGTCTCTTGCTCACAAAACTTACCATTCGCATTCATGTTAGCTAATGTGAATAATGAAACTTGAACATGCTGTATTTATGTGAGTTGATAATTTTTTAAAATGTTCAAACTGGTACGTTGATTTATTCATGACTGATAATGGGAATATGTGAAACTTGAAAAACAATATGCTGTAATTATGTGAATTGATAATTTTTTAAAATGTTCAAACTGGTATGTTGATTTATTCATGACTGATATGGGAAAATATGAAACTTGAAACAATATGTTGTAGTTATGTGAGCTGATAATTTTTTTAAATGCTTAACGGGTATGTTGATTTACCTACCACCTGCTTGACAGGATGTCAGAAGTAATATTTTTCAGCCTTTGCTTTGTCCATGAAGTTTGAAATAAATATCTTTTACTGATTTGAGTTGAATACTTAAACAGATAAAAAGCAGGATATTATTGTGGGAAACTACAATTTTAAATAGCTACGTATATGGCAAAATGTTACAATTATAGCAAAAATGTAATCGTACAAATGCACCTGCAACGGATGTCCAATAATTAATAATCTTAACTGCGGACTTATAATGAGTTTGAATTTATTTGCAAAGATTTGTAAGTATAATATATGTTTGCTTACCTGCAGACAATCCTCTCTTCACCAACAATATTTTATATATGGTATATATATAATACAGATGACGAACAAATGGCATTGTCATTAACAGTTATTATTGAGAAATTTTGTTCCGTCGACATTACCCTAATGTTAAGTAGGTCACATTCTTTTTTTATAAATGATAGGACTTCAAACGTTGACATATCATTTTTCGGCATAGACATTTGCCAAGGCCCCAACAGTTCAATACGGAATCTATGTTTCTCCAATGCTCGTACTGTTAACGAAATAGTTAACTCATCCTTTTTAATTTTTTTATAATCGTTAAAAACTACTTCCAAACATAATGCACTCAAACTTTTCACTAAATAAACAGGTTTTTGATCTGAAGTTAAAATAATTCTGTATGAATTTTCGATAGGAATATTGTTTAAACTATAAATCTTCGAATGCAGCAGTTCACGTAAAAACCATTTAATAGAATGATGATTAAATTTAAATTTGGAAAAAAAAGTTTTACAGTTCATTAACTGTCTATCTTTTACAAAAAAATAATTATCTAATTTTGGAATTAAAGCCATTTTTAAAATAAGGACTAGTTAGTGACGGAAGCGATTAATAACTGATAGGTATAAGTGTACAGACTTATTAATTGAGAATATTTTCCACTAACATCATTATATGTCGGAAATTATTATCAACATTCACTCACTGCCACCACCACCACCACCATCATCATGATTATAATAACGATTCGAAATAATTTTAACCAATAGCATAAAAGTATTCCTTAATTAAATCTAACTATCTGTTGAAGAGGGATAGGTAATAGTTATAAATAATGGTGCAAACGCCATTATTTTTAAAGTCGGTTATTTCCTAATCAAAGTACCTACCTACCTAGTATACTTTAACTAAGTTTAGCCTTTAAAAAGTATTTTAACTATGGATTATCTAAAACAATTAAATGCGGCCGGTTCGGTAGAGTTCAAAACAACGGTATCGTTAAAAACGTTAGAAATTGGGAAACTATATCGCATTGAACGAGTTTTCGCCGTACAAACGCGATATGGTCGACAGGTGAAGGTCGATCTAGGAGACTTTGAATGTTTTTTGCCACAAAGATGGGCTAAAATTATTCCTGATGAAAAGTTTTCAGAATTCGTGGACACGGGCCTTGTTTTAAAAGGTGTCAAAAAACTACCAAATGGAGCAGAAACGTCTGAAATTAATTTCGAAAAACTAAAGTAAGACATTTTTTCACTCCAGTATACGCGTGAGTGTGTTAGTAAAATTAATCAATGTTAAGTGAACAATTTTATTCGTTTTTCAATAAAAATTATTCTTACATATAAGTATATGCATGAAGTGTTATTAAAAAATTAAGGTGCTATAAATGCATAGGAATCAACATTTGAATGAACAATTACATTCGCTTCCGAGTACTAGTAACATCATGGAGCAGCCTCCAGCTAAAAGAGTTAAGCTTACAACATGTGATATTTGCAAGTGTACACTTGAATCCGTAAATTATTCTGCACATCTTAAATCTATTAACCATAAGAATAAATGTTTGGAACGTGATGTCACTCTTGGTTCTAATGTTCATGAAATATTATCAGCGTTCAATCGAAAAGTGGTTTCCTATCGTTTGATACCTAATAATAATACAAAAATTGCCAATCTACCTATAAACGACTATAGCAATTTATTAATAGAAAACTTCATTCATAATATACGGAATGAAATCGTGACCATCATAAATAAAAAACTTAAGGATTTTAACGTACTGAAAGTAAATTTCGAACTTTATGGAAGTTTTCTGAAGCCTGCAGCAGTCTCAGATGATAATGATGGAAAATACAACTTGGAAGTAAAATCTTTTCTGGTTCCCTACCAAGTTGTAGATAAATCTATCAATGTAAACGAAATAATTGAAAATTTAATTGCAAATTTAAAGAAAAAGCTTGAGGAGTTCCAGGTAAGTTAAAACTAGTCTAGTCTAATAGTAATAATAATACTAATAAAACGCTTATACTTGTTTTAAGGAACGTGATAGTGGATATGCACTTCAGGAACTTTTATTTTTGGAAGTCAATTTGGTGAAATACAATCCACTGAAAGCTTCCACCTATGTAAAACTTCCATTGGACATTGAACGCAAAAAGGCTGTTATTAACGTTAAAAACCAAGATAATAAGTGTTTCATCTGGGCAATTCTTTCCGCACTATATCCCGTCAGATGTCGTAAAAATCATGTATCGAGTTATAGGAAATATCTTTCAAAGCTAAATTTAACAGGTATGACCTTTCCAATGATCTTTTGTAACATTAAATTGTTTGAAAAATTGAATCCTAATATAAGTGTAAATGTTTTTGGTCTCGAAAAACAAAAAGAAAAGTCAATAATTGTAGGACCATATTATTTCTCTCAATGTAGAAAATTAAACCATGTTAACTTACTATACATCGAAGAAGAAAATAAACAACATTACTGGTATATTAAAAATTTAAGTCGTCTTATTTCGAAGCAGCTAAGTCGGAGAAAAACTGTTAAATATATTTGTGATGGTTGCTTGCAATATTTTGGTAGTGAAAATCTTTTAGCTAATCATATGCAACAGGACTGTGCGAAATGTGTAACCGTTTTACCTTCAGCTGGAAATAATTTTTTAAAATTTAAACAAATAGAAAAGCAAATTAAAGTTCCTTTTGTTATATATGCCGATTTTGAATCTTTGCTAGTTCCAATTCAACAATCTTCAGAATCGTCGATAGATGATACTAAAACAGTATCTACTCACATTCATAAGCCATTTAGTTTTGCCTATTACGTTAAGTGTTGTTATGACGATTCACTTTCGAAATTTTATTCGTTTCGGGGAGAAAATTGTGCAAAAGTTTTCTGTAATATGATTAAAAATGAAGCTTCTCATATATACCATACATACTTAAAAAATATTATTCCTATGAAAGAATTAACTGAAGAGGATTTAGAAAATTTCGCATCGGCAACAAACTGTTATTTATGTAACGGAGATTTAGGTTCAGATAAAATTAAAGATCACTGTCACCTCACCGGCAAATATAGAGGCTGTTGTCATAATTCCTGTAATTTGAAAGTAAAAACCGTTAACTTTATCCCGGTTTTCTTTCACAATTTTAGCAATTATGATTGTCATCTTTTTATACGTGAATTTGGCGCCGAAGATGACGAACCAATGAATGTCATTCCGGTGAATAAAGAAAAGTATATTTCATTTACAAAGAAAATTTTAGTTGATAGAAAAAATAATGAAAACAGTTACATAGATTTACGTTTTGTAGATTCTTATCGATTTATGAATCGAAAATTGGAAACACTCGCTGCAAATTTATCAGATGATCAAATTATAGAATTAAGAAACTTTTTTCCAAATGATGAAGAATTTAGATTAATGCGTCAAAAGGCTGTTTTCCCATACAATTATTTAGATACGTTGGAAAAATTAAATAACCAATGTTTACCTTCAAAAATGGATTTTTACGATTCAATGCAAGATACTTCAATTTCTGATGCAGACTATCAAAGAGCAAACGATATTTGGCATAAATTTTCATGTAAAAATTTAGGTGAATACAGCGACCTCTATTTAAAAGTAGACGTAATTTTATTATGCGACGTTTTCGAAAATTTCCGAAATTTATGTTTGAATACATACAAATTAGATCCGGTCCATTTTTATAGTTTACCCGGCTTGTCATGGCAGGCAATGCTAAAATTTACCAATGTACAGTTGGAGTTGTTAACTGACTGTTCAATGGTACTCTTTTTTCAACGAAATATCCGAGGTGGTTATGCTGGAGTGGTTCAACGTTTCGCACAGGCCAACAATAAATATATTCCCTCTAATTACAACAATTCACAAGCAACATCTTACATATCATATTGGGATGCAAATAATTTATATGGATATGCGCTTTCGGAAAAACTGCCTATATCGAACTTTCGATGGCTCTCACAAAACGAAATTGATTCATTTAATATAAATAACTATACAGATTCTGATGATCAAGGATATGTTTTGGAAGTCGATATTCATTATCCAAAACATTTGCATGATTTGCACAATGATTTTCCAATGTGTATTGAAAAAATGAAACCTCCAAATTCAAAATGTAAAAAATTATTGCAAACCTTTTTCGATAAGCAAAATTACGTTATTCATATAAAGACTCTTAAGCAATGTATTGAAAATGGTTTAGAGTTGTCAAAGATTCATAGAATTCTCACGTTCAAGCAATCTGCTTGGATGAAACCGTTTATCGATTTTAATACTCGTCTAAGACAAAGTGCCGCAAACGCATTTGAAAAAGATATGTACAAATTAATAAATAATGCAAACTATGGAAAATGTATCGAAAATATAGAAAAAAGGGTTAACGTTAATTTAGTCAATTCGTGGAAAGATTTGGGTCATAAAAAAGGAGTTGAGAAATTAGTTTCACAACCCAATTTTCATAGTATATCCATTTTTGATGAAAATTTTGCAGCAGTACAATTGTTAAAGTCTCAAATCTATTATGACAAACCAATTTACGCCGGGTTTGCAGTATTGGAAATTGCCAAATTTGTAATGTATGATTTTCACTATAACTTTATAAAAAAAAAATATGGTTCCAAAGCATCACTTTTATATACAGATACTGATAGTTTGTTATATTTCATAGAAACGGATAATGTTTATAATGATATGAAGAATAATTTACATAGATTTGATACCTCAAATTATTCTATTGATAATATTTTTGAAATGCCTTTGGTAAACAAAGCCATCCCAGCACTTATGAAAGATGAAGTTTGTGGTAAGATTATTTGGGAATTTGTCGGTCTTAAAGCTAAAATGTATGAAGTGAATATAGAAGGAAGTTTGATAATGAAAAAGGCTAAAGGTGTTAAAAAGAATGTAATAAAGTCATTAACGGAAAAAGATTTTAAATATGTATTAAATGAAAACGAGATAGTACTGAAGCGACAAAATGTATTTAGGTCTTTAAAGCATATAATTTATTCTCAATGCATTAATAAAATTGCTTTGTCTGCGGATGATGATAAACGTTTCCATATACCAGGAAAAGAAACGAGAAAGAATCTTATGCATTGATTTCACCACCACTACCATCCTCGCCTCCGCCGCCGCCGCCGCCACCGCCGCTCACTACAGCGAAAAACGAACAATGCTGCTACCTATTTGATAATATTTATAAAGAATTGGGAATTAAAGATTTGTAGGATTTTTTAAAATAAACAGAAATCTTATTAATATGAGTATTTTATTTCTATTAATGTTAAGTATACATTAATTCTTGCAAAATATTGAAAACACTTTTATAGTCATTAGAATAAATTGATGGCAATTTTACAGAATCTGATCTATTTTCATCTTGCCAACCTACTGGCAATCCTTTTTTCGCTTTTTCTAAATTACCAACAAGCCATTGAAAGACTGCTTTCTGTCTACAATTATGCAATGGTTCAAATTTATAAGCCAGTTTGTTGGCTTTCATAATTTGAATTATATAGTACAATAGTTTTGGTTGTGCATAATAAGCAGTTTCTAGTATGATATCATCCAAACATGCTAATACATTTCTATAGTTTTTCTTAATATTACTTATGGGAAATTTTTCTAAATTGCAAGGATTATAATTTGAAAGGAGATCTTGAAGGAAAAATATATCATTGGTGCACACAGTTGTCATTTCCTTCATTTCAGTTAATACACTCACTACATCAAATACACTTAAAAAGTCTAAATCATCTGGAACTGTATTCAAAAAGGATTGTACAAAATCATCGCATATAATTTGACGATGAAATAACAAATCCAGCAACGATAGAGATGGAAAAGTCTCTGTAATCCATGTGAAGGCTTCGAAGGGCACTTGAAATCCTAATCGCATAAAAATATTTTTGGCTGTCTGTTCATTATTTCGAACAAATGCATAGGAAAGTTCCTTTTTCAAATTATTCACATCGCTATTGTAAATTGCATAAGAGGTTGGATCCATTCTTGTTAGTAGATATTTTTTAATTGTGAAAATAAATAAACTCGTCACTATCGCTGCTACTGCTGCTGCTGCTATTGTAATTATTATTATTATCAGATGAATCAGTTGTGACCGGATGATTGAAATAATTACCCAATATTTCTATTTGATCATATGTAGAAACGTCAAATTTTTCAAAAATGTTTACTAAACCTTTAGCTTTGAGCGTTTTGCTTTCAATCAGCACACCATTTTCGTAAAACTTTATAGTAATGTAGTAATCAGACATGCTTTCTCGTACCATGGTAAAAATATACTAAAATTCTTTAATAGTTCTATGACAAATTGAAGAGGACTAGGTAGGTGGAGGGGAGATGATGTTTAATTGTTTATATTATTTCCCATTACCTATTAATAAATATTAATAAAGTGGAAAAATAATATTTTTATTCATTATCTATACACATCTACATATAGTCTTTTAGTAACCAACTTCTTAGAACAAAAACGTTTTCTAATGCACAATTATAGTTTGAATTTTGATGATGGTAGTAGGTGCATAGTGATGTAGTAGTTGTAGCGACGACTTTATAATCTGCAATAAGTTTTGTTAGAGATGGACATTTTAAATTCTCCAAGTTTATAATGTTCTGCAGATAGGGAAATTCTTTTGATAACCATCTTCGTTTCTCCAAGCCTTTGACATAAATAGTACTACAATCATTTAAAATTTTCCCTATTTCACCTATTGTCTCGTAATAACTGTGCAATCCAAAATTCCATTCGATTCCATGATAATTTCTAGTAAGCCATCCATTCTGACTTCTGTAACGGGCTGCAAGTTGCGACCAAGGAAATGGTGGCGATAATAAATACCATGCAATTTTTTCTTCATTGCTTATTTTACTGAAAGCAACTTCCTTAAATATGAAGGTATTACCCGCTGCCTTAAATCCTTGCACATCCACTATGAATTTCATCTTTGTAATATACCTACTTATAGTTACAATACTTGAACAATGTTGTTGGTTGGATTGTAGCGAACCATTCGATCATGTAGAATTAAGCAATATGCAGCTGTATTTGCTGGAATTGCTTCATTAGTTTCAAAATCTAGACGTACATCTATAGCGCCCGCCTTCACAATTTCGCTTTGATGTGTACAATCGATTACAAATAAGGGAGCAATTTTCTTAAAATCTGATGGTTTCATTACCGGCTCGCTAACCGTTCCGTAATAAGACTGTTGAAATTGAGCATACATTTCATATAATATAGAAAATTTATTATTCTTAAAATCAAGATGAAGGTTATCGTAAGGATACATAGAAGAGCCCAAATGTAATTTAATATTATTAAGTTCGCAATGATCAAAGTGGGCTTTATTTTTTTCAGGTTTATTATTTCTATCTGTTTGAAATGCAACTATCACGAAACGAGATTTTTCAAGTTGTGACGTAGTTTTCACAGCCCATGTGTGATTATTTGTTTGAGGCAATAAAGGATACTCATGCAACTCCCAACTACGGAAATTAATTTCCATTTGTTGATTTCTTTGCAAATATTTTAAAAGTTTAAGACGTTCTACATCTGCTACAGATATGTGTGGAATTTTCCAAGAAATTTTATTTATATCTACTTTTAAAGTTTCACCTGCAGTTGTATTTATTATAGCGTTTGTATCGATACTACTTCTTATTAAAATAAGTTCTTGTTTTATGTTGAGAAGAATTTTTCGAAAATCTTCTGCAAAACCTAAAAGCATACGTAGTGGGATGCATACGTTAAAATTTCCATTTTGATCTATTGCCGAAAATGTATCATCATTGGGAGCCCAACCAGCATTCTGAAGACGCAAGCTCTCGTTTACGTTGTAAGAAACATAACCTTTTATGGTGCTAGTTATTCCAGGATTTCGAACACGATCAACAGTTTTACCACCGATTTCGTAACGAATTTCGTCGAAAAGATGTGCAATTCCATTATTTATAAATTTGGCAGTTGCTGAAGGTGTACCATCAGTTTTTAGCAATTTTCCTTCAACATATAATACACTATCCCATGGTAAAGTGTAGACATCTTCGTTTTCAATTGGAATGCGGATTTCATCATTATTTTTAAACGTTGTATTTGTATACGGTTGATGAGTATGTTTTTCCGCATTGGTTATAGATAAATCAAATAATGCACGTTCGGTAACATTCAAGATTTCAGAATGCATGATGGTTTTAGCTTCTTAACTTGATATCCTAAACTTTTTAAAAAGCGTGCGTTTGAAGGTGTTAATCGCTTCACTTCTTCTTTTGCACTGAACGATTGTGATAATGTTGGTTTCCTATAAATCTCCTTACGTTTGTTAAAATTTTTATAACGGCAAACCATTATGGTTTAATATCTATTAGACAGAGAGAGACGTTTCAAATGAAGTCTTACTGTAACGGTCTCTCCACGAAAATTAACCAACTCACCGTCTTGATCAACTATTTTAATGACTATTGAATCAATAATTCTCGAATTTATAGGCAAATAAATAACGTTGGTTGGATTTTCCACTATTTTGTAGCCTGGCGGAACGTTTGGGAAAAGTTGATGAATAAAATGAGCTTCTTCGTTATTTCTATATGAACCGGAAACAAGGTTGCAATGGATGCATATAGCGTTTACTTTAAAAATATTTACAGGATAATCAGACACTTCATGACTATTAGCTTTAATAATTCTCGGTTTAAATCCTAACAGTCGTCCGATTGAATCCGTTTTTGTGAAATCAACTTGCTCTGTACACTTAATTTCCGAAAGTAAAGTGTTGTTGTTGCCAGTTAGAAATATAATATCTTTACCTTTTGCTCTCGGATCGCCTAATTGAAGGCGTAGATAACGATTTATGTCGTCAAGCTCATACGATCCTTCCGGTATGGTTATTACTCTATTCCCAACATAAAATTTGTTGTTACTTTGATCTATATTTGGAATAGAATTGTACGTTTCAAAATTAACGAGTCCTAAAGAATACTCAAAATTGTCATCCAAAACAATTGGTGGACTAATATTAGCTTGCAATATTGATTTGTCTCCGGTTAAATTAAACGTGTACATGTTGATAGTCTGTTAACGTTAGATTAAATGGAACTATTATCGTCTGCGCTAACGTTTTAAAAGTGAAAGGGTGGTGTGATTTTATATAGAAATTGTAATACTAGATGACCACAGTTGAATGAGTTGTACATCTGTTTGCGATCATAATTATAAAAGATTTTGCATGGTTGAGAAGAATTTAAGTATTTCACAACTTCCGAAGGTGGTCGCAAATTTCCGAAGCTGTCGAAATAAACTGCATTGCCGTTTTTAATTTTGTATGCTGTCCAATGCGTACCCATGCCCGTTTTCTTATCATGATTTACAATTCCACATTCGATGGCGCGCACTTTTATAGGTAAACTGTCACGCATAAATATTCCACGAAAGTGAGGAATTTGAAGCATTTTAACATATTTATGTAAATCTTCATCGGTTAGTGCTCGTTGTGGCAGACTTAGAGAGGTTTTTTTTTTTTTTGATAAGGTAAATAAAGTCCCAAACCTTTTTTATAAGGTTGCAAGAAAAGACCTTTTCCAAGAGCAATTTTTTCCATAGCCTTATTATGTCGTTCAGATTCGCTAAGACTTCTTTGGGCTGCTTTAACATCATTAACCGCTTTCGCGATTCCGGCTGCTCCTCCGGACAAAGCACCTAAAGCTGATAATCCAGCGAAAAGTGGTATTAATGGAAGAAATCCACCGCTTTTTGGAACCGGTATTATCCTGGGAGAATCGGTCTGATTTGCATTTTTTAACTGTGACATTGCTAATCGTGCTGCTCGAATAACATTTTCTGGCTTTTTCTGTTTTAGAACATTCGCTGCTTTTCTTATAAATTTTCGAAAACTTATTCTTCCACCCTTTCTTTTTTTCATAGAACTACTAGTTCGTTTTCTTCTTTGTTGTTGTTGTTGTTGTTGAACTCCCATACCCAACTTTGTTTTTACATTCATAGCGGTTGCAACTGCTCGAGCAGCTAAACGTTCTCCAATGCTTGCATCCGATGAATGAACTCGTCTAAGTGCTGCTCTAGCTAAAATACTATCTGCTTTATGTCTTTGTTCTAGATTTTTAAAATTAGAGTATGCAATATCATGAGCTTTGCAGGATTCATCTAAAGGATTTATTCCTTTGTCCCCTCTTTCCAACCTCTCGTTTAACTTTGTACCTGGTCCACAAAAGCGATAGCCCGGTATATGAAATTCGAATGGTAAAGAATTAATTAGTTTATTAAGTAAACCATTGCCTCGTTGCACTTCTTTTCGCATTGCTCTCTCTTATTCAAAGTTTTCTGCGAAATAAACCAATTCATGCCGAGCTATCAGCTTATAAAATAGAAAAACAGTAACCATATTTTTCATTAGATTATTGACATGCGAATAGTTCAACAACAAGCCGTGCTGCCTATTACTAACCGTGATTTTAATGATGTACCAAAGGCAAATCGACATGGACCCCTACTACCGTCAACAATACGATCAATCGTTACAGGTCCTTCCAATTGTGGAAAGACGAATGTTATAATTTCACTTTTAGAACATCCCAATGGTCTCCGATTCGAGAATGTTTACGTATACTCTAAATCGCTAACTCAACCAAAATATGAATACTTAGACGAGCTTTTTAAGACAATAAAAGGCATTGGCTATTACCCTTACAAAGATTCTGAGAATATTATTTCTCCATCAAATGCGAAATCTAATTTAATATTTATATTTGACGATGTTGCTTGCGAAAATCAGAATGTAATCAGAGATTATTTTAGTATGGGACGTCATTACAACGTCGATTGTTTTTATCTTTGTCAAACATATACTCATATTCCAAAACATCTAATACGCGACAATGCAAATCTAATTATATTATTCAAACAGGATGAGCTAAATCTTAAGCATGTCTATTCAGATCATGTCAATACTGACATGCCATTTGAAATGTTTAAAACCATTTGCAAAGTTTGTTGGGATGACAAATATGGGTTTATAAGTATTTATAAAGATAGTGATGTTAAAAACGGTCGATACCGTAAAGGTTTTGATCAATATATATATTTATAACCATTGCGATTTACCTCTGAGTAATATAAAAGCAGTAAACGAGTGAGGATCATATATTATCACTGTAATGGACTCGAAAATTAAACAGGAGCTTGTAAAGGTGAGGAAAGATGTAAAACGAAAATTGCAAGCTTTAAAAGAGGGTGCGATAGAGGAAGAAGATATATTGCGGAAATCCTATAAACCTTTGGTGGAACCTTTAATGCAATTAAAAGAAGAAATACAATTTTCTAAACCGAAAATTAAGCAAGAAATTAAAAAGGAAGAAGAACAAGAAGATGAAGAAGATGTTGAGAAATCGTTCGTAGCACCAGATTTATTCTCACCATCATCGTCATTACCAACCTCATTAAATACCTTGGTAAAAGATTCCGATCTTTCTACAATGCTTCCACTGAATGATGAGGAAGAAGATAGAATATTTGATTACACTAAACAGGAAATACAGAAAATCGTAAACGATCCTGCTTTTAAAGATATATTAGATGATTATGAAGAATTACCGAGATATTATATTGAAGGAGTATTAAGCGATACTGAAGGAGAATATGACAATAGAAATGATGTTCGATACGATTGGCTTCAGAACAAATTATATATTGGTGATGAAGAAATGAAGGTAGTAGGTAAAAATCTAGAAATAATGGGACGTAAATTTGTCGGAACGCCTGGACTATATGAGTTACTTTTCAAAAAGAATCCTGTCGGAGATAAGCAAAAAGATAGGGATGTCTATAGGGAAATAATGCAGCTCGTTCGATTAGATAACCCTCAAACTTATATAACATCTCTAAATCATGATACTAAAGGAGTTTTTGATACACAATATGGTGTAAGATTTAATCCAGAGAGACAAAAATATTTTATCGGAGATTCCGAAATAAAGTTTGGAACTAACAAAATAACCGTAAAAAATGTAAGGTATACACTATCCCGAGGATTATTGGAGCTTTTGTTTAAAAAGGAGCCTAGTGGTTATAAGGAATCTGATTTGGCGAAATATAAAGATATAGTGTATAGAACAAATGCTCATAAAATTGGCTACAAGAGTATCGCTCCAATAGCTGGAAACAAAGGAAAAAAGTATCAGCTAATCAAGAAACTCATGATCGGACCTCTATTTCCTTCCGCTGCTGCCAATGTCATAGCAGCTACTTCGACTCCAGTTAAAAATGCTTTGGGTAAAGGTCTATGGATGAATTTAAACGATAAACCTCTAGAATATGTATATTTTAATGATGTTAACGAATTATGTGATCGTTTAAAATTACTCATTTCATCTCAATCTGCAGGAAATACCAACCATATCAATGAAATCACATCTATTGTCGAAGAACTTCGAGAGTGTGGTATAATAGAATAAATAATTTATATTCTCACTTAGTTTCAATATGGTTGTTGATAAATTCGGTCGAGCATTGTCGGGGGGTTCTAAACGAAAGTTTGAAACGATAGATAAATTCTTGATTGAAAATAATAAGTTATTCGCTCGAGTTAAAACGAGCGACGACGACGACGACGACGACGATGGGGAACAGATTGAAGATGAGATTGTCACAAAAAAATACTTGGATACAATAATAGATACGTTAGCGACAGCTGAAGATTTTAGAAAGATTTCTTATTTTATTGATTTCGATAACAAACATGTAACTCGTTTAGAGATGCCAACAGCATCTTGGCATGCAGCTACAAAAGCATATGTTGATAATAAAGACAAAGTTACTAAGACCCAAATTAGACTAGAATGTGAAAAAGTCAAAAAGGATGCAATGTCCGAAGGAGATAAAAAACGTGAAATTCTCCGAAACGAATTATTAGTACTAATACACTCTCTCAAGGCGAACATTGACTCACTAAACATTAATTTTCGTTTAAATACTTTGTATATAGATGCTATCTTTAAGCAACTTGACATACAGAAGAGCTCTTTAATTACAGCCACGCCGTCAAGTGTATTGCCTAGCAATATCGATAACACCACCACCACCACCACCACATCTTTTGTTTAATAATAATGGTTAAAATACGGAAAGCAAATATAAAAAAAGATTCTGGCAAAAACGGTAAAACAACAACCACTATTAAAGAGCAAGTGGTAGCTGAATTACATAAACAAGCTCGAAAAAATTTTACTAGACGAAGAACAATTATTAAAGGATTATACGATCTGTTTCAAGCCGATCTAGTTGAAATGATTCCGTATGCAAAAGAAAATAAAGGGTGTCGATACATTCTTGTAGTAATTGACACTTTTTCTAAATTTCTATGGGCGTCACCGGTTTTACGAAAAAACGGAGAAGATGTTTCGAAAGCGTTTGAAGATATATTACGCAAAAATAAACGTATACCGCTGACAAACCTGCAAACTGATATGGGAAAAGAGTTTTACAATAAATGGTTTCAGAATCTAATGAGAAAATACAGAATTAATCACTATTCAACTTTCAGCAGTATAAAGGCTTCTATAGTCGAACGAGCCAACAGAACCTTAAAAGGTATAATGTGGAAAAAATTTACATTGCAAGGAAATTACAAATGGTTAGATTTGTTACCTAAACTAGTTCAAGTTTATAATAATAAAAAACACAGAACTATCAGAATGAAACCGATAAATGCTATAAAGAAGGAAAACGAAAATCTACTATTGAATACCGTATATTCTCGCATTAAAACAGTAGATCTGAAGAGAAAGAAATTTTCCATTGGAGATTACGTACGCATTAGCAAACATCGCGAAGTTTTTGCAAAAGGTTACACCCCAAACTGGTCCAACGAAATTTTTAAAGTGGTTAACATTAAATTTTCTAATCCGATCGTCTATTACTTACAAGATTTAACAGGTAACGATATAAAGGGAGGATTTTACGATAAGGAACTGCAAAAGGCGAAAATCCCGACGTGTACCTGGTGGAAAAAAATTTGCGAAGAAAAGGTGATCAAGTCTACGTAAAATGGCTTGGATTCGATAAATCTCAAAACAGTTGGATTCCATCTAATAATGTTGTAATTTAACATTTTTTTTTTAAGAATAAAACTATTTCTGAATAACAATACTTTTTATTTACCATTGTTACCTACCTATTCATAACGAAGCAATTAGGTACATACTTTAATAAATTCATTCATTAATTCATAATAATTATTTCTTGCACTGCGGCAGCGGCATGCATGCATGTCCAGCCGAACCGGAAAAACAATTAACACATATTCCTTGATAGGTACGTACGTACGGAAAAAAAATGCGCTCCTTCCTTGCTACGTCACATCATTAAAGTAACGGTAAATGATCTCAGAACACATACACCTTTTTCCCATAGGTGCGAGAAGGATGGACTTATACGGCAAACTAACGTTAGACAGAAACAACAACAATCTAACGGGACATGATCTCAGTAGCCCTCTCCTATTACTACTAGCGTATGTGTGCGAGAGTGGGCAGTGTAGCGAGCGTACATGTGTACGAGAGCGAGCAGTGCGGCGAGCGTGTGTGTGTGCGATAGCGGCGACGAGAACCGACAGCAGATAAGCGGAGCTCAAAGAATGCCGGCGTCGGTCGGCGCTTTGATGACGATAAACAAGGCCATAAATTAGATGAACACAATAGGCACTCCAGTAAAGTCTAGTATGTAATTCTGGAACTTTCTGGATTGTTCCTAATCAGTATAAATACCTGTTGACGTGGCCAGTAGTCAGTCAGTTTACAGTGAGCTTCCGAACGAGTGATATAAATAGCGAACTACGATATACCGAGTGATATAAATACGCATTTTCCTTGTAATATAAATAAGTCGTTGAATTGATATTAGTGTTTAAGTATTCTATTAGTGTTTAAGTGTTAAATAAATAGTTGTAAAATAAAGTTCCGTTAAATAAATAAATTGTACTAGAAAAGTCGTTACATTGGTGTCAGGTGTGGGGTGCTCAGCCATTCGATTCCCCAAAGAAGAGAATTTTCTAGTAGAAAAAAAAAAAATAGTTAAATAAATCAAAATGCCGAAAAAGTTGTTGGAGTTGAAAGTTGCCGAATTGAAAAGTGAACTCGAGGAGCGAGACGAGGATACGTCTGGTAACAAGCTCACCTTACAAGGGCGACTCGAGGAATCTCTGATACGAGAGGGTTTCGATCCGAATACCTACGAATTTGAGGATGAACTAGAAAAGAAATTAAAGGAATTGGAAGGGAAACTGAAAGAAAATTCAATGGAATTGGAAGGGAAACTGAAAGAAAATCTGGAAAAGAAATTAACCGAAAATTCAAAGGAACTAAAAGGAAATCTGGAAGAACTGAAAGAAAACCTGGAAGAGAAATTAACCGAAAATTCAAAGGAACTAAAAGGAAATCTGGAAGAACTGAAAGAAAATTTGAGAGAAGAATTTAAAGAAAATTTGGCCGAAACAGAACAGAATTTTGCAGGAAAATTTCAAGAATTAGATTCACGAATTAAAGAAATAGAAGAAAGGTTTCAATGTACAACAATGTCCGAACAGATCGATAATGAAGCCAGAAGTGTGAAGCAGGAGAATGGACACGGGGTTTCATCGAAGGCATATACGAAGCCACCTAAATTCGACGGGAAAACATCATGGACCACTTTCCTTAAGAAATTTGAAACGGCCGCGAAGTCGAACGCATGGACGTTGGAAAATAAAGCCTCCGAGCTGGTCTGCGCGCTGTATGGTAATGCCGAGGAGATTTTGGATACCATACCACCCGAGAAGTTGAACGACTATGAACACCTAGTGAAGAAGTTAGAGATGCGGTATGGTCAGGCACATATGACAAGCGTCAGTCACGTGCAGCTAAGAAACCGACGTCAGAAGACAGGGGAAAACCTGCAAGAATACGAGGCCGATATCGCTCGTCTGGTCCGCCTCGCGTATCCAGGTACTCCCGACGACACGCTAGAAAAGTTGGCTGTCGACTCTTTCATCGATGGGTTGAGGGATGACGACATACAACAGCGACTCCGATTAGACAGGCCAAAAACACTCGCTGACACGTTGGCTCGGGCACTGGAGTATGACGTCGTTAAACAGGCATCGCAACGGCAGGGTAGAGTGCGTGAGCTAAGGGAGGAGCCCGACGGTCGATACGAAGACAGACTAGAAGAAATAGTTAACAGGATAGTGGGAAAATTAAACAAGAAACCGAGACCAATACGATGTTGGAACTGCGGGAAATTGGGACACGTAAGAACCGCTTGCAAGAACGAAGAGGTTACTCAAGAGCGCGTGCCCCGAGTTCCGGAAAACTAATCAGGGACGACGCGGCGGGGCAAACGTCGGTCCCGGGACACGAGGCCCCAGGTTTAGTAGCACTGACTAAGTCAATGAAAGATCGAACTGACAGCCTTTTTCTCACTGGACTCATAAACAGGAAGCAGTGTCCATTTCTGCTGGATACTGGAGCTAGCAGAACAATCATAAGGCCCGGAATATTGACCGAGCCCAGTAAACTTCTGCCAACGCAATGGAAGCTCCGTACCGCCACTGGAGAACAAGTAGTGGTCAGGGGTGAAAGTTACGTCAACATCCAAATGGGAAGAACGTCTTTTAAACACTGCGTGCTAGTGGCAGAAATAGAGGACAATGTAATACTGGGTTTGGACGTCCTCCGAAAATATGACTTCTGTCTGAATTTCCGGAGAAAGAATGTGACACTGAACGGCGAAACATTCCAGTTACACGCCCAGGACACTGCCATGCCACAAGTTAAAAGATTGAATTCAGGGATGCGCAAAGTTCAAGGTATTCCGGAGGCGTTGTTAAAACTGTACAAGGAGGCGGGTGAAAACCGCAATCAACCTGAACAACGTCGAATAGGGGAACTCCTTGTAAAGTACCAGGACGTGTTCGCATTGGACAACGGCAAGAAAGGGCGAACTAACATCGTCGTCCATAAAATCAACACTGGCGAAGCGCAGCCCATCCGTCAGAGACCGAGGAGACTACCACTGGCCAAAAAGGAAGAGGCCGAAATGATTATAAGCGACATGCGGAAGGACGGAATAATAGAACCATCGACCAGTCCATGGACGTCGCCGGTAGTTTTGGTCAAGAAGAAGGACGGATCTACACGCTTCTGTGTTGACTACCGCCAGCTAAATAATGTCACCAAGAAAGACAGCTACCCCTTGCCACGCATCGACGATACCTTGGACACGCTTGCTGGGTCGACAATATTCTCAACGCTAGACCTTAAAAGTGGATACTGGCAAGTAGACCTGGATCCTGAGGCCAAAGAGAAGACGGCATTTTCGATCGGAACCGGGCTGTGGCAGTTCAACGTAATGCCGTTCGGGTTGTGTAATGCGCCAGCCACATTTGAACGACTCATGGAGACGGCTTTGAACGGCTTGATTGGGAAAACATGCCTGGTATACCTTGACGACATAATCGTGATCGGAAAAGACTTCGACGATCACCTGAAAAACTTGGAAGAGGTACTTCGAAGGCTGCGTGATGTCAACCTTAAATTAAGCCCCAAGAAATGCCAGCTATTTCAGGAGACAGTGAACTACCTGGGGCACGTAGTCACGAAGACCGGCGTTTCAGTCGACCCGCAGAAGATCACAGCCGTACGAGAATGGCCAGTACCTACTGACGTACATCAGGTCAGAAGCTTCCTTGGCCTGTGTACTTACTATAGACGCTTCGTTCCTGGATTTGCCAATATTGCCAAGCCATTGACTCGACTAACCGAAAGTGGCAGACCATTCTGCTGGGAACCGGACTGCCAAGCTGCCTTCGAAAAGTTAAAGCAAGCTCTCGTTTCCACACCCGTGTTGAGTTATCCGATACCAGAGGGGAAATTTGTTCTGGACACCGACGCTAGCAATGTAGGGTTAGGCGCAGTACTCTCACAAATACAACACGGAGAGGAAAAAGTCATCGGCTATTTCAGCAAGACCCTATCCAAGCCCGAACGAAACTACTGTGTAACCCGACGAGAACTACTGGCAGTAGTAAAGAGCGTGGAGCACTTTTATAAGTACTTGTATGGAAGGAAGTTCCTGCTCCGAACAGATCATGCTGCTTTACGGTGGTTACTGAGTTTCAAGAATCCAGAGGGTCAAGTCGCGCGTTGGATAGAAAAACTCCAAGAGTACGACATCGACATACAACATCGAGCTGGAAATAGCCATAAGAACGCTGATGCCTTATCCAGAAGACCATGTTCCGAAAACTGCAAGCACTCCAAGCGCCTGGAGGAACATGAAGAAGTCCGGAGGATAACCGTCACGGATGAACAATGGCATCCTGATAACATCAAGATGGAACAGGGTTCTGATCCGGTCCTGAGCTTGTTTCGGAAATGGAAGAATGAAGGCAGCCGACCGATCTGGCAAGAGATCGCCGCTAAATCTGGAGAGGTAAAATCGTTGTGGGCCCAATGGGACTCCATTGTTGAGGAAGATGGACTCCTGAAGCGAATAGTGGAAAACCAGGATGGTACTGAGAGCAAACGTCAATTGCTTGTACCGAAGAGCCTGGTAAGGGAAGTCTTGAAGTGCCTCCATGACGATGCTTCGGGGGGACATTTTGGTGTTAACAAGACCCTTGGAAGAGTCCGTGAGCGGTTTTACTGGGTCAATTGCAAAAAGGACGTTGAAGACTGGTGCAAGAAGTGCACAATTTGTGCAGCCAGCAAGGGACCACAAAAACGACGGCGTGCTCCTATGCGCCAGTACAATGTCGGCAGTCCATTCGAACGGATTGCCATTGACATTGCAGGACCGTTTCCAGAGACCGATGGTGGCAATAAATACATCCTGGTGGCAATGGACTACTTCACGAAATGGGTTGAAGAGTACGCACTCCCAAATCAGACAGCCACCACAGTAGCGGAGGAGCTCGTAAACCACCTGATCAGCCGGTTCGGCGTGCCCATGGAGCTTCATTCTGATCAGGGTCGGAATTTTGAGTCGGCCGTGTTCCAAGAAATCTGCAAGACATTAGGCATTCACAAAACCCGGACAACACCTCTGCATCCTCAATCAGACGGCATGGTAGAGCGAATGAACAGGACCATTAACAAGTACTTGTCCAAAGTGGTCTCCAAACACCAAAGAGACTGGGATCGCCATCTGCCACTGTTTCTTATGGCATATCGATCATCGATTCACGAAACTACTGGACAAACACCAGCAAAAGTACTATTTGGTCGGGAGCTACGGTTACCATGTGACCTGAAATTTGGCTGCAAACCTGGTGAGGACGTTGCCGGAGAAGACTACGTTAGTGATCTTCGCAGAAGACTTGACGATATCCATGAGGAAGTACGTTCCCGGATGCAGATAGCTAGCGACCGCATGAAGGACACTTACGATATACGGGCCACTGATGGAGGTTTCCAGGAGGGAGACATGGTGTGGTTATACAATCCACAGCCCCGTAAAGGTCTTTCGCCGAAGCTACAGCAGCACTGGGAAGGTCCATATACAATCGTCAAGAGAATAAATGACGTTATTTACCGGATTCGACGCACACCAAATGGAAAACCGAAGGTTGTCCATTTTAACCGTTTGGCCCCATATGCCGGTGACAATCACGAAGAAGCACGGATCAGGCTTATGCAAGCTCGTTCTCCGGATCCCCAGTAAGACGAGTTTATGGCCACGCCGAGCTTATATGCCAACTCCAGATTCGGTGTCACCTCCGAGAGATCCGAAGATTTGTTTTCTGCTTCGGACTCGCTGGTTCATTGTGTGGCCAAAGACTTGAGGATGGATCGCGGTATTGCCACCGTATTCAAGAAGAAGTTTGGCCGCTTGTCAGAGCTGCGGGACCAACTCGGAGATAGAAAGAAAGTGCTAAGTCTGGTGGACGGGCACCGATCCATTTACTACCTGGTTACTAAGGAGGCGTCGTCTGAAAAGCCCACCTACCGCTCGTTATGGAATTCGTTGGTGGAACTAAGAGACCAACTGCTATCCACAGGTACCACAAGGTTAGCCATGCCAAGGATAGGATGTGGGTTGGATGGACTGAACTGGAGAGTAGTGCGGAGCATGTTGGAGGTCCTGTTCCGGTGGAGCGGCGTCGAAATAACGGTATACACCAATAACCCCAACGAGATTCCGCACAGCCAAGGACGGTGGATTGCTACTTCCATATGACGACTGGGTGCCTTAGGGGACAGAATTGCAAGTACCGGCATGATCCTTCGAAGGAACGGAAGATGTGATCCGGGGCGGATCACCCTTAAGGAGGGGGCAGTGTAATGAGCGTATGTGTGCGAGAGTGGGCAGTGTAGCGAGCGTACATGTGTACGAGAGCGAGCAGTGCGGCGAGCGTGTGTGTGTGCGATAGCGGCGACGAGAACCGACAGCAGATAAGCGGAGCTCAAAGAATGCCGGCGTCGGTCGGCGCTTTGATGACGATAAACAAGGCCATAAATTAGATGAACACAATAGGCACTCCAGTAAAGTCTAGTATGTAATTCTGGAACTTTCTGGATTGTTCCTAATCAGTATAAATACCTGTTGACGTGGCCAGTAGTCAGTCAGTTTACAGTGAGCTTCCGAACGAGTGATATAAATACCGAACTACGATATATAGTGATATAAATACGAATTTTCCTTGTGATATAAATAAGTCGTTGAATTGATATTAGTGTTTAAGTATTCTATTAGTGTTTAAGTGTTAAATAAATAGTTGTAAAATAAAGTTCCGTTAAATAAATAAATTCTACTAGAAAAGTCGTTACATTATATACAATTATCGGTAACTAATTAATTAGAAAAATAAGTACAAATCAAAGTGTGAAATCTTAATGACATCATACTGGTTGTCCGAGTCAAACTCTATAATAAATTTGAACTAAAGCAGTTATACAATTACCTGTTAAAACAAATAAACAAATTTATTGAAATATATTTTAGTATTTACAATACAAATCAATTTTGTTATTTAACGGAACAAAGTTAACGTTTTAAAAAGACGTAAACGAGGTTTAATTAACGGAGTCTCTTCAGCTTTTAAATAGCTTTTTGGAACTCTATCGGCCGATGATGCACAATATTATAATGACGCAATAGAGACTCTAAAATCTCAAAATCACGATGTACAAATGCTCCTTAAATAGCAAGTTCATATCATATCAGATGCAATTTCAGACTATAATACGCCTGCAATAGAGCTGACAATTAAACGAAAAAAACTAATATAAAATCATGGGATGGTCATATTACGGTTTCACACGGTAATGGTGACATAAGACACCAACCTGCCGACGATGCGCATTTTTACTGACTACGTTATTTCTGAATAATAAAACTAAAATACAATATGTTTCTTTAACCATTCTTTACTGTATTGGCTTTTACTGAGCGTCTCAGTAATATTTGTGTTCACTTTTGTTCTTTGTGTAATAAATAATATTTTTTTTTAAAAAAATATTCTTTTACATATAAAAAACTTGTTTGGCGCTGCGAACAGGATCGTCAACGGTGTTTTTCGCGATGTGAAGTGATTTTGTGAAAGATATCCATTCTGAAATTTCAATTTCTTAATTGACGATTCGGGACCTACCCTTTGTGAGTGATCTACCACCGAGGACATCGATCATATTCACACGTGAAGAGTCTATCCATAGAGGAATAACTTCTTTCACACACCCGTTTACAGGATAAGATGCATTACGCCCTGTCTTTATTTCTGTAAGTACCTTTTTCATGTCTGATTCTGAACCTGAAACTTCATTGCGTAGTCCGCAACATAAATTAAAGTATTTAAACTTTGGATGGTGCATGATTGATGAAGCATGATGAATAATGATTAAGAAATTAAAAACACAAATCAACTTCAACACAATATATTTAGAAAACACTCAACAATTGTTTCGGCTAACAAGCCATTATCTAGAGTACAACTATACTAAGTTAAAATTTAGAAATTACAGCTTATATACATTTACAAGTTCAAAAGAAGTGGGGTGTTAGACAGGCATAATTCTTTGTGATTGTTTACAATATTTTTCTTACATGCTAGAGCTTTTTTAATTTCTAAGAATTCTAAGAGAGTTAGTTTTTTGCTTTTGGATTGACAATGGAGCAGTTTTAGGTTATTAATATCAATTTTATGTTCTTTTTGTAAACAGTGTTCCGACAGACCTGTAAGACATTTTTTATTGTTGATGCTAGCTAGATGTTCTTTAAAGCGAACTTCCAAAGAGCGACCTGTTTGGCCAATGTATATGGCATCACAATCCTGGCAATCCAACTGGTAAACGCCACTTTTTTGTGTGAAGTGTAACTTTCTTTTATTATTAACTAACATAGAGCCTATATTAAATTTGTTGATTTCTGTTGCAGTCGGGTTGAATTTAGTTAAAAAGTTTTTGATCTTAACACTTAAATTTTTTATAAAATTTAAGGAACAAAAGATTTTATCTGAATTATTTGCAGTTTTATATAAGTTGTGTTGAATAATTTTGCGAGTTTTTTTCCCAAGTAATTTGTCGATTGTTTTTGGATGATATCCGTTATTTACGGCAATATGTTTAATTATTGTAACGACTTTTCTAGTAGAACTTATTTATTTAACGGATATTTATTTTACAACTATTTATTTAACACTTAAACACTAATAGAATACTTAAACACTAATAATAATTCAACGACTTATTTATATCACAAGGAAAATGCGTATTTATATCACTCGGTATATCGTAGTTCGCTATTTATATTACTTGTTCGGAAGCTCACTGTGAACTGACTCTTACTGGCCACGTCAACAGGTATTTATACTGATTAGGAACAATCCAGAAAGTTCCAGAATGACATACTAGACTTTACTGGAGTGCTTATTGTGTTCGTCTAATTTATGGCCTTGTTTATCGTCATCAAAGCGCCGACCGACGCCGGCGTTCTTTGAGCTCCGCTTATCTGCTGTCGGTTCTCGTCGCCGCTATCGCACACACACACGCTCGCCGCACTGCTCGCTCTCGTACACATATACGCTCGCTACACTGCCCGCTCTCGCACACATACGCTCATTACACTGCCCCCTCCTTAAGGGTGATCCGTCCCGGATCACATCTTCCGTTCCTTCGAAGGATCATGCCGGTACTTGCAATTCTGTCCCCTAAGGCACCCAGTCGTCATATGGAAGTAGCAATCCACCGTCCTTGGTGTAATGTAATTGTATGTTAATTACGTTTTATATTATGTTATATTTTTATTATATTTTAAAAATGATGTTATTGTAACAATATTTCTTGTTGTAGTTCTTGAAGATAATTTCATGATAATAATGTATTTACTGATCCACTGTTAGCCTGGGATATGTAAACGTTTAGAATAAATAGGCAAATAGTGACATCCGCTGCAACCATTTAATTTCATTACATTATTTAATTAATAAATACCTCTTTATCGTCAAGAAACTGATAATAACTTTCTCTTGGGATGTTACTAGTTGCAACCAAACTTTGCTCTAAAATTACCTTGTATGTGTATGTGATTGTATTACTATTTAATACCAATGTTTTGTCATGTAGTAGCAGTTCCAATTCAAAAGTCAGTCTCAATATTAACCTCATTACTACTTCACCGCGTCTTGTCGCGTTAAAATTATATGTAGTTAGTGTAAATAAATAATTAAGGACGTTTTCCGACTTTTATTCCAGCAAGATCCATTACAAAAATTGGTGTCAGGAGTGGGATTTGCAAGATCAGCCACGGAAGAAAACCGTCTAAGGGTAAAGTCTTTGCAAATCTAAAGAATTCAGCGTCATCAAGAAGAAATTTTGGTCTCGCACCGCTTCTCGAGGACGACGTTCAAAGGGCTTGGAAGGAAATAGTCGACGTCCAATCCTTCAAAATCTTCACGTCAAATTCAAGACTCAGCAACAATCAACTTCCGCATCGGGATCTACCAACAATCAACTTTCCACGTCGGGGGAACCACCTCAACAATCAATTCTACTTCGGCAATTTCGACCACAATGATTTTTCTCCTATTCTTGTGAGTACTATTTTTCCATATCGCTGTTGGGGGTGTATTCTTTTGTAAGGGGGAGATTTACCATGGCACCGCTTAATTCAAGTACTCCAAATATTAATTCAACTGGTATCACATTAGAGTTAGCAGAAAAAATGTTAATCAAATTTGACGGTAATAAAAACAAATTATATGAGTTCATCGACAATTGCGATAAGGCAATTAAACTAGTCCAAATTGATCACAAACACTTTTTTATATAATTGAAACAAAGTTGACCGATAGTGCTAGGGCATTAATTCGCAATAGGAATTTTGGAGACTGGCCAATGTTAAAAAATCATTTGTTAGATGCTTATTCAGAAAAGCGCGCAGTAGGGCAGTGGCAGTTGGAGTTGAATTCGTGTAAGCAAAATTATAATGAAGATGTTATGACTTATTCAAATAAAATAGAAAACTGTTACATTAAATTAATAAATTGTTTAGATGAAAATTTAACTGAAGAGGCAAGGCAAGCTTGTTTAGAACTTTTAAAAGGTCAAGCATTAAACGTATTCATAACAGGATTAAATAAAGACTTAAACTTAATTGTAAAATCTCAAAAACCTACTTCTTTAGAAGATGCTATCGCAATAGCCTTAAGCGAAGAACAAGAATTAAAATCAAAATATGAAATTCAGAAATATCAACATGTAAATAATTCGGTAGCTAAATTATGTTCATTTTGTAATAAACCAGGGCATGGTTCGTTCAATTGTAGATATAACAAAAATCAAAAAGGTGCTAGTTTTAGGCAGAACATAACCCATTTTTCTCACAACATTCCAAATAATCAAAATAAATCGTTTCAAAATTCTAATCAAACCAACAATCAAAAATATATTCCCAATAATAATAATAATAATAAACAGTGTGCTTATTGTAAAAATTTAGGACATGATATAACAGAATGTCGTAAAAGACGATATAACAATGAAAGGAAAAAACAGTTAGGATTTTCTAATAATAATTATAATAACCAAAAACCTTCCAATTCGTCTAATTTAAACTCCAGTGTTCCTCAACAGTCGGTCGTGGCGAGGAAAACACATGCAATAAAGGCCGAGTTTCAGTAATTAGTGGGGGGGCAGTTACCACTTATGTAAGTTTAAATGCTCTCCAACTCATTGAACCGGGTTCTTTCCTAATCGATACAGGAGCTGATATATCTTTAATTAAAAACTCTAAATTAAATCAAACCTTAGAACGATTTTTTGATAAACAGATAAGTTTAAAGGGTATAGATAATGTCCCATGTCCATTGAGGACATTGTGTTATGTTTATCTCGATATTTCACTAGATAGCCAAATCTATAGACATGTTTTCCACGTCGTTAATGACTCTTTTCCTATAGATTTCGATGGGATTCTAGGTAATGATTTTTTGAAAAAGTTTCGTTGTCGCATTGATTACGAAAATAACATAGTTTTACTGGATAATGTTGGCATAGGGTTACAATTTCTGGAAAATCATGTTTCCAGCTCTGTTTCTTATTCTAATTCAAGAACTAAAGAATTATGCGGTAATTCTAATTCCAATCCTATTTTTTATCATAATTCCAATTATACTTCTAATCCTATTTCTAATTCTACTTCCAGTTCCATTTCTAGTTCGATTCCTAATTCTATTTCTGATTCTAATTCTTTTCCTAATTCCAATTCTACCTCTAATGCTTGTTCAAATCTCAACACTAACGCTAACTTTGATTCCGAAATCATTCCAAATTCTAATGAGATTAACAGTTTTCAGTCCAACTCTAATCTTAACCCTAAATCACAACAATTTACTATCAATCCTAGAAGCGAAACAGTAATAAAAATTTCAGTTATCAATAATTCACTTGAAGAGGGAATAATACCAGAATTGGAAATTTTAGAAGGTGTTTATATTTGTCCAAGTATTGTTAGGGTCGACGATAATTCTCAGGCCATAACTTCTATTTTAAATACAACAAATAAACGAGTTAAAATTAATCAATTAGATATTATATTAGAGGAAATACCTTCTTATTCAATGAGTAACATTAACAATATTTCAGTTAACAATTTTAATTCAGACAGGTTAAAAATTATTGAAAACCTTTTAAGAACAGAACATTTAAATTCTGAAGAGCGTGAGTCCTTAGTGCAAATTTGTCACGATTTTAATCGCATATTTTATCTTGACGGTGATTCCCTCACATCAACTGAAGCTGTTATGCACGAAATACCTACAACTTCAACAATTCCTATTCATACAAAAACATATAGGTTTCCAGAAGCGCTTAAAAGCGAAGTTAAAAATCAGATTTCCAATATGCTTAAGCAGGGTATAGTTGTCCCCTCCGCTTCTCCCTGGAATTCCCCTGTTTGGGTGGTTCCTAAGAAGCAAGACGCATCCGGCAAGAAAAAATGGCGGCTTGTTATTGACTACCGGAAACTAAACGAAATCACAGTGGGCGACGCATATCCACTTCCAAATATTTCGGAAATATTGGACCAGTTGGGCCATTCCAAATACTTTTCCACGCTGGATCTCACCTCGGGATTTCATCAAATTAGGATGGACTCGAAGGATTCTGAAAAAACCGCTTTTACTGTTCCGTCTGGTCATTATCAATTTAATAGAATGCCGTTTGGTTTAAAAAACGCGCCAGCTACCTTCCAAAAGTTAATGAATACCGTCTTGGCTGGACTTCAGGGCATGCGTTGTTTTGTGTACCTTGACGATATTGTTGTGCATGCAGACACGCTAGAAAATCACAATATTAAACTAAGGGAAGTATTTAAAAGATTATCAGACTATCAACTTAAAATCCAACCAGATAAATGCGAGTTCCTTCGCAAGGAAGTAATGTATTTAGGGCACCTCATCACAGAAAATGGCGTAAAACCAGATCCTAAGAAAATGGAGTGTGTAAAATTATATCCTGTACCAAAGTCTTCTTCTGATGTTAAAGCATTTCTGGGTCTCGCAGGATATTATCGCAGATTTATAAAAGATTTCAGTTAATTAGCTCAACCTCTTACTAAATTATTAAAGAAAGGTATAGAATTCGGCTGGACTAGCCAACAACAACATGCTTTTGAAACTCTAAAGGAACATCTTTCTACCGAACCATTGTTACAGTATCCAGATTTTTCTTCAAAATTTTATTTAACTACAGATGCAAGTCAATTCGCGATAGGTTCCGTTTTATCACAGGGAAATCCACCTGATGATTTACCCATTAGTTATGCAAGTAGGACGCTTAATAAAGCAGAACAAAATTATTCCTGTCCTGAGAGAGAACTTTTAGCCATTATATGGAGTATACGTCACTTTAGACTTTATTTGTATGGGAGAAGGTTTACTATAATTACAGATCATAAACCATTAACACATTTATTTAAATCACAGGACCCTAGTTCCAGGTTAGTTAGGTGGCGGTTATTCCTTGAACAATATGAATACGATATAATTTATAAACCCGGCAAATTCAATACTAACGCTGATGCACTAAGTAGAATTAGTATACAACCTTCATTTGATTCATCAGATAATATCGATACTACTATTTCAAAAATCTCGTCTCTTTCAGAAAATTATTCCGATTTTTTAGAATCATTACAAAAAACTGTTATAACTTACAACGGGTTAACTGAGGTAAATGAAAATTTAGTAACAGCTAATGACAATATTTTGGTTTGTGTTTCAATGGATCTAGATTTACAAGATAATGATTTCAGTAGCATTGTTAACAAATTCAATCACTTAGAAAAACTGAGAGAAAACCTTTCTAGGGAAATTATTAACTTTAGGGAAAACGATAAAAATATATTTTATATGATCACAAAGGATAATTACTGGGATAAGATATCATATGAAGAATTATTTAAATTACTCTTCAAATTAAAGCACATATTAGTAGACACTAATATTAATTCAATAAGTTTAAATAGGTTAGGTCAACATTTCGACAAATTAAAATGGGAAAAGGTTAGGTCAATGCTTAGGTATATTTTCAGGGATACCAACATCAAAATTACAATATATCATGGCTCTCTTATTGTTCCTGATCCGACAGAAATATCACAAATATTGTACGAAAATCATTCCAGTCCATTCTCAGGTCACTCGGGCTTTCACCGGACATATAATCGAGTTAGGCAGAATTTCAAATGGAAAACTATGAAAAAGGATATCCAAACCTACATAAAAAATTGTGAATCGTGTCAGAGAAATAAGCTGGTTAGGAAAAAGACAGTTCTACCTATGGAAATTACTTCTACTTCTTCTAGTCCTTTCGAGAAAATAGCTCTCGATATTGTAGGTCCTTTTCCACTCTCAGAATTAGGTAATAAATACATAATGACATTACAAGACGATTTAACAAAGTTTTCCCAAGCATACGCGATTCCTGATCATGAATCTATCACCATAGCCAAAATTTTTGTTCAACAATTTATCTGTAAATTCGGAATTCCAAATTCTATTTTAACTGACTTAGGACGTGACTTTACTTCTAATTTATTAAAAGATATAGCCAAATTATTTAAAATAAAACAAATTAATACGACAGCGTACCATCCCCAAAGTAATGGTGCGTTGGAGCGCAGCCATTTGACTTTAGCAGATTACCTGAAGCATTATATTAAGGATGATCAGTCTGATTGGGATGGTTGGATTGATTTTGCAATGTTTTCTTACAATACAACTGTTCATAGTTCTACAAAATTCACCCCATACGAACTTTTATTCGGTAAGAAACCTGAACTTCCTTCTAGTATAACAAAGGTACCAGAATTTAAGTATACCTACGACACATATTTAGATGAATTAGTTCTAAGATTACGAAGGTCACATCAGTTAGTTAAGGAAAATCTCATAAGTTCTAAAGAAATTAATAAAAAATATTATGACAAGAAATGTAATAATTTAAATCTTAAGGTAGGAGATAAAGTATATTTATTAGTAGAACAAAATAAACCAGGGAAGTCAAGGAAACTAACTCCTAATTATTCAGGACCTTATTCCATTATCGAAGTTAATTCCCCAGTCAATTTCACTATTTTAATAAAAAATAAAAAGGTCAAGGTTCATGCAAACCGATTAAAACATGCGTTTGTTGCAGATTCTTAAGTCCTGCGCTCAGCGAGAAAAACTTTAACGTAACAATAATCAATCAATCTTCTGGACTATACTATGAAAATTTAGGTTACGCAACTCTCCAAAACGCTTTTTGGAAATTAGTTTCTCATCTCGACGTGAGCTCACTCAGGGGTAAAACCTGGTTGGTGGAGAACACCTTCGCCAAAACTAAAGATTTTTGTGCAGATAAGGGTGTTTCAGATTTTTCTATTTGTAATACCTCCTTAAGTATACTACATCAAACTATTCCACAACTCACGTTAAAACAACAATCTTTGGAAACATTAATCGGCCATAATAGAGTTAAACGAGCATGGTTCAATGCCATTGGAGTTGTTTTCAAAACTATCTTCGGTACTTTAGACGAGAACGACGCTACATATTTCAATGATGCAATAAATAATGTTAACAAAAATGAAAAACATTTAGTCG
Organism: Agrilus cyanescens; assembly: GCA_947389935.1. Taxonomy (NCBI): domain Eukaryota; kingdom Metazoa; phylum Arthropoda; class Insecta; order Coleoptera; family Buprestidae; genus Agrilus; species Agrilus cyanescens. Next base: position 13,286,732 of record OX376709.1, on the reverse strand, counting down.
AATTGTTAAAGGAACAGACGCACGTAGTTAAGTCAACTATTACAAATTTTAATAATTCAATAACGAATCTTGACAAAAACTTTGAAATTTTTTACAATAATTTAGATAACTTTAAAAGGGTAGTTAATTCAACAAATAGAGTTTTATTTAACATTGGAATTAAACAACAAATAGAAGAACATTTGGCTTTGCTAGTTTTAATTACTAATGAATTACGCAGTGAATATGATACTTTGATCAATACTATTCTCTTTGCTAAATCAAATGCGCTACATCCTTCTGTAATAACACCTCAACGGTTTATCACAGAATTATCTCAAATTACCAATCATTTACCTCCTTCTACAAAATTTCCATTTCCGTTAGAATTTCAACATGCGTACGAATTAATGTCGCTTATAAATTTAAAGGTCTTTTATACTGATCAAAAGATTATCTTTGTAATTTCGATACCTTTGGTCAGTGAAGTAAATTATAATCTTTATAAATTAATTCCATTACCGCGTTTCCGCGATCAAAACCAATTCTTATTTATATTACCAGGTAACAAATTTTTAATGATTTCTGAAAATAAGCTTCACTATCAACTTCTGGATTCATTAACCCCCTGCAGGCTAACGAAATCTCGTTCATACATTTGTTCGAGTAATAAACCGTTAGAGTCGGTACATACTATGCCTGTATGCGAGACAGATCTTTTGGTCTACAACGAAGGTATTCCTAAAAACTGTGATGTTAGGATCGCTAAATTAGATAAAGAAATTTGGCATGAACTTAGTCAGCCAAACAAATGGGTTTATGTACTGCCTAAGGCAGTCGATGCAACCTTAAGCTGTAGAGATTCAACCCCTGTTGATCTTAGATTATCGGGCACTGGTTTAATATCTATTTCCAACAAATGTAAGGTTTATACTAGTTCTGTTATTTTGTCGTCATCAGATTATTCTTATGAAAGTTCCTATTACAATGTAATACCGTCGTTTGACCTCCTTGATGACGATTGTTGTAATAAAGATGCTCAATCTAAGTTAAATATTACCTATTTCGATAGTGTACCTTTCAAAATATCCAGTCTCGATCGCGAAAACTTGAATATTGCTAGTCATAAACTGGACTACATTGAAAAACTTGCAGACCAAATAGAAAACGATAATAGTATATTTAATTCAGGTTTATTATCTAACGCTTATGTATCATTTATTATCTGTTCGTTCCTAAAGGTTACAGGTATTTTTATTTTATATAGATTGTTTAAAAAACTAAAGGGTAGATGTAGTAATAACCACAGCAAGTGTGCAAAATACAGTAACTGTTTAACGTTTAACATTAATAAAACTAAACGACAACGTACAAACAACGATGTCTCTATCGAATTAAATGAAATATCTTCTGATAACGAGTCAGTAAAGGAACCTTCCCTAAGACGAAGTTCCAGAATTGCTAAATTGAAGCAATAACAAGTTATTCTTCAATTCTCTTAGGGGGGAGGTGTAATGTAATTGTATGTTAATTACGTTTTATATTATGTTATATTTTTATTATATTTTAAAAATGATGTTATTGTAACAATATTTCTTGTTGTAGTTCTTGAAGTATAATTTCATGATAATAATGTATTTACTGATCCACTGTTAGCCTGGGATATGTAAACGTTTAGAATAAATAGGCAAATAGTGACATCCGCTGCAACCATTTAATTTCATTACATTATTTAATTAATAAATACCTCTTTATCGTCAAGAAACTGATAATAACTTTCTCTTGGGATGTTACTAGTTGCAACCAGACTTTGCTCTAAAATTACCTTGTATGTGTATGTGATTGTATTACTATTTAATACCAATGTTTTGTCATGCAGTAGCAGTTCCAATTCAAAAGTCAGTCTCAATATTAACCTCATTACTACTTCACCGCGTCTTGTCGCGTTAAAATTATATGTAGTTAGTGTAAATAAATAATTAAGGACCACCACTCTCCAGTTCAGTCCATCCAACCCACATCCTATCCTTGGCATGGCTAACCTTGTGGTACCTGTGGATAGCAGTTGGTCTCTTAGTTCCACCAACGAATTCCATAACGAGCGGTAGGTGGGCTTCTCAGACGACGCCTTCTTAGTAACTAGGTAGTAAATGGATCGGTTCCCGTCCACCAGACTTAGCACTTTCTTTCCATCTCCGAGTTGGTCCCGCAGCTCTGACAAGCGGCCAAACTTCTTCTTGAATACGGTGGCAATACCGCGATCCATCCTCAAGTCTTTGGCCACACAATGAACCAGCGAGTCCGAAGAAGAAAACAAATCTTCGGATCTCTCGGAGGTGACACCGAATCTGAAATTGGCATATAAGCTCGGCGTGACCATAAACTCGTCTTACTGGGGATCCGGAGAACGAGCTTGCATAAGCCTGATCCGTGCTTCTTCGTGATTGTCACCGGCATATGGGGCCAAACGGTTAAAATGGACAACCTTCGGTTTTCCATTTGGTGTGCGTCGAATCCGGTAAATAACGTCATTTATTCTCTTGACGATTGTATATGGACCTTCCCAGTGCTGCTGTAGCTTCGGCGAAAGACCTTTACGGGGCTGTGGATTGTATAACCACACCATGTCTCCCTCCTGGAAACCTCCATCAGTGGCCCGTATATCGTAGGTGTCCTTCATACGGTCGCTAGCTATCTGCATTCGGGAACGTACTTCCTCATGGATATCGTCAAGTCTTCTGCGAAGATCACTAACGTAGTCTTCTCCGGCAACGTCCTCACCAGGTTTGCAGCCAAATTTCAGGTCACATGGTAACCGTAGCTCCCGACCAAACAGTACCTTTGCTGGTGTTTGTCCAGTAGTTTCGTGAATCGATGATCGATATGCCATAAGAAACAGTGGCAGATGGCGATCCCAGTCTCTTTGGTGTTTGGAGACCACTTTGGACAAGTACTTGTTAATGGTCCTGTTTATTCGCTCTACCATGCCGTCTGATTGAGGATGCAGAGGTGTTGTCCGGGTTTTGTGAATGCCTAAAGTCTTGCAGATTTCTTGGAACACGGCGGACTCAAAATTCCGACCCTGATCAGAATGAAGCTCCATGGGCACGCCGAACCGGCTGATCAGGTGGTTTACGAGCTCCTCCGCTACTGTCGTAGCTGTCTGATTTGGGAGTGCGTACGCTTCAACCCATTTCGTGAAGTAGTCCATTGCCACCAGGATGTATTTATTGCCACCATCGGTCTCTGGAAACGGTCCTGCGATGTCTATGGCAATCCGTTCGAATGGACTGCCGACATTGTACTGGCGCATAGGAGCACGCCGTCGTCTTTGCGGTCCTTTGCTGGCTGCACAAGTTGTGCACTTCTTGCACCAGTCTTCAACGTCCTTTTTGCAATTGGCCCAGTAAAACCGCTCACGGACTCTTCCAAGGGTCTTGTTAACACCAAAATGTCCCCCCGAAGCATCGTCATGGAGGCATTTCAAGACTTCTCTTACCAGGCTCTTCGGTACAAGCAATTGACGTTTGCTCTCAGTACCATCCTGGTTTTCCACTATTCGCTTCAGGAGTCCATCTTCCTCAACAATGGAGTCCCATTGGGCCCACAACGATTTTACCTCCCCAGATTTAGCGGCGATCTCTTGCCAGGTCGGTCGTCTGCCTTCATTCTTCCATTTCCGAAACAAGCTCAGGACCGGATCAGAACCCTGTTCCGTCTTGATGTTATCAGGATGCCATTGTTCATCCGTGACGGTTATCTTCCGGACTGCTTCATGTTCCTCCAGGCGCTTGCAGTGCTTGCAGTTTTCCGAAACGCGAGACACGCGTTCTTGAGTAACTTCTCCGTTCTTGCAAGCGCTTCTTACGTGTCCCAATTTCCCGCAGTTCCAACATCGTATTGGTCTCGGTTTCTTGTTTAATTTTCCCACTAAGAAATAGTTCTCCCGACGACACTTTAGAAAAGTTGGCTGTCGACTCTTTCATCGATGGGTTGAGGGATGACGACATACAAAAGCGACTCCGATTAGATTGGCCAAAAACACTCGCTGACACGTTGGCTCGGGCACTGGAGTATGACGTCGTTAAACAGGCATCGCAACGGCAGGGTAGAGTGCGTGAGCTAAGGGAGGAGCCCGACGGTCGATACGAAGACAGACTAGAAGAAATAGTTCTAGTCAAGTTTGAACAGATGTATTTTTCATCGGTTAGGTCCGTACTGTCTTTAATGAAATTGAAAGCTAACTCTGTGTTGAGCCCTAACATATGAAAATCATCTTTGTTGGTTCGTACATTGGGACTGTATTTTAAACCTTTATTTAAAAGTGAAGTTTCTTCCGAACTAAAACTAGAATCAGATAAGTTTACTAGTCTTTCACTAAACTTAAACTCACATGGTGGTAAGGTGGTTTCCGTGGTAGAGTCAAGATTCGGGGATTTCTGTTGCAGCTTCTTGATTTTTCGAAATTGTCTGTGATGTTGTTGGCGTATTAAGTTGTTAACTTCGGAATGAATGTCCTGCGTGATGATGTCAAACTGGATTTGGTGTAACCTATGATGAAGTTGTAAATGGATGAAAAACAGGTGCTCTCCCAGGTTGTGTCTGATTCTCTGCCACTTTTTGATTTCTAATGCAAACCAAAAGGTCTTCATTTTTGTAAGTGCTGTCTGTGCTTCCCAAGAATTGTTTTTACACTTCACAAATGTAAATGTAGGTGACAGGTTGAATTTGTCACACTGTTTGTTAAACCATATATAGTTCGCGTACATTTTAAGTCTTAGTAGTCTTCTTATATAAAAACACCAATTTTGCCGTGGATGCTTCTTTAATAGAATTTAAACTTTGGATGGTGCATGATTGATGACTTCTTCTTAAATAAACTAAACTTCAAGGCCAAATATAGCATCAAAAACTCCTTCGAATTCGTAGATGTTACAAAAAATTTAAAAATTAATAACAACTCTATTCTAGTATCTTTTGACGTGACAAGTTTGTTTACCTCAGTTCCAATAGACGAATTAAATAAGGTATTATTAACATTAGTTAATGAGTCAATTATAACTGACATTGAAAAGAAGGAATTTCTGGATATTATAGGTGTCTGTATTTCCCAAGCTTATTTCGAATATGAAAGTAAATATTATATCCAACGAGAAGGACTCCCCATGGGGTCTCCACTATTTCCAGTTCTTTCAGATATTTTCATGAATTATTTGGAATGTAATCTACTCGACAATAATAAATATTCTCAGTATACTAAATATGTTGATTTCTGGTGTAGATATGTGGACGACATTTTTTGCGTTTGGTCAGGAACTCGTAGACAATTAGACTTATTTCTAAATGTTCTAAATTCATTAAATAAAAACATTTCTTTTACTATTGAAGTCGAATCAGAAAAACATTTAAATTTTCTCGATCTACAAATATATCGCAATAATAATAAAATTGGATACAAAATTTACAGAAAACCAACAACAACAGACACAATTATACCAGCCAATTCTTATCAGTCTTTAAATGTCAAACTTTCCACCTTTCACAGCCTTTTACATAGGCTAGTGAATATCCCATTAGAAGAACAAGATTTCCTTTCTGAACTTAACATAATTAAACATATTGCCGTAAATAACGGATATCATCCAAAAACAATCGACAAATTACTTGGGAAAAAAACTCGCAAAATTATTCAACACAACTTATATAAAACTGCAAATAATTCAGATAAAATCTTTTGTTCCTTAAATTTTATAAAAAATTCAAGTGTTAAGATCAAAAACTTTTTAACTAAATTCAACCCGACTGCAACAGAAATCAACAAATTTAATATAGGCTCTATGTTAGTTAATAATAAAAGAAAGTTACACTTCACACAAAAAAGTGGCGTTTACCAGTTGGATTGCCAGGATTGTGATGCCATATACATTGGCCAAACAGGTCGCTCTTTGGAAGTTCGCTTTAAAGAACATCTAGCTAGCATCAACAATAAAAAATGTCTTACAGGTCTGTCGGAACACTGTTTACAAAAAGAACATAAAATTGATATTAATAACCTAAAACTGCTCCATTGTCAATCCAAAAGCAAAAAACTAACTCTCTTAGAATTCTTAGAAATTAAAAAAGCTCTAGCATGTAAGAAAAATATTGTAAACAATCACAAAGAATTATGCCTGTCTAACACCCCACTTCTTTTGAACTTGTAAATGTATATAAGCTGTAATTTCTAAATTTTAACTTAGTATAGTTGTAGTCTAGATAATGGCTTGTTAGCCGAAACAATTGTTGAGTGTTTTCTAAATATATTGTGTTGAAGTTGATTTGTGTTTTTAATTTCTTAATCATTATAAATTAAAGTTAAAACCTTCAATCATTAATATTCAAAGTACAAGTACTGATAAATCCACCATGACTACAAATAACGATTCTTTTACTTTTGCTGATGCTCAGCGACAAATTATTGTTGTGCCTCAATTTTCTGGCGAACCTCATCGCTTATCAGATTTTATTTCTAAAAGTGAAACATATCTTACAATGTATGGTAGCACAACGCAATCTTTACGTAATGTTGCTTTGTTACAATTAGTGCTGACTAGGTTAGATGATAAGGCCGAACGAGTAGTAATTAATCGAGGTCCTAAAAATTGGGAAGAACTCAAAAATCTATTATTAGAAAAATTTGGTGATCCTAGATCGGAAAATGTGTTAGAGTTAGAATTAATGCGCTGCTATCACAACAAGAATTGGTCGTATGCCAAATATTTCGATAAAATAGAAGAAAAGCTAGCCAATTTAATAGATTTTGTACGACTAAAAGATCCTGCTAATTTAAAATGAAAGTCTCGTTTTATGAACAAACAGCATTAATGACGTTTAGAACTAGCGTGCGAGAACCATATCGCACACATCTTAGAAATAATAAAACAGAAGATCTCAAAGACGCTTTGGAGGAATGTAAGAATTTTGACAACGAAATTTACTTATCTGGAATAGCCGACTACAACGAAAAATTAACTCAACCAAAGCTATTGCCAAAACCACAACTACCACTATCACTGCCCTTTCAAAAAACCAGCGGGTCTTTTACCAACTTTTCTGCCACGACAACCGACAAATTTCATATCACAACGACCAGCAAATTTTCAACCTTTTAACTCATCAAATAACTTTCCAAGAGGACCAATTCAATTTCGATCACAACCCATAAGGCAACATTTTCTAACAAATTCACAAGTTTTTGGTAGAACCAACGTATTTGCGCCGAAAGGGAACGTTAATTTGCCGAAACCAACACCCATGAGTGTATCGACAAACCAAACATTCAGACCAAATGCGACAAACGCTCCCAAAAATAATAACTTCTTCAAATCGACTGGACCAGCAAATTTCATAGCAGAAGAACTAACAAACGTAGAACAACAGGAAGAATATGAGTATGAATATGAAGACGAAAATGTGGAAGAAGTTAATTATGAAAATCACGATGAAAATTACGAGGAAGAAAATTTTATTTCGACGACCTCGAGCAATACACAGACGTAGTAGATATTAATTCTCTTGTTTCTTTTCCAAAATTACCGTTTATTATATTACCCAATGGCTTAAAGATGTTAATTGATACAGGTGCGGACAATTCCATTATTAATTATGACGTTGCTGAAAAATTACCTACTGATTGCATATTTAATAAACCATTTGTTATTAAAGCAGTAACAACTACAACAGAAGCCTTACATAACTGTTATTTTCTTTTGTTGCAAGATTTGGGGATACACGAACCTATTCATTTCAGAATTTTAAATTGGCACGAAAAATTTGATGGTTTACTAGGAACTAACACGCTGCAGCAATTAGGAGCTCAAATTAATTATCAAACTAATACAATCCGTTAAAAAATAAATTTGGAAATACCTTTCATTGTTTACAATAATCCAATGCATTTTCATCCATGTAAAGTAAAATCAAAAAATAAACAGTTACGTGTGCCAGTAGACATTACCAAGGACAAGTTATCATACCTGACCTAGACAATCCAGAAATTAATGTACTAGCTCATCCGCAAGAAGGACAAGTAATTTTACCTTGCGATTACGAGAAAGAAATATTTTTCGACCAACCAATTGTAGCCACGCCTCTGGAAGAATTCGAAGAATCAAAAATTTTCCTTTTGAAGATAATGAAACAGAAATATTTAACGCGTTAGAGGTAATTCGATCGTCGCACATGAACCTTAAAGAAAAAGCAAAAATCGCACAACTAATAAACCAGTACCATTCGATATTTCACAAAAATTCCGAAGATTTAAGTTTTACAAATAACGTTAAGCACAATATACGAACCAAGAACGAAGAACCGATTTATGTGAAAAGCTATCGATATCCACAACATCTAAAATTAATTTTTCAGAAGTTAAAAGAACACAATTTAAAATTACAAGTGGATGAGTGTGCGTTTCTAAGAAAGGAGGTCCAATTCTTAGGACATATAATCACACCTGAGGGAATTATACCAAACCCGAATAAAATAAAGGCGATAAAGAAGTATCCAATACCGAAAGATCTTAGAAGTTTGAGAGCATTTTTATGCTTAAAAGGATATTACAGAAAATTTATTCAAAATTTTGCCAAAATTGTATGTCCTATGACTAAATTTTTAAAGAAAAATACGAAGATAAATGTGGATGACCCTAAATATATCGAAAGCTTTAAACTATGCAAGGAAATTATATGCAATGCCCCAGTCCTGGCCTATCCCGATTTCACGAAGTCTTTTACGTTAACCACAGATGCGAGTAATGTCGCAATTGGATCCGTTTTATCCCAAAATTTGAAACCGATCGCTTTTTATTCCAGAACATTAAATACTGCTGAAAAGAACTATTCTACAATAGAGGAGGAACTTTTAGCAATTGTTGACTCATGCAAACATTTTCGGCCTTACTTATTTGGAAAACGCTTCATTATAGAAACTGATCATCAACCATTAAAATGGCTCACAACAGCAAAGGAAATTAACTCTAGACTTGCTAGGTGGAAAATAAGATTGGCAGAGTACGATTTCGAGGTCAAATACCGAAAAGGTAAACAAAACAAGGTCGCTGATGCCTTAAGTCGCATAGAAATAAATATGAGAGAAGAATTAAATGCTGAAGACTGCGAAATGTTTTCAACTATACCTCACGTTGATCCAGAAGAGCGGCTCGAAGATGCTGACAGCATGTTTACGTCTTACTGGGAAGAAGCAGAACAAACATCAGATAATACGCGACATTTTGCGGAAATAAATCCTGGTATTACATTTCCTATCACCGAAAAAGTAATAAATAGCTATAAAAATCAAATAAGATTCACTAACGCAAAAAGTTCATCAATTTCAACAAATAACGCTTTTAACAATAAAATTATTTTTGTTAAATTAGGGCCCGAAGAACCATCAAAAACTATTACTAAATTAATTGAGGAATTTTTATCAGCTGATCAGCTATATGTAGTTCATTTTGAAGAGGAAAAGTTAGAAAATATATTCCTAAAATATCTAAGGCTCAAATATGATACGTTACCTTTTAGAATACTGAAAGCTACAAAAACTGCCCAAAATATTATTAACGAAACAAGTCAGAAGGTGGCTGTTCGCAGATATCACGAAGAAAATCATAATGGGATAAACGAAACGTATGAACATTTAAGTCGCTATTATTATTGGCTAAATATAAAGAAAACAATAACACAAATAATTAATGCATGTCAGGTTTGCTTAATGAGTAAAAACGAACGACACCCTTATAAACCACCATACAAGGGTCCACTGCTTGCTAGGAATCCATTTGATATTGTACATATAGATATTTTTAAATACCAAAAGAAGAATTTCTTTACTTTTATCGATTTATTCAGTAAATACGCACAGGCTTACGAAATACAAGACTTAAACGCTGTTACTATTGTGCGAAAACTTCGTCATTATATACAACATCATAATTTACCAAGAAAAATCGTAGCAGATAATGGTTCTGAATTTAATAATCAACTTTTCAAGGAACATTGCAAAATTTTTAATAGAGAAATTCATTTTACAACCCCTTTCAAGCCTACGTCGAATTCTCCGATTGACCGTTTTCACCAAACACTTGGAGAAAAACTTCGAACCTTGCAATTAAGTAATGATGGACAAACTGTTTTGGAAGAAAATGTACAATCAGCAATTTTTATATATAATAATACTATTCATTCTACAACAAAGTACACACCTTTCGAGTTATTATATGGACCGTGGGACAATTTAGACGCTTTTAGAATTAGTATAGAAGAAAGAGTATATGACGAATACAACGAAAAACGACGAAAAGATATACTTGCATTTTACTACAAAATATTTGCAACACAACAAAAAATAGGTCAAAAACGTGTCGAAAAAGCAAACGAAAATAGAAAAGACGATGATGTGCAAATAAATAAAGAAAGTAGCAGACATCTTTCTAGAATGCAGAGACTAAGGGAATCTGTCTCTTTACAGGATCCCTGCGACGCTTCTACCAGTCAACAACCTTCAAATTGAAGAAATCCGTTCCAATGGAGGATATTTTCGGGAACCCTTGGGATTGGGCTATGTCTACAACCACTATCATAAAGTCTATTTTAATATAAATCACACCGAAATTTATACCTGTTACTTGAATATATTAAAGCTAATAATTAATTTAAAACAACAAAACAACACAGACGGTTTTTATAATTTACTGGGAACTAAAGTTGAAGAATTTGAACGACAGTACGAAAAAATAAGGATGCACAGAGCAAAACGAGAACTGTTTAACTTTTTGGGAACTGGAATAAAATTCATAACAGGAAATGCTGATGATAATGACCTTCAGGAACTCCAAGAAAATATTCGCCTACTAGCAAACACACAGAAAAATATAATTGAAAAACAAAATCAGTTTTCAAGTATTGCCTTTAGTTTGTCTCGAACACTCCGAGGAGACAACGTTTAACTGACGAATTAATAGAGCGCTCTAATAACCAGCTACAAACAGTAAATGACCAATTGCAGCAGCAGTATTGCCTCGCGATTATTACGGATTTGATTATCAAAATAAATATGATAGAAAGATCAATTACCTTAGCACAAAAAGAAACGTTAAACCTTGAAATACTACCATTAAACATATTTCATGAAATTAAGCTATTCTTGTCAACGGAATTTCCGGGAAATCAAACTTCCTACTTAAATAATGCACTTCTGTATGAAATAATACCTTTGATAAGGGTGCAAGTTTCCTTGACTTCCGATTCTGTAATTTTTATCTTAAAATTTCCGATTTTTATGTCCAAAGCATATCAAACATTTAAAATATATCCTTTACCCAATGAAGAAAATAATCTTTTAGTACCTCCCACTTCATTTACAACAAAGACAGAGAAGGACCGATGAATAAACGATGGGTCAATTATCCGATCCTTGCCGTCCGTTACCCGGTTTACCCAGAAACTTCGGCGAGGCACCTTCATCTTAAGGAGTCCCAGAAATCTCATTTGTTTTATTTCGTAGAATGTCGTTTTCTATTTTTGATTTTTCTGAGAGTTTGTCGAATATTATATAATTTGTTTTTTCGGTATTTTAATGTAGTCCTTTAGCTTCTAGTTTTTTTGTAATAGTGTCCAGGTCGGTTTTTATACTTTAGATCAACGCTGTCCGGTTTTCCTCGCTGTATATTATTGTTGTGACAAATGCTATGAATAGTGTGGGTGATAGGGTAGATCCCTGTGGTACTCCTGTGTTGTTTACCCTTTTAGTGCTGTTTGTTCCATTTATATTCACATATTGTTTCCTGTTTTGCAGGTATGATTTGAACAATTTTTGTGCGTGTCCTCGTATCCCTTCATGATCCAGAGTTTGTAGTAGTTTTCCATGCTGGACGGTATCGAACGCTTTTCTTAAATCTAGGAAGAGTGCAGCTGTTTTTTTTTCCGAGGTCTGATTGCTGTTGGATGAATGTTACACTGTCCGTGACTGCCTCTTTAGTGCTTAAATTGATTCTGAACCCGTATTGTCGTTTGTAAAATCTGTTGGTTTTTTCAAGAAAGTTTATAAGTTGTTTTTGTATTGTTTTTTTCAAGTATTTTTGCAAATACACTGCAGTTTGTTATTGGCCTGTAGTTATTCATGTCGGTTCTGTTGCCTTTTTTGAGTATTGGTGTGATTTTGCCTACCTTCATACTGTCTAGGACCGTCCCTTCTTGTATCGATTGGTTTATTATGTCCACTAGGGCCTGTTCAATAAATGGTATTATTTTTCTTACTGTGTATGGGGATATTTCATCTTCTCCCGTGCTCTTCTTGGATTTTAATGAGTTAACTATTCCTCTTATGTCTTCTATGGTGGTGCCTTGTAGGAAGATTGTTTCTCGATTTTGGTCTTCCTTGTATGTTTCTGTTAGTCTGCTTCTTTGCCTCTTATTATGTGGTTATCTTTGGCAATTTCGATGTTGAGAGATTCCTTTTTTTCCCATTTGTCAGTATTTCTTGGATTGTTTTTCATATCTTTTGTTGGTCTCCTAGTGCTTTTTCCATCTTGTTGTTGTAGTGTTCACTCTTAAGTCTTCTTCTCATGTTTGTTACCTTGTTTCTTAATTGTGTGTAGTGTCGTTGTTTGTCTGTATCATCTTTGTAGGCGTTATTCCTATTTGTTATTACTTCGCGGAGTTCTTCAGTTACCCATTCTCTATTTGGCAGCTGCCTCTTTAGTTTTATGGTTTTTATGGTAGTGCTTTTTTTAATTGTTTTTTGTATGTGGTTTGTGAACAGCTTGTATTTTATATTCAGGTCGGTTTCCTCTGTTGTGAATGGGCAGGTTGATAGAATGTGGACCACTTTATTGTAGTTGATTAGTTCGATAGTTTTAGTTACTGTTTCCCTCTTTTGTTGTAGTTGTTAGTAAGCGAGTTGAGCGATTATGATCTGGTGGTCACTGATTTGGCTTTCAAGTATTGATGTCTCTATCTGTAGGTCGTGGTAGTTTGTTACTATGTAATCGATCAGCGAGTTCTTTTCTCCTCTGGTTTGGTTTCCTTTCCTTGTAGGTGTTTTAGTGTTTGTTTGTAGTAGATTTAGGGTGTCGAGCCATTCTTTATATTCGTTCGAGAGTGTGTTTTCTTGCAGTAGGTTTATATTGAAGTCTCCTGCGATGATAATTTTCTTTTGTTCTTCTAGGCATCTTTCTAGGCTTGTGTAGATCTCAGTAGGGTCGGTTTCGTCTGCTCTATAAACCCCTACTAATTTAAACTGTTGTGACATGTGCTTCATTTCCACATTTATGGCTAGTATCGCAGACCTGTTGTCTGTCCATACGTGTGAAATGTCATGTTGTGTATCTTTTTGTATGAATATCCCTACTCCTCCTCCTCCTCTATTCTCTCTAGACAAGAATCTGCTGTGGTATCCATTTATGTTAAAGAATTTTTCTTCCTCTTTCGTTAACCAGGTTTCTGTGAGTACTATTATATGTATCTTTGTGTCAATGCTATCTAGTATTTCTTCTAGGTCTTCTGTTTTATTGCTTAAGCTTCTTATATTGGTTGTGAGTATTTATTTATTTTTTTTATTTTATTTTTTTAATTTATTTAGAATATACAGACACTAGGTCCTTTCATGAATTAATACAAATTCATTGTATATATTTTAGCAATTTGAAATAACAGTTTTGGATATAATTTAGTTAATGAAATTTTCGCAATAAATGAACAGAACAAATAATTCAATAAACTATATAAAACGATATTAATTTCAAGATTATTAACTATAACTAATCAGTGCATTTCTCAGAGCACTCTTAAATGCCCCTAAAAGATGAAAATCTACTAAATCAGGAATATCCCTATTATTATTCACCAGATTGCTTGATCTTATAAAGAAAGAGGTATTCTGCAAATTTCTAACATTCCTAGGAATGACAAATTGACAATTACCTCTTAAAATTCTATTTGGTACCTTAAAATTTATATATGATAGCAGAGTTGGAGAGTCAATGTAATTATGAACAATTTTATATAAATATAGCAAATCAAGATACTTATGAAAAGAACTAATAGAGCAAATTTTTAATTGTTGTGAAATCTCAGAATAATCATGATCGCTCACTGACATAGGCTTACCAATTTTAAAGGACATTAATCTAATAAAACGATGATTAATGGATTCCAATCTATCAATATCACATTTTTTGTAAGGAGTCCAAATTACAGAACCATATGTCAGTTGTGATCTTACAATCGCATTATATAGATTAACCATAGTCAAAGGATTCTTGAAAGACTTGGTGTTTCTAAATAAAAAATATAGCATTTTAGTTGCTTTGTTAACAGAATAATTAATATGATACGAAAAAGACAAGTTTGTATCAAAAAATAAACCTAGATCCTTAACTATAGTTAACCTTTCCAACGTATGATATCCCAACAAATTGTATGAAAAGTTCTCATGTTTAGAACGGAAAAAAGAGATTATGTTACATTTGTTCAAACTAAAGTTCAAGCCATTTTTATTAATCCAACTACTAACGGAATCCAAATCATGCTGTAAATTTCTAGCATCCTCAATAGAATTGATCATTTTAAATACTTTGATGTCATCTGCATACAATAAGATTTTAGAATGTTTAAGAGTATCTACTAAATCATTGATATAAGTAATAAAGAGGAGAGGTCCAGTATGCGTACCTTGACCCACTCCAGTGGATCTAGAGTACTCCGCAGAAGTAAAATTTTTGTATTTTACAGAGTATTTTCTATTAGTGATAGCAGATTTTATCCAATTCAATAACGATCCCTGAATACCATATAAATGTAGCTTATAAAATAACATTTCATGATTAATTGAGTCAAATGCTGAAGACAAATCCATATAAATAGAATCTACTTGTAAATCATTTAGCATGTTTTTAACCAAAAATTCTGAAAATTCAACTAGATTGGAAGTTGTTGATCTTCCTATAAAGAAACCATGTTGTTCTGGTTTAATAAATTTCTTAAGATATAAGTAAAGTTTCTTATAAACTAATGAATCTAACAATTTAGAAAAAAGAGATAACTTGGCCACAGGCCTATAATTTCTCACATCAGTTTTGTCACCCTTTTTGTGAATAGGAGTAACGAAGGAGTGCTTCCACACATCCGGAAGATAACCATCATTAATCGAATCATTAAACAATGAAGTAAGAATCGGCGTTAACCAATCTGCTAACTCTTTTATGAAAATAGCAGGAATTCCATCTGGACCCACTGCAGACTTATCAGATAGCTTTATAATTGCATTCATAACTTCATCTTGAGAAAACGAAAAAAATGGCAAGAAAAAAGAGGAATCTATATTTACATTATCTAAATCAGCCACATTAACTTTACTCATTGACGCAAAATGTTTAGCAAACAAATCCACAATAGCTGCACCTCCAATAGCTTCCTCATCGTCAATATATACTGAAGAAGAATTACCACTATTAACATAAGACCAAAATCTAGTAGGATCTTGTAACATACCACTTTCGATGTCATTAACAAATTGCTTGTACAAAAAATTATTAAGCCTATTCGACTGTGTCCTAATTAACTTAAACTGGTTATAATAATACCTGTACCCAGTCTGCTTCCATAGAAAGTGATAACGCTTTTTTTGAGAGATAAGCAACCTCAACTCTTTATTATGCCAACCCGGATTATTGGAGAAAAATATCCTCTTTAATGGAACTTCTGTAGAAATGACATCAAAAAGTTTTATGTAAAATTCATCCACTTTCTCAGACACAGACTTAGATACATCACACAAAAAAGACCAGTCAAAAAATCCATATCTAGTATTCAATAGAGTATAATCACACTTTCTAAAATCAAATAGATTATATGAATATGTCAATGGAGAGTATTTATTCTCATTAACACTTAGGTGAAGGGCAGGATGGTATATGTCACAATCTACTAGTGACTCAACAGCTTCCAAGCAGCAAATATTCATCATAGAAACAAAAATCAAATCCAGAATAATACCATTCTTGTTCAATATACCGTTGACTTGATTCATACCTATTGAATTTGCTAGTTGACATAATTTGTCTGCGATTTGATTAATTCTAACATAAGGATTGTATCCTTCAGTTATAACTACTCCATCCTTTGAGCTCCAAATAATTCCTGGTAAATTGAAATCTCCCATCAAAAAAAATTCCAAATCTTTATTCTCAAGATGACATGATGTGATGGAGCTACACAGGTAATCCCAATCTAGTAACAATTGTGCAGACTCAACACAAGAGATTGGAGGATTATAGGCTAAACCTAGGATCAGTCTACTCAACTTATTGCAATTCAGTTTAATAATTACAAATTCAAGATCAGATTGATAAGAATAAAGTAATTTATACTCAATATCTGTTCTAACATAAATAATAAGGCCTCCTCCTCTAGACTTGCCTGTCTTAAGGTGATCTCTATCAACCCTTACAAAATCATATCCATTCATAAAAATTTCTCTTGGTTGAATGCTATCGTCAAACCACGTTTCTACCAGGCACAAAACATCGTATTTTACTGTAGAACAAGTCAAAGATGAGAACAAAGTCATAGTCTTCTCTTTTAGACTTACATTCTGATAATAAATGTTCAGAGAGGACTTATTATCATTGGTTAGTTTTTTGAAGTTGATGGGTTAATATCAGTACTAAAATGAGTAGACTTAGATTTCCTATTTACAATTGTTGGTTCACCTTTGACATATTTCAAAACCAAATCTTGTTCTCCATTACTTTTTCTATTATTCAGTTGATTTAAAATATTTTTCAATTTCAATCTTTGTAAAGGAGTCTTGTCTGTTGATACCTTTACCGAACCAAGATTAAGTCTTTTGGAGTTCATAAGAATCCAGTTCGCTTCAAATGCAGAGGAAAAAATTACTTTCAAAGGTCTATTTTTATTAACCACATATTTCCCAACTCTTGTAAAAGACAATTTATCATTTCCAATAACTGTATCAACAAACAAATGATCTAGGAATTTTGAATCATCACTTGCTACATTCGTGTCTTTGAGATTAAAGAAGAATAAGTTTCTAACTCTGGACTCTCTATCATATAGTTCAGATGAGACTGCAACAAATTCTACATTTTTATTGCAATATGAGCAAATTGTCGTGCTCATTGTGTTCACATAACCTATAACATGGTGATGTGTTGGGCGCCTGGTTATTACCATTACAATCAAAGAGAAACCTGCTAATTCTTCAAATTTCCGAAGAATGAAAATCTTAGGTGTAACGTTTGATCTTTTTAAAAAATGTTTTATCCTTCATATAATGTATTTTACGGTTTATTAAGCAAAATAATACAAAACCTTATTCGATAGAATTGATATTTATAGCTGCGTTTGTTTATTAGAGTCACAGAGTTGTTCTTGTTTTGTTTATAAAAGAATGTTCACACTATTGCGGGGTGTGAGAAAGGGAGAGAGTACTAAAACACACGAGTACACAGTGCCACAGTGGTGACATGTGTCTCAAAGAAGTAAGTTGTGTAGTATGCAGGTTAATAATGTGTACAGAGATTTAAATGATCAGTAAAAGGGTTAATCGGGTTACGATGCATTGGGATGCCATGTACAGGCGTCCGGGGAAGCCTCTACTTTTTCAGGTGACTCTAGCTAGTAGTTGAAGATTGAAGATAACCAAGATATTATGTAAAATGCGTAATTGTTAACTTTAAAACTTAGTTGATGTCAATATGATAACTGGATATCACGATCCAGACATATGAGTATTGTGAGGGGGCAGAGGACCCCCGGTGAGTACGTAAATTGTATTATTTACAGAACAGTAATTTTTGTTCTTTATTACATTAAATCGAACACTGCCGAAGGTAAACTGCTCTGACCCACGGAGGATTTTCAAAATAATTTCCATCGATTAGGTAAAATAAAAGTCTAGTTTACATAGGAAAAAGTGGATTTTATTAGTTAAAAACAGTTTGATAAGTTAGGAGCACGCACTCTTATAGGTTATATTTATTACATTTATTCTGTAAAGTTTTTTCTTTTGAATAAAATGCCAAGTAATACTAACAGCACTTAGCCTATAACTTATGAACTTTCACAATAATGCTTTAAAATGTCCAACAACACTGTAAAAAGTCCACAAACTCGCACACAAAATTTCCGCCTGTACTATCTTGTTAATTCATTAATTGTTTGTTTAAAACTCTTGAGTTATTGTCAACAAGGTGGTTTATTCATTTCATTCAGACTTACAACTTATATCACAATATCTGACAACTTAACTATCATCTTCTCTCCGTCCACCATCTTGAACATCCATCTCTAAAACTCACTATCTCAACCATAGATCATTGATCTAACATTAAACTGTAAACTGAATTACTACATTCTCGTACAACTTTAATTTGATACTAACTTAAAAAAACTAGAAAGTAAAATAATTAAGCATAAGAAATGCAATTAACAATTAAAGTCTTTTAAATAGCCTGGCTTCTTCAATCTTGATCTTCTTCTTAATTCTTTCACCCCTGTTTGATTCATGTTTTGCTCAGGGCAAATTGCATCGTCTTCTAGAATCAATTCAACTCTGTCAAAAATGTCTCTTTAATATTTCTTGTATGTTCTGTATGTTTAAATGTTTCGATTCTTGATCATGTTCCACTACCAATCCATTCGCATTAAATGGTGATGCTGATCGTGAAATGTCCTCAGACGGTGTTTCAATACTTTCTGGTGAAGAGGGAATATGATTTAAAGGGGGATTAGTAATGCTGGGCTCAACCTTCCAACGAGATGTATTAAAGCTTGTTTTCTGATTTTCGAGAGGCGTTATTGTTGGGGATTCTTCTATATTCAATGGTAAATTTAGACTAACAAATTTATTGAAAAATGAAGCATTTCTTGTTATTACTTTTGTTTTTCTCCTGGCTTTTACTTGAGTTCCTTTTACTTCAACTATTTCATATGGATTAGGATCATAGTATGTTGAAAGGATGTTTCTGTGTTTTTGCTTGCATAAAACTATATCTCCTATTTGAAAATTATGGCGTTTTGTTTGTCTTTTGTTATCAGCATAAGTTTTCTGTTTCGCTTTATTTCTATTGTCAGTAGTTAAAATATTGTCATAAGCTCCAGATTGGTGTTTTTCTTCTTTTAACATAGGTAAATAGTTGTTCATTTTTCTACCAAAAACAGATTCGTACGGAGATTTTTCGGTGGTTGAATGTGGTGTACTTCTGTAATTTACTAAAAATTCTTGAATTTTAGACTCAAAATTGCCTGTTTCAACGTGAGTACATAGTAAGGATTTTTTCACTGTCTTTACCAAACGTTCTGCCATTCCTTTTGCTTCTGGCCAGTATGGTGTGACCAAAATATGTTTAATGCCATAGCTTTTAAAATAATTTCTCATTTGTATGCTGTTAAATGGGGGACCATTATCAGATTTCATAGATTTAGGAAAACCAAATGTTGGGAATACTCTCTCAAAACTTGCTTGAACGTTTTCAAAAGATGTTGATTTGATAACCTCGATAATTGGATACCTGGAATATTCATCTACCATAATTAACAGATATTTCCCGTTCGGAAAAGGTCCTGCGAAGTCAACATCAATACGTTGAAAAGGATGGTCTGGCAACGAACTGGATATTATTGGATCTCTTTTGTTTGTTTTGGTAACTATTTGGCAGGGTACACAAGATTTTATGAATGTTTCTGTTAGAGTGTCTAGATTAGAAAACCAAACTTTCGTTCGTAAAAGTTGTTTCGTTTTTGTTATTCCCATGTGACCTTTGTGTGCAAGCTCGATTGCTGTCCTTTGTAAGCTGAAAGGTAATACGATGCGGTTTCCTCTCAAAATAACGTCGTTACCACTGATTAGTTCGTCCTTTATATTAGAATACATACTTAATTCTGGTATATTCCAAACACTGTGCTGATTTGTTGTGATCGCTTCCTTTAATAAACTCAAAATTAGGTCTTTCTTTGTGGCTTCTTGCACCTGTTCCAAAGTCATAACCCTTGGAACCGCGTTGAGTATACAAAAATTCACATATCTATCAATTTCATCATCGTTCGAATTGTTCATATCTGGTATAGGGTGTCTTGACAGATAATCCGAAGGATTTGAGGTTCCCCTTTGATGTTGAATCTCAAAATTATACGGTTGAATTTTTAGAAGTAGTCTTTCAATCCTAGCATTTGGGGGATTCCTAGAATTTTCAATAATTTTGACCAACGGAAGGTATGTAGTATAAAGTCAGAGCCAAACAAGTAATTGTGAAAATGTTGGATTGACCAAGTACAAGCTAATGTTTCTTTTTCAAGTTGGCTGTATCTCTTTTGGGTTGAAGTTAGTGTTTTGCTCGCATATGCTATTATGTTTATTTTCTGTTTTAAATCTTCCTGAGCTAAAATTGGGTCCTGCATCTACAAATAAATGTGTTGTTTTTTTTATGTCAAAATACGATAATTTTGTGATGTCACTGAATTGTTGTTTGAGTCTGTTAAAAATTTTGTCGTGTTCTTCCGTCCAAGTCCAAACCGAATTCTTTTTTGTTAAATTTCTTAAAATAAACGAATTTTCAGACAAATTCGGTATGAATTTTCCAATGTAGACAATCATTCCAAGGAAGCTTCTTACTTCAGCAGCGTTTCCAGGTGGTTTTAAATTCAAAATGCTGTTGTTTTTGTCTGAATCTGGATGTACACCCTCTTTCGAAAACATATCCAAAAAATTTTATTCTTGTTACACTAAATACAAATTTCTTTTTATTAATTGTTAAGCTATTGTTTTCTAGTGTTTTCAATACTTGTTATAATGTTGTGTCATGTTCTAGTTTGTTTCTACCATGCACTAAAATGTCATCACTTATATTGATTACATTTGGTATGTTTTGTAAAAGTTGACTGATTTTGTTTTGAAAAACCTCAGCTGCAGAATTTATACCAAAACTTAGTCTTTTTTTATATAAATATACCTATATGTGTAGAGAAAGTAGTGATGTATCTGGATTCCTCGTGTAATGTTGGCTGGTGATATCCATCTTTTAAATCAATTTTACTAAACATTGTCGAACCATTCAAATGTGTTATGACCTCATCAATTGTCGGTGTTGGATGTTTTTCACGCATAATGGCTTTATTCGGATGTTTCATGTCGACACAAATACGAATTGAGTTTGAATTTCCTTTCTTGGGTACGACAACAATTGGGGATACCCATGGTGTTGGCGTAGTTTTAACTTTTTCTATAATTTCTTGTTGTTCTAGTCTCACTAACTCATCTTCAACTAGTTTTCTTAAATGAAAGGGAACACGTCTATGTTTTTGATTGATTGGCTGAATATTTTCATTAATGTGAAGTTTAACCTTGGTATTCTTTAGATTTCCAACCCCTTTGCATATTTTTGAATATTGTTCTTGTACATAAGCCAAGTCTATATTTAAGTTTACAAGGTTTGTTGAGATGGTAACAATATTTAGATCTTTTGAAGACTCAAAACTTAATAACGATTCACAGATACCTTTTATTACATGGATTTCAGATGTTGTTGTTTTATTTTTGTATTTTAACACAGCAGAAAATTTTCCTAAAACATTTAAATGTTGAGTTTGACAGTATGCGAAAATTTTACTTGAATCTGGATTTAAGTCTTCGTTAAATGTATTCTTGTATCTGTGTTCACTTATTATGTTGATTGATGTTCCGGTATCTATTATGAAATCAAGACTCTTATTATTCACATCTAAAGTAATCTTGGGTAAGTATGAGATATTTTTTGTTTGAAGTTGAAATAAACATTCGGAACTATCATCATCCACATTAGTATAGTTTACTAATCTGTCATCTCTTTGTTTTTTTTGACTTTCTTGAAGATGTGTACGTTGATTTGTTGTGTTTTGTATCTGTTGTTGACTACTTTGTTGATTGGGTTTTACTTGAGTATTTTGTTGTTGTCGATGGTTGTGTTGTTGCGTGTGTCTTTGTTTTTGTATGCAAATCCGTGCAAAATGACCTTTCTTTGAACAATAATGACAGATAATGTTGAATGCTGGACATGACTGTTTTCCTTCGTTGTGCCATGAGTTTCCACAATTTTTGCACCTTTTGTTATTTATAGTATTGTTAGAGTTTTGAATGAATTTAGGTATGATTGATGTGTTTTTGAATTTGTTTACAACTTGAATAGCACTGTTTTCCATTTGATTTACCTGTTTTTCTGTGATTTCATAAACTTTTGCTTGAGCTAACAATTGAGATAACGATGGGTTGTCTGTCATAGCATATCGTCGTAGCTTTGATGAGGTTGTTCCTTGGATAATTTGTGACTTAATTTCTATAATCTTGCATAATATTCATCAATTGTTTCACCAATTTGTTGTTTCGCTTGACGAAAGTTGTATATTTCAAACTCTATGTTGATGTTTGGAGCGAAATAAGTATTTAATTTTAATTTAGCAAGTTCATATTTTGAAGTTTCTGTATCTGTTAATTGTTGTTGAGTATTTGGGAGAGAGCTGTAAATATCAAACAATTCTTCACCAATGCAATAGCATTGCTGCTTTCCTATCATCGTTTGTTACACCTGATGCAACTAAAAAATTGTTAAAACGTTTGATCCATTTTTGCCATCTCACTCCCACGTTTCCGGAATGCATGTTAAATGTTTCAATGTTGCTAAAAAGATTCTCCATCGTGGGTGTTTTCTTTTATCCTCGTCGCCAAAATGTACTATCTTGTTAATTCATTAATTGTTTGTTTAAAACTATCCAATGAAACCTTCCTTACCAAAATATAATGGCACAGCAGGAAACTACCAAGGAAGATCTACAACCACACAATCGATGACATATATACCAGCAACAGATACGAGCAGCAAAAACAGCTTGTTTAACGACAACTCACCATCACAAATAAACATTATTAACAAAAGCAACGATGGCGCAAAATAGTGAAATAGATATAGTAGAAAATGAAAAAACTTGTGATAGCCTTAGAACCCTCAACGTATATACTTGTGACAGTAATAACTTAATACTTCATGTAAATATAAGAAGTCTAAACGCTAATTTCGAAAAGTTACAGATATTGGTTGAGGGTTTGGAGACTAAACCGAATGTAATTGTGTGTACAGAGACGTGGAACCTTGAGCACTATCAATATTATAGGATAAAAGGTTATAAAATCTTCTACAATAATAGTAGATTAAATAAAGCGGACGGTGTGGTTATATATATCGACGAGAACGTATACGAAACAACTAAGATAGAAAACTATGGTGAACTAAGTATAATAAATGTTATACAAAAACACTACAGTGTACTTGAAAACAAATTTAATACCATTTTAATACATATTACACAAACAAAAAAGGCAGAAAGTAAAAAGAAAAAAGTAAACGTTTCATACACGCTATTACAACCACACACATAACATGACGCTTAACCTCTCTCTTTTGACAAAAAAGGCGCGCAATCCCCTTACAGAATACCATAGAAGCAAACAGATATGGTATAAAAGCAGGTTTGCCACATCTCCATAATTTGCACTAACACCCTCCCTCAAACCTGACTTTAAATTAACTTAAATCAAATTAATAATTTATTATTAACATCTGATATTTAACATTTCCAAGTACCGATTAAATTTTACATTTCCTAGAGATTTCGTGAATATATCAGCCAATTGTTCAGTTGTACAAATATACTTAATCTTAATAACATCTTGATTTATGAGATCCAATACAAAGTGCAATTTTATATCAATGTGCTTACAACGTCGATTGTTTTCAAAATTCTGAAGTAATTTAATGGTGCTCTGGTTATCTTCATACAAAGTAATAGGTAACTTAATTTTAATATTTAAGCCTTCTAGTAAATTTTTAAGATAAACTAGTTCACAAGAAGCGACACAAACAGCTACGAACTCTGACTCCGTACTAGACAATGTAACAATGCCTTGCTTCTTTGATGCCCAAGATATTACATTATTAAAAAGCTTAAAACAATATCCACTAACCGATTTCCTACTTTCCGAATCATTAGCAAAATCTGAATCTGCATAGCCCTCAAATTCTTTATCAGAATAACAAAATCTTAACTTATAGTCACTAGTCGTTTTAAGATATTTCAATACTCTTAGAAGATGTCTAAAGTGTGTTTCTGAAGCACAATCCTGAAATCTGCCAAAATAACCAACACTGAAACATATATCAGGCCTAGTGCCCATCATAATATACATCAAACTACCCAATAATTCCTTGTAGGGTAATTTAGTTTCTGTATTTGTGTCTGTATTCTTTTTAAGATTTAAACCTTTTTCAATAGGAGTCCTGTAGGACTTACAGTTACGTACATTAAATTTATTTACCAAATTTTCAATAAGTGTTTTCTGATCTAAAGTAATTATCTTTTTATCTACATCTCTAACTATTTTTATACCTAAGAAATTGTAATTGTCACTCAATCTTCTGACCTTAAAATTCTCAGTTAATTTCAATTTTAAATCATTTAAAAAATTTTTGTTATTACAAGCAACAAGAATATCAACGACATACAGCAGTAAGTAACAACGAACATTCAGCTTTGCAGCAAAATGTAAGCAATAATCCGACCTAGAACGTATAAAGCCGAAATCCATCATAAAATCATTAAATCTGTCATTCCACGCCTTTGGTGCTTGCTTCAATTCATATATTGCCTTTTTTAACAAACAAACTTTGTTTTTATAATAGAAAGAGAAGGAGACAGTGGTAAATGAATAAATGAGAAAATGTCTTACCCCAAGTTACCACTACTAAATTTTTATCACTAGCGGACACGTGTTTCGCCCACTTCAAGCGTGGGCTTTATCAACGCGAGACTGTCTCATTTTCTCATTTGTTTTTATATTTTTTAAAATCTTCTAAACCCTCTGGGATTTTCATAAAAACTTTATCATTAAGATGACTATTTAAAAAAGCATTTTTTACATCATATTGTTCCAAAAACAATCCATAATGATTACAAATGGACAATAATATTCTTAACGTTGAGAGCCGAGCAACCGAAGCATGAATTTGGGAATTTTCACCAAAACTTTGTTCGAACCCTCTTGCCACTAGCCTAGCTTTGTTAATATGTTTACCCATATCATTTTCTTTAACTTTAAAAACCCATCTGTTAGTAATAACTTCTTGACCAGTTGTTCTGTTCACAATTTCCCATGTTCTATTTTCTTCAAGAGCTTTCAATTCTTCCTCTATGGCCTGATTCCACATGTCCCAGTTTCCACTTTCTTTTGCCTCAGTATAAGACTTTGGAGTATCTGTATATTCACTTATCAATGCCAGGCAGCTCATTTCAATTTCATAATCATCTAGTCTCTTTGGTAATCTTTTCTCTTTTGTTTGTTTCTTCATTATTTTTTGTGTCATTTCTCTCTGTCATCTTTTCTACGGGTTCTGTATTTTCAAATTGTGTTCTATTAGTAATATAAGCAGCCATCAGCACTGCGTCTTCCCAAAAGATTTTACTCATTGAAGCTTGCATTATCATTGACCTCGCCTTGTCCATGAGAGTCTGATTCATTCTTTCTGCAACCCCGTTAAGTTGAGGAGTATACGGAGGAGTATAAACAACCTGAATTCCCCATTTTGAACAAAATTCTAAAAACGACTTTGAACAGTATTCCCCACCATTATCACTCTTTATTTTTGAAATCTTTTTATTACAAAATGTCGATGTTACTTTCGCTGCATAATCTTTGACACACTCTAAAACATCACTTTTATTTTTAATAACATAAACCATAACGAATCTTGAGTAATCATCTACAAAAGTGACAAAATACTTATTACCATTACGTGAAGTAGGTGTTATAGGTCCGCAAACATCCGTATGAATAATCTCTAAGACCCTAGATGATCTCAATGACTTTGAACGATAAGGAAAACATTTTTGTTTAGCTCTAACACATACCTCACATATTTTTTCATGAGCCCTATTCATTATGTCTAAGCCATTAACCAAGTTCTTACTTTTTAATTTTAACAAAGAATCATAGTTTAAGTGTCCATACCGTTTATGCCATAACTCAATATCATTATTGACAGACAAATTTGCAGAAGTATCAGTAAAACCTTCAGAATATTCAAAAAATATTTTGTACAAACTACCAACTCTTATACCCTCTACAAATACATTGTCTCCCTGTCTGATTAACATTTTGCAATTAGAAAAAATAATCTCAAAACCAACTTTTTCAATAGTTGAAACTGATAACAAATTTACCCTTAAGCCAGGTATACACAATACATTTTTTAAAGTTACATTTACCTGCTTATTTCCTACTTTGCTTACAACCTGGACATCTCCTGAACATGTAGCCTTCATAAACTTTCCTTCTTCTGCCAATTGTATTTCTCTAGGTTCAACAAATATCCTCTTCCTAATTAAGATATTCTCGTTGTTAACATAATGATGAGTGGCACCTGAATCAGCATACCACACCATTTCTAGTTGATCTTTCTTCTCACCAGCATAGAAAGACACATTCTGTCCTTGATCAGACTTCCCAGGATCCTCCATCATCTTCTTATTACCAATAGCACAATTTGCCTTTCGATCAGTATTTCTTCCTTCTATTTTCTTCTGTGTGCATTGAGCCGACTTATGTCCATATCTATGGCAATTAAAACATTTCACTCCACACATGCTCTTTATGTGGCCCAATTTGCCACATTTAAAACATTTAATTGGTCCCTTCTCAGTAGCACCAAACGAAGATGGCCTTGTTAAAAAAGTATTTTTACTTGCATCTCGATTTATATGAAATTCCAATAATCTGCTTTTGACAAATTCCAGTTTTAGATCTTTCTCCGAAAGAGTCCTTATAGCTGTTACTACATATTCATATTCTGCAGGCATAGTTAATAAAAGAATACAGCACATATCTGACTCATCAAATTTACTGCCTAAATTCTTTAGCTCTCTAAATACTCGATCACACGCAGAAAAATAATCCTGAATGTCACTTACACTATTATATTTCATGCTTATTAATTCTTTTAGCAGGTAAAACTTAGAACAGGTACCCTTTTTACTAAATATACTTTCTAACTTTTCAATCATCTGATGAGCCTCTTCTATTTCTTTTATCTACTCCAAGTGTGAGTCTGCAACACTCTGAATAATCACCATACAGGCTTTACTGTTTTTCTTCGTCCAATCTGTATCACGAGACGATGCAGGAATTTCTTTAAGAACATCACTTAAATCCAGAGCATTCAGAACTGAATTTAACCGAAACTTCCAATTATCAAACCCAGTTCCCTTGAAGGGTACAATGCCATGCCTATTTTCACTAGTTGTAGCCATTTTTCAATATTTCTATTTTATTTCGTCTGCCTCATAAACGTGCTTTTACTAGCCTTTTAATTTGTTTCTTTTACACTGTAGCCTGCACATCCCACGTTGTCTGGGCCCATAACCAATGTTATACAAAAACACTACAGTGTACTTGAAAACAAATTTAATACCATTTTAATACATATTACACAAACAAAAAAGGCAGAAAGTAAAAAGTAAAAAGTAAACGTTTCATACACGCTATTACAACCACACACATAACATGACGCTTAACTTCTCTCTTTTGACAAAAAAGGCGCGCAATACACTCTATTAGTGATGACGTCAGCCCGCCATTTTTGTTGACGTAGATCACGGTCAGGGATCCAAACAAAGCAGAGGTACGTGTATTGGCTTACGGCGGAAATTTTGTGTGCGAGTTTGTGGACTTTTTACAGTGTTGTTGTACATTTTAAAGCATTTTTGTGAAAGTTCATAAGTTATAGGCTAAGTGCTGTTAGTATTGCTTGGCATTTTATTCAAAAGAAAAAACTATACAGAATAAATGTAATAAACATAACCTATAAGAGTGCGTACTCCTAACTTATCAAACTGTTTTTAACTAATAAAATCCACTTTTTCCTATGTAAACTAGACTTTTATTTTACCTAATCGATGGAAATTATTTTGAAAATCCTCCGTGGGTCAGGTCAGAGCAGTTTACCTCCGGCAGTGTTAGATTTAATGCAATCAGTCAGACGAACATTAATTACATGTAATAAAGAACAAAAATTACAGTTCTGTAAATAATATAGTTTACGTAAAGTACTCACCGGGGGTCCTCTGCCCCCTGACAATACTCATATGTCAGGAACGTGATATCCAATTATCATATCGACATTAACTAGGTTTTAAAGTTAAATATTACGTATTTTACATATTATCGTGGTTATCTTCAACTACTGGCTAGAGTCACCTGAAAAAGTAGAGGCTTCCCCGGACGCCTGTACATGGCATCCCAATGCATCGTAACCCGATTAACCCTTTTACTGATCATTTAAATCTCTGTACACATTATTAACCTGCATACTACACAACTTACTTCTTTGAATCACATGTCACCACTGTGGCACTGTGTACTCGTATGTTTTAGTACTCTCTCCCTTTCTCACACCCCGCAATAGTGTGAACATTCTTTTATAAACAAAACAAGAACAACTCTGTGACTCAATAATAAACAAACGCAGCTATAAATATCAATTCTATCGAATAAGGTTTTGTATTATTTTGCTTAATAAACCGTAAAATACATTATATGAAGGATAAAACATTTTTTAAAAAGATCAAACGTTACACCTAAGATTTTCATTCTTCGGAAATTTGAAGAATTGGCAGGTTTCTCTTTGATTGTAATGGTAACAACCAGGCGCCCAACAAATCACTCACCATGTTATAGGTTATGTTCACTAAAATTTCTCGATGAAAGTAATCTGTATTGCAGAAAATGTTACGTAATACTTACAGTACTTAATTTAACTTACATGAACTTTCATACAAATGCTTTCAAATGTTCAGCAACGCTCAAAAAAATCGAAAAATTCACCCTACAAGTTTCGTCCATAAGCTAATACCCTGCTAATACCTATGGCCCCTATGGCTAATACTGGCTAATACACGGACCGATGACGTAATACTAATAGAGCGTATCCCCTTACAGAATACCATAGAAGCAAACAGATATGGACCGTGTTCCGATATACACTGTGAGCACTGTGACACGTTACGTCACACAGTATACTGTAAACACCGTTCCGGTTTAGATTTTTGCACTGAATCTACTACTGGCTGTTATATATCGGAACGTATTTCAGTACTGTTTCAGTACTTTTGTCAAAAATAATTAAGACACTATCCGATAGAGGCGCTAGATGTATTAATGCACGATTTTAACATTTAATGAGGCTTAATATTGCAATTTTTGGGAAATAAATTTTTTAAACTATGTATTTGAGAATAAAAAAATGTTTATAACGGTATACCTAATAAAATTTCATGATCTTAACTAATGAAAATTACTAACAAGAAAACGTTCCGAGTGACCAATATGTTGTGCTTAGAAGAAAATAAAATAAATAAACCACTTTTAAATGTTTAAAAACGAGTATTTATTTAACTCTACAATTGTTTCGGTATAATAATACCTTTCTCAATAGTAACAGGATTTTACTAAATTTAATGCGGTGCTTATCATCTATTTATACCTAAATCCTGTTACTCTTGAGAAAGGTATTATAATACCGAAACAATTGTAGAGTTAAATAAATACTCGTTTTGAAACATTTAAAAGTGGTTTATTTATTTTATTTTCTTCTATTCAAAAAATGTTTCATACAGAACCGACCAAAACTACTGTTAATAGTTATATATGTTGTGCTTAGGTATATGTTAATTTATGTCAAAATAAGAATATGCATATTTTTTGCAGAGAAACGTTAAGAGTAAAAATCACTTCAAAATTACTATTTCCGTTTTTCACAATTTTCTAATTCATCCAGACCTAGTGTATTTAACACAATGTAAAAGAATGAGGAAAAGTTCCTTCTCTTACATGATTGAACAGGTCTGCTTTTAGAATAAGTTTAAGTAAAAACGGTGTTTAGTGGTTTAAGTAACAAACAAATTACAAAAACCGTAAAACAGAGCAATAACAATGTTTCAATTTCTTTCATTTTAATCCTTTTAATGAATTGTAGCTTTTTATAAGTTTTAAGAAAAATATTGGTCCATGTTGAGGTGTGGTCTGTGTTCTTGCTATGTCTGCCATTTTTATCTAATGGAAACTACTGGAAGCGCCTTACCTCCCAGAGGTAATACGCTCCCAGTACAAAGATGGTGGCAAATATGACGTCATTAGTTTCTTTCTGTCACTGTCACAGTGCACTGGAAGCCTATATCGGAACGCATTTCTGTATACTGGCATTACTGTCCAGTGCTCACAGTCTATATCGGAACATGCCCTAAGTTATACTCTATAGCTTATTAGTATCTATAGTTAGTGTAAGATCCATAGATCAGGTATGTCAAAAAGAGGTAGTCAGCGTCGGTGGGTGGTGTATGACGGCTTGTGTTGAGTCAGCCTCATTGTCATATGTCCATAGTGATTATCGTTATTCTTTATGTTATTCGTAAGTCATCGAGTCTTAAGTCAACCTGTAAATAGTGTAAAATAAACTGTACAGAAGAGTCCGTCAATTATTTCTGTGGGAAATATAAAACAAGTGCTTCCGTAAACACAACAGTTTGGCGACGAGGACAGGAGGATAGTATCGAACCGCGTGTTAGCGTTCCCGTCTATAGTCACGAATATTGTCGAAATCCAAACTAAAGTGATTAATAATGGTCAAGTCATCAGTTTTCAGTTTTCCCGTCAAAAATCCGAGAAAAACCTTGTGTTCATAAACCAAATTTTCGGTCCGCGACTGGTCGTAGCGTAGTGGCGTCTATCCGTTTCTTAGACTTTTCGTCCGTTTTCTTAGTCGTTTCTAACAATCTAAGCAGTCTAATAGTCCTGATCCTTCATTGTAGGTACATTTTCTTCAAAAATAAAAAGAAAGTCAACCAAACGACATAGTCGTAGTCGTAGTCTCGTACAGTCGTAGCCATTTTAGTCGTAGTCGTAGCATCAAACAGGAAACACCAATGCGCAATACAAAATGGTGGACAACAGCAACGCCGTAGAAACAGTCAGCAATGTCGTCTTTCAGCCAATGTTTTCATCTTTAAAGCATTTCCAACCTAACGAAACATCATTTTCGACGTGGCTTGAACTATTTGAAGAGTTCTGTATGATAAATGGTGTTGAAGAAGAACCGCCGCATTTAGTGGGACAACCAGCGCCTCTACACAACCAGAGAAGAGCGCTATTTCTTTCTTATATTGGATCAAGAACTTACCAGATGTTACATACGTCCTGTCTCCCAGAAAAACCACGTGAAAAGTCTCTTCCGGAGCTGGTACAAACCATAAAAGACAGATACGAACTTAGACGACACTCTACGAGATAGATTAGTTGTAGGCATCCGATGTAATGATACAAGAAGGAAATTATTAAGCACCCCTAACTTAAACGTCCAGTTGGCAAAACAAATTATTCTACAAAATGAAGCTATCCAGATACAGTCTCGCCTACTAGCAAGGGCCCTTCCAGTCAATAATGTTAATCAAAATGTACGAAGTAATGTTTCAAACAGAAGGGGCCCTATAAATCAGTTCAATCA
This sequence comes from Agrilus cyanescens, assembly GCA_947389935.1. NCBI lineage: Eukaryota > Metazoa > Arthropoda > Insecta > Coleoptera > Buprestidae > Agrilus > Agrilus cyanescens. The sequence continues at coordinate 13,255,117 of OX376709.1, read as the reverse complement.
ACGTCCAAATAACAGTTCCAGGCCTATTGACCCAAATTTTCAAAAGCAGTCAAGTCCCCAGACAAGTAATTACCACTTCCAGAAGTTTGCAGCAAGTAGTCAACAGCCTCGCCAGAATTTTAATTCCAACAAATCACAGCAACAATACATAAGTAATTGCTACCGTTGTGGTCGATCCCACAACCCCAACAATTGTCCAGCAAAAAACTGGCAATGTTTTGTTTGTAACAAAACAGGCCACACCTCCAAAGTGTGCAGAAGTAATAAAAAAATGAACCATGTGTATCAAGCACCATTAAATGTTAACAGTTCAAAAGTAGATGCAGTATCAATCAACAATATTCTGCCTACAGAAGATGAATTAATTGACACTCTGTTACCAGACACATTTCACATTAATCATATACAAGAAGCTCCCGAAATTCAGTTAATAGAAGAAAATGTCAATCATCTGTGTACAAATACCCCCCAACGAATCACAATTAAAGTAAATGGAGAACCAATTGAAATGGAGATTGACTCGGGTGCAGGAAAAAGCCTCATACGAGATATAGATTTCAAGAATTTATTTCCAAAAGAACGCATGACCAGTAGCAATATTGTGTTAAAGTCAATTTCAGGCCCAATCTCAGTTGTAGGTCAGACAACTGTAGAGATTTCAGCAAATTCAAAAAGTCACAAAACACAACTAATTGTCTGCCATACAGAGTCACCTTTCCGTCCACTACTGGGAAGAGATTGGATGGATATTTTATTCCCAACATGGAGATCATTATTTTCAACAAGCATCATTAATAACAATGTCGACATGGTAGAAACTCTGAAAGAAAAATTTCCGCAAGTATTCAGTAATATAGTGAATACCCCTATAGTAGGAGTTAAGGCAGAAATTGTGCTAAAGGAGAACACGTCTTCGGTATTTCTAAAAGCATACAACCTTCCGTTCGCTCAAATTGAAATTGTTGATGCGATATTAAAGGAGCTGAAAGAGCACAACAAAGTATACAAAGTCAGTCACTCCGAGTATGCATCGCCTTGTCTACTAGTGAAAAAAAAAGACAAGGGAATGAGACTGCGTTTATTTTAAAAAAACAATAAATAAAATAATCAAAATTCTTATATACTTCAATAGAGCTAACTATCAGGAGATTCAATCTGTCATAAATAATATTTCATTTGATATAGTAGAAAATAATGAGACTTCAATTAACAACTTTGTATTTAACTCAAATCATCTATTCAAAGAAACCATAGACGAATTTGTTCCTTTTTTTACTGTTAAACCAAAAATTTTTCCAATTTGGTATTCGAATGAGCTTAAAATTGCAATTCTGAACAAAAAGAAATTTCATAAACTCTTTAAAACTTATCATTCAACCTATTATTATGAGCTTTTTAAAAAAGAAAGAAGTAAATGCAAATTTCTGAGTGCAAGGGACCAGAAGGAATTTATTGAAAATACTGAAGAATCCCTCTCTTCTGATCCAAGAAAAATTTTCAGATATGCTAGATCTATCAGTACTTCTAATTCCTATCCCTCGACAATGCATCTAGATAATAGAATAGTTGATAATATTAGTGATATAGTGAATTTGTTTGCTGAAAAGTTTAGCAGTGTATATAGAAACTTAGACTTAAGCGGAACGATTATTCCATTTGATATTAGGGATAGTATTAGTGTTATTGAAATATCAGAGGCTGATGTCAGGAATGCAATTAAGGAATTAAGATCTGACTCTAGCCCAGGCCCTGATGGCATTCATCCCAAATTGGTAAAGGAATGTTTGGATTCTATTGTTGTTTGGTTGACTAAACTGTTTAATGCTTCTTTAGCTTTAGGTTTTTACCCTGATGCTTGGAAAATTTCTTATATTATTCCCTTGCCTAAGGGTGGAGATAATACTGATATCAATAATTATAGACCAGTAAATAAATATAACGTTTTTGCGAAATTGTTTGACTTTATTGTCTATCATAAAATTTTTGGGTATTTTCGTAAATGTATAGTTTCACAACAACATGGCTTTATCGATGGTAGATCAACGATCACAAATTTGACAGTCTACCATGAATTTTTAGTAAAACAATTAAATTCTGGTTTTGTAGTCGACTCTATCTATACGGATCTATCGAGAGCTTTTGATTTAGTAAATCATGAATTATTACTTCGTAAATTGCACGCATATGGCATGAATGGTAGCCTTCTTCATTGGTTTTCTTCATATCTTCATGATAGGAAACAAATAGTCAAGATTGGAAATTTCTACTCATTCACTATTGTTGTTCTTTCAGGTGTAGGACAAGGGACTCACATAGCTCCCTTACTCTTCCTAATATTCATTAATGATGTGGTAGATCAAATTTTGTATAGTAAAATTCTTCTTTTTGCTGATGACGCAAAGATTTTTAAAGCTATTAATTCGTATACTGATATGGATCAATTACAATTTGACATCAATAGCTTTAATAATTGGTGTATAAATAATGGTTTAAATATTAACGCTAAAAAATGTTTCCATATTAGATTTGGTAAATTGCGTATTTGGTTACTACCGTATGCTCTATGTAATGAAATAATAAACCAAGTTAATTATACGAAAGATTTGGGAGTAATTTTCGATGATAAATTATCTTTCAAACATCATTATGAATATACTTTTCTAAAAGGTCAAAAGAAAATTTACTTAAAAGATTTACGAATAAGTTTAATAATATAGAAACCTTTAGGAAACTTTACTTTTCCTTTTTGTACTCAACTGTTATGTATGCTTCTCCTATTTGGAGACCCAAGGAGAAAGGAGAAATAAAAAAACTTGAATCTCTCAATAGGATATTTATTAGGTATACAGGGTACAGAATTGGTTTGAAAATCCCGTTCACGGATCATAATTTAGTACCTCTTTACCAGAGATTGGGAATATCAAACTTTGAATCAGCAATGGATAGAGCTGATGTAATCTTTGGTTATAAGATTTTGACAAACCTAATCGATGTACCTGACATATTATGCCAATTTAATTTTTATGTACCCCCTCGTAACCTTCGTCATAATGTTTATGATTTCCAACCGAACACTTGTCGTCAGGGAGATATTGAGAGAATTATAGATAGAATATCTATATTATGTAATAATCTTGTAGAATGGTTTGATCCAGACTTACTTTCATTATATAGAGTTAAAAGATTATCAAAATCACTGTTGAAATTTGAATAATAAGAAAAAAATACTTATTTTTTTTAACGTTATCATTCATATATATTTTATAGGCTTCTAGTCACAATTTAATTTGTAATTTTAATGTATGGGGATTGCCCCGTGAATTAAAATAAAAAAAAAAAAAATAAAAAAAAAATTGATTGTTACCCAATAGCAAAACCGGAAGACATTTTTGCTCATCTAAATGGTGGCAAAGTATTTTCTGTCCTATATTTATCAGACGCATATACTCAGTTAGAACTAGACGAAAAGTCTCAAGAATTACTAACAATAAATACGCATCGGGGATTATATAGATTTAGGAGACTAATATATGGTCTGGTAAGTGCACCAGCCATCTTTCAGAAAACCATGGATTATATTTTAAGTGGTATACCTAACGTGTTTTGTTACATCGATGGCATTCTAGTAAAAGGACGTGATGTAGAACAGTGCTTCGAGTCAGTCATGCAAGTTATGAACAGATTAGATAAGTACGGAGTAAATATTCGAGAGAAAAAGTGTGTGTGGTTTGTGTCTAAAGTGGACCATTTAGGGTTTACTATATCCGAAGAAGGACGTCACCCCTCATCATCCAAGGTCGAGGCAATAAAGAATGCAAAAACCCCAAGCAACCAAAGAGAAATTAGATCCTTTTTAGGCTTATTAAATTTTTACTCAATGTTCATACCTAATTTAAGTTCCATAGCAAAACCTCTTCGGGAACTTACTGAGAAAAACAGAACATTTGTGTGGTCTCAAACCTGTCAGCAAGCTTTTGAAGCCTGCAAGAATTGTCTAACATCAGAGTCCCTTCTTATCCATTTTAACCCGAATTTACCACTTCAAATCAGTTGTGATGCCAGTCCAGTAGGTTTAGGAGCAGTTCTAGCTCACGAAGTGATTGTCAACAACAAAAAAAAACAGAAAAACCTATAATTTTTGCGTCTTGCTCACTTTCTAAAAGGCAACAAAACTACTCGCAACTGGATAGGGAAGGTCTGGCGATAATATTCGCTATAACCAAATTTACGAAATTTCTGTGGGGTCGAAAATTCACCATTGTCACAAACAATGCCCCAATCAGGCACATATTACACCCCGATAAGCCAATCCCTGTCTTGGCAAGTCATCGTCTGAACGAGCCGCGAACGTGAAGCCGGAGAACGGGTTACGACAATCGTTTTTGTTCTTCATATATATTTAACATCTTTTAAAACTTTTACGAACTTACAGTGCCTTTCTTTAACCATACTTTCAATTATTAATAATCAAGTGTACGTTTCCTGTACGTTTATTGAAATCTACAAGTTAGAACAATAAATATTAAGTAGTATTTCTATCGACATTTCTGATTATACCCGAAATACCACATATCTATAGTGTAGTTTTAGGTTAAGTGTACATTATACTCTGACCGTGTTCCGATATACACTGTGAGCATTGTGACACGTTACGTCACACAGTATACTGTAAATTCCGTTCCTGATTAGATTTTTGGGGCATGTTCCGATATAGACTGTGAGCACTGGACAGTAATGCCAGTATACAGAAATGCGTTCCGATATAGGCATAGGATATAGGCTTCCAGTGCACTGTGACAGTGACAGAAAGAAACTAATGACGTCATATTTGCCACCATCTAAGACCGTGTTCCGATATACACTGTGAGCACTGTGACACGTTACGTCACACAGTATACTGTAAACACCGTTCCGGTTTAGATTTTTGCACTGAATCTACTACTGGCTGTTATATATCGGAACGTATTTCAGTACTGTTTCAGTACTTTTGTCAAAAATAATTAAGACACTATCCGGTAGAGGCGCTAGATGTATTGATGCACGATATTAACATTTAATATGGCATAAATATTGCAATTTTTGGCAAATAAATCTTTTAAACTACTTGAGAATAAAAAAATGTTTATCACGGTATAGGTACCTAATAAAATTTCATGATCTTAACTAATGAAAATACTAACAAGAAAACGTTCCTAGTGACCAATATGTTGTGCTTAGAAGAAAATAAAATAAATAAACCACTTTTAAATGTTTCAAAAAGGAGTTTTTATTTAACTCTACAATTTCACAAGAGTAACAGGATTTTACTAAATTTAATGCGGTGCTTATCATCTAGTTATACCTTATCGTCTATTTATACCTAAATCCTGTTACTCTTGAGAAAGGTATTATAATACCGAAATAATTGTAGAGTTAAATAAATACTCGTTTTGAAACATTTAAAAGTGGTTTATTTATTTTATTTTCTTCTATTTAAAAAATGTTTCATAAAGAACCGACCAAAACTACTGTTAATAGTATATGTTGTGCTTAGGTATATGCATGCTAATTAATGTTAAAAAACTAAAATAAAAATATGCATATTTTTTGCAGAGAAACCTTAAGAGTAAATATCACTTCAAAATTTCTATTTCAGTTTTTCACAATTTTCTAATTCATCCAGACCTAGTGGATTGAACACAATGTAAAAGAATGATGAAAAGTTCCTTCTCTTACATGATTGAACAGGTCTGCTTTTAGAATAATTTTAAGTAAAAACGGTGTTTAGTGGTTTAAGTAACAAACAAATTACAAAAACCGTAAAACAGAGCAATAAGAATGTTTCAATTTCTTTCATTTTAAACCTTTTAATGAATTGTAGCTTTTTATAAGTTTGAAGAAAAATATTGGTCCATGTTGTTGTGTGGTCTGTGTTCTTGCTATGTCTGCCATTTTTATCTAGTGGAAACTACTGGAAGCGCCTTACCTCCCAGAGGTAATACGCTCCCAGTACAAAGATGGTGGCAAATATGACGTCATTAGTTTCTCTCTGTGACCGTGTTCCGATATACACTGTGAGCACTGTGACACGTTACGTCACACAGTATACTGTAAACACCGTTCCGGTTTAGATTTTTGCACTGAATCTACTACTGGCTGTTATATATCGGAACGTATTTCAGTACTGTTTCAGTACTTTTGTCAAAAATAATTAAGACACTATCCGGTAGAGGCGCTAGATGTATTGATGCACGATATTAACATTTAATATGGCATAAATATTGCAATTTTTGGCAAATAAATCTTTTAAACTACTTGAGAATAAAAAAATGTTTATCACGGTATAGCTACCTAATAAAATTTTATGATCTTAACTAATGAAAATTACTAACAAGAAAACGTTCCGAGTGACCAATATGTTGTGCTTAGAAGAAAATAAAATAAACAAACCACTTTTAAATGTTTCAAAAAGGAGTTTTTATTTAACTCTACAATTTCACAAGAGTAACAGGATTTTACTAAATTTAATGCGGTGCTTATCATCTAGTTATACCTTATCGTCTATTTATACCTAAATCCTGTTACTCTTGAGAAAGGTATTATAATACCGAAATAATTGTAGAGTTAAATAAATACTCGTTTTGAAACATTTAAAAGTGGTTTATTTATTTTATTTTCTTCTATTTAAAAAATGTTTCATAAAGAACCGACCAAAACTACTGTTAATAGTATATGTTGTGCTTAGGTATATGCATGCTAATTAATGTTAAAAAGTTAAAATAAAAATATGCATATTTTTTGCAGAGAAACCTTAAGAGTAAATATCACTTCAAAATTTCTATTTCAGTTTTTTCACAATTTTCTAATTCATCCAGACCTAGTGGATTGAACACAATGTAAAAGAATGATGAAAAGTTCCTTCTCTTACATGATTGAACAGGTCTGCTTTTAGAATAATTTTAAAGTAAAAACGGTGTTTAGTGGTTTAAGTAACAAACAAATTACAAAAACCGTAAAACAGAGCAATAAGAATGTTTCAATTTCTTTCATTTAAAACCTTTTAATGAATTGTAGCTTTTTATAAGTTTGAAGAAAAATATTGGTCCATGTTGTGGTGTGGTCTGTGTTCTTGCTATGTCTGCCATTTTTATCTACTGGAAACTACTGGAAGTGCCTTACCTCCCAGAGGTAATACGCTCCCAGTACAAAGATGGTGGCAAATATGACGTCATTAGTTTCTTTCTGTCACTGTCACAGTGCACTGGAAGCCTATATCGGAACGCATTTCTGTATACTGGCATTACTGTCCAGTGCTCACAGTCTATATCGGAACATGCCCTCTCACTGTCACGGTGCACTGGAAACCTATATCGGAACGCATTTCTGTATACTGGCATTACTGTCCAGTGCTCACAGTCTATATCGGAACATGCCCTTTGTCTATATTGGAACATGCCCTATATCGGAACATGCCCCTTGTCTGTGGTTATATTCATTTGAAAACGTCAAAATAATTTAACCAAAGAAATTCAAACATACTTTATGAAAATAAAAATATAGTTACAATCTAAGCAATTTATAGATTTAAAATTTACTGTTTCAATTTTAAATGTAATTCTGTACATTTTTAATAGAGGTTATACATTGCCCAAAACTAACACTAGAAATGAATAAAAGTTGTTTAGATCCGGATTATGAGTTTGCATGTGCGACTGCTGAGAGGAAAAAAATACGCCTAGAAAAGGGTATGTTAATTTCTTACATGTAATTGTTAATGTGTACCATATCTTGATTTATAGATCAAAATGAAGCTTTACAGAAGTCACAGACCCTTCTAAATCAACAATTCGAAATTGAACTTAAAGAAAGACAGAGACAACTGGAGCTAATTCAAGATAGAATTAGTAGAGCTCAGAAAACATTGCATTTATTACGTTATGCGTTGGTCACCTCATATTATAACAGAAAAGATCTGAAAGTAACTTTTTCAGATACTTTTAGTGAAGGTGAAAATTCAGCTATTGCCTATGAAAAAAGAATTCATCCAGCCCTTAAAAAGTTAATTGGCAAGGGTGATTCAAATCTTGCAAGTCTCTACATTTCTGGCTTAAGAAATAGACTAAAGCCAAAACACAATATAGACAGCACTAATACTATTCAAGAACATACTGGTAATGATCCTGTTTCAAGCCAAGATAAAAATGAAACACAATATGAATATGTTTTGAAAGGAAATGATATAGAGAAGACAATTGATAATGTTCGTAATAGACGGAAACAGAAATACAGAATTCTAATTGGAAACATTTCAAAATGGATGCCTTCTGAAGGTTCCACTCATAAATGGATGGTTTATGTTAGGGGACCAAAAGATAGCCCCGATATTTCAAATATTATTCAGAAAGTAATATTTCATCTTCATCCTTCATACAAACCCAATGATATAGTAGAGTTAAAGTAAGTAGAATTTATAAACCAAAAAAATTTTACACTGTTATATTTATGCATATATTTTTTATTAAGTAAGTCAATTTTTTTGAAGATCTGCTCCTTTCCACTTGTCCAGAAGAGGATGGGGTGAATTTCCTTTGAGAGTAAAAATTTATTTTCACTCTTCATTAAATAAACCTGTGGATGTAATACACAATTTGAAGTTGGATCGAACATATTCTGGCCAGCAAACATTAGGTAAATAGTAATTACAATAATTCCATATAATTTTTTACTGGAGAGAAAATGAGAGTCAAATCACACCAAACTTCTACTGGTCTAGATATAGATACAATATTCTGGTTGTATATTGGTTTATTGGTTGCTCAATGGATTGTTTCAGCTATTGCTTTAAACAAGGTTCAAACTTTTTAACAGATTTGACACTAAAAAATAAAGTGGCAAGGCCCAATATACCAAGAGAGAGACAAAGAATGATTCAATGTGCTTATGTCTAGCTTTTTAAGGATTGCACAAATTCCCTTTTTATAGGCAATAGCTGAATTGTCACCTCCACTAAAGGTATCTGAAAAAGTTACTTTCAAATCTTTTCTATTATAATATGAGGTGACCAACGCATAACGTAATCTTTTTGTAAATAAATTATTCTTATTTTCGTGAAGTATGGGTATATCTCACTAGTTTAATCATTTTGACGTTTCCAAATTTCAAGTAATATAATAATTCAGGAACGGTTGCATAGGTCAATTTTAAACTAATGACAAGGTTTAAACTAAGCCACAGACAAAACTAAGTAAGGAATATAATATGAAAGGCGTTAAAAATAAAATCGATGAGGCTTTTACTTGTTGTAACTCCATTTTTAAGAATGAAACACGATCACAATAGTTACAAAATTTTATTTAATAAATCCACAATAATTATTTCGCCATACAATGGTTTCTTCAGGTGGAAGAATACATAAACTTAAACTAAATACAATTGTCTTATATACTAACTGAAGAAAAGGGTTGAAGGGGAGGGGAAAGCTTACAATTGAAAATAAATTTTTAATATTATATTGATAACATTGAATGGTAAAAAAACTTTTAATAATAATAATTAACATTGGAATTATACTAACTCAAATTAAAGTTTACTCAAAAATATTTAAAAGGGGTGAATTATTTACCTCTAGTTGATCATTGAGAATTAGACCTTTTTTATGTAACTTATTTATCTCTAGGCATTCTAATAAATTGAGTTTCTTGCTTTTATTAGCTAGATGTAGGATTTTAAACTCTTCGTTGAATCTATGCCTATTGTTTATTAAATGTTCTGCATAGGTAGAGTTATTTTTATTGTTTTCGAAGCATTTTTTGTGTTCTTTAATTCTCTCACCAAAACATCGCCCAGTTTGACCTATATAGGATTTTTCACAGTCTCCACATTGTAGTTGATAAACCCCCGATTTAAACTCTTTTTTCGTGGTGTCTTTGTTGTTTTTGATGAAGTTTCTCAAGTTGTTGTTAGTTTTAAAGGCTACAGAAGAATTAGTGAATTTTTTTATATAATTACCAACTTTACTTGAAATATTACCTATGTATGTTAGACTATTAAAATCTCGAATTGAATTATTTTTTATACTTGGGTAAATTAAGTTTAATGTTTGTTTCTTTAGTTTTTTATGTAAAATATTAGTAACAAGTGATTGACTATAACCGTTATTTTTAGCTATTTGTTGAATTCTATTTAATTCTATGTTAAAATCTTCTTTTGGCATAGGAATGTTAATAAGTCTATGAATACTAGAATTAAAAAAGGCTAATTTATGAGAAATAGGATGGCATGATTTAGAATGAATTATGGTATCAGTTTGTGAATTTTTGTGATAAATGGAGAAGACATGATTGTTGTTTAAGTTTTTTATGGTCAAATCAAGAAAATTGATAGTATTATTATTGCCGGTTTCTATTGTAAATTTAATTTTGGGGTGTATGTCATTAATAAAATTAAAAAAGTTCGATAATTCTCTACTAGTACCTGTGAAGCAAGTAAGTATGTCGTCGACATAACGGAACCAGTAAAAACATTTTTTGAAAAGTGAGGAATTTTTTATTTTGAATTCTAAATTATCCATGAATATTTCTGCCAGCAATGGACTTAGAGGGTTGCCCGGCTAAACCTTCTTGTTGTGTGTAAAACTTATTATCAAATTGCAGGTAATTTTGTTGCAAGGAAATACCTAATAATGTCATCAACTCATTAATAACTACTGGATTTACCCTATTGTTAGTCAATAAAGATTCTACTAATTCCATTACTTCGTCTGGTGGTATGCTTGCAAATAGATTTGATACATCAAAAGATACAAATTTGCTTCTGCTAGGAATTTTTAATTTTGAAATATTGTTAATTAAATGTATAGAGTTATTTAAAGCGAAACATGGTTTAAAGTTAGTTAGTTTTTTAATTTCGTTTACTAAATATTTTGACAATCTGGTGCAGGGAGCTTGCATGTAAGAAACTACAGGTCTAATCGGGTAATTTTCTTTGTGTAATTTAATCAGACCATACAGTTTAGGAGGTTGCGGGTTCATAACTGTTAGTTTATATTTTTTGTTATCGTCAAACAAGGCTTGGGATTCGGTCAAAGACTTTCTTAATTGTTTTTGAAAATTAAGAGTAGGGTCTTTATTGATTTGTTTAAAACTATTATCTTTTAAGAAACTAGTGATCTTATTTTTATAATCTGTATTTGAGATTGCGATAACTGTATTGCCTTTATCTTAAACTTAATTTACCCAAGTATAAAAAATAATTCAATTCGAGATTTTAATAGTCTAACATACATAGGTAATATTTCAAGTAAAGTTGGTAATTATATAAAAAAATTCACTAATTCTTCTGTAGCCTTTAAAACTAACAACAACTTGAGAAACTTCATCAAAAACAACAAAGACACCACGAAAAAAGAGTTTAAATCGGGGGTTTATCAACTACAATGTGGAGACTGTGAAAAATCCTATATAGGTCAAACTGGGCGATGTTTTGGTGAGAGAATTAAAGAACACAAAAAATGCTTCGAAAACAATAAAAATAACTCTACCTATGCAGAACATTTAATAAACAATAGGCATAGATTCAACGAAGAGTTTAAAATCCTACATCTAGCTAATAAAAGCAAGAAACTCAATTTATTAGAATGCCTAGAGATAAATAAGTTACATAAAAAAGGTCTAATTCTCAATGATCAACTAGAGGTAAATAATTCACCCCTTTTAAATATTTTTGAGTAAACTTTAATTTGAGTTAGTATAATTCCAATGTTAATTATTATTATTAAAAGTTTTTTTACCATTCAATGTTATCAATATAATATTAAAAATTTATTTTCAATTGTAAGCTTTCCCCTCCCCTTCAACCCTTTTCTTCAGTTAGTATATAAGACAATTGTATTTAGTTTAAGTTTATGTATTCTTCCACCTGAAGAAGCCATTGTATGGCGAAATAATTATTGTGGATTTATTAAATAAAATTTTGTAACTATTGTGATCGTGTTTCATTCTATGAAAGGCGTTATTTTTGAAGTGAAACTTCTTTAAGCGTTACTTCGGAGTAACTGAATGCTTTGGATGACGCCAATGCAATTTATACTATATGCTCATAATAATTTTATTAATAAATATTTTATCAACAAATATAAAAAAAAAAGATAAAATAGATCATATAATAGAATTAATTACATTTAGGTTGATTCGTTTTGGAGTTTCTGACCGTTGTATTTGGAAATTATCTTGCGACGTTTCGCCTGCGACTGAACTACATTTAATTAATTATATACAAGTATCTAAAGTATTTCCAGTATACTAGCCGATCTATGAGCCGAAAATAACTTAAGCAGATTATTTTTTAAAGCAATCGTTATCTGTCACAATAGTTTGTTTAACCTCAATTGCGCGTAAAGGTTACACGCACTAATTTTTTTTTTAATAAAAAGATTCCATCGGGTTTGCATCACAGATCCGTTAAGCTCTCTTAGTGATAAAGTCCCTAGATAATCAGTCTGGACGGTTGCATTTACTTGTTTGAGTAAGACTGCGAACCTATTGTCCTTTTCTAAATATCAAAAGATAGCGACGTTCATGTGACTGTGTGTAAATCATCAATGGTTCATCTTAATGAAATATTAGTAAAATCTGTCGCGAAGATTAAGTGCTCTGTCAAATGATCAGATGTGCCGTTAAATGAGACAAATGAATTGTAAATTATTTTGTACGCAAAGAACGTCCGTTAAACATTGAAATAAGTACTATAAACTTACTTTCCGGATAAAACTTTTAAATTTGACTATAATTTCTTTATAAATACGGATACAATTCAATGAAAAACTCAGCTGTCTGGTCAATACGTATTAATCAGGGCTTAGACAATCAAATGGCGAAAGTAGTTTTTTTGTGGCCTTAGTTCGGGACAAATTGTTAGACGACGTCAGGAGCTATACTGAAAGCAACAGCATTTTTGATTGCTTAAAACAGTAAAAAGTACAACCGCAACGAGAATTGTTAAATAGCTTATCGATACAAACAAAACAACCAAAGAATATACTATAGTATATTTACGTATATAAGAATGGGCACTTATATAAGGTTTGTTCCAAGCAACGAAATGACCGTACATTGTATTGCCATAAACCTGCGCAAAACAAAATAAACGTTCCAAGCATGAGTAGGATCGTTCATTGTACGGTTTTACTTTCGTTCCAAGCAAACTGCGACCATACATGGGATAGTTTCGTGACGATCATTTCAGTACATTGTCTATAGGTGGTTCAAGTTTTGGACTGATACGCGCAGTATTCAAACAGTACAGACTGATGACTTGGGCACAATTTAATACATAGCAGTTTTGGGATCGTTTCGTTACGATCCGCAAAAGTTCGCTTGGAACAAACCTAAAATAAACGTTCCAAGCATGAGTAGGATCGTTCATTGTACGGTTTTACTTTCGTTCCAAGCAAACTGCGACCATACATGGAATAGTTTCGTGACGATCATTTCAGTACATTGTCTATAGGTGGTTCAAGTTTTGGACTGATATGCTCAGTATTCAAACAGTACAGATTGATGACTTGCGCACAATTTAATACAAAGCAGTTTTGGGATCGTTTCGTTACGATCCGCAAAAGTTCGCTTGGAACAAACCTATAGTAACTGAAAACCGAACAGCGCCTCTATGAATTTGGGCCGAACTAAACGTTAAATGGCGGCAAATTTGAATGTTTCTATTTTTTTTCTTTGTTATTATAATATTCTGAAGTTTCTTACGCCTATTTCACAAAAGTTCACCAAACATTCTTAGTGAAAATAATGTGGTTTGGTGAACTTTTGTGGAATAGGAGTAAGAAAGTTTTGAATAATAACGGAATTCTGTTACTAGTTTTAATTTTTTGTAAAAATAGTTTTGGTTTTTATATCAATGGTAGGAGCGGATATTAAAAATAAAACAAATAAAATTACTGAAAAAAGGATTTATTGAAGAATTACCCATAAACAGTTATATCATACAGTATTGCTTAACTCAAAATAATAAACCCTTACGTACTAACTTATTGTGATTAAATAAATATTAAATACAATAAAACATGGTTACAATAAAATGGAAGCAGAATATACTGTTATTCAGATTATCACATAAAATTTTACGTAAAAGAAAATGTACGCACTCACGATTACACCAGTCCAATGAAGTAAAAATCAAGCAAAGTTCCTATATTTTTACATACTGTACGTTCCGTTTTCTACTTCTCGTGTTTTTATACTATTAGGTACATACCTAGTCAGTAATGACACATTTAAAAAGGTTCACATTACTTTATATCTTTGTCCATAATACTTTTAACTGTTTGGGCAGATTATATTTTTTGAGGTCTAGGGATTGCTTTTAGCGCCCTCAAGCGGGTGAAAGGCTTACTAAAACCAAACGATGTGAAATTTAAATGGGTTATTCATTTGGTTGTTAAATTGACAAGTGACAATTAGTAGTTTCTTTTTTTTTAAAGAAAATACGTTGTCCCTTTGGTAAAAACAAAGCAGTTTGTAACTTGTCAATTTCCCACTAAACAAGTGATGTTGGAGTGAAACAGCTATAAAATTGTATGGAACAGTGAAAATTTTTATTGAATTAAAATCGAAGTTGTAGAAAATACAAAATTAAGTATACATCAATAGGAAGCAAAAACAATTGCAGAACATTTTTTAAAGTCAGTTATACCTCGTTATAATATATAGTGTTAACATTTACAAGTAAGTTCATGCCAAGTGCTTCATGTCAGGTCTCGGGTTAGGTTAGGTTAGGTTTATTTTTCATACAAAAAACTTGCTATTTTTTTACAAGCATGCGTTTTTAATAAAAAAACAACTAACTCCTCACAAACATATTTAGTCTTTTTCGGGTTGACTAATAAATAAAATGAAGTAGCAATAAAACGACGAATCAAACAACGAATAACTATATTTACAAAACTTAGCGAAGAACGAAGAGGAATCAATACTGAGTAGTTGGAAGTTGGAAGCGTTTTTCAGACTGGCGTATTTTGAGAAAGAAATTATTTTGAAAAGTATGAAGGAGGAGCTAACAGTTGATAGATTAAAGTAGGGTACCAATAGGGTGGAAACAAAGTTGGAAAATTATTTAGCTAGGAAATACTGAGAATTAGAAGCGAGACCCAAACACCGAAGAAACCCATCGTAAAAATGTAATTAGGAAGGAATGAGAGGTACAGACGTCATGCGGTTAGTACACGAAAGATGAAATGTTAAAGGGATTATTGGAAAGTACAAGTAATAAAGTTATTTACAGGGATAGGCGAAGCACAAAAGATTTTGAATAGAAGTTTGAAGAAATATTTACCCAGATACCTTAGAAAACGCATAAATATAATACAAAAGAATGCAGCACAATAAAATAAACAATATGTACACAATAGAACACGGTAATTTTGAAGGAAAGTTTGTTTAACTCATGTAAGTGGCGTTTACCGCCACACATAAACTAGCACACACGAATGAAACCCCTCCCTTACTCGTTAAGAACAATATTAATAGTTGCAATGTATATACATATATTGTGTGAAAATTTATATGTACGAGTGATTTTGTAACACTAACAAAGGTATATTTCTCAGTCATTTGTTTGTTATACGTATTTCCACAACATTACAATTCAATATTGAACTCAAAACTAAATCTTACTTGTTAATATATTTAAATACATTAATAAGCTCCCTCAATTTGTTGTTATTTGCATGTGAATCAAATCACATTTACCTAAACAAATGCTTTTCGACCAGGCAAAAATAAAAAAGAATTACCCTTCAGAACCAACATTACTAAGTTAGTCGTAAGGCAGTGAACTGGAGACGAGTCTGTAATTTCTAATTTGATGAAGAATGTTGAATAATGCGATTTATATAATTAGATGTACAGCGTCATCGAAATAGATCATGTACACCACAAGGTACGGCTTTGCATGACAAACAAGCGCACTACTGATGTTTTGAGTTTTTGACATATGATAGATTAAAAAAGGGTAAGCCCATTTGGGTCACATTTCTTGACTTAAGAAAAGCCTTTGACGTGGTAATCACGAAATACTGCTCGAAAAGTGTAATGCAAAATCTATCTAAGTATAGTTCGTCTATACTTATGATGCGGTTATGTCTTTGACTGCTTGAGTGGTTTACATTACTCCCTGATGTAAGTAATAAAGTAATTTGGATTCAACAACAAGCGACAAGGTCCGTCTTAGGTAAAATTATTTGCGGGAAATTGTTTTTTCATAGTATGCCTTTAACAATAAGGAAGTGTACATGCTTTTGAAGTATTTTAAGCTTTTTGAAAGAGGTACAACATGGTTACGATTGATTTATAGTCGCAATATGAAAAAAGTTTTGAGACGAGATAATTCAATTTGTTGAGGATTGATATAGGTACTTACAAAAAAAAAAAAAATCGGTTAGAAATAAAAACAAGTATATTCCAGTAATGAGTTCAGAAAATGGAAATAATATTAATGTAAAGTATTTTCTAGTTTCAGAATAATTTATTTATTTAAACAGACTATGTGGCGATAAGCACCAAATTTGACGTATTCCGCCAATTGTGGCGGGGATTTGAGAGGTTTCGCCAAATATGGGGTTATTAATCGCCTGGGGGTTAGCTATTGGTAGATGGTTGAGACTCGCTTGGCAAAGCAAGAGTGCACATGAACAATTAACAACTAATTTATTAATAACAATAGTAACAAAATTATTAAAGACAATTGAATAATAATTTATCCTTAAAGTAATAATAATATGATACAACTTACCCCAGAACCCAGAGTAGACAATAATATTCCGTCTTCAGACGGTGCGGACACTGACTTAGCGATCTGTTCTTGGTGACCACTTTTATGGGGCCGTCACCTGCTTTTTCCGCGGTTACAAAACATTTGTTTGTCGGAATAAGTAGGTGACATCGCTACCGGGTGAATAAAGATTCCCATATATTGGGTGATATGCGACAACTAAATTAATAATTAAAAATATAACACCATTTAGAGTAAAGTAGCTGAATGTAGAATACCATTTTATTTTATTGAGGAATAAAATAGAAAACTTAAGCTTAAGCTCTGAATATGGATAGTATAACCAACCGTTAATATACAGAGGATAGTACAAGAATATAAAATAATGAAATGTTCGTGGGTTTAATAAATTTATACTTAAAGACATATACAGCAATAACAATTTATATGCACTAATTATTAATTGAACTTAAAACACTATTGAATTATTACTAACTTCACTTCACTTCTATGCTCGTCTCAATTTATTTATCTTGTCACTACTACCACTGTCGATTTATTTCTTATGGCGCTACTGCCACTGTCAATTTATTTCTGACTCTTTGGTGATCTTCATTTTATAGTATCCGTAATTAAAGTCTAGATAATTCGATAAACTGCGTATCTGCTTTCTTAGAAGGCAGGTACGATACACATTTGCAAATACGACCGCCGAATTCGCCCGCGTCACTTAGTGTTATATTCGTTTCTTAAAAACAAAACAACATTAAACTAGGTAACTATATGTGAAGGGAAATATTTAAGGCAGAATCTGAACTAGAAGTAGATGATATTTTCTTCCCTTTTTGTGTCTTAAAAGAAGACTTTTTTATATCCTCTCTGGAAAGTTTTGCTACAACTTGGTATATTAGCCGTAAACCTTTTTTTTATTGTTTAACTAATTGACATCTGTAATTCCTCTTTGTTTGGAGTCGAAGTAATATTTTTGGCTTTTCCGCGTTTTCTTCCTCGGTTTCCTTCTTTTTTTATGCAAATATGGCACTGTCTCAATATCTTATGGATTAATCAAGTCATATTTCTTTGATTTTTCATTCTGTTTTTCTTCTAAAACGGCCTGTATTTTCTTGCTGTTGTTTAGCAGCCAGAAAGTCTTCTTCAGTAAAAATATCCCTCCTTGTTGGGTATATATCTGCAGTGGCAAAACCTTTTATAACTCGCTCTGCAGTTTGAAATTTTAAGTATGCCCTGCCGAATAATTCACCAACATCAAAGTGGTTAATAGCTCGTTGATTATTTTTAAGGAAAACCCTAATTCCTCATTGTAGAACGTCTTAGAACTCCCATCACTGTCTTATCTAGCGACTGTAGATTGTGCACGTATGGGGAGGAAGGCATAAAATTGTAACGAATTTTTCCTTAACCTTAACACAATATCAAGATTTCGAACGTGGGTGCTATGGCCGTCCAGAATAAGGAGAACAGGATTTTCTTCAGAAGGCCGAACCTTTTCAATAAAATATAGAAACCATGCTGTAAAGATGTCCATTTGAATTCAACCTGATAGGTGAAATTTGAATATGGATCCCGGTGGGGCACTCTTTTTTAATTGTTCATTCTAATTTTTTCGTGGAAATATTATCAAGAGGGCACAAAATAATATGTGCACATTTGGACCGCACTCGTCAACATTACATATCTGATTGGATGAAAAATTATTCTCGTCCATAACTTTTTCGAGCAAATCAAAGAAAGCATCCACATTGTCTTCATTAAATCCGGAATCTCTGGCTAAAGACGTGCCAGTTGGTTTCCTAATACTGATTTTACGTATACCGGAACAGGGCCTCTAACATATTTCGCATTATCCTCCAGCCTAGTCTATCTAACTCACATCCTATCCTTGAAATGGCAAGCTTGAGAGTGTTGGAGGCGAGTAGTTGTTCCCTTAATTCCTCCAAGAATTCTCATAGCGCTCGGTAAGCAGGCTTTCCTGAAGAACTTGTAGGATTGCTACCGCTCTCGGGACAATTATTAAGTAAAATGGCGGAGTGTGAAGATCCTCCGCCGAGTACGGCTAGAGAAAAGACGTATAAGTGTCATCCAAAAACAAAAGTTACTCTCAAAGTGTGTATAATCTGTGAGAATGTGTACCATGCATCTGACTTTGCAAAAGTAAAGGATGCAACTATTATCAGTGATGTTTTTGTCATATGTCCAGAGCACTTGGACCTTGACATAACCGTACCAACGAATGAGAGAGTGTTAACAACTGAGGCTAAAAAAATTATTGCGCAAGTTAAACTTAATGAAAAAGAAAAAGCCCAAGAAGAAATACTTAAGAATGATTCAACAATCGATAAGCATAACATGACCATATTTGAGGGACAGGGCGAGGACCTTACACATTACCAATCTGAGATTGCATTGTTGCGCCAGCTTAATGTTGAATTACAAGATAAAAACCAGGTGCTCAAACAATTACTTGAAAAGTATAAAGAAACTAAAACTATAAATACTTATTCTGAAGTTATTAAAAAAAAATTACAGAAAAACCAGAAATGATACATATCCCAGCTATAATTATCACTGCGAAAAAAAGCAAAGATAAAAATAAGGTCAGATCAGTTGTAACAACCAGTATTCATACTGATGTTATAATGCCAATAAAAAATTTAAAGGAAAGGAAAGATGGTTCAGTAATTATTCAATGCAAAAACAGCGATGATGTAGAAGCAGCAAAAAAGAAATTTCTAGAAAAAATTGGAAATGAGTTTTATATAACAAAAGAAGAGATTAGTAATCCTAGACTCAAAATTATAGGCATCCAAAATGATATGAAATTAGAAGTGTTAGAACAAGATATAAATGATAGAAATTTTGAAAATACAGAACTTTCTTGTACTGTAGTACATACATATAAAAACTTCAAAAATAGCTCCCAAAATGCTATTATTGAGGTAACAGCTGATACATACAAATATATTAAATTACAAGGTAGTAAGATATACGTTGGCCATCAATGTTGTAGAGTCGTTGAAGACTTGAACATAAGACCATGCTACCAGTGCGGTAGAGTTGGTCATAGTGGCAATAAATGTAAAAATGAAGTAGCATGCTTAAGATGCAGTGGTGATCACCCTACCAAAGACTGTGATCATACACAACCAATTAAATGTATCAATTGTATTTATAGTAATGAAAAGCACGGAAGTTCTAAAAACACAAATCATGTAACCACTGACACAACAAAGTGTGAGTATTTACAATTTTTAATAACCAAAAAGATTAGACAAACAGATTATCCTATGCAACCTGATGTACCAGCTTACTTAGGCTACTATCCAGATACTGGTGCAATCAAATCTGCTTCAGATAAAAAAGCAAATGATACTAATAAAGACACTAGCTCGCGCAATAAAAGAGATAATGATAAAGCAAAAACCAAAGAAAGAATAACTACACAAAGCTAATCGTTAATACTATAATTAATAATGGTTTTAGAAACAGACTGTGATAATGATAATATCAAAGATTTTGAAATCTCCGACATAGAAAACTTGAACGCATTTCTAGACTCTAGTGATCTCATTATGATGCATGTTAATGTTAGAAGCCTAAATACAAATCATAAAAAAATAGAGACATTCATTGAAAGGATGAATTCAAAACCAGATATAATTGTGTGTTCCGAGACATGGAACCTCTCCTGTTATGAATATCATGGAATTGCAGATTACAATATTCACTATAATGATAGCAAAATTAACAAAGCGGATGGTGTTGTCATATATGTAAAAAAGTACTTAGATGCAACTACTACTATAGAGGAAATAAATAATTTCAAATTTATAAGTACCAAAGTAAAAGTTAATAATAAAAACAGTATTAAAGTAACAGGGGTATACAAATGTCATGATATATCCCAAAATGATTTCGTTGGCATACTTAATCGCTATTTAGAACAAAATAAACATATCAAAAATCATTGTATTCTAGGTGATTTTAATATTGATATACTGGATGACTCCGCGATAGTGGAGGATTATATTAACAATTTTTTGGAAAAAAAATATTTACCGAGCTTTGTCGAGATGACTAGGCCAAGCGACAAGGACTTAACCAGAGGAACTTGTATAGATAACATCTTTGTTAAAACTAGCCTTCAAGATCATAAAGCAGCTAAGTATATGAATGTTTTCACTGATCACCTGCCGCTTTTCTTTAAGTATAAAATCAATAAACCAACATGTCCAAAAATGGTACAATATTCTCTCACTAACTTTTGTAAGTTGATGCATGAGTGTAGAGTCATTGATTGGAGTGAGATTTACCTACTTGAAGATCCTACAGAGACCACTAATTTATTGATTGCATTGATACAGAACGCCATAAAAAACTCTACTATAACCAAAAAAAGAATGGTTAGCAGAAAAGGAGCTAAATGGATTACTGCAGCAATAATGAAATCATGTCTGAAAAAAGAAAAATTATATTTGCGATGGAAAAAGGATAAAAATAATGAAAACCACAAATTAGAATATAAAACATATGTTAAGTTACTTGACAAAATCATAGCGCAAGCAAAAAATCAATATGAGCAGCAGCAATTTCAAAAAAACATTAAAGATAATAAAAAATTATGGCAGCTGATAAAAAGTAAATTAAACAACCAAAACAACAATGAAGATAAATTTCCGAAATACTTAATAGGCGATAATGATGTAAAAATTGATAACATGAAAGATATAGTTGGCTATTTCAATAAGTTCTTCAGTAATATAGGACCATCTCTGGCAAGTAAAATACAAGCATCAGGATTCACGCAACTTAGCTCCTTACAACAAAAAAACAACAACACTATCTTTTTACATCCTACAAGTTCAGTAGAAATAGTGAACATTGTTTTAAGCATGAAAGAAAAAGCAGGAGGAGTTGATGGAATAAATGTGAAAGCTCTAAAACATATAATCCATACAATAAGTGAACCGCTGCAATACATCTTCAACTTGTCAATTGAAAAGGCTGTTTGGCCTTCACCCTTGAAAAGTGCTGAGATTGTACCAGTATTTAAAGCAGGAGACAAACATAAAGCTACCAACTATAGACCAATCTCCCTGATATCAAATATTGCCAAAATTTTTGAAAAGATAATTCATCAAAGACTATCTGCTTTTCTGCAATCGCAGAATTTAATATCTAAAATGCAATTCGGTTTCCTGAAAAATAAAAGCACTAATGATGCTCTAGCCTATATTTCCAAGCAGATTTACAGCAACCTTGACTCCACTACACCAACAATTGCAACGTTCTTGGATCTCTCAAAAGCGTTTGACACAGTTGACCATGAAATACTTTTACTCAAACTTGATAATTATGGAATAAGAGGCAAGTCTCAGGACTTACTAACATCATATTTAACAAATAGAACACAAGTTGTTAAAATCGCTAATTTCAAGAGTCTACCTTTACCTGTAAATATGGGCGTACCTCAAGGCACAATACTAGGACCTTTACTTTTTGTAATATACATCAATGATCTACTGAAAATCCTTCCAGAAGATAACATCCTATCATTTGCTGATGATACTGTTGTAATAAGTAGTGCGGAATCATGGAAGCAAGCAGAAATTGATATGAATAATCATCTACACCTGATGCAAGTTTGGTTGGCAGTCAACAAACTGTCTTTAAATATAGTTAAAACAGTTTATATGGCTTTTGGAGCATACAGAGACAGTGTACCCAGTAGATTAAATATTTGTATCAATGGCCAAACCGTAGTGCGAGTGTACCAAACCAAGTATCTAGGGATAATCATTGACGCACAGATGAAATGGGAACACCATGTACAATATGTTAAGAAAAGAACAAGATATCTACTCTACATCTTCAACAGGTTAAACAAAATAATGAATACAAAGCAATTATTAATGATATATCATGCGTTGTTCCACAGCGTGATCAATTATGGTATTGTGGCCTGGGGTGGGGCATATAATAACACAATAAATTCCTTAGTTAATTTACAGAAAAGAGTACAAAAGACTGTTTTGAAAAATGATAAATCTGCAATGCCACCACTAGGCATCAAAAAATCTTTCATAGTAGAATCTATTATTTATTATTATGAGGATTTGAAACTTACTTTTAAAGCATCTAATAGTATAACCAGACACAAAAAACTGATTCTGCCAAATAAAAATAAAACTTTAACTGATAAAAATAGTCAATATATTGCAATAAAATATTATAATACTTTACCAAAAGAATTAAAAATGTTAAATATTACAAAAAAAGGAATTAAAAATAAATTAAAAGATTGGATTAGAAATGTAGTTATTTAATAATTCTAATTATTTTGGTTTTTTTTCGGGTGATTAGAAGAGCTGGAATATTCTGGGTATTTTTGTTAACTATTTAATAATTTTTGTTGAATTCATAAGTTTTATAATACAAGCGATTTTATTCTTTTTTTTTTTTTAATTATTTATTTTTTACTAAGTGTATACCTACGTTTATAAATTTGTAATTTAGGTACTAAGTTATAGTAAGCAAGTTTTGTCAGTTTGTAAGTTTTTAAGCCAGATCTATGTACAGGTAACATAGCTTACCTCTATAGGCTGCAATGAAACTTTAAATTAAATTAAACTAAATTTATAAATCTAGAATAAAAAAAAAAAAAAAATGATTTAATTTGAACTTTAATGTATTTTTTTCTGGTTAAAATAAATTGAAATTGAAATTGAATTGAAACTAACAAATGAAAATTTAGAGTCGTGTTTGAAACTTAAAACAACAAGTTATGAGCCAAATTTATCCAAACTTTCTAAAACCATGCAAAGCCATTGCTTCAATTGAATTTGTTTGCTTAATTGGTTGTAAGTAAATGTTTAATTGTTTTAATTTCTATATATTTATATATAAAATAATTTGTTGTGAAAAAAAAATACTTCTGTATGAATAAATAGATATTGTTTCTAATGAATAAATAGGTTGGTTTTTTTATCAAAAAACTTTATCTATGCGAGTACTATTTTTGTTGACAAGAAAAAAATTTATGACTTTAAAAACTTTAAAATTTTGTAAATTATAATTTTTGGCTCTCTAGACTCAAAGGTTGCCGACCCCTGGGCTAGGCGTACCAGACGTGCGATGTAAGCCTCCCTTATGACCCCCCGTGCCTTCTGATGCCGGTTCCGTAGTTGCATATGATAGACGGTTGACAAGTGTGCTCGACTGTATCGCATTTCTAATATTCTAACTAGCTGTTGGTATTCAAGCAACTCTTCCGGTGGCAGAGTGTTCAAAATCTTTCCGGCACTGTTCTATAAGAAGAGGGTTAGTGCCGTGGCCTTTTATTGACATGTCCAGGTATTAACTCTTAACCTTCGATGGTAAAACGTGGTCTTCTTTCACGTCAATAGCGCCCGTCGGAGCCATGGTTTCTGCGAGTCCGGAAAGCCGGTCATAAGTCTTGGATTCAATATGACCATTGAAAAACTTTTCTTTCAGTTCTCTCATTCTTGAATCCGTATTCACCATTTTCGATTCAAGCTTCTATTATGTAGCGGTAATTTTCGAATGAGTTTGGATTCCATTTCCGCTAATTTCTTGCCAAAATCACCAAATTTCTCTTCTAGGTTGTAAAACTTTACTTTTGATACCTTGGTATTTTCGTTTAATATTGCTTGCAAATTTTCTTTTAACACTAGAATTTTCACTTAACTTTTCCTGAAGGTTTTCTTCCTTTTTTCTCGAACAATTGCTCTTTCAATTCTTCCTTCATTAAGCTAGAGTTTTCATTAAACTTTTCTTCTAACGCCCTGGCATTTTCGTTTAATTTTTGTGTTAATTCGTCTTCAAACAAACGTTTCCGTGTCGAAACCATCCTCTATTAGGGCATCCGCAAGTCGTCTCAGTAGGGTTGATTTATTTCTTGATCTATCTAGGTAATTCTCTTTTCTTTGATTATTTGCAACCCCACACCTGACACCAATGTAACTAATTTGATCGTTTTAATTAATTAATTTATTTAAACAGTTCAAATGAACAACAAAAATATAACACTATATTTACAGAAAGGAAATCAATAACTTATAACGGACGCTATTTATATGACAGTTATTTATTTTACTTAGATATTTATTTCACACTGTATTACTTCGCACTTTCGCTTTGTTCGCTTAATCACATTAAACTGAACTGCAATCGCATCCTATCCGTCCCATGTTTATATTGTGCCCGTTTGTTTCTCGAAAATTCCAAATGTTCTTATTGACTCCAGAGCATTTTCTTGATTTGAGTTACTCGAAATGCTTGCTTTTAATTTATGGCTCCGAAAACGCGTATTTGCCCTGCAGGTGCGACGTACCGCGAACCAGTTTAAGGGCGTCGCCTCCGATATGAATAGCCTGTGGCTTCTGCAACTGTATGTTTCTCAGCGTCAATTGCCAGACCGGTGCTCGAGGTTTTAGACGAGCAGTTTCCTAGACTGTAGATTAGACTTGGGAGTGCTATGTGCTATGTAGTTCGGATCTAAATCCTCTAGACTTTTTTGTATGTTGGCATCTTCAGTGCTTCTCGATGTGTAATTCAGCCGCTGAACACATCGGGAAACACTGAAGATCCCAAGTATGAAACTTTGGGAAAAGTCTGTATACAAAATCTGACCACCGCAGAACATTTATGAAGTTCTTTATTATGACATTAATTTGTCGCTGTCGATAAATAAACTGTAAGTTGTTGATGTTTATTTTAATCGTCAGATAAGAGATGTAGTCTGTAATTACTATTGTAATTTGTAGTAGTCGAAAACCTGACTTCGGATTGTAAGATATTGCTATTTCCTTAAATTTTTGTGGTGAAAACTTCTTTAGGCGGATTATACGATTTTGAGTAGGGGATAAATGTAGATTCGCGTTATCGTCACCGTCATCAAACCGACTGTAATCAGCAGCAATAGATAGCGTGGACGCAAACACGTTGATCTCGTGCACCGCAGATAATTCGCTCTCAGACAGTGCCATTGGTCACATTGATGCATAAAACGTGGAAGCAGCGTTCTACCTAGTAACTGAAATCGGAGCGTTCATTTCATCTTTTTCGCCCCGAATACGTTCTCTCTTTATTTGAGCGCATTCTGGCTGGAGCTTTTCTTAGGCTAGACGGATATATACACACACACACGCGCAATGAGGTATATGTATACGTGTACATCTATAGGGGAATTACCAAACAATATATGGAGTCTAATGGAAGTGTTCGTGTCACGATTATTGTTACTTGAATCGCTAATAGATGTGAAAACCAGACCAATGCTAATTTAATTTACAAATAATAAGATTTTTATTCATTTTTGAAATCACAAGTAGGTAATTTAAAAAGTCAAACAAACCGTGGTCATTTTATATATACCTACTTTTAAGTTCTTTTTTATTTTTCACTTCTACCGGCAGTCCTTATGACTGCTAATTTTTTTATCCATTGATTCCACTTGCATAGTCGCTATTATATTTACATCTACTTGACGTCCTTTAAATAACCGCGCATATTTTAGAAATACCCTGTACCGTTGAAATCAACGCAGTATTCGTGGAGTGGAGTAGTTTACTTTAATTTCATAGTTGTAGTGGCTCAATACGGATTTGTCGGATGCCTCCTGGACATGTATTATTAATTATTTTTGATTTAATTATGTGGGATTTGTAATCCTTAAATATTTAGACGTAACAGGAATTTACCTGTCTTTTTAGATTAATTATTTTCTTTTATTATGCAGGAAATGAGACTATTATCGACATTTTTCTTTATGAAAATCAAAATGAACACAGAGGTTTAAATAATCCGGAAACAACCAAAGAGGATTTTCAGCCAGAAAATCAGTCTGTATATTATTTTCAGAAAGATAAAGAGGTAGTTGAAAATTGTAAAGCAGCATTTTTTGTTCATGATAAGGAATTACCAGAGGATGAGCATGCTAACGATCAGCGTATCGTTAAAATTGAAGAAATTGAGAAAGATGTAGAAAAAAGTGGCGAAGCTTTTCTGGAACATAATTACTGTTATAAGGACGATATAATTAGTGAATATTCTGAGCAAGATACATTAGAACAAAAGGAACATGATTCACCTAATTTAATTATTGATCATGATTATTGTCTCCCACATTCACAGACGACAGGATCTATAAAAGAGAATCCTTTAACCCAAACTGTGTTTAAAATCGAAAAAATATGGAGTTGCAGTGCTGAAAATGAAGTTGAAGCTACATTGCATAATGGAGATATCTATTCTTCACAAAATGCTGAAAGTGACGTTCATAAAAATTATGAATACCAAGAGGAACAAAATGAGCTATTTTCGAAAAATATTGAAGTTGATCAAAACGAACTTGTTTCAATGTATAGTTCAGATAGCATATTTACAATTTTGCTACCTGGCCATTGTTTTAAAACAACTATCGAACTGTTACCTTTTCTGTTTAAACAGCTGCCTTTAGTAACAAAATCGGCACTTAATCCCAAATATAAGAATATTCACCCATATGCGGCGTCATCACTAGAAGAATATTTGTCGTGGTTACATGAAAGACGAGTTAGCGCAGAGGTATGCATTGTTTTCGAAGAACTATTAGGAGGTCGAAAGAAAATAAACCTGTTTTTGAGTTATTTATATTTTTTAAGTA
The DNA here is from genome assembly GCA_947389935.1 of Agrilus cyanescens. Classification (NCBI taxonomy): domain Eukaryota; kingdom Metazoa; phylum Arthropoda; class Insecta; order Coleoptera; family Buprestidae; genus Agrilus; species Agrilus cyanescens. The sequence continues at coordinate 13,227,675 of OX376709.1, read as the reverse complement.
ATATGGTTAAACATGTAAAATTTTCTAGTATTTCAATCATAATTAGATCAATAATTAGCTCAATCTTATAGGAAAAACAAATAGTCCAGTCAATGACGGCGAATAACATGAAATGTTGACAGTAAATAGGGAATAGCTCAAGAAACAAAAGTTATATAGTACCGACACCCGCTTTTACCTGGGGTGGTTGCCACCCCTTCTTGAGGGGTAAAAATAATTACATGAAAAATAACACTGGAAATCGATAAAGTAACAAATGTAGAGCAAAAAATACCCTACAAAGAATTTTCGATTAGCTAAAATTTTTTGAGTTATTTGTAGTTGAGAATAATGAATTTACTTCTCAAAAATTATGTTTTTTAATTGTTTTTTTTACGAATAACTCAAGAACTTTTTATCGGAAAAATAAATGTAGCCAAAAAATGAATCTAATAAAAAATAAAGAATCTTAAGTGTCTTGTATTTGCTGTAGATGAAAAAGTAACCGAGTTATGGCTCGTTAAAGTTTCTTTGTTCTGTGCGGTTTATTCAACGTTAAAATACGGTAAAGTAGTAACTTTTTCAGGATATACTCGTAGAACCTTATTTAAAGTAGCTTGAAAATGCCTTTAAAATGAGTCTTAGTAAATGTTTTTTGGGTGAAAACTGGACGTAAGAACGAGGTAGGTTGTGCGAATTTTCGGAGCAAAAATGAGCATCAAAGCAACGGATTTTTTTTTAATGAAAAATTAATCAAAGTGCGTCTACAATTTACTTATGTCCCAGTAATTAATACGTTTCATAAGTTCGGCCGGTTAGGAATGTTTAACTACAAATAACTCAAAATTATTAAGTATTAGCTAATCGTATACTATACAGAATTTTTTTTTATACATTAATGTGAATTAATTAATTCGACGATTCAGTGACTTAGTAAGTACATTTCGTCGATGTTGCTGTCATCATGTCGTTAGTGGTTAGGCAATGGCGCGTAAAGCCAGAGACCCGGGTTCGAATCCCGGCGGGGGCATGATGACAGAAATTGATTTTTCCTCATTAATTTGAGGTAATTTGCAGATGGTTCTTGAATTTAATTCACATTAATGTATTTAAAATCACCATTACTAAATATTTCTCGATATTTTATTGTTAGTGAACATTGTTTTGCAGTAAATTTGTTCCTTCGTCGGTTTCTAGTGTTATTTTTAATGCAATTTTTTTTACTCCCTAGAAAGGGTGACAACCACCCCAAAGCAAAAGTGGTCTTCGACACTATACAACTTTTGAAATAAAGGGTTTACTTAGCTTAATTCGTGTAGCAGTTACGACACATGGTCTATATTTTTAAAATATCCTCAATTTTGTAACACTTGCGGTTATACTGGAAGTTGATACCTGCCAACTTTGTTATTTTAAACAGAATGGTATGTTTTTTACGATTAATTCGAATGAAACATTAAATTTTAAGGTAAGTTTGATAACGAACTTGTACACTACTTCACTACCGCAACACAAACAAAACTAAGCTTCATAATTTGTAGAGGACGTTTATAAAACAGTTTTAAAATTTCAATAACCGAATAACTTCGGTTCTTTAAATGGCACCTACCGTATTTTGTTTTTTCGTTTCATTCCGCTTTTTCCTCTTTCAATCCATTCAGATGTTTCCTATTATTGCATTTGAAAGATTTTGAATAATTTTAAGTGTTTACTTTAAATAGGTAGTTTCGGTAACCAATAACGAAAACTCCAATCAGGGTATTGATTAGAAACATTTTTCTGGAACATGGAAAGTATCCCAATTGATTAAACAGGAAAAAGAAGAATGTTATTAAAAAATAAAATATGCCGTTCAAAAAAAGATTGTTCGTGAAGTTTTTAAATTTTGAATTTTTTTTATGAACACCCTTTGCAAATTACGAAGGTTAGTTTTAGTCTTAATCCTCTACTACAACCGACGTAAACGTCAGTACTGTAAGTCACCTTTTGGGAAAGTTTTGATTTTTTATTATTTTGATTGCGATAGTGAATTTTTTTCTATCTATTAAATTCTCTCAAAAACTGTTCTTAATGGATGTGCAAGTTTGTTATCAAATTATACTTAAAATGTAGCGTTTTATTCGAATTTGTCGTACAAAATATACGTGTCTAAGTACTACACGATTTTCTTCAAAATTTTCCCACAATTTATTTTCTATAATCGCCATTGACTTTGGGACATACCGTATGGACTAATCAACCAACTACAATTTACAAATTAACGAGGAAAGACCTATTGTTGTTGTATATTTTATGTTTCTTATAAGCTTCTCACTTGGATAAATATATTCTTTAGTCTATATGTATTTATTTAAATAAAGTGTTATTCTAGCATTTTTATAATACAAATTTTTCGTAGTGGTTCAGAGCAAAGATGGTAAAAGAATTAATAATGTCTGCGAATGTAAGTAATTATGAACAGTGGAATACAAAATCGATCATTATGTTTGGAAGAGCATATGGTTTCACTCCATTCGCCAATTATGGAATTTTTAAAAAAACGCACCTAGATGAATATAATCAATTGTTGATTAAACATCCAAATAAATTTAAAATATGTCAATCCGGGGATATTGACTGTGAACTTAATATTGATGAAACGAAGAACATCGAATTAGGTAAGTACATTAGTTACTAAATTACACGAAAATTTCATTTAATTGTTACAAAAATCAACGAAGAATGATTGATTTCCTAAGGCCACTATTTCTTACTATTGTTATGATTGAATGTCCCGACAGATATTAACGGCGGCGTCTTTGATCGAGTTAATACCGCGCGGGCGATAAGTTACGTCACTCGCAGACGTTTTCGGGGAATTGGGAGATTGTGATAGATAATTCTAGTATTCTAGTGGTTTCGAGGGGATTTCTCGTGTGAATAGTGACAACATGCGGCAGTTCATATAAATAACCGTGCTATATAAATTGTCGTGTACGATAGCTAGTTCTTATATAAATTGATTAGTGGTATTTACCTTCGGGTGTTTGTGTCTAATTTTTAAACAGTCATTCAAACTGACACGTTTTAGGGACACTAATTACGTTAGAGATTTAAAAATTTGGCAGTAGAGGTTGTCAAGGGTAATTCTCTAATGAGCAATTTTGAACTTTTACTTAAAATATCTGTTTAATATTTTTCGCTTAAAAAAATCTATTGTATTTTCCGTAAACACACGATAAATTCATTAAACCTGCGTTGGAGTATTCATTGTACTAATATTAATTAATCTAAAAAACAGCTTCGAAACCACATGCCCCAATGCCCGAATCTTTTATAAGGTGTTAAATATTTCCTATTTTCATCCTTCATTCTTTTACTTACGGCACAATATTCTTTTGGAAATGCAGACAAAACTTGTATTTTTGGAGAAGTTTATTACATATTAGCAATGGCCACAGTATCTTTATTTTCTGGAATCTGATCACCGATCCTGGCTGGCTTGGATGGTTAACCTCAGGGCCCTCTCTTTTAGTTCTATTACCCTTGCATCTTTATTCATAATTTTAGACTTTAGACAATTCAGTTCTGACCGTAGCTGTACAAGTGACAATAAGTAGGGTATGATAGCCGATTCTAGAACAAGGACGGGGGAGGAAGGTCGTTACCCTAACCTAACCCGTCGGGTAACGACCCTTCTTCCCCGTCCTTGTTGTAGAATCGGCTACGTACTATAGGCAGATGTGTATACATGATATTTAGAAAATACAACAGCATACCCCCCCCCCCCCTGTCCCACCCAACCATTCGCTCCAGTTTAGTAATTATTGGTTACATTATTTTTATCAGGAGGTTTTAGAAACGGCTTAATGTATGTAGGATATTGTATTATCTGTATTTACCTGTCGAGACGTTAGAATTTAATGGAAACGTTGTTAAATTTAACGATTCTTTATTTTGATATAAATAAAAGGTTGGTAACCTCATGACGTTTAAATTAATAATTAAATTGATAATTAATTTGATTAGTTGCATTTCGAGTTGTTGTCTGCTTACATACTAATGCCTGTACGATAATTGGAAAAAGTACTATAATTTTCGATTTTTACAATTCCAAATTTTTTTCAACAATAATAAAATATTTTTATTTACCCACTGAAATTCAAATAATGTCCAACGATTCTCATATGTACTAGGTTGCGCATCGATTGTAGCATATACACGTATATTGTGTGTACATGTTGTGTTTTATCTTAACGTATAATAAGCGTTTTAAATTTATTTGAATGAAAAAAATCTATTTTTCTAGTATACTATAATTTCATAGAATGTACTATAATTTTACGGCCCTGAGAACATAATTCCATGTCTCCAATCTGCCAACACTGCGTCTGAGCAAATTATGATAGGGACCTAGACTGTTAAGCTGCGGTGACACAGTCAATATTGGGGCCTAAGGTTTTTTAAAGCGCTGCGGTGCAATGGGGACTGTGGGCTGCAGTCGTACAGTTATCTAACCCATTGATAGCCTCAGTCTGCCTTGCAGAGGTAGTCGTCATTTGTGTAATAAAATTACGATAGATAATGATGCCAAATGAATATATGTACATACATGTAGGTTTGATAATTAAAATTCGCAAGTATTTTTGGTGATGCATGGACAAGTGTTCACTCTATTTATTTTCTTCTTAGCTAATTGGTGTTGGACTCTAAAAATGCATTATTTTATCACATTCACCGGGACACCTATCAACATAAACCTCAACAAGTATTTTTTTGTGTTGTTACATCGAGATTGGGTGACATCAGAAGGGGTAGTCACCACTTTAACGATCAAGGACAAGATGCCTCCTGTAGATTTCGTTTTGGAACTAGAGAAAAATCTTCGGTTGTTGGAGGTTAAGGGTTCCGGTGTGGCGCAATATGTGACATATGGTATATGTGTAGCGTCACATTTTAATATTTAAAAATATTATATATTATAATTTTATACATATTATTTATCAATTTAATATAAAATTTATACTACATTACAGACATTTATTTCATGTTTCTTTTACAAAATTTCATTCAAATATATCCAATAAATGTGTGCGTAAACTAACTAACTGCTGCTCCACCTCTTCTACTCGCTTTCTACCTTCCACCAGCAGTTTGTTGCTGCTTTCACGATTTTTCTTCAGATTCTCCAACTACTTCTCTTTTCGATGTATCTGCTCCAACAGTAGAGCATCCTTCGTGTGGTGCTCCTTTATTTCTCATTCACATTTACGTTTTTCACGTTGAAGAGTCTTCACTGCTTCCCTAACTTGGTCCACAAGCTTTGAATAATCCAACGGACCGCTTGAAATTCTTCTGTTGTACGTCCGTTTCTTCGGTTTCATAGCTATGTATTTAACGCCCCCTGCCACCGTTCGCGAAGTACTAGCGACAGGCTTTTCCGAGACCACATCTCCTACACTCGTCTCTCCTCCACCGGACGATGATGTCTTACCAATTAACTCATCGTTGGGGAAGAACTGCTCTAACATCGCCGACAGCTCTGACTCGTCTAGGGTAATGACGGGCACTTCGGCAACACCACACTCTACCTTTTCAGTCATTTTACCTAACCCAACTTCTACATTTCTCTCTTAAATATCTTCTATCCCCTCTCTTAAGATCCTCACCCTTTTTCTAATTCCCCTTCTCCCTTCCATTTTCTTATACTATTAAATTTACCTCTTCCAACGGTTGTCCTCAGTCTTTGTTGAGAAACGTCTCTTGCAACTTGTTGATATGATTCGTTGTCCGGACTGTCATACCTCCTTTACGCGATCTGACAATTTAAAAAGACATCAAAACGCTTCATGTCGTTAACGAGCGCAACACGAAGCTACTTCGTCTATACCGAGCAAAAAACCCAACTGTGCTACACCTGGGATGTCCACCGACCGGTGGTGTGACACCTGTAAAGTTTATGTTCCGCAAAAATCATATAACGGTCATGTGCGCACCTTACAACATAAACAAACTTGCTGCTCACCTCTGGAGGAAGGAATCTGTTTTCTCTCCTCTGCTTTCGCTAACAGGATAGCTTCGTTTCGTATTACGACAGCGAAGTACTTCCTGTCATATACTGACTTTTTTAATGATGTCCTCGACAAATGTTTGCGTGTTGTACGTAATCAGATCCATCTCCACGATGCGGTTAAAATAAATCTTGAAGTTTTTGGACGTTATGTGCATGAAACTAAGTAAATGTTAGAAATTAAATGGTTTAACACAAATAACAAAGTTGTGACTCAGTCGACCAACGTTTCCGATGTTTTCAAAAACTTTTTTGAGATACTCGACACCAAAGCTTCCGAGTTTGAAGAACGAGAGTCAGGTGATTATTCTTTTTTACATCTATTACCTTTCTATTAATAACACGGTTACAAACAATCTACCTAATTTTTCTCTTTTCTATATGATGGATTTTAGAAAGGGTTCTTTTCCTCGAAATCAACTTCAACAAGTACAATCCGTTGAAAGCCTCATCGTATATACCTTTACCTAAACAAATTCTACTGAAGAAGGCTGTTGTAAATGTGCAAAACGATGATCAAGCCTGCTTTGCGTGGGCAATAACGTCAGCTTTATACCCCGCGCAAGCAAACCCACACAGAACAACTTCCTACCCACATTACTCTCGTACTTTGGATTATAACGGTATCGAATTTCCTATGAAATTAAGAGATATTCCCACATTTGAATCCAAGAACCACTGTTCCGTGAATGTCTACGGTACTGAATCGGTTTTGAAAGACGGAAGGTGGATCTGGGAGATAGTTGGTCCCCTATACTACACACCCATCAAACGAAGGTTGCATTTCAATCTACTGCTACTCGATGATGATAAAGGCAAAACTCATTACTGTTGGATCAAGAACATGTCTCGTTTACTTTCTCAGCAGCTTTCCAAGACAGGACATCGCAAATTCTTATGTGATGGTTGCTTACAATACTTTTCCACTTTAGTCCAACTACATCGTCATCAACAGTATGACTGCAACGACGTTTACAGCACCCTTCCTAACGGAGATTTCAAGATGGATAAGATGGGTAGGTTCGTCCCAAACCACATTTTAAAATTTGAAAACTATCACAAACGTATCAAAGTACTCTTTGTTGTATATGCAGACTTTGAAACCGTATTACAACCAATTCATACATGCTTAACTGATCCTAACAAGCGCTCTACCCATAAACATCAACCTCATTCGTTCGCTTACTTGATGAAGTGCTCCTTTGATGATTCGCTCTCTAAATTTAGATCATATCGGGGACCTGATTGTGTTAATCGATTTGTTCAAACACTCGATCAAGACGTTTATGATATTTATCACCGATATTTGAAGATCATAACGCCCATGCTACCCCTTACAGATGAAGAAATGCATCTCTACTCGGAGGCCACTTCTTGTAATATCTGCGAAGAGCCATTTCTAGACGATGACGTGCAGGTCCGCGATCATTGTCATTTGACCGGTAAAGTTCGCATAGGTGCCGCTCACTCCAGATGTAATTTAAATTACAAACTACCCAACTTTGTACCTGTCTTTTTCCATAACCTCTCCGGATACGATTGTCACCTATTTATAAAGGAAATGACTGTGAACGATGTTAAATTTACCGTAATCGCTCAAAATAAAGAAAATACATTTCTTTTTCTAAATTATTACGAGTTGATGTTGTACAAACTGATACAGATGACTCAGCTCAAAATATGTTTGTTAAAATAGAAAGAGAAGGAGACAGTGGTAAATGAATAATTATATTAATTATATTGTTTACCTAAGATCCACAAACCCGGTAAATCGATGAGACCAATAGTTCAGGTATTAACTCACCAATTTACTCACTATCAAAATATCTAACAAAGGAATTTCAATCCTTACCTGTCCCTTTAGATTCATTTTCTGTGGAAAATTCATTAGAATTCATTAATAAAATTAAAGACATAATACTAGAACCGGGTGAGGTATTGATTTCCTTCGATGTATGTTCTTTATTTCCGAGTGTCCCTATCCCAGGGTCTCTAAAATATTTGGAAACACATCTAATTAATAATAACATTGACAAAAATACAATAGAAGAGTATTTGAGACTAACTTCTTTTTGCATGTCCAACACCTTTTTCCAATTAAATCAGAATTTTTATAAACAAATTGAAGGTACAGCAATGGGTAATAGTCTGTCCCCATTTTAGCCAATTTATTCATGAGCAAATTTGAAATTGATTTCAAAGAACATTCCAAATATTTCCCTAGAGTCTGGTTACGTTACGTTGACGATATTTTTGCAATTTTTGATACAAATAAACACAACATTGACGATTTTTTAAACGAACTAAATTCTAAATTCAGAAGCATTAAATTTACGAAGGAAATAGAAAATAAAGAACAATTAGCATTTTTAGATGTTTTAGTAATTAGAAATAACAATAAGTTAGAATTTGACATTTTTAGAAAGGAAACTAACACAAACCGGTTTATTACATCTGATTCGAATCATTGTTTACAACATAAATTATCTGCTTTGAATTTTCTTATTAACAGACTGATTAACTTCCCTTTAAATAAAGAGAGATTTAACATAGAATTATCTACAATTAAAAATATAGCCAATTTCAACGGTTTCCCTTCTGATATTGTCAATAAAATATTAAGAAAACTACAATTTAGGGCCTATATTAAAAATGTTTCAACCTTATCCAGTTCAACACACATTAAAACCAAATTTTTTACACTACCTTTTCATCCTATAGCTTCTGGAGTTGACAAAATTTTCAAAGAATTTAATTTCACCCGAATTTTTAAACCAAACAACAGCCTCAAAAGCCTTTTAGGGAACACAAAAGATAGATTAGAAAATACTGACAAGTCCGGCATTTATGAAATTAACTGTGAAGGTTGTAAACTTAAATATATTGGACAAACAAAACGGTCAATTTCCACTAGATATAAAGAACATATCGCTCACTTCCGATTAAATAGGTTTGATAAATCTAGCGTTGCCCAGCATATTTTCAAAACTAACCACCCTATAGGTCCTAAATGTTTAAAGCTAATCAAAGAAGTTTCTTGCAAATCGGAACTTGACGCTTGGGAAAGTTTATACATTCGAAAGAATAAAAATAAACTTATGAATTCAGATCATGGCCCAATTCCTAATTCCGTCTTGTTTCAATTATTGCAATAGGCTTAATTGATTATAGTAGGTTAAGCTTTTTTACCTTCCTTCTCCCTACAGTTTTCGTTTGTTGAAGCATGCGTAGGTTAAAATTGGCCCATTAGGCCTTCTTATCTACGGATATTGAACTCTTTCGTTTGCTGTTTCTCCTTGATTCCCAGATTAGGTAATTTGTTGTGAAGCATGCGTTTTTTACATAGGACGGGCCCATAAAGGCCTTTAAAAATTGTAAATTACGGTTATTGAACACACTGATCCAAATCTATTCGCTAACTTGTTCGTCGAAGCATACATTTGTAAGATTGTTCTATCTTGGCCAAATAAAGGCTTTTCAAACATTTTTACAAATGACATTGAACGTATCCAAGGTTCCCTCCCAACCCTTTATTTCCAATCCTTCTATCTTCGGTCTTCAACCCCGTGTCTATAAATAGGTGAAATTTCAATTTTAGAACCAGTCTCGCGTTGATAATGCCCACGCTTGAAGTGGGCGAAACACGTGTCCGCTAGTGATAAAAATTTAGTAGTGGTAACTTGGGGTAAGACATTTTCTTATTTATGTTTGTTAAGATCAGATTTCTCGATTCTTTTCGCTTCATGGCTTCTTCCCTCGACAAGCTATCGGAAGAACTAGATTCTTCTCAATGTTTGCAAGTGAAAAAGTACTTTCCAAATCCTTAACAACTTGAGCTTATGCGACGGAAGGGGGTTTTTCCTTATTCCTACGTGGATGACATTTCTAAGCTTGATGAGACAATGCTTCCGCAGAAAGACGATTACTTCGATAAATTATCTTCCCTTCCCGTTTCCGATGAGGATTATGAGCGAGCAAAAACGGTTTGGAATACGTTCTCATGTTCAACTCTTGGGGAATATTCAGACCTATATTTAAAAACAGATGTTCTTTTATTAGCCGATGTATTCGAAAATTTCCGAGAAATATGTGCTGCTACATATGATTTAGACCCAGCTCAATATTATACAGCTCCAGGGCTTGCCTGGGATAGCATGTTAAAGTTCACTCGCGTTAATTTACAACTTCTTACCGATATCGATATGCTAAAATTTTTTCAAAAAGGGGTACGTGGAGGAATAAGTCAATGCGTTCAAAGAATGCATTTCGCTAACAACCCTCACCTCCCCGATTACAACGCCTCCATTCCCATCTCTTATTTAATGTATTTAGATGCTACTAATTTGTATGGGCATAGTATGAGCCAACCGCTTCCTCTTTCACACTTTCGTTGGTTAACCGAAACCGAAATTGATGAATTAAATGTTCTTTCGTTAGATGCTTCTTCAGAATATGGTTATGTCTTAGATGTCGATGTTCAATATCCCCAACACCTCCATGATTCGCATGCTGATCTCCCCTTTTTAGTTGAAAATATTATTTCTCCTGCTAATGTTAATGGTAGAGTTAGAAAGCTTATTCCGAACTTTATGAATAAGACAAAATATATTGTTCATTACCTACTGTTGCAACAAGCCCTACATAATGGATTAAAATTAATTAAAGTTCATAGAGTTATTCAGTTTAAACAGTCTGACTGGCTTAAACCTTTCATTGATTTAAATACCCGAAAACGGAATTTGTCTGAAAATAAATTTGGGAAATCATTTTTCAAATTAATGAATAACAGCGCGTTCGGAAAGACGATGGAGAACGTTGATAAACGAGTCGATGTGAAACTGGTTACTCATTGGCAAAATTCAGGACGTTTCCTGGGAGCTGAGAATTTAATAGCTGAACCCAATTTCAAAAATTCTAAAATATTCACAACAAATTTCGTTGCTATTCAGATGAATAAATTACGTATTGTTTACGATAAACCTCTTTATGTAGGTTTTACTATTTTGGATTTGTCTAAAGTTGTTATGTATGACTTCTACTACAGGTTTCTTAAACAAAAATATCAACAGAACGTGTCCTTGATGTATATGGATACAGATTCCTTCATTCTTAAAGTAGTCACAGAAAACTTCTATCGGGATATTATCGAAAATATTCAACACCTTGATACTTCAATTTATCCGCGCGATAATAGTTTCGATATTCCCATTACCTCATCTGTGGTTGGTAAATTTAAAGACGAGTTCCCAAATAATCCCATTAAAGCATTTTATGGAACCGGAGCTAAAGCTTACTGTGTCGAATCGGTTCATCAAGTCGTTAAAAAAGCTAAAGGTGTTAAGAGAAATGTTATAAAGTTACATCTAGGTATTGACGATTATCTTCGCGTTATTAGGGACGATTCCACCATTCTAAAAAGTATGAATATTTTCCTCTCCGACCTCCACACTATGTTCACACAAATGAAAACTAGAGTAGCTCTTTGCCCTAATGAAGATAAACGTTTCTTAATTCCGAAAACAACTAATACGCTTCCTTGGGGACATTATAATATAAAAAAATCGGAAAATTCGATTTCAAAGCAGGATAGTAAAATCGATCGATTAATCCAAAATTTTCATCAACCGTATGTCGACAACTTAACCGTTGGGGAATATTTTATTCAAAAACTGTTTCAGGCTTCCTCACTTCCCGACGAATCTATTGATACTATTTATGAACATCTTATATAAAATTAATCAGTTGGTGTATTGTATGTGTATATGTAAATAATGTATCGACGTTATATTTACAAGTTTATACCCAATAGTAATTATACCCACATGTCTGTTTAAAAAATAAAATAAAAACTTTATATCACAGCTTTGTAATTTTTTGGTTTTAGAAACTGCATTTTTGCTGAATATGGAAAGAAAACACTGAATGTTTTAGCTGTTACAATTTATTGTGTCAATAACATTAACAATGAATAAGTTTTCTTGTAGTCTTCAATATTAGTTGATGGCCATTTGCCAGAGTCAGGACCGCTTTGCCAACCAGGAGCCTTTTCCGTTCCTTCTCGTAAAATATTTTCTTCTATCCACCTCATCACTGTCTGATGACGACCGTTAATGTTTGGACTTAAGGAATATGTTGGTGAGCTTAATACACTTTTCCAAAAATTTCGGTTGTGCATAGTACGCTATATCCATTATTAAATCATCTACAGACTTTAACAATGTTGTATACGTTTTCCTTATGTTAACGATGGAGAATCTTTTGCTCCTAGCTAGAACTGATCCGTTTGTTAGCATTTCCCTTAGAAAATATACATCATTCCGCGTGTAATTATAAAATCCCTTGAACTTCATCGCCGAATATTTCCACCTTTTCACCGCAAGCTTTTAAAAAATCATCAACGAATGTGTCACACCGACGTTTTATTTCGAAAATGAAATACAAAACATCAAACGATGGGTCTTGCAACATTGTTAAACATTTGAACACCTCCTTCGGGACTTCTACTCCCAACTTCGAACACACCACTTTAACTCGATCTAAATCATTGGATAATATTGCTCTGCGGAAATTGATAACGAGGACTTGCCTTTCCGCTTGATACAACTCATATGATAAGGAATCCATTTTTTAGAAAAATTCGATTTCTAAGTCGTCTGGGTCGCTATCCTCGTTTACTAAATAGCCTGATATTACAAGTTTATCGTATGCACCTTTCAACTCAAATTCTTGCACCACGTTTTCTAACTCTGAAGCTACCAAAAGTTTTCTCTCAGATAAGAAACCTTTGAAAAATTTCACTTCAATTACATAATTTTCTACCATTACTACGTCTTCAACTTTCAATGCGGTAACTAGCGATTGCAACTGATGACACTCGCCATGTCTAATCTTATTTATAATCATTGTTTGAGGGAGGGGGTAAACAAATTCGTAAATGTTTCATCATTTATTTATTCAAAAATTTGCAACCAAATTACAAAACGTTTTTTTTATGAATCCAGCTATTATGAGATTTGTCCAGCCCTAACCATTTCACGTAAAGCATGTAACCTCTACGTCTTAATACTCGCTCCACTAAATAAATGTCAGCATGTGCAGCTTTCTGTAATTCCAAACCATAAAATCCTCCTTTTATGTCTTCCCCTTTATCATCTTTTAGGTAGTACATAATTGGATCAGACAGTTTTATACGAGAGTAGAGTATGATGACCGGTTCTAATTCAGAGGAGGGGAGGTTATTTGAGGTCAAATTGATGAAAGGTCATTGACTTTAAACTTGTGTGTATGTAGTGGTCGAATGCTGCACAATGAATTGAAACATATGTACATATATCGGTAATGTGAAGTATTTTGATATAAACGAGGACCGTATTTGAAGAAGGATATGTAATTGAAATAAGTAATAATCTTGGTTATGTAGAAGGAGCGTGACTGAAGTTTACTATTCTTAAATACGTTTACATGATAATGTAGAGGAAGTGGAGAAAAGTGTAAGGTATAGACATATGAAATAAAAGTGAAGTCGTTATAGTGAACAATTCTTTATTTTGATATAAATGAAGACCGTATTTGAAGAAGGATATGTAATAGAAATCAGTAATAATCTTGGTTATGTAGAAGGAGCGTAGTACGTGTACATGTATATATTTGTGTTAAGAAATAGATAAAGAAGCAAAAGGTAGTAGACGTTTGAGATATAAGATTAAGGTAGAGTTTGGGGATAATAAGAAAGTAGTATGGAAAGTATGTCAAGGTCACAAGTCTTTAAAAAGCAAAAGGAAGGTGTAGGAGAGTTGACGCCTTTGCTCGTAAGTTTTGCAAAGAATACAGTACAGCGTGTGCGTATCATCGATCTCGTAAACAAAGCCCGACTTTTCGCAGAGGTACGATTGAATCCCCTGACGACAAGGTCGGCAGCACAAGTTTACGACATCGCAATGATAAAATCTGCAGCTGTGGCAAAAAAGCAGACGTCCGCTACATTGTAACATACATGACGTGATTGCTACCAAAAAGGTGCGCGTAGAGCCAGGGTGGTCCTGATAAGGACCGATGAATTGGAAGCGTGTTTCAGGATCCAATTATAAGCGAGTCAGGTCTTATCCTGACTGACTTTATTACAATAAATTACAGCTATTTATACAAAGTTTATTTACATATGTCTTGTGGTAGAATGCGTCGTCAGCCATTTACGCTAGTGTGCGTATTTGCTTTTTATACAAAGTTTATTTGCATATGTCTTGTGGTAGAATGCGTCGTCAGCCATTTACGCTAGTGTACGTATTCGCTTTTTATACAGTTTATTTGCATATGTCTTGTGGTAGAATGCGTCGTCAGCCATTTACGCTAGTGTGCGTATTTGCTTTTTATACAAAGTTTATTTGCATATATCTTGTGAGTGTGCGTATTTACTTTTTATACAAAGTTTATTTGCATATGTCTTGTGGTAGAATGCGTCGTCAGCCATTTACGCTAGTGTGCGTATTTGCTTTTTATACAAAGTTTATTTGCATATGTCTTATGGTAGAATGCGTCGTCAGCCATTTACGCTAGTGTGCGTATTTGCTTTTTATACAAAGTTTATTACCTATTATGATTGTTATTGAAATATGCACAGTTTGGTTAGCAAAGTGCTGCTGGTATACAGGTGTTAATCAGAAAGTATCCACACTTCACTCTACAGCCATTTACGCTAGTGTGCGTATTTGCTTTTTATAAAAAGTTTATTTACATATGTCTTGTGGTAGAATGCGTCGTCAGCCATTTACGCTAGTGTACGTATTTGCTTTTTATACAAAGTTTATTTGCATATGTCTTGTGGCAGAATGCGTCGTCAGCCATTTACGCTAGTGTACGTATTTGCTTTTTATACAGTTTATTTGCATATGTCTTGTGGAAGAATGCGTCGTCAGCCATTTACGATAGTGTGCGTATTTGCTTTTTATACAAAGTTTATTTGCATATGTCTTGTGAGTGTGCGTATTTACTTTTTATACAAAGTTTATTTGCATATGTCTTGTGGTAGAAAGCGTCGTCAGCCATTTACGCTAGTGTACGTATTTGCTTTTTATACAAAGTTTATCATCATCAATATCTGTTATGATTGTTATTGAAATATGCACAGTTTGGTTAGCAAAGTGCTGCTGGTATACAGGTGTTAATCAGAAAGTATCCACACCTCACTCTACAGCCATTTACGCTAGTGTGCGTATTTGCTTTTTATACAAAGGTTATTTGCATATGTCTTATGGTAGAATGCGTCGTTAGCCATTTACGCTAGTGTGCGTATTTGCTTTTTATACAAAGTTTATTTGCATATGTCTTATGGTAGAATGCGCCGTCAGCCATTTACGCTAGTGTACGTATTTGGGTTCTGACTTAGTTTAGCGGCTAGAACTGTTACAATTCTCTGTCAACAGAATTTAGGTTCTGCTGTACAGAGTGTGATACTTTCCGAATTTTTGTAAACGAATACGTAATAAATAAATAAATAAATAAATATTATATCTATATATATAATTTATACTCTGTTTTATTTTTTTAATTACAAAATATAAAACGATACAATATAACAGAATTTTATTTAATATAATATAATATAATATAAAACATCATTGAATTTTAATCATTAAATTTACTCAGTAAAGCAGACTTAAGGTTAGCTAGCTTATTTTCGATTTCTTGTACCTCCTTTCTCGTTTCAACTACCGATCTGGTGTGGGAAGAAGGTCCCCGAGTGGAATTACCCGAATCTGAAAAAATTTTTGAAAAAATAGAGTTGACAAAAAGTTGTCTCCATTACGCATAAAAAAAATAGAAGCAGTTAAAAAAAAGTGTTCCTCTTGGAAAATGCAATTTGAACAGTGGGCTAAATGATCCTACCCTGAAAAGTCGAGAAATATTTTTTTAACGTGTTTCACCCTCACACTTTAACCCTCGAAAAGTGTATAAAGGGTAGATGATAGGGCGAAAATGTCTGAATAAAAAATTTTTAGTCTTCCATGAAGAACAATTTGCTTCCAACGAAACTTAGAGGACGTCTGTAATGGGAGAAGTTGAGGGAACACCCTGTATTATGTACAATTCGGAAAGTATCACACTCTGTACAGCAGAATCTAAATTCTGCTGACAGAGAATTGTAACAGTTCTAGCCGCTAAACTAAGTCAGAACACAAATACGCATACTAGCGTAAATGGCTGATGATGCATTCTACCATAAGACATATGTAAATAAACTTTGTATAAATAGTTGTAATTTATTAAACTAGGTCAGAACACAAATACGCATACTAGCGTAAATGGCTGATGATGCATTCTACCATAAGACAGATGTAAATAAACTTTGTATAAATAGCAAATACACACACTAGCGTAAATGTCTGAAGGCGCATTCTACCATAAGACATATGTTAATACACTTTGTATAAATAGCTGTAATTTATTACGGTTCTAATTCAGAGGAGGAGAGGTTACTTAAGGTCAAATTGATGGAAGGTCATTGACTTTAAACTTGTGTGTATGTAGTGGTCGAATGCTTCACAATGAATTGAAACATATGTACATGTGTCGGTAATGTAAAATTAAATACGTCTGCAACCGTCTGAAGTTTACGATTCATAAATACGTTTACATGATAATGTAGAGGAAGTGAAGAAAAGTGTAAGGTATAGGCATATGAAATGAAAGTGAAATCGTTATAGTTAACGATTCTTTATTTTGATATAAATGAAGTATGTATGTGATACAATCAAAATATTGAACAATAAGATTATATTAATAGTACTAACAACTTGTAGAAATAAGAAAGAGTCGGTGATATAGCCCTTAGTTGTAACGTCTCTGTTTTCATTATCCTTAAGTTGAATCCATCGGCTTTCAATATATCTTCGAACCTGTCTATGTTTATCAATATATGCTAGTTTTACAGATTGAAGGTTCTGCACGTTTTCTACTGTAAAGACATTGTTCCATTAACATTTCTTAAAATAATAGTATCCCAATTTTTCTTCCATGTACAATACACATCAATAATATCAAAATTTTTACAAACATAGGCTTCATCTCCAATTGTATTATCAGGTCGGGAAATGTAGAGGGTATTGTTATACAAATATGTTAAAATCAGTAACGACGACACACTGATCATGATTGCTTTTTTCCATAACAACTGAGACATTTAAAACGAGCAACGTGGTTTGTATAATAAGTTCCCCTCCACTGAAGCGTATGTAATGGAAGGGGGATTTTACATAAGTTACGGGAACGAGTGAAGGAGCGGTAGATGCATAACAGAGTTGAGTGTGTTTAAGTCAGTATAACATGGAAACCTTTATCGAAAAGTTTAATAATGTGCGGGTGGGTTATGAAGAGAAAGAAATACGTGCTCTGAAATCACTGGAAGTGAATCAAACGTATCCCGTGCAACGCTTCAAAAAGGTGAATACAAAATGGGGACCTCGTCTATTAGCTGATTTATACAGATTTATCATATTTCTTCCGTGCAGACACGCAGAAGCTTTTACGGATGCAGAAATCGAGGACATAAACGAAAAAATTGTGAATAAAGTGGGTCATCCTTCATTTCGCCTTAAAGAATTTGTTGGAAAAGCGGCTGATTTAGAAATACATATGTAAAATGTATAACATTATATGAGAATATAAAAAATAAAAATCTTATTTATATTATGAACGTGTTTTATTTGTTTAAAGGAAAAAAATACAGTCAATTTATGAGTGTAAAGACAACCAATATTTTAATAAAAGAACATTTTTATAAGCACAATTCTGTTCAACAGCGGTTGTAAATAAATGATAAGAACACACTTTAACTTTAAAATAAATAAATGATAAGAACACACTTTAACTTTAAAATGAGTTGAGAGTTTGGAGAGAGCTGGACATTCGATATCTTTAATGTTAACAAAGTTAACAGTAGGAAAGGATTCCTGCAGCCACATCATCTTTTGTAATCCTTTAACATATACAACTGTTGACTCCATCAATATGGAGTGAATTCTATCATAAAGTGTAGAGTACGGAAGATCGCCCTTATCCCAATATAACCCATGAAAATTTCTTGTTAACTAACGATTTTGACTTCTGTAACGAACGGGGAGAGCGTCCCATGGAAATAGTGGTTCAAATGTGAAATGATAAACTGGTTCTTCTTTTAGAGCAACAACAGCTACTTCTTTAAAAACAAATCGATTCTCACTACACTGAAAACCTTGTACGTCCAATAAGAAAGTCATCGTGCTCACTGTTCAGTACCGGTAAGAAAACTAAATTGTGGAAGTGATCGTTGTGTTTTAGACTTCTTGAACTAAGTTTGTGGATGGATTGTAACGTATCACACGATCATGTATTATTAAACAGAAAGCTGCTGTTTTGTCTGGTATATTTTCTTTAGTTTGAAACTCTAGACGGATATCTATACTACCAGATTTAACAGTTTCATTCTGATATGAACAGTCTACTATTACAAGAGGAGCAATGACTAGAAATTGTTTAGGATCGAATAAGGGTTCACTTACACTACCATAATACGATTGTTGAAAGTTGGCATACATTTCATATAAAACGGCAAATCTGGAAGTATCAAAATCTAAATTCAAATTATCATACGGGTACATAGTAGATCCTAAGTGAACTTTAAAATTGGTTAGTTTGCAGTGATCGAAGGCACTCATATTTGTTGCAAGATTATTACTTTTATCTGTTTGAAATCCGAAAATAATGAAGCGAGGCTTTTCCAATTGTGACGTTGTTTTCACATTCCAGTTGTGAGAATACGATTTGGGAAGTAGCGGATATTCATGTAGTTCCCAACTTCGAAATGAAAGTTCCATATTTAAATTTCGATCGACATAACGCAACAATTTCAAACGTTCAGCATCTGCTACAGATACATGAGGAATTTTCCAAGAAATCTGATCCAAATGTACAAGTACATCTTCAAGTGGCGTTGCTGAGCAATATAAAGCATTATTGTCAGTGCTGCTGCGAACTAGAACTAATTCTTGTCGAACGTTTAATATTATTTTTCGGAAGTCTTCTGCAAATCCAAAAATCATACGTAGTGGAACACAAACGTTGAAGTAACCGTTGGAATCTACTAGTTTTACAGAATTAAGCTTAATTCCTTGTAGATCGCTTAAAGTAGGAGGCAACCATCCACTGTTGCTGAGACGTTTACTTTCATTCTCGTTGTAAGATGCGTAACCTTTCAATGTTGTAACCATGCCAGGATTACGGACTCGATCAATAACTTTTCCACCTAATTCATAACGAATTTCATCAAACAGGTGTAAAATTCCATTGTGGATAAAAGAAGTGTTCCCAGTTGCCTTTCCATCCTTTTTAAGAAGCAAACGACCTTCTATGTATAGGAAACTACTAGAAGGCAAAGTGTGAACATCTTCATTTTCTATTGGAATACATATCGTATCATTATTTTTGAAAGTTGAATTCGCATAAGGTTGATGAGTATGTTTATCAGCGTTAACTATAGCGTTATCGAAGACTGCTTTTTCGGTAACATTCAGTATTTCTGCTACCATTTTACCGTTTCCTCTTTTTCAATCGCAACCCCAAAGATTTAAGGAACTGTTTATTGAGCGGTGTTAATCGCTTAATGGTTGTAGGCGAAATAAGCATCCGGGATTGTGGTAGTTGTTTTATAGTACTATTCTTCTTTGAATATCGTTGGGGACAGCTATATTGCACTACCATGTTACGCTTTTCGTAAGTGCAGTCTTATTGTGACACGCTCTCTACGGAAATTAACTAGATTACCGTCTTGATCAACTATTTTAAGGGAAATGTAGTCGATGACACGAGTGTTGATTGATAAATAAATTAGATTCGAAGGATTCTCAACAATTTAAAAATATTTGCGCAGAGTGTTGGAAAGAGAAGTTTGGATTTCTAGTGATAAACAAGGATTGTGGTATAAATGAGGGAAGATATCGCTTAGGATTCGATAAATATATATTAATGTAAGTGATATAAAGTCAATCAGTTGTTAAAAGACAACCTTGACAAGAGCATGGATGTAAAAGCAAAGAAAGAACTAATCAAAGTTAGGAAAGCGGTAAAGAGGAAATTGCAAATTTTAAAGGAATCGACAGCAGGACAGAATCTCCTGTTGCAGCAAGCATATCAACTACTTACAAAATCGCTTCTTAACTTGAAATCAGAGCTGGGTGAAGAGATCAAAAAAGAATTAAAGCCAGAAGTGAGTAATTGGTCGAAAGGTGACGTTCCAGCTTCGTCAACACCAATAAAAATTAGAAAGCTTGACCCTTCGAATGCTCCAGGTGCCTTACTACCAGGTGCTCCTTCATTCTTAAGGGAAGAAGGTGTTTATGAAACTGACCCAACAACGGGTCATGAAAACACAGAACAGGATAATGATGAGTTTGAACAATTGAAGAAAGCTTACATAGACTATATCAATAGCTCTCGATTTGCTGAATATTTGGAAGAATTCGATCCTCTGCCTCGAGACTATATAGAAGGAATTATTAAAGACTATGAAGGTGTCACATTTAACACTGACGTTCTGAATCCCCGTCTTGATAAAGTTCGATACGAATGGGACGCAAATAAATTTTTGATTGGTGATTCTGAACTGGATTTTGGCGGACCAAACGTTGTAATCGATGGAAAATTTAAATACATAGGTACTGTGGGATTATACGAGCTACTCTTCAAATTACGTTCTGAATATCGGACATCGATTAAAGAAAGGAAAGACTACGCCGATATATTAAAACGTACGGGAGCAGTTTACAAGTTAAGACAGCAAACATCGAAATTTTCTAAAGGTGGAGGATTGTCGTTGTTGACATACAACGAAAAACCGATCGAATACAAATATTTTGATGATGTTAATGAGTTGTGTGATCGTTTAAGGTTATTGGTTGCTTCTCAACATGCAGGCAACACAAACCATGAAAACGAAATTCTATCAATTTTAGAAGAGTTGCGTGAGTGCAATATAATCGTATAAACAAATTATTAAGCTTATTAGTTAGACAATGACGGTTGATAAGTTCGGACGTCCGTTAGAAAAAAAAACTATTGTTTTCGCAAGCATTCAGCAATGTTCATGATTTCAATCATAACCGGTGATCCTCAGCAGGAGCATGATGCTGTGAATGTGAGATATTTGGAGAAGAAGGTGCAACGTCTGTTATCGCAAGATGATGGATGTAACCGATATTAGACAAGCATTCGATAAAGTGTTGTATTTCGTTGATGTGGCTAATAAGCGTATTACACATTTGAACGAGCCTACCGCTGGGTTTCATGCAGCTACTAAGATGTATGTAGATGAGAAAGATCGGTTAACAAAAGAGCATATCAGAATCGAGTGTGAAAAGGTAAAGGATCGTGCTGTCAGTGAAGGTGTCAGAAGGATGAAGGATTTACGAGAAGAATTGAAAACAGCTGTCTCCAAAAGTGGTGAAGATGATGAAAAATTTTAGTGATAATATAGAGTTAGCGATTAAAAATTTGGAAAGAGAACTTGAAAAATATAATACTGACAGGGATAAAGAAATAACAAACAAGGTGAACGATATAATAGAAAAGAATGCTGTCGGAATAATGGACGTCCTTGCAACAAAAGTAAAACTAGATCGTAAAGATGTAGAAGCGTTTGTTAGGAAAGGGGATGAAGAAGAATCGAAGAAATTGAAGACTGAAATTGTGCAAGATATGAAAAATGATATAGACACCAGTTTTGAATTAATTAAAATCGCGATTCAGGATGAGTGTAAAAAAGTTAAGGAATTTTCAGAGAAAGAAATTCAACGAACCAATAAAAAGAAAGATGATCTGAAATACGAATTAGTGGTAATGGTGGAATCACTAAAAAAGGAAGCAAAGGAGCTGAAAGTAAGGCTAGATACTCTACAACAACAAAGAGGAACAGGTAGTGCAAAATCGAGCAGTTCTAAACCAACAACAGCAGCTCCGTCCATGTAGTTCTTCATTATTATAAGGAAAATGTTAAATGTGAAAGAAGAACTAGTGAAAGAACTGCATAAACCTGCGAGAATTAATTGTACACGTCGTAAAGTGATAGTGAAAGGATTAGATGATCTTCATCAAGCCGATTTAGTGGAAATGATTCCGTATTCCAGAGAAAATAAAGGTGTCAGATACATTTTGGTTGTAATAGACGTTTTTTCAAAATTTGTGTGGGCTCAAGCAGTAAAACGCAAAACAGGTGAATATGTTGGAAGGGCTTTACAGTTAATTTTCAAAAGAAGTAAACGTATTCCTAAGAATATGCAAACTGACTTGGGAAAAGAATTTTACAACGAACAAGTGAAACAAGTTATGCAAAAATATAAAATTAACCATTACTCAACGTATAGCACCAAGAAAGCGTCAGTTGTGGAGCGGGTAAATCGCACACTAAAATCAAAAATGTGGCAACGCTTTAGTTTACAAGGATCCTACAAATGGTTGAAGTTATTACCAAATATAGTACAGGAATATAACAATTCGGTTCACAGAACTATCGGAATGAGACCAAGCAAAGTTAATAAACGAAACGAAGAAACACTTTTGGAAAGTATTTACAACAATCCAAAGAAGGTGGATTTACGAGAAATTAAGTTTAAAGTTGGAGACCGGGTACGAATAAGTAAACATCGTGAATTGTTTAGCAAAGGTTATACCCCGAATTGGTCTAACGAATTATTCACGATTAGCTACATAAAATTGTCACATCCAATTATGTATTACTTAAAGGATGATAAAGGGGAAGACATAAAAGGAGGGTTTTATGGTATGGAACTACAGAAAGCGAAATATCCAGATGTTTATTTGGTGGAACGTGTACTAAGACGAAAAGGTGACATGGTTTACGTCAAATGGTTGGGGCTTAACCAATCTCATAACAGCTGGATTCATAAGACGAACGTTCTCCAAAAATCGTACATTCACAGCATCATGCTCCTGCTGAGGATCACTGATTCTTGTTAAGCGGTTATGATTGAAATCATGAACATTGCTGAATGCTTGCGAAAACAATCGTTTTTTTCTAACGCACGTCCGAACTTATCAACCGTCATTGTCTAACTAATAAGCTTAATAATTTGTTTATACGATTATATTGCACTCACGCAACTCTTCTAAAATTGATAGAATTTCGTTTCATGGTTTGTGTTGCCTGCATGTTGAGAAGCAACCAATAACCTTAAACGATCACACAACTCATTAACATCATCAAAATATTTGTATTCGATCGGTTTTTCGTTGTATGTCAACAACGACAATCCTCCACCTTTAGAAAATTTCGATGTTTGCTGTCTTAACTTGTAAACTGCTCCCGTACGTTTTAATATATCGGCGTAGTCTTTCCTTTCTTTAATCGATGTCCGATATTCAGAACGTAATTTGAAGAGTAGCTCGTATAATCCCACAGTACCTATGTATTTAAATTTTCCATCGATTACAACGTTTGGTCCGCCAAAATCCAGTTCAGAATCACCAATCAAAAATTTATTTGCGTCCCATTCGTATCGAACTTTATCAAGACGGGGATTCAGAACGTCAGTGTTAAATGTGACACCTTCATAGTCTTTAATAATTCCTTCTATATAGTCTCGAGGCAGAGGATCGAATTCTTCCAAATATTCAGCAAATCGAGAGCTATTGATATAGTCTATGTAAGCTTTCTTCAATTGTTCAAACTCATCATTATCCTGTTCTGTGTTTTCATGACCCGTTGTTGGGTCAGTTTCATAAACACTTTCTTCCCTTAAGAATGAAGGAGCACCTGGTAGTAAGGTACCTGGAGCATTCGAAGGGTCAAGCTTTCTAATTTTTATTGGTGTTGACGAAGCTGGAACGTCGCCTTTCGACCAATTACTCACTTCTGGCTTTAATTATTTTTTGATCTCTTCACCCAGCTCTGATTTCGAATTAAGAAGCGATTTTGTAAGTAGTTGATATGCTTGCTGCAACAGGAGATTCTGTCCTGCTGTCGATTCCTTTAAAATTTGCAATTTCCTCTTTACCGCTTTCCTAACTTTGATTAGTTCTTTCTTTGCTTTTACATCCATGCTCTTGTCATGGTTGTCTTTTAACAACTGATTTCATTTATTTCACTTACATTAATATATATTTATCAAATCCTATGCGATATCTCCCCTCATTTATGCCACAATCCTTGTTTATCACTAGAAATCCGAACTTCTCTTTCCAGCATTCTCCACACATACTTTTAAATTGATCGAAAGTCATGTCTGCAGCAACATGGTCAGAAAAAACGTGTTTGAGATTTAATTCATCCTGTTTAAACAGTATTATTAAATTTGCGTTATCTCTAATTAAATGTTTAGGGATCTGAGCATATCTTTGATTTAAATAAAAAGTGAGGATTGAGTTATGTCTTTCCATGCTAAAGTATTCCCTTATCTTATTCTGCATATCATCAAAGATCAATACAGAATTAGGTCTTGCCTGTGATGGACCGATTACTTCATCCGAGTCTCTGTAAGGAAAATAACCTATTCCAGCAATTGATTGCAACAATTCTGTTAAATACTTATATTTTGGTTGATACAATGACTTTGAATAAACATATACATTTTCAAACCGTAAACCGTTTGGTTGCTTCAAAAGTCCCATAATCACATTTGTTTTTCCGCATTTTGAAGGTCCTGCAACGATACATCGTATTGTTGATGGTAATAAAGGACCATGACGATTTATTTTCGAAGGGATGTTGAAGTCACGATTGGTTATCGGTAGAGGAGATTGATGTTGTACTATCCGCATGTTTATTTATTATTAAACGATTTCGCTGTGTGTTCACGGATATATAAATTTAGTGTTACCCTTATTTATATAGTCAGTTGGTTCGTAATAGTGAAAGCACTCACACCATATCTGTTACATGAAACGTGGCGTTCTGAATAGTGTTATAGATAGATTACCTTTTGAATTACATCTACCAGGCTATAACTTTTGTGGTCCAGGGACACGATTAAACAAACGATTAGCTCGAGGTGATATTGGTATAAATCCTCTCGACGAACATTGCAAATTACACGATATTGCATACACAATTTCGCCTGACATTCCGCAACGTCGAAGAGCAGACAAGGTTTTAGTACAACAATCTTTACAAAGACTGAAGTCATCGGACGCGTCTATAGGTGAACGTTTAGCAGCTTTAACAATCGTTTCCGCTATGAAGGCTAAGACGAAACTTGGAATGGGACATAAAGGAAGACATCGAGTAAGTCACCATAAAAAGGGCGGTTCGATTCCGTTTAAGAGAACAAATAAGAGAAAACGAATTAGAAAAGGAGGAGTTCTACCGTTTAGTAAACTAGTAAAAACTGCGAAACTTGCTCTTAAGAAAAATAAGCCGCTCCCTTTGTTGGATGCTGCTAAAATTGCGTTAAATCAAATTCGGAAACTTGGAAAGCATTCCAAATATCCTAGAATCATTCCTATTTCGAAAACAGGTAGTTTTCTACCGCTAATTCCTATTTTTGCTGGATTATCGGCACTTGGAGCTCTCTCTGGTGGTGCCGCTGGGATAGCTAAAGCTGTAAAAAGACGCTAAATCAGCGCAGCAGCAACTGGAAGAAGCTAAGCTCTAGGAAAAAATATTTCAGTGCAGTCTAATCGTAACGGCTCCGGTTTTGAGGTATAAACCGTTTCAACAAAAAAAAACGCCAAATTTTTCATGAAGCTACCTAATCATCCTCTAACAGATTTAGATTTGTATAATTATATTCATCATTTACAAATTCCACATTTCCGTGGAATTTTCATGCGCAATGAATTACCAAGAAAAGTTAAAAGGTGTGAATGCGGAATCGTTTATTTAGACACGGGTAATGGTACACATTGGACAGCGTATGTTAAACGAAACAGCAAAGCTATTTACTTTGATAGTTTTGGTGATCTCCTTCCACCGAAAGAACTAGTTCAATATTTACAATCTACTGGACCTTGTGCTATCACTTATAACTATAATCGTGTTCAGAATCCCGCCAATTTTAACTGTGATCATTTAGTTCTAAAATTCCTACGAAGGATTACGAAAACCCTTTTTTAAAAGGAAACAGCAATTTTACTTCTCTGTATTAAACAGAACGTTAAAACGAAAACATGTCTTATACATTCGCCTTGACTAGTACAAAGTCCGAGCTACAAATAATAATAAGTCCACCGATTATTTTAAGCGATGATGAAGAATATCAAATAGCGTTATTAAATTTTGAGGCTTATAACAGTGTTCCTAATATAGATGAAAACAACAACAAGTTCTATTTTGAAGGTTCCACGAAACCAGTCATAGTTCTTCCAGAAGGATCCTATGAAATCAACGATATTAATGATCATCTTCAAGAGAAATTGGGAGGTACTACTGATAGTATTCTCTTGTCTGGAGATAACATTACATTAAAAAGTCGTATAAAGAGTACTAAAAAAGTTGACTTTACTCCGGCAGATTCTCCCGCAAAGATATTGGGTTTTGAAAATAAGCTTCTTCCGACGTTTCAAGAAGTGTCCGATCATGTAGCTGACATTTTCAAGGTAAACGCGATATCAGTAATGTGTAACCTTGTATCCAACTTCTATGTACATACTAATGATTGTGCTAAAGGACAAGATGGGCATATACTACATCAATTCTTTCCCAATGTATCTCCCGGATTTAAAATTGTTGAGAATCCTACAAGTCTTATATATTTATCTATCAACACTCTTGTCATCGATTACATTTCCCTTAAAATAGCTGATCAAGACGGTAATCTTGTTAATTTCCGTGGAGAGCGTGTTACAGTAAGACTTCACTTACGAAAAGTATAACATGGTTGTGCGATATAACTGTACCCAAAGATATTCAAACAAGACAACCACTATAAAACAAATACCGCGCTCGCAGACGTTTATTTCGCGTACAACATTTAAGCGAATAACACCCTCCAATAAACAGTTCCTTAAATCCTTAGGATTGCGATTGAAAGAGACGAAAAGTTAAAATGGTTGCAGAAATGCTTAATGTCACCGAGAAAGCGGTATTCGACAACGTTATTGTTAACGCTGATAAACATACTCATCAGCCTTATGCGAATTCAACTTTTAAAAACAACGACACCATACGCATTCCCATAGAAAATGAAGAGGTTTACACCTTACCTTGCAACAGTTTCGCATACATAGAGGGGCGTTTGTTGAAAAAAGATGGAACTGTACCTACCAGTACTAATTTCATAAATAATGGAATTTTATACCTTTTTGATGAAATTCGATATGAATTGGGTGGAAAAGTTATTGACCGAGTCCGTAATCCTGGTATGACTACAACAATGAAAGGTTACACGTCTTACAATGAAAATGAAAGTAAACGTCTCATTAATAGTGGATGGTTGCCTCCTACTTTAGGCGCTGTACAAGGAGTTGCCCTTCATAGCAGAAAGCTAATTGATGCAAACGGTTACTTCAACGTTTGTATTCCTCTTCGTATGATTTTGGGGTTTGGAGAAGACATTCGAAAAAGAATACTTAACATACGACAAGAAATGGTTCTAGTTCGCAGCAGCACTGATAATAATGCTCTCTATTGCTCAGCAACACCGGTTGAAGAGGTAATTATACATTTGGATCAGATATGTTGGAAAATTCCTCATGTATCTGTTGCTGATACCGAACGTTTGAAATTATTACGTTACGCTGATCGCAATTTAAGTATGGAACTTTCGTTTCGTAGTTGGGAACTACATGAATATCCCTTACTTAATAAATCGCATTCTCACAACTGGACTGTGAAAACTACATCACAATTAGAAAAACCTCGCTTCATTATTTTCGGTTTTCAAACCGACAAAAGTAATGATATTACAAAAAATATGAGCGTTTTCGATCACTGCAACTTAACCAATTTTAAAGTTCATTTAGGATCAACTATGTACCCATATGATAATTTGAATTTAGATTTCGATCTTTCCAGATTCGCTGTTTTATATGAAATGTATGTTAACTTCCAACAATCGTACTACGGCAATGTAAGTGAACCTTTATTCGATCCTAAGGAATTTCTAACGATTGCTCCTCTTGTAATAGTAGACTGTTCGTATCAGAATGAAATTGTGAAATCTGGTAGTATCGATATTCGTTTAGAATTTCAAACAAAGCAGAATGTACCAGATAAAACAGCAGCTTACTGTTTAATTATTCATGACAGACTGATACGTTACAATCCCTCTACAAATTTGGTTCAAGAAGTATAAAACCCAATTACCACTTCCCCACTTTACTTTCTTTATTGCTGGTGAACGGTGAGCACTATGACTTTCGTGCTAGACGTTCAAGGTTTTCAGTGTAGTGAGAATCGATTTGTTTTTAAAGAGGTAGCTGTTGTTGCGCTCAAGGAAGAACCACTTCATCATTTCACATTTGAACCACCATTTCCGTGGCACGCTCTTCCTGTTCGTTATAGGAGTCAAAATCGTTGGTTAACCAGAAAGTTACATGGTTTATATTGGGATAATGGTGATTTTCCGTACTCTACGATTTATGATACTATTCATCCCATATTAATGGAGTCAACGGTCGTGTATGTGAAGGGATTACAAAAGAAAGTGTGGTTGATGGAATACTTTCCTAATATCAACTTTATAAACCTCGAAGACATCGGTTGCCCATCTCTTTCAAATTTAGCAACTGATTTTAAAGTTAAGGTGTGTTCTTATCATTTATTTAAAACAGATCTTGAACCGACTTGTGCTTATAAAAATGTTGTACTATCAAAATATTGGTTGTCTTTACACTCATAAATGCGTTGTATTTTTTTATTCAAATAAATAAAACATATTCAACATAAAAACAACATTCTAGATTTTACATTTGAATTTAAATATCAGCTGATTTTCCCACAAAACCTTTAAGACGAATCGATGGTTGACCCACTTGTTTATCAATTTAATCATTTATATCCTCGATCTCTGTATCTGTGAAGGCTTCTGCATGTCTACATGGAAGAAATACAACGAAGCTGTACAAATCGGTTAACAGGCGTGGTCCCCATTTTGTATGCACCTTTTTGAAGCTTTGCACGGGATATGTTTGATTCAGTTCTAATGATTTTAGAGAACGTATTTCTTTTTCTTCATAACCCACTCGCACACTATTAAACTTTTCAATAAAGGTTTCCATGTTCTTCTGAATAAAACGCACCCAACTCTGCTAAACAAACATCTACCGCTCCTTCGCTCATTCGCATAACTTATGCAGAATCCCCTTCCACTAAAACAAGTAACTGTGGAGAGGGGGTTGTGTAATAAGAATATGCTACCCGTATTGACCATCTCAGTTGTAATGGAAAAGCTGATCATGATCAGTGTATCGTCGTTACTGATTTTAACATATCTCTACAACAATACTCTCTACATTTCGCGACCGGACAATACGGTTGGTGACTAAGCCTATGTATGTAAAAATTCTAATAGAGATGTTGATGTGCCCTGTGTATGGATGAAAAATTGACAATCAATTATTTTAAAAACTGTTAATGGAACAAATGTCTTCACTGTTGAAAACGTGCAAAACCTTCACTACGTAAAATTTATGTTTAACGAAAAAGATGGGCAATCACTTAAATATATCGAAAGCCGATGGATTCATCTTCGTGATGATCAAAACAGAAAAGCTATTGTTACAACGGGTTACTTGACAGATTTTTTCCTATTTCTACAAGTTGTTAGCACTATTATTGTAATCCTATTATTCAATATTTTAATTGTAGCATTTACATACTTTATTTATATCAAAATAAAGAATCGTTAAATTTAACAACGTTTCCATTAAATTCTAACGTCTCGACCCTGATAAAAATAATGTAACCAATAATTACTAAACTGGAGCGAATGGTTGGGTGGGATAGGGGGGGGTGTATGCTGTTGTATTTTCTAAATATCATGTATGCACATCTGCCTATAGTAGGTAGCCGATTCTAGAACAAGGACGGGGGAGGAAGGTCGTTACCCGACGGGTTAGGTTAGTGTAACGACCTTCCTCCCCCGTCCTTGTTCTAGAATCGGCTATCATACCCTACTACAATAGACGCCAGTAATGTGGTATAAATAAATAGTAATAAGATAAATCGAGAATAGAAAGGTCCGGCAGCTAAACACGACGTCATTTATTAAATGTTTGGCCCTGTTTTCTCGATAGTAACGGTGTTTACGGGTTTACATTTAAATGTTTGTTTTTAATGTGCAACCGTTTTTAAATTTCTTTTAAAACTGCAACTAAAATCACCACTATCAAGTATTACTTAGTATTTCATTGTTAATATGTAGATACTAATAACAATAGACATTAATTCGACGATTCAGTGTCTTAATATGTTTAGGTGTTGCTGTCATCATGTCTCCGTAGCTCAGTTGTTAGAGCAATGGCGCGTAAATCCAGAAACCCGGGTTCGAGTCCCGCCGGTGACTTGAAGACAGCAATTAATTTTTCCTCATTAAT
This sequence comes from Agrilus cyanescens, assembly GCA_947389935.1. Classification (NCBI taxonomy): domain Eukaryota; kingdom Metazoa; phylum Arthropoda; class Insecta; order Coleoptera; family Buprestidae; genus Agrilus; species Agrilus cyanescens. The sequence continues at coordinate 13,197,131 of OX376709.1, read as the reverse complement.
TTGAAATTATTTGTAGTTGGTTGAATATCCTGGTTCTCATTAATATATTCCTTGATCTGTTTAACCCTTTCTAACAAAATGTTGGTATAGTTATTCTGTTTTTCTTAAATCAGTATATAAAATTGTAATGCTTTTTATTTCGTAAATTTTTGTTGCAGAAAAATTTCCGAAGAGAAGATTAATTCAATTAGCCGATTCAAAATTCGAATCTGAATGCACATATGTACGACAGTGCGCATTTGATGCCGGCATAATTTTAAAGTCTGAAGAAATAGCTGCAGGTGTATTATTTAATAGTTCCGAAAGAGTTATATTGCAAGCTGTATTATGTCTTGCGGAAAATTTAATTCGAAAGGCAAGAGCTTCTCGGGTATTTGAAGGAAATTTCAGGTACAAACTAATGCCATAGTGAATGCTTTAAAACTGCTTATATTATTGATTTAATTGTAGAGAAAACGAATGTATATTGACAGTTGAAGATATCATCAAAGTTTTACATCACAGGCCCGAATTAAATTTCCTCCTAACAAAGATAAGCGATTATTAAACAAGCTGTAAATTTAGAATATCAACACATTAATAAATAAATAATAATAAATTAAAATTTCAATTCATTATTATGTTGATAGCTGAAATAATATATTTAAGAGAATGGCATTTCTGAACACATTATTTGATTTTATGGCATCATTGAATCGTATTCTTATGTTTTTGGGTCCATATTCTCTTAAAGTGATTTTAGCCCTAATTGTGAGAATGTTTTCCTAAGTTCTAGTATTTCAAGTCGAGGTGATAAATTAAAAGCTCACTGAACGTAGACACCCGCTGTTCGAGTATCTTTACTACGAGATTGGGACAAGGTCGTTAAAAAAACTTGTGGAAACGGGTGGAAGGAGGCGCCGGAGGAGAGTAGTCGAGAATTGGCAGCGGGTGTATTCATTTCGGCTTGATATAATATTGTCACAGTTTAGTTATTTTCTTTAATAATTGATCCTGGATTATCGCTTGACCGCCTGATCCGACATATACATAAGAATAATCCTAATTGTATGAATGCACAAACGGACACGGACAACTTGAATGAAATATATTCCTACGCCTATACTGATAGGAAATAACATGTAAAATAAGTTCATCATTCTTTCAAGTCAAGTAGGCAATTCATAGATATATTAATACCTTATTAATTTTACTTTTTCGTTACCTTCATTTGATTTCATTGATTTTTTAACTTAACATTAGCTTTTTTCAAATAAGTACTTGATATGAATGAACAAAATAAAAAGGTAACGTAAGTACTTGATATCCTATCACGTACATAGCTTTCCCGGTTGTTACACGTTTTTTAACAGACAAGATAGGTACTAACTTGTGACCGTGCAATCCTTTCCGGTTATTTCCTTTTGTTAGTTGTTTTATTAAAAAATTCTTGCAAGAATAATAATTATTAATTTTTAGTTGAAGAATTAATTAATTTCATTGTGCGTGCCCCGCAGTCATCTTTAAGTAGGTATCCTGCGAGGTCAAAGTCTCTATCACCCAAGTCGTGGGGGAAGACGGTGGTTGCCTGTTTCATCAACTCATAAAATTTTACCTGAATTTACCTTTTCTATTCCCGTTTCGTCATCTATCAAAAAATGCATTCCTGTTTGGTCACCTACCCTTTTCATACCTATCACTGTAATTTATTTTCTCCATCTCAAACTATGAACAAAATATACTTTCTTTTAATATCATAATTATCTCAGTTTTTGGTATTTTTTACAAATATTATCAGCGGAAATTGTATATTAAAAAATATATGATACATTTTCTGGTCATGTTCAAATAGGAAATATCTGGTCAATCTTACAACCGATTCAAAAGTTTCCACTGTAGTGAAGAATAAACACACGATATTTATGTGCCAGACAGCAAAAAAAGAACTGAACATGATAACTTTATTAAAGAAAGAAAAAACACACTAATAACAACGTAATAAAAAAAACTTTAAACTATTAAACCATAATACATATAACATAACTCTATTACTCCTTAACTAAACTACCATCTTTAACAAAATCTGTCAAACACTAAAACTTATAACCAGAGAGAACAACATAGAAACCCATAGACATTACGTTTTTATTGCTATCCTTAACACCTTCCCCCAATAAAAACATTTCATTTATTACATAAACCTAAATTCACTCTTAATTTTTCAAATCTAATTCGACTTAAGGGCTTCGTAAACAAATCAGCCAATTGTTTCTCGTTTTTAACATATATAACTTTAATTATTCCTTGATAAATCTTTTCCTTAATAAAGAAAAACTTAACGTCTACATGCCTAAGCCGCTTATTATTTTCTGGATTGTTTGTTATAGCTATTGTTGACCTGTTGTCTTCAAACATCTTTATTGGTCCACTAAATTTAATACCAAAATCATTTATTAATTGTCTAAGCCAACACGCTTCAGCAACTGCCAAGTCTAACGCAACATATTCGGATTCGGTAGACGAAACTGACACATTCTGCTGTTTTTTACTGCCCCAGGCAATAGCACAATTCAACATTTTAAAAACAAAACCCGTTGTTAATTTCCGATCAGTTGTATCGCCGCCCCACTCCGAGTCCACATAACCACTTAAAATATTGTCTTCCCTTGGTTTGAATACTAAAGTCAAATTTATTGTAGCACGCACATATCGTAAAATTCTTTTTAAAGTCTTAAATAAATTTTCATTTGCCTTATCTTGAAACCTACTAAGTAAACTAATACTCTCACATAAATCTGGCCTTGAACCTAATGCTGCATACATTAAACTGCCTATTACACGTCTACATAGGTTTTGCATTTTTGGATTACTGTTTTCGCTTTTTAACAAAGATATATCTAGATTTGTATCCAATGTTGTTTGCACTCCTTTACATTCTGCCATGCCAAATCTACTCAGCACATTCTCTAAATAAACGTGTTGACTTAATTCTACATATCCTTTCAAGTTCTGCTTAACTTTAATTCCTAAATATTGTGAAATCAAGCCCAGATCTTTCATTGAAAAGTTTTTATTTAAAACTTCTTTTAATCTAACTATATCTTGATGATCGGTACCAACTATTAAAAGATCATCCACATATAACAACATAAAAACTTTCTTATCACCTACTATTTTAGAATATAAACAAAAATCTTTTTGTGATCTAGTAAAACCTTCACATTTCATAAAACTGTTAAATTTCTCGTTCCAACATTTTGGAGACTTCTTTAAACCATAGATTGATTTGTTTAACTTACTAACTACCTTACTATTAAAGTCAGTTCCTGGCAATGACATGTACACTTCGTCTTGTATATTCCCATGTAGAAAGGCACTTTCTACGTCCATCTGGTGTGTTTGCTGCTCTAAGTTTAACACTTATTACCAAAAGAATTCTAAAAGTAGTGAATTTAGCAACTGGCGCGTAAATGTCGTATAATTCATTATCGCACTGTTGTTGGAATACCCTCGCTACCAATCGCGCTTTATAGTCACAATCACTTTTTCTTTTAAATACCCATTTGCTATCGATAAGCTTTTTATCAATGGGCCGCAAAACTTCACTCCACGTATTATTTTCTTTTAAGACTGTTAACTCTTTTTCCATTGCTTCCTTCCATTTCTTATTGTCCTATTTAAAGCTTCTTCGTAATTTAAGGGTTCTTCCATTTCAGTATAAAAGGATAAATCTGAGGTCTCATAATCTTCCATCCACACCTGCTTCTTAGTATTTCGTTTGGATCTTCCTATTTCATTATTTGAGTCTATATATTTTTTTTTGTTTCTTTTTGTTCTTCTGCTTCACTATTCTCTGTTTCATTTCGTTGTTGCCTTTGGATTAACTCAGTCTCTATTTCATTTTGACTTGTATCATTATCTAAGTCTAACATAACTAAACTTTCTGTTTTTTCTATCTGTATTTGATTTTCATTTGTTGTATCATTTTTTTTGGTATAAATACAACATCTCTATGTATTTCTCTACATTCTCCTTTTCTGGGAAATAGATCCTATATCCCTTAGTTGTATGACCATATCCTATGACAATTCCATTTTTACTTTTTGAATCTAACTTTCTTCTGTTACTTTTTACTATATGTACAGCTGCTTTTGTACCAAATTCTCTCAATTCTTTTAACATTAAATTTTCTTTTATGCCAAATCTCATCTGGCGTAATTTCCTTGACTATACTGCATCCTACTCGATTTAAAACATATACCGATATATTAATGGCTTCCACCCACAATTTCTTTTGTATATTTTTGCTATGTAATAATGTTCTCGCTGTTTCTACCAGGGTGTGTATCTCCCTCTCTGCCCGTCCGTTCCGTTGAGGGGTATCTGAACAGGATGTTTAATGGATTATTCCTGCTTTGTCTGTCACTTTTTTAAGTTCATTGTTAACAAACTCAAGGCCATTATCTGTTCTTCACTTTTTGACTTTGTTTCCTGTTTGAGTTTCAATCATGGTTAGATATTGTTTTATATTTTCAAGTGCTTCTGATTTATTTTTTAAAAAATAAACACATCTATACTTTGAATAGTCGTCTTTTAGCAACAGAAAATATCTTGAACCCCCTAGAGACGTCTCTTCTAGTGGTCCCTCCAAATCCCATAAATTAGGTCTCCCACTCCGCTTGCTCTTGTTTCGCTTAAAGGGAATGGAAATCTATGCTGTTTCCCTGAGAGGCACTGTTTACAAAAAGGATAAGACATTTCTTCATACTTTATATCGTTTATTTTTAACACCTTCCTTACTTGATCGTAATTTATATGAGCAAACCTTCTGTGCCACTCATCCAAGTTATGTGCAATGTAACATTGTGATGTTAAACGTTCCTTAGGTTTAAAATTCATTTTAAACAAATTGCCCTTTCTCTCAACAATTCTTTTCTTTATCTAGTAACAGACATTCATTATTGTCTGACTGTATTATTAAACCTTTATCAAGTACTGTACCCAAAGAAAACAAATTAACATCAAACTCTGGCACCAATAATACGTTACATAGCACAGTTTTTATCCATTCTTTACCATTGAAAGCTTGTACTTCTACTTTTCCTATACCTTGTACCTGTAGAACTGTACCATTTCCAACTTTGACTTGTCTTTCTATTCCTGGTCTTTCTAATTCTGTGAATTCTTCTTTCCTGTAACACATATGCTCTGTTGCCCCACTATCAAGCACTTGATTTCCCTTTTTGTTGGTCTGTTTAACGATATGTGATCTTTACTAACAAGTGCTGTACTTTCTTGTCTTTTCTTGTTTCTTTCTTGTTGTATTAATAGCTGAGATACCAAATTTTGTTGACTAACTTCCGTTGATTCCCAAGCTGCCACGAAATGCTTTGATTCTTAAGGTAACGACATCAGTATTTGTGTAATCACCATTTTACTACCAATTTCCTCTCCTTGTTGCTTTAAACTTCCTTGAATTTCCTCAATTTCCAAAATAAATTCAGCGATTCCTCCACTTTTATATTCCAAATTGAAAAATCTTTGCTGTAATAAATGTACACTAACTTGTGACTTGTTTTCATAGACTGTTGTTAACTTATTCCACATCTCTGCAGAACTATTGCAGGCTAAAATGTGAACCAGTTTTCTCATCTAGTCTACAGACTATCATCTCCTAGGCTTTTGCATTCTTCGCAACCCATTCCTTTATTTTCTGTTCATCTGCTTCTTGTTTAACAGTTAATCCTGGTACACCAACATTATGTAAAATTTAATTTAAATAGCCCCTAAGTAATAGATATTTTAATGATGAGCATATTTTGTTTTTTGGAAAATAAATACAAATACAAAAATGAATCGGTGTTTGGTTTTAAAATATCCAAGGTTTTAGGATCCCACTTATTAATAGCATTTCTGAATTCCTTGGAAACCGAAAAAAGAACGGTTCGCCTCTTTTGAATTATTTTTACAAACACCTGCGACACTACGATGTGAATTATTTCTTCTGAAATTTAAAAACAAATATAATTCGAACTTATTCTGCAAGTCAAAACAAACAATATGACAGTTGATAGATAAGTATGTTGGTATAGGCGCGTGACGTAAGGGGCGCTTCTTGGAACTACTTCGCAAAGACATCATGTCAAACACAATTCGCGATTCTTTATTAGTACACAAACAATAAACTACACGTATTGTACAATTAACGGTCAGAATAATTAATATTTCAGTCAAATATTGTCACAATGAAACAAGGGAGAGTTTTACGAGCTAACAGTCCGCCGCCACTAGTTCCGACACTTCCGACTGACACCTCTCGTCTGTCGATTTCGTCGTGAATCCACGGAACCTACCTTGGCATTGTTTTGTTCGCCAGAGAGAGAAATCCCTGGGAGCTCGTTATCTTTATTGTTTAATAAGCTATATGAATTTATGGCCACGTGTCGTAAATGTTTCACTTTATTGCACTACAACAATTCACTATCTCTCACTACTCCCTACTCTTGATACTAAATATACTATAGAATGTCTTTATATACAACGTTCACAGCCTTCGACGCACTATTTATAGGCACGCGACCCCCGGCCGGTACCGCCGCAACCGCTGTCTCTGCATTTTAAATCTGTAATATCTTCGAAAATATTCATTTAAATTACATGCTGTAAAGGGCCATATTGATCTATATTACATGCACAAGGTACTTAATTGGATAAGGATTAATGCTGTATTGCTTAAAATCGCTTTTTCGTAAATAAGCCATTATTTTCTCGTAATAAGTAAAGGATAAAAAATAGTTATTGTGGGTTATCCCTAAGAGATAGACATATACCATCCAGGACTTTTTTGTAGACCTTTTTAAGGTGTACAATACTGTAGTACAAAGTAGTTTTATGTGTTTGGATTTGCTTATCGTGTTGCTAAGCTGCCAACAGCCAGTCGCTTTCATTTAGTTATATTTATTGTTAACTTGTAATTTGGTCGACGGTGATGCATACACGATGCTGTATTTCATAGTCGTATTTGCTTAGTTGCATAACCCATCGCGCGATTCTGGGATTTAATTCATTCTTTTGAATGGTACTTTTAACAGCCACAGTTAGTCACAATAATAAACTTTCTACCTGTAACTGTAGTCAGGGAGGTACCCCAACTTTTCGTCAAAAATCGAGAAAAGAAAAACAAACAAAATTTAACTTTTCAAAAATCTTTATTTATTTAAATCGAAGAATTTGGCTGTGAATGTGAATCGTCTAGTGTTAGGACCTTTTAATTAGGTTATGTCAGTAGAATGTAGTAACTTAGATTCTTTATGAGTTCCGTACAAGTTATACGTGCTAACAAAGAAAACACAAGAAATTCAAACCACATGATTTATCTACAAGTATACATATTTAAAATTGCCCTTGGTATCGGTTCGGGAAGACAAGCACCCTTTTAAGTTACCATAGAATTTAGGGTTGGGACAGATGTGCCATCAAAGACTTTTAATTACCAAATAAGATGCTAGTACAAAGTTCGAACATCGTCAAACAGTGCAACAACGAAGAGTAGGAAAAACTCTCGCATGTTCGTCTTGAGCTGGGAGAAGGAAAGTCGTGCTAATCGTGAACCTTAAATGTCGCTAAAGCCACAACCGCTGTAAGCCCATGGGCTACCTTGGTAGGCCATGTTAGAATACCTGTTGTCTGAAAATGTCATGTCACGGGAGTTTGTATATATAGTTTGTTTGGTGTGAGGAATCGGGCACACTTAGTAACCACGAAACCTTTTATATATTTTTTTGTCGGACACGTCACACTTGGTGAACATAGCACTTTTGTGTTTGGCGAGACACGTCACTTTGGTGAACGTAGCCTCTATTTATAAGGTTTTTCGAAACACGCCACTCTTAGTGGACGTCGTCTCTATTTTATAACAGTTCAGAACAACAGAGTATGTTAACTTACTCGACTTCCTTCTCTCTTCAATTAAGAGTTTCGCTTTAATTTAGACAAATGCAAAACCTTGACATGCTCAAACAGTGTTAGTGGTTTAAAATCAAACCAAAACGGATACCTTCAACTAAACTAAATCCCTGCTGGTAGTTTTACTCCCTCAGACCGATTTAGTCAACATCTACGTTTACGTAATTTTGTGGTAAATATACAAAAATTAGAATGAACCCATTCTAAAACAGCTGGTCAAACTTCTCAAGTTATACTGATTTAATAAACCAAAAATAAAGTGCTTGTCATACACCTTCCTAGTACCCAGGGACATCACATAAATCGGGGACAACTGTAAGAGATATCAAAAATACCAATATATGTATAGCCATATATACATATAAAGTAAAATGAGTTACAAACATAAAGAACAATTCAATAGAAATTAAACCGATAATAAGCTAATCAAAATTAAAGAATAAACATAAAAGAAATTATGTAAATTTAAAGAATCGAAAAGAAATCAAACCTAAACGTTAACTATCCTGAAATTTAATTCTAAGGGTGGTAAAGTTCAAGAAACGGTCAAAAACCACAAGTGGTAAACACGGGTAGCAATGCAAAACGAAAGTGACACAAAATACCGAAAACCATAAATTTCAAATAGTGACAGAGAACACAATTTACGACCCAAATATGGGTCAGCGGTTATAACGCACCTTGACTTTGTGTGTCGCCGGCTTCGATGGCATCTGGCTCGGGGTTGTCGGACATGGTATCGTTTATGGGGCGGTTACGGTTCTGGGTACATCTCAGGGATGACGGCCTCGCACGACAAGTGGCGGGGTGTGCGAGAAACGGGCACGGCTTCCTAGGGACGTCGGGGACGGTAATAGGTAACTCCAAATTACCATAGACGGGGTTGGTACACCAAGTGGTAGACGAACAGGTACGGACGGGGATGTCACCAAATCAGTGTAGAACGTGGACTAATTACCCTTAGACTCGTCGGGATGGGGGGGGGGTCGACCAAATCCGGACTGTCGAGGGGCAGCTGACGGACAGGAGGTGGATTTCGACTGGCAACCAAGATGTGGAACGAGCCACCAGGGTCAGTCGAAACAAACTCGGGCTCCTCTAGGTAGGTTGGTGAAACCAGGGCGGACGTCACTGGATGGACTCGAGGTGGCCAGGCTACGACCATCCACAAGTACAGACTTTGTACGGTACTTGGAATCGATAACGTTTGTTAATGAGGAATTGATTGGCAAAAGATTTTCTCCGAACGCTAGACAAATGCCGCATCCAATCAAGCGTAGAACGCTCTCTCCGAACGCTAGACAATTGCTGCATCCAATCAAACCCAGGTAAGGAGGCTCTCTCCGGACGCTAGACAACTGCCGCATCCAATCAAGCGAAAAACGCTCTCTCCGAACGCTAGACAAGTTGTCGCATCCAATTAAGCAAGAGTTAGGGTTCGCTCTCTCCGAATGCTAGATAATTGCCGCATCCAATCAAGCATAAAATGCTCTCTCCGAACGCTAGACAACTACCGCATTCAATCAAGCTAGGGTTAGGTTCGCTCTCTCCGAACGCTAGATAATTGCCGCATCCAATCAAGCATAAAATGCTCTCTTCGAACGCTAGATAATTGCCGCATCCAATCAAGCATAAAATGCTCTCTCCGAACGCTAAACAACTACCGCATCCAATCAAGCTAGGGAAAGGTTTGCTCTCTCCGAACGCTAGATAATACTTAACTTAATACTTCTCTATAGTTTTATCTCTCTTGTTCATATCCGAACGTGATTTCTCGTGGTCTACAACGGCACCCTCTTTCCTCCCTAGAATATCACATACCTACGACATAGACGTGCAGCTCTTTCATTTTTCCTTCTCACTCTTTCAACCGGATTACCTATACTGTTCTCTCACTCGCTATCTAACGATAAACAGATGGGGCTGGCAACACATACTCCAAGGCACGAAGTTGACGCAAAATGCGGATTTTTTTTGGGCGAATTATCTCTCTTTAACTTATTATTTTATTCGAAAAATATTTTAAAAGAATTTTCAATCCTAATTTCTAATAAAATATAAACTATTTTTGGTACAATTTTTGTGAAACTGCATGGTAAATACAACAAATAAAACAACAACGGAAAACGTATATATATATATATATAGTGAAACGTTTTCCGTTGTTGTTTTATTTGTTGTAATCCTAATTTCATTTTAAATAAAATCAGAAAAATAATGGGAATTAGAAATACGAATTAAAAGAAATATTGAGATAAAGACACAAAAAAATACCTGCGGTTCAATTAGATAAAATTGGTTATCAGATAAAAACCACCTGTTAAATAAATAAATACAAGAGAATTATTTATAATATTGTAACACCCGGATACGGGTGGTTACAGTGCGGTACACATATTTACAAATACGACGCACCCCGCTGAAATCGCCCGCGGCCCGTCGACTAATTCGTTCGCATACACATGTGCCCGTTCGCACACAAGCATACTCGGTTCGTTACAGTAACACGTTAGCTGCCATACGACGCGCCGGCGGTCGTACGGCAGAATGTTTTGTCTTGCCGTACGACGGCCGGTCGTCGTTATTTTCTTCACGTTTAAATAGAGTTTTGTTTGAATTGGCACAACGCAACTAGCCTTCAACACTTTGTAGCGGCATAGAATTTACTATCAGGACCTCATACGACGGTGGGCTGTCGTTTGGCACATTATTTTAGCATATAAGTATCGAGATGTAATCACATAATATTTTTTTTTTGTTACCTGTTAATATATTTTTTATATCTTTTTCTGAATCTAAATAGCAATTTATTTTGAAATTCAAAAAGAGGAGAGTGTTCAGGTTTATAAAGATTTATTTTACATTGAAAAAAAAAAAAGAAAAAAACAACTTCATCAATGTGTTGAAACAAAACAGTTAGCACACATATAGGGTTTTCCGGGACAGTCTGAACAGAAACTTGAAACTCTGCTAGTAACACTGGCCATGTGCTTTTCTGCTACCTAAATTGGCAGAATTTTTGGCATAACACGCCGCACATCTTTTTTTAATCTTACGATTTCTCTCGTCAGGTTCTTTATTTTCCACGAGCTTATGTTTTTGTGTTACTCGAGTTGAATTACTTTTGAATCTCTCTTGTTTCCCCAATCCAAGTAGCCCTTCAACCAGTTTTTCTCTATATTCTGTTATAGTGATTTGTTCTTTTCCAACTTCCTTCTAAATAATGAATGAATTTACTACAGCTGCACCAAACAAGATTTCTATCACAACTTTATGGTACCACTTCAACGTATACGACCGCCAGTTGTCGTATGGCATAAAAATTAAAACCACATTTCTCTAGAGCCAAACGACGGCTGACCGTCGTTTATTTTTTTTATACAAATATAGTTTTTGAAGTGCCTACATTACCAAAAAAATATTTTTTTTTATGTTGATCAAACAAAATTCCGTATAATCTTTTTGGCACTAAAGAAATTCCTCCGTTATAACATTGAATGTTCGATTTTTTTCGTCTGTTTGTACTCGTTAATATAACCCGGATTATTCCCGCGGTATTAAATGTATAATTTTTATAATAATCTTTGGAAAATAAACGTTGAAAACTTAACAGCTCTCTTTATTGAGAAATGCACGCTTTACAGAGGTTAAATCAGGAATTCAGTTAACTCCTGGATATATGAAGATAAAGTGTTAAAACCCGCCTAAAGAATCGAAAGAAGAAATATTTATAGCAAATTATATTTTCGATAACATATTACGGCGCATCATACACACATATACAAGGATCCCATTACACTGGTACCGTGAAACGAAAAAATTGTTAATAATGTGGGTCATCCATCAATTCGCCTTAAAGGATTTGTTGGAAAAGCGGCTGATTTAGAAATATATATGTAAAATGTATAACATTGTATAAGAATATAAAAAATAAAAAATCTAATTTATATTATGAACGTGTTTTATTTGTTTAAAGGAAAAAAAAAATACAGTCAATTTATGAGGGTAAAGACAACCAATATTTTAATAAAAGAACATTATTATCAGCACAATTCTGTTCAATAGCGGTTGTAAATAAATGATAAGAACACACTTTAGCTTTAAAATGAGTTGGGAGTTGGAGAGAGCTGGACATCCGATATCTTCAATGTTAACAAAGTTAACAGTAGGAAAGGATTTCTGCAACCACGTCATCTTTTGTAATCCTTTAACATATACAACTGTTGACTCCATCAATATGGAGAGTGAATACTATCATAAAGTGTAGAGTACGGAAGATCGCCCTTATCCCAATATAACCTGTTAGAAGAACATATTTAAGTATTTATATTTACGATTTTACAGTGTGTTATTGTTATGTGTATGTACTCTCCGTAGGAGCTGTTCTTTGCGGCTCCAGCTTTATCAGAATTGTTTCTTGGAATGCTAAACATGGCTTGGGAATCATTGACTATTGCGTCATCTGATTATTGAATGTTTCTTTTTCAACGGTGAATGAGTTAGTTCTCATAAGACTCTTTCAACTGTAAGATCACTGCTTCTTTTATCGTTTTTGTCGTTTGCCATACCAAATAAACCATTTAATACATTCTACCAAATTTATTTTAACAGGTTATGGGCCCAGGTGCGTAAGGGTACCACTTGAAATCACGTTCGAGTCGTGTATAGTCGTTGAGTAGTTAGTGTCGGTTCGAGTCCGTGGTGTTTTTTTTTAAGTGTTCGCGATGGCAACGACATCGGCAACCAAATTTGAATTTGGGAACATTCCAAAGTTTGACGGATCAAATTTCCAATTGTGGAAATTTAGTATCCAGATTTTACTGAAAGCGGAAAAACTTTTGGATATTGTAAATGGCAGTGAATGTGAACCAGAAGACAAAAGTAAACCAGAATGGGCAGCATGGGATACAAAAGTTTCCAGGGCTCAAGTTATTCTGCTAGCTACAATAACCCAGGATCAGATGCAGTATTTGATCAATTGCGAAAATGCAGCGAAAATGTGGGCCAGGCTGATATCTATACATGAACAAAAGACCGAAATTTCCAAGGAGCTTCTGTGGCAGCGGTTTTATGAGTATAAGATGTCTGAAAATTCTAAAATAGCGGAACACATTGCAACAATTGAATTGTTGGTGAAACAGTTGAAGAATGTTAATGAAAATATTAGCAACAGTGCTATATGTTCAAAGGTCATTAACAGTTTACCGACAAGATACAATAATTTCCGAACAGCTTGGGATTCTGTCTCACACGATCAGCAAACTTTTGAAAATCTGACAGCCAGATTACTCAAAGAAGAGACAAGAATGATGAACGACGATTCAGAAACATCACGGTTAGCTTTAGAAGTCAAAGCTTTGCAGAGTAAACTAGAGGAAGCTAGTGGTTTCAAGAAAAAGAAAAGCATAAAGGAACTAAAGAAAAATACCAGCTGTAATTACTGCAAAAAGAAGGGGCACTGGGCACGTGAATGTAAGAAAAGAATTGCAGAATCGAAGAAAAATTCAAATGGATCGGAAGGTGGTAGTTCTGCTTACATTTGTGATATCTCGTCACTATATTCAGCAAGCTCTGGCGCGGGGGAATCAGAATGGGTCTGTGACTCTGGGGCCAGTGTTCACATGACCAGTGAAAAAGAATGGTTTAAAGAATTGAAGCCACTTGATCAACCAATGAATGTTAAAATAGCAAACAATAAAATAATAGCCGCAGCTGGAATCGGATCGATTGAAATTCAAGCCTTACTTGATGGAAAGTGGCATGACAGAACGATGTACAATGTCTTATACATTCCACAACTCAGCAGGAGTTTGTTTTCAGTGGGAGTGATGACAGACAAAAACTTTACTCATCACTCGTTCAAAAATCACTGTGAATTTCGCGATCGAGATGGAAAAGTGTCGTGCGTTGGTACGCGAAGTAACAATTTATGGTTAATGAACTTCAGAGTAAAAACATCTCGCGAGTGCAACGTGAGCAGCAAAGCTTCCTTGAAATTGTGGCATGATAGGCTCGGTCATGTTAACTGCAACACAATCAAGAAAACAGCTAAAAAGGGCATGGTTAAGAATCTGAATATAAATGGAAATGAAGAATTCTTCTGTGAACCATGTAAATTTGGCAAGCAAACCAGAAAATCACATGCGAGTTTGCATAGAAAAGGATCCGAAAATACAGGTGAAATGATACATACCGACGTGTGTGGTCCGATGAATATTTCATCTCCTAGTGGATCAAGATATTTCGTGTTGTTTAAAGACGACTGTAGTGGATACAGATCAGTTTATTTTATGAAACATAAGTCGGACGTTCTCAATAAATTTAAAGAATATAAAGCAATGGTTGAAAACGTGACCAAAAATAAAATAAAAATATTAAGAAGTGACAGGGGAAAAGGTGAATATATCAACAGGGAGTTTGAAAACCTTTTAAAGAAAGACGGTATATTACACGAATGTTCAGCACCGTATACACCCGAGCAGAATGGTAGATCTGAACGGGAAATGAGGACAATTGTTGAAAGTGCTCGGATAATGCTGATTAACAAAAATGTACCGAAAGAATTGTGAACTGAAGCAGTAAACACTGCTATACACGTTCTGAATAGAACAGCTACAAGTCAGGTTGAGGAAATGACACCATATGAAGAATGGTTTGGGCGAAAACCAGAAATGAAGCATTTAAGGGTTTTTGGAAGTGTAGCGTATATGTCAGTCCCTCCACAATTTCGAAAGAAATGGGATCCAAAATCCAAGAAATTATTATTTGTTGGATACGATGGTTATTCAACAAATTATAGACTGTTTGATCCGGAAAGAAGAAAAATCGAAATTAGCTGTAATGTCAATTTTAATGAAGAAGAGACATTAAAAATTGAACAAGAAACGATTACTTTAAGTTTTGGTAATTATGAAATCAACGAACAAGAAGAGCCACAAGAAGAAGAAAATCTTGCTGACGAAGAATCAAATAATGAAGTTGAAGGTTACAGTGAAGAAGATGCAGAAACATCTGAAGACAACGTAGAAGACGATGAAGATTTTGAGTACGAAGATGCAGGTGAAGATAATGAAAATGTTCAACCAAAACAACTGCGAAATAGGGCTCAATTACGTCGTCCTGATTATTATGATGCATCCGCTGTGTATTGCTCGTTATTTGAACCAGCCTCTTATGAAGAAGCCATAAAGTGTGATGATTCCGGAAAATGGTGTCATGCTATGCAAGAAGAAATTGACGCTCTTAAGTTCAGCAATACGTGGACTCTGACTAAGTTACCGGAAAATGCGCGAGTGATAGACAATAAATGGGTTTTTCGCATAAAAACTGACAGCGATGGTTATCCGGTTCGATATAAAGCCCGTCTTGTTGCACGCGGGTTTACGCAACAAAAAGGTGTGGACTATCTTGAGACGTTTGCTCCGGTTGTGCGCTATGATTCAATTCGCATTCTACTTGCATTGGCTGTAGAAAGGGACCTTAGAATCGCTAATTTCGACGTGAAAACCGCGTTTTTGTACGGAGACTTAACCGAGAATGTGTACATGAAGCAGCCAAAAGGATTCATAAATGAAGAAAAGCCAAATTTCGTATGTAAGTTACATAGAAGTTTGTATGGATTAAAACAGTCCTCCAGGTGCTGGAACCGTAAGTTTGTCTCGTTTCTAAATCAATACGAATTTAAACAATTAAAAACAGACCAGTGCGTGTTTGTCGGTTGTTTTAAAAGTTTAAAAGTTTATTTGGCAATATATGTGGACGATGGACTCATTATGTCAAAATCAAACAGTGCTATTAATGAACTAATAAATATTATGAAAGAAATGTTCCAAATAACAGTAAATTTAGATAATAAACATTTACAATTTGTCGGGCTTCAAATTGAACAAAATATGTCTGAGGGAACAATCGCAATCCATCAACAGGCATATATTAAGAAACTGCTTAATAGGTTCAAAATGAATGATGCGAAAACTGTAACAACCCCGGCAGATCAAAGTGTTCGTTTAATGTCTGTATCTAGTGATGCAGAATGTGATACGAGACAACCATATCGGGAAGCTGTCGGTTCGTTGATTTTTCTGGCTACGTCGACCCGTCCGGACATTTGTTTTGCTGTAAATCAAGTAAGTCGGTTTTTACATAACTGGGGTAAAGAGCATTGGACGGCTTTAAAAAGAATTTTAAGATATTTAAAACACACGGTATCTTATAAAATCGGGTACTCCAAGACTCAACAAACCGAAATTGTTGGTTATACCTTAGACTAGGAAAGAGATGGGGACAGGTAATAGTCGACTGCAAATTGAGGACGATTGGGATCGCGAGACAGCGCTCAGTATCGCAACATAAAATGTTAAGAGGGAGTTTGTTTTGTTACCATTATTCGTACAATTATCATTCCATACAGAGTATCAATTGTTTATTTGATAACGTAAACAATTATTAAGAACTGTTTTTTTGCGTCTTATTTTACTAAGAAAATATTATTTATTTTATGTCAAAGAGAATATATGTTCAATGAAATTAAATGCAAAAAATTATTTTATTAACGTTAATTAACATGATGTGGCGGAACTAATAAATATTAAGACGAATTTTATTTATTAATTAATTTTACTTTTTTAGATTTTTATAACTAAAAGTGACGCCGCCTATGGTAATACTGTGGTAAACGCATGCATCTTACAACTTTGAAAGTATTTATTGTTTCTCTCACTATCAGTGAACCATTCCAACAAAAAAAATATGATGCATTAATGATTATTGTACGTAAATTATAACATATTTGAAGTAGTATGTAAACAATAAACAAATGAAACGCGATTTTCTTTGCTTAACCTTACTACGTAAAATTCTTTTTACTTGTGAAATGTGATTTCTAGTTCATTTCTTTCACTGCGGCTTTTACAGCCGTAAGAAGAACAAATCAGCATTATTTTAAACAAAAATCCACTAAAACCTAACTACACTATTTAATTATTTTGACACTTTTACACAACGCTGTCAACGCACTGTTTGGGATCAGTAAATGGAGGCGGTACCAAAATATTGCGTCAATTTTCGACGTACAGTCGGCATAGGAGTTACGTGTCCCCTCTCTTTCCTAGTCTAAGGGTTATACTGACGCTGACTACGCGGGCTGTACAGAAACTCGAAGGTCAACAAGCGGATATGTTTTTGTAATGGCACATGCTCCCGTTACGTGGAAGAGTCAAAAACAATCGGTAGTAGCTCAATCGACAACCGAGGCCGAATATATCGCATTAGCTCTTGGCGCAAAGGAGGCACTATGGCTAAAATCCTTTCTTCAAGAATTGAGTATTGAGATTTCTACAATGCATATTAGGGTTGACAATCAATCTGCAATCAAGCTGACTCAGGCACAACAACTCCATAGCAGAACGAAACACATAGATGTGAAAGTGCATTTTGTGCGGGATGAGTGCGAAAAAGGAAAAATTTTCGTTAGTTATGTGGATACTAATGATCAACTGGCGGATACTTTTACAAAACCGCTTACAAAAACAAAATTGAATAACTTGCTTGTCAAGCTGAATTTACTGTAAATGCATCAAAATGCTCTATTTAATCATAAAATGTTTGTTTTTGAATTTTTTTAAAATTATTTTTATTATGTTGTAAAATCTTAATAAGTGGGAGTGTTAGAAGAACATATTTAAGTATTTATATTTACGATTTTACAGTGTGTTATTGTTATGTGTATGTACTCTCCGTAGGAGCTGTTCTTTGCGGCTCCAGCTTTATCAGAATTGTTTCTTGGAATGCTAAACATGGCTTGGGAATCATTGACTATTGCGTCATCTGATTATTGAATGTTTCTTTTTCAACGGTGAATAAGTTAGTTCTCATAAGACTCTTTCAACTGTAAGATCACTGTTTCTTTTATCGTTTTTGTCGTTTGCCATACCAAATAAACCATTTAATACATTCTACCAAATTTATTTTAACATAACCCATGAAAATTTCTTGTTAACCAACGATTTTGACTTCTGTAACGAACGGGGAGCGCGTCCCATGGAAATGGTGGTTCAAATGTGAAATGATAAACTGGTTCTTCTTTTAGAGCAACAACAGCTACTTCTTTAAAAACAAATCGATTCTCACTACACTGAAAACCTTGCACGTCCAATAAGAAAGTCATCGTGCTCACTGTTCAGTACCAGTAAGAAAACTAAATTGGGGAAGTGATCGTTGTGTTTTATACTTCTTGAACTAAGTTTGTGGACGGATTGAAACGTATCCCACGATCATGTATTATTAAACAGAAAGCTGCTGTTTTGTCTGGTATATTTTCTTTAGTTTGAAACTCTAGACGGATATCTATACTACCAGATTTAACAGTTTCATTCTGATATGAACAGTCTACTATTACAAGAGGAGCAATGACTAGAAATTGTTTAGGATCGAATAAGGGTTCACTTACATTACCATAATACGATTGTTGAAAGTTGGCATACATTTCAAATAAAACGGCAAATCTAGAAGTATCAAAATCTAAATTCAAATTATCATACGGGTACATAGTAGATCCTAAGTGAACTTTAAAATTGGTTAGTTTGCAGTGATCGAAGGCACTCATATTTTTTGCAAGATTATTACTTTTATCTGTTTGAAATCCGAAAATAATGAAGCGAGGCTTTTCCAATTGTGACGTTGTTTTCACATTCCAGTTGTGAGAATACGATTTTGGAAGTAGCGGATATTCATGTAGTTCCCAACTCCGAAATGAAAGTTCCATATTTAAATTTCGATCAACATAACGCAACAATTTCAAACGTTCAGCATCTGCTACAGATACATGAGGAATTTTCCAAGAAATCTGATCCAAATGTACAAGTACATCTTCAAGTGGCGTTGCTGAGCAATATAAAGCATTATTGTCAGTGCTGCTGCGAACTAGAACTAATTCTTGCCGAACGTTTAATATTATTTTTCGGAAGTCTTCTGCAAATCCAAAAATCATACGTAGTGGAATACAAACGTTGAAGTAACCGTTGGAATCTACTAGTTTTACAGAATTAAGCTTAATTCCTTGTAGATCGCTTAAAGCAGGAGGCAACCATCCACTGTTGCTGAGACGTTTACTTTCATTCTCGTTGTAAGATGCGTAACCTTTCATTGTTGTAACCATGCCAGGATTACGGACTCGATCAATAACTTTTCCACCTAATTCGTAACGAATTTCATCAAACAGGTGTAAAATTCCATTGTGGATAAGAGAAGTGTTCGCAGTTGTCTTTCCATCATTTTTAAGAAGCAAACGACCTTCTATGAATAGGAAACTACTAGAAGGCAAAGTGTAAACATCTTCATTTTCTATTGGAATACATATCGTATCATTATTTTTGAAAGTTGAATTCGCATAAGGTTGATGAGTATGTTTATCAGCGTTAACTATAGCGTTATCGAAGACTGCTTTTTCGGTAACATTCAGTATTTCTGCTACCATTTTACCGTTTCCTCTTTTTCAATCGCAACCCCAAAGATTTAAGGAACTGTTTATTGAGCGGTGTTAATCGCTTAATGGTTGTAGGCGGAATAAGCATCCGGGATTGTGGTAGTAGTTTTATAGTACTATTATTCTTTGAATATCGTTGGGGACAGCTATATTGCACTACCATGTTACGCTTTTCGTAAGTGCAGTCTTATTGTGACACGCTCTCCACGGAAATTAACTAGATTACCGTCTTGATCAACTATTTTAAGGGAAATGTAGTCGATGACACGAGTGTTGATTGATAAATAAATAAGATTTGTAGGATTCTCAAAAATTTTAAATCTGGGGGGCACATTCGGAAAAAATTGATGTAGTATATGTCCATCTAGTCCTTTAGCACCATCACTGGTATGTATGTAGGAGTTAGTTACGAGGTTACACATCACTGAAATCGTGTTTACTTTGAAAATGTCAGCTACATGATCAGACGCCTCTTTAAGTGATGGTAGAAGCTTATTTTCAAAACCCAATATCTTTGCGAGAGAATCTGTAGGAGCGAAGTTGACTTTTTTGGTGCTTTTTATATAGCTTTTTAAGGTAGTATTGTCTCCAAACAATTCAATAGCATCATCAGTATCTCGCAATTTCTCGCGAAGATAATGATTAATATCATCGATTTCATAGGATCCTTCCGGAAGAACAACGACTGGTGGTGTAGTACCTTCAAAATAGAATTTGTTGTTAGTTTCATCTATATTCGGAATACTGTTATATGCTTCAAAATTTAACAAAGCAATTTGATATTCATCATCATCGTTTAAAAAAATTGGTGGACTTATTATCATTTGCAGCTCCGACTTTGTATTAGTCAAGGTAAATGCGTAAGACATGTTTTCGGTTTGACGTTCTGTCTACTACAACGAAGTTAGTTTGATGGTTTTTATGAAAAGGTTTGCGTAGTCTCATTAAGGAATTGGACAACTAAATGACCGCAGTTAAAATCTGAGGGGTTCTGAACACGATTGTAGTTATAAGTGATAGCACAAGGTCCGGAAGATTGTAAATATTGAACCAATTCTTTAGGTGGACGGAGATAACCAAAACTGTACATAGCTTTGTTATTTCGTTTTACATACGAAAAATTTTACGTTTTTTTTTTTTTGTTGATAAGGTTTAAGGTATAAACCGAAACCTTTACGGAAAGGTTGTACTGAAATATTTTTTCCAAGAGCAATAGCTTCCATTGAAGCGTTATGACGTTTATCTTCTTCTAGCTGTTGTTGTGCTGTTTTCGCAGCAGCACCGCCAGAGAGAGCTCCAAGTGCTAATAGTCCAGCGAAAATCGGAATTAACGGTAGAAAACCACCTGTCTTTGGAATAGGAATGATTCTGGGAGATTTAGATCGCTTTCCAAATTTACGAATTGTATTTAGTGCTATTTTAGCAGCATGTATCAGCTGGAGAGGTTTCGTTTTCTTAAGAGCAATTTTCGCAGTTGTCACTAGCTTACGAAACGGTACAGCTCCTCCTTTTCTTGTTCGTCTTCTCTTCTTTATTTTTCGCAAAGGAATTAAACCACCAACTTTACGACGTCGCTTTTTGTGCCCCATTCCAAGTTTCTCTTTACCCTTCATAGCTGAAGCAATTGTGAGAGCTGCCAAGCGTTCACCAAAAGACGCGTCCGACGACTTTAGTCTTTGTAATGATTGTTGCGCTAAAACCTTATCAGCAATTCGACGATGAGAAATGTCTGGAAAAGGTTTGTAAGCAATATCGTGTAATTTACAAGATTCGTCAAGGGGATTTATACCGATATCACCTCGAGCTAATCGTTTGTCCAGTCGAGTTCCTGGACCGCAAAAGTTATACCCTGGGAGGTGTAATTCAATAGGTAATTTATCTATAAACCTATTCAGAAAACCTCGTGTCATGGAACATGTGTAGTGTTAGCTCTTTCACTATACTGAACGAACTGACTACATAAACACTGTTAACTCTAAATTTATATATTCGAGAGCACATGCTCAAACCGTTTAATAATCCATCTGCTCTACCCATAACCAATCGTGACTTTAACATCCCTTCGAAAATAAATCGTCATGGTCCTTTATTACCATCAGCAATTAGATGTATCGTTGCAGAACCTTCAAATTGCGGAAAAACAAATGAAGAGCACACGGGAAAAACGATCTAAGTCACTTTTGGCAAGTTTTAAGATAAATCAGTTTTAAAGTTTGAAAGTGTCCCGGTAATACATACTAAAAGAAACAAAATATGCTTTTGTCGTTATTACATGATTTATTAACGTTCTAGCAAAAAGTAAAGCATGTAGTGTCAAAAACAATTTTTTCAAGCATAAACCTCAAAAAATAATGTTACTCTACACAAAAATATATGGAAAAGCGATCTAAGTAAAAAAAAAATAATATTGAGCTTTCTTTTAGGGAATAACCATTGTTAACACTATCGTTTGTTGTTATTTGCCTAATGGTTCAAACTATCAAAATGGCAGTTTATGGTTAGTATGTCATCAAGAGGTTTCCCTTTTCTGAAAAGTGTTGTTCCTTTATAGTTCCTGAAAGGAAGGAAAACAGTTTTGTTTTTGTCGAAAAATGATCAGTAAACTTACATCGAATTCATCATCACTCCTATTGTTATCTATGGTTGGCAACTCCAAGTAGTAATTTTGATGTTCTTCAGCTACAAATTTCTTTCGCTCCTGTAACTGTAGGTATTTTTTCTTTGGTACTGGAATGGATTGTTTATACAGCAATTTTGGTTCTCCCTTCCATGTCAAATTTTGTCCCGCAACAACGAAGCTTTGTCGCAGTCCGTTATAATTTTCTCTTGCCTCTATTGTTCTTGGATGTTTATGGTTTATAAAAATTTCTCTAAGTGGTCTTGTGGAAAATGGGCACTTCTTCTCAAATTTTGAAAACAACGGTTTTTACAGTTACAGGGATTCCCAATCTCAAACGTATGGTTTCGGACATGTTTGTCAACATCTCTTACACGGCCACAAGATTTTCTCTTTCGTGATTTACTAAGGAAGTGTGACAATGGCATAGAGTCGCTATCACTACTAGACATGTTAATAATACTGTTACTTCCGACCTTAACAACGCCCGACCAAATATGCAATGCACGCTTGAACACGATTAGGATTGGACTAAAAATTGACAAAGAATTAAAAGGAATAGATTGACTTGGATTGGCCGTCGGACTTGGATCGGTTATTCATAAATTGAGAGGACTTAGATCGCTACTTCATTGTACGCCTATTTTCTCACGCGATTATAAGGGACTTCTATCGGTTTTTCAATGGTTTACTGTAGACGTCTACCACTATTCCCCACTACTCCCCCACTCTTTCCCCACTACATACTTTCCTATTTAAACCCTTGTCAACCTGAGAGAGCATCACTTCACCAGAAGGGTCTTATGAATTAACATGGACTTTTCTCGTGAATCTATTGTCCTTTCACCATTCAGGCAAACTGCTAATGAAACCACCTTGCTCCAATGCGGATATTGTTGGCGTCTGCGTGAAAGCTGTACGGCTGAAATAGGATTCTGCTGTCAAGAATGTTTTGACAACAGACCTTTGCTTTTCTGCCACAGCTGCAGATTTTATCATTGCGATGTCGTAAACTTGTGCTGCCGACCTTGTCGTCAGGGGACTCAATCGTACCTCTGCGAAAAGTCGGGATTTGTTTACGAGATCGGTGATACGCACACGCTGTACTGTATTCTTTGCAATACTTACGAGCAAAGGCGTCAACTCTTCCAATCCATTATGTTTTCATAAACCTACCTTTCAATAGCTCCCTCTCCTACACCTTCCTTTTCCTTTTTAAAGACTTGTGACCTTGACACACTTTCCATATAACTTCTTATTATCCCCAAACTCTACCTTAATCGTATATCTCAAACGTCTACTACCTTTTGCTTCTTTATTTATTTCTTAACACAAATATATACATGTACACGTTCTACGCTCCTTCTACATAACCAAGATTATTACTTATTTCTATTACATATCCTTCTTCAAATACGGTCTTATTTGTGATACGGTGGTTCTCACTGCAAACAAACTCGTACCTGCACATCTCACCACACCATCCGCAATGAATGTGAACTTCGTCATGGATATACACTTCCAACATCCATAAATTCGGAACTCGTGTATATAATGACACAATTCCTCCATTACTTCCCCCATATCGACAGCTCCAACACATTGTTAGGTAGCGAAGATTATTCCTATCACAGTACAGCACATACGCAGAACATGCTGAGAAGTTCGTTTCACATTTGAAGAGTTTTCGAGCTACGTTTCATCCTTTCATTGAGCTAACATCACTTACATACTTCTTTGCTTTATTTACAGTATACTCCTCTGTGTCTACGTAATCTCCTCTATGTAACACACTGTTACTCTGCGCATCATTCAATCCTTCCATGTGGTCCGCATTATTCCAATACTCTACTTCTTTTGTACCATCACAAACTTCATCGATACTACTACCTCTACTACTGCTTCTTACATCCATTCTCAAACCAATCTTCTCAACTACTTCTGCCTTCTCTTCCTTTTCACTACTTTAACGATTGTCTACCTGCTTACAACTGCACTTCTTTCCCATCCTTCTCCATCACAATATCTACATGAATCACGTACAATTGCAATTGCATTTATCAGAGTAAGTGTAACTAAATACCTAACAGCATTCCTCGAATAACGTTGCAATGACACTTCAACGGCTGTAGACGTATTTAAAACTTTCCGTCATAAAAATCGTAAACTTCAGACGAATGCAGACGTATTTAATTTCACATTACCGATACATGTACATATGTTTCACTTCATTGTGAAGCATTCGACCACTACATACAATTTGACCTTAAGTAACCTCTCCTCCTCTGAATTAGAACCGGTCATCTTACACTACTAACAGTGTAGCAAAACAAGTCGGTAAAATGGCGTATACCTACGATCACTGTTTGATGGGTTTTGGGGGTAGTTCCACCTTCACAAACAAACAATGTATTCTTTTTGCCTTTTTACCCACAATGATACTGGAAATTTGTTTCATGGTTGTGCAGAATGAATTGAATGTTTATATTGCGAATGTTTATAAAGTTCACTATATTGCAACAGGAATTCCCAGAGGCAACGGTCAAGTTGAGCGAGTCATGCGAACCCTGTTTAACTTACTGCGAGCAACCTTGACCGATAAAAATGAGAAAAATTGGGTAAACGTTTTACCAGAAATTGAAACAAACATCAATTACACCATCCACGCTACAACTAGTGCTTCTCCTGTTTTACTACATTTTGGAAGAAATTCTTGCTTACCAAGTACAGAAAATTTCCTTTCTGGCATTCCAACTGATAACTAACAATTAACCTTTTGACGAGGCAAAGGAAACGCCATTTCCCGTTCCTATACCTTGTTCTCACTTATTTTAACCTTATTACAATGAGTTTTTATTTTATCTTTTGTAATTATAATAATATTTGTCACAATTAATATAATCACAACTGTCGAAAATATAATAGTCGTAATGGGTACATTTTCACTATCATTTGATATATACATAATTGGTTCACTTGACTGTACAGTTAATTTTGTTAATTGGTCAAAACTTATTGATATTCAATATAATTGTATGGGTTTTACATTAACAATTTCGTCTATTACGGCTGGTAGATATACAGGCGTCTCCTGTACAACATCGTCCATGTTAATATATTTAAGAGAGATTTTGTTTTACTCGAAGAAGATCTTGGATACAATTGTCCTGTAGATAGTTCTTTTCTAAATTTTCAACGGAGCAGAAATATTCTTGCTGCAATCGTTTACAATTTTCCTTTAAACAGTACATTTCATTATCGGCCAGTGCTACATAAGAAGTTGGAATTATTGTAGTGTTAGCAAACTTGATATTTTAATCTCAAGACGTTAAATTCCTTCATTTCTAAGACAGATTTATGGTGAACTGATACATGAAAATGATTTTTGGCATAATCCACATGCAACCCTGACCACCCAGTTTATGGGAAATATGTTTGGCATCATCCAGTTTGCTTTCTGTTCGCATCGAAGTTATTTCGGTCGAGAGTGCGTTCCCGTGGGTGTTTGTTTAGAACATTATTTGTGTTAATAAACTATCGAAAGGACGATTATTTTAATAAATAAGTGGTTTGGATAACCTTCTCAACAATTGGTTGGTGAGTCGTTATTTCTCACTGAGTACCTATTTACATATTTACACACACATTTCTTTGGTGAGTCGTTATTTCTCACCGAGTACCTCTCTACACATTTACTTGAATTGATATTATTTATTGAGTAGCCATTGTATTTGTTTGAGTATCTACTAATTAACAAGTAACTGAGCATGTTGATAATGTAATAACAAGTTGGTATTGCAAAACCTCTTGTACTGAGTATTCAGCACATCCAGATCCTTCTTAAGATCATTATTACTCGATAATTCTCAGAACAATGTTCTGGTGCATTCTGTTCGCACCGCCATTCCTTGCTGTACCGTTCAAGGGTTATTTTCCCGATCCTGAACTGGTCGCATACAAAATAATTGAAAGGTATGATATACCGAGTCTTAGTTCGAGTTCCGCCGAATACAATGCCCGTACAGCCCTCACAGAGCGCGTTTTTTTCAGGTGCAGATGCTCCTGAATTGTTATAGATGCATCCGCCGTTACGAGCCCAGGTTTACATGTGGTAAGCAATGTATATTGACCTAAAAGGGGTGAGGTAATTAGGCATGATATATTTTTGGTGCATTTTAATACACGCTAACGATCTTGGCGTTAGGCTGTTTTGTGATGTTCTAGGTGTCATCATTTTGCTTTACAGCTTTGCCCTATGGGTCACTTTGTGTGATAACCAGGCACCAACTTTAACCGTTACATTCCAGTAATTATTTGCATGACGATGTAGTGCATGACGTTGTTTAAATACAGTTGAATATATTTGATACTGTGGTATCTGAGAAAATACATGCAGATGAAAATGGCATGATAAGTTACAGTAGCACGTTGGCAAATTAGTCAATTACACGTTCTTGGGTGCTCATACTGTTTTCCCATTCTTTGATATAGATACTCACGGCCAAATGGTTGGTGTCAACTTACAGAACTTCCTTTCGCTTTCTTAACAGATGAATCATCAGATTGTCGAGTACGACGTTTGCCGTTTTCGGATCCTCTAATAGTTTGCGTTCGTTCTAAATAAGTAAGTAAAGTCCGAGTGACACAAATATCCTAATCGGAGTCTAGAAAAGGCAATTGTGAAATTGGCTGACATCTATTTCCTGCTGACGTTTTAAGTCTTTCAGGGTCGCGATCTTTTGATAAAATATCCAATCCAATATCATTATTATTTAAATTTCTTTTCCCAGGTGTTCTCATATTTGGGAATGCCCGGTCGTAACAGACCTGTAAAGAATTTCGGAATTATATGGTCCTGAGCCAGATCAGAGCCCGATATTTGAGCGATAGCGGATCTATAACAGTTCAGCGAAATATAAGTGGCTCCACTGTTAAATTGATTGGATAAAAATTTCAATACTCTTTCTGTTGAAATAAGAAAAGGATTCCAATTTTGCGTAGAGCAAAATTTCCACCAGATTTTCAATACTACTTTAAAGTATTATTCGTAATTGAGGCTATGCAAATTTTTAAAGCCTCTTCCGACACCTTTCCTAGTTGTAAAGCTTTCCGGATAATTGTCCGCCTGTCAGTGAAAGGTGTGCACACAGAAGATGAGGTGTCCTATCAAAAAGAAGTAAAACATGTTAAGGCTCAAAAATTACCGGTTTGTAGAAAAATAAAGATAAGAACATTGGATACCATGGTTGCGTAAGCTCTAAAGGCACAACCATGATACCTTCCGCTTTGTTCGCGATAATTTTTTGTAGCGTTCTTAAAATTAAAGTTTTTAATGAGTACAAAAACAACACGTTGGGTAAATTTCACAAATTTTATTCAAGTATTCTTGACGAAATCGTTTCGGCTATAAGGCCATAATCATAAGATACAGTTGTGTACTAATTGCTAACATGTTATCTAAAGCTATTTATACCTATAACTTAGGAAATTTGACTATGAGTAGGAGGGAGTTATGTGTGTTCATTTCAGTTTGATTGTTGACAAGATTTTTTTTATTTTGTTTTTTAATTTCTAGTGTTTCATATAATTATAACATTTTAGTTTTGGGAATCGCATGCATTAATTTAACAGCATCAGTTGTGATTTTATGTTTTTTAGAAGAACAATGTTCAGAAATACTAGTACTATTTTTAGATTTTTCCACTACATATCAATGTTCTTTCATTCTAGTTATTATAGATCTGCCAGTCTGCCCTATGTAGTGTAACCACCCGTACCCGGGTGTTACAATAATTTAAATAAATTACTTTTGTTTATTTATTTAACCGTCAAGTTAACCTGATGACGTCATTTCTGTTTAAACTAAATTAGAAGTATTATATTTTGTTTTCTATTTATATCGTAATAATTCTGAATTTTGTTTTGTTCCGTTCTAATTTATTAATCGAAGTATTTAATTAATTTGAACTTTCCGTTCCAAAGTGGGAAATCGTTTTCCTGTATATAATAATTTCGTTTGACAAATTGTAATCTTGAATATCACCTAAATTAAAGTAAGGATGTCAATGCAAACTAAATAAATTTTAAAATAATTTTTGTACCTAATGAGAGAAAGAAAACTGAAAACTTCGTAAAAGCGAGTATTTTAGCATCGACTTAGCGACCAGGAATGTCTCGTCTAGACACACATATCCGGTCGGCCACAAGTGAGAGAGACAGGTTTCATAGGTTGTCCACGTATAGAAGTGAGTTAGGTATATTATTTCACCCCTGAGTCAGTTCGTAGGGTGGATTAGGTTGGAATGTAGTAAAGGGGAGACCACGCGGTATGCAAACTACGTTGGAAAGAACGAGTGATCTAGCTTAATCTAGGTAAGCAAGAGAGATAGGAATTTCTGAATATGCGCACTTGAACCCCGCAACACGCAGACTCGCGCGGTGGAAAGGGTAGAATTTTGGTATAAAAGGCTGCGAGTTTCTACAGGATTTCATACGGGGTTTGGTCATTGTGGCTCTCTATCTTTGCTGGATTCGGCTGCTGGTGAGATCCGGTCATTTATTGGCCTAGCTCGTCCTTCAGTAAAAGAGGTCCTTAGGCAAATTTGAACGCTCTCTTGATTCTTCTGTTGGTGAGATCCGGTCATTTATTGGCCTAGCTCGTCCCTCAGTTAGTAATCGATAAGCACCTTGAACGCTCGCTTGATTCTTCTGTTGGTGAGATCCGGTCATTTATTGGCCTAGCGCGTCCCTCAGTGTTAGTAATCGATATGCACTTTGAACGCTCGCTTGATTCTTCTGTTGGTGAGATCCGGTCATTTATTGGCCTAGCTCGTCCCTCAGTGTTAGCAATCGATAAGCACTTTGAACGCTCGCTTGGTTCTTCTGTTGGTGAGATCCGGTAATTTATTGGCCTAGCTCGTCCCTCAGTGTTAGTAATCGATAAGCAACTTTAAACGAATACACTTTGATTCTTCTGTTGGTGAGATCCGGTCATTTATTGGCCTAGCTCGTCCCTCAGTGTTAGCAATCGATAAGCACTTTGAACGCTCGCTTGGTTCTTCTGTTGGTGAGATCCGGTAATTTATTGGCCTAGCTCGTCCCTCAGTGTTAGTAATCGATAAGCAACTTTAAACGAATACACTTTGATTCGACTGTTGGTGAGATCCGGTCATTTATTGGCCTCGCTCGTCCCTCAGTACATGAGGTCAATAAGTGTAGTCGCAGTGATTGAACTCGTTGACGAGTGTTAAGACTGCCGTTGTGCGGTCCATCGAGATCTGGTTTTGGTCCGTTCCTGTAAATTGTTTGTCCCGCCGCTGTACCTGTCCCTGACTACGTTACCAACCCCGAGTCTCTGTCTCCGCCGTCACTGCCACGTCCGAGTGACTGCCCTTGCCACCACTGCCACGTCGAGTGTCTGCCATCGCTGCCCCTGCTGTCCTGAGGTTGACCCGTGACCCGTCTTTCCGTGCTGCCGTCCGGCCCACCCTGTCTGTACGTGAGAGGCCCTAGAGTCGTCCGTCCACGTACATTGCCTGCCCAAACACTGCCGACCCCGCCTGAGGTACACCCATCTGGTTACGCCACTGGAAGCTCACCACTGCCAGCCATACGACCCCACCTGGCCACCAACCCCGATAGCGGTACCATGTCCATTCACCCCGAGCCAGACGTCCCCGAGGTTGACGACATTCAGAGCGAAGGTGCGTGTAAACCACTGACCCATATATGTGTCGGTGTAACTTGATACTTTTCACTGTCGGTCTTAGTTATAATCCCTCATTAAATCACTCTTGACTTTTGCTTTGACATTGCTACCATTGCTTATAATTTACTATATAGGTTAAATTATGGTTCTCTTTAGATCTTTACATTCTAGGTATAAAATTTTAATTCATTTTAGAGTAACACTTTGGTTTTTAATTCAATTATTATAATGTTTCAATTTCCTTTATATTCTTAGGTATATTAAAAATCTTGTACATACTCTAGTCCATCCTGGACCATGTTTACTTTTGTTCACAGATCCCTGTACCGCTTCTTGGCATTCAGTAGGTAACAACAAGCACTTTAATTTGGTTTAATCAATAATTATCTTAAGGGCTTGACCAGTTGTTTTCGAATGGGTTCCTAATAACGTTTGTATGTTTACCACAAAATTTAGTAAACGTAGATATAACTAAGTCTACCTGAGGTACGAACTGTACGCAGGGGTTTAGAAGTAACACTCTCGTTTACACTCTGATTAATCCAGGTGTACGTGTAGCTACCGTATTAACATATTTGGCGGTATCTATTCTTTCAGTTGAAGGATAACATGTTAGCAATTAGTACACAACTGTATCTTATGATTATGGCCTTATAGCCGAAACGATTTCGTCAAGAATACTTGAATAAAATTTGTGAAATTTACCCAACGTGTTGTTTTTGTACTCATTAAAAACTTTAGATTAAATATGTTTCGCAACGAATGCACCACACAAAGCATTGATTTAATTTAGTTCTTAAAATTATTGAAAACTGCGGAAATGCATAAAAGAAAAACTATCCCCAGTCTAGAGTAGACGCACCTAGGGCTAGCTTCAGGATCTCTTCGCCAGAATACATAGTTATTGCATTTCTTATTTATGAGACTGGCAAACAAGTCAGTCTGTGGAAGACTGAATGTATGCGCTAATTTCCGATAAGCGGAAAGATCAAGAGACCACTCTG
Organism: Agrilus cyanescens; assembly: GCA_947389935.1. NCBI lineage: Eukaryota > Metazoa > Arthropoda > Insecta > Coleoptera > Buprestidae > Agrilus > Agrilus cyanescens. Next base: position 13,166,376 of record OX376709.1, on the reverse strand, counting down.
TATCTATCTGGGAGTTGCGAGAAGCCAAATCTGCTTTTACATTATCCATGAATTTAATGTAAGATGCAACTATACAGATGTATCTACTCTCACACCATTGCGAAATAGTTCGCGTGAGATATTGAGTGTAACTGTACACTACCCATACGGTTAATATAAGAGAGTGCTGTGGTATTGTCCACCCTAGATAAAATTGAACAATTAGTTAAATTATTAGCAAAAAATTTAAGGCCGAAGAAGACTGCTAATAGTTCTAACTAGTTTATGTGCTGTTTTTTCTACTCGTCTGACCAAAAACCATGTGAGCTAATATTATCACAGTAAATACCCCAACCAGTGTTAGAGGCATCAGAGAAAAAAATTTTCACGAAACCGGTATGGTTAATGGAATTGTTACTATTTCTTAAACTGGTAATCCACCAGTGGAACTCATTATTTAATTTATATGGGATCTGCATCATAGCATTATTAGATCTATTGTGATTTCATCTTGAAAGTTTCTAAAAGTGACAATAATTTAGTCCTTTTATCATGCGGAACTGAAATAGTCATGTCAAGAGAGTTGTATTCAAATCCTAAATAAGTATAAACAGTTCTGGGAATTAAGCTGGTCTTTTTGTAGTTGATAATAAATCCTAAGTATTCTAAGGTACAAACTGTTTCTGAAACATTCTGTAAACAGAAATATAATCATTTAAAAAGACAGAATCTTAAATATTTTCTGTGATTTTCAATTGCATCTTCTAAATCTAAGTTAGCCATACAGGTATAACAAATTTGAGTGATTAATCTAGAGACTACCCTGTAGTTTTCTAGTTTAAAGTGGCCTGCCTCTATAAAAACATTTAATTTGTTTTAAGTTTAAAATTAGGCGAGCTGAGCCATCTGGCTTAGGAATCAGAAAAATATGTGATAGAAACTGATCCGATCGAGGTTGTATCTTAGAAATGACCTTTGCTTGTAGCAGTTTATTAATAGAGGCTTAAATTTCACATTTTCCTTTTAGGGACCAATTGTACTCTATTGGGGTGATTGTTTGGCGTGGTTTCTTCATGAATGGAATTTTAACGCCTTTTATCCAAGATAAAATACGTCTATCCCCAAATATCTGTTTCCAATGTTTATAAAAATATTTAAGTCTCCCTGCAATGTTTACTACCTCTATTGCCTGTTGTATTTTCTCCCCCCTTTGACCTTTTCCTGACGTGGAATAAGAGCTGGTCGAGTGTACGAACTGTTAGTAGGAGCTTGACGATCACGTCCACTCTGTTTTGCTCCCCGATTGATTCTGCGTGGACCTTTCCTGTTTAAATTATTTCTAGCGTTGCTAAATGTTTTCCGTGCGGTAGGCTTTGTAGCTTGGAGCTGTTTAGATGAAAGCTGCAAACTTTTAGCTGTTTTTATCCTATCATCCAAATTTACTCCAAAAAGCCATTCGTCAGTAGGAGACTCGGAAAAGGTATCCTTCAGTTTTTGATGTGAAACATCTATTAGCGCGGGTTAAACTGAATTGTGACGTGGCGACGCTACACACATATACATATACAGTGTATGAGTAGTAGTGTGTACGGTGCAAGCGACTGCGATTCTCTTCCTACTCAGCTGGCCGTGTTGTTTTGTTTATTTATTATAGTACACATAATCTGTCATAAAAAGTTATTTTTTTAATTAAAGTCGACCAGAATCACTAATATTTCCGATAATCTCCTTGTCATCCTGATCCTCTTTTTTCAAAAGTTCTGAAATTGCTATACCAATACCCGAAAAGCTTTCACCGATTTGTTCTTGTATCATCTCTTTTAGATACTGAATCAGTAATAGCTTGTTTTATAATAGGATTTAGTTTTAGAGCCCCAAAAACTGTACCATTTTCTAGAGGAGGATACTTAATTATTAATGTTTTTCTGTTATCAGGCTCTAAGCCATTTTTAATAATGTGAATCCGTCTATCCGCAACCTCCTGTTAAATGAATGGACCAGTGGGACTTGAGACTATAATGCCGTTACCTAATACGGATAAAATATCCTGATTCAGCGTAGAACGGAGTGTCGAAGGAGCATTATTGGCTTGTGTTTTTTTGCGGAGATAGTTCATTGTAATTGCCAATAATTAGAACATTTCATAATGTTAGAAATACAGGAGGCGAGAGCAGCTCCTATGTAAGATAAATCTTCAGTAATGTTACCAAAAATGAAAGTCATTTACGTAACAAATAATTTTTTTTATAATATTATCAAGAATATTAATCAAGTAGTATAAAACAAGTACTGTTGTCAAAAACAGCAATTTCGGCCTAAACCTATATCAAAATTGGATTTGTAGTGTCTGTTATCATAAACAGAATAGTTTCAAGCATCATAAGTATATTGTGACATCAAAGACACAAACAGGTCCTAACACGAATCTGTCATCAAGGACACAAGTCAAAACCTGTGGTTTTATTTCGTAATGGCCATAAAAATAGCTTTGTGTCGTCATAGACAACATTAGTGATACTAACCCGTATCGATTTATCCTGATTAGCTTTCACCAAAAGAATCGTCCCCATCCGATTCCCGCCTCCTTATTCTGAAACCCAAGGAATCGCTATCACTAGTACTCTTTGAAGCATCTCGTTGATACTGTTCCCTTCTGTCAATTCGTTTTTCCAAACGTCTTAGAATTTTAATAAATCGTTCATTATTTGGAGATTACGAACGACTACGCTGTCTATTTCTGGATAATTTAGGCATTGGTAAGATAATTCCCTCTAAGTAAAAACAGTCCACTAAATTTGTAGTATCGCACGGTAGAACGTATTAAAGTCGCACCCAAACGAAGACTGAATTGCATGGTCAAGGGCTTTGTGAGTACAAGAGTGGGATTAATTTGCTTTGAACTGTGTGTAGATGTCGCCAAGAATCAAGGTACTACATATCTTATTTACGAGACGAGACCGAATATAATTTGATGTAATATCATTAATGTGTTATCAATTTTTTCTAGTTGTTGGCCAAAAGTTTTAAAGGATATTTGTGTATAAAAGTGTGACGGCTGAGTTGTACCCGTGTATTACACAACTTAAATGGTAAAATACTAGCGTTCTCCGTAATATCTTTAATTTCTACCATCTGGGATAGTACCCGCTGGAACCGTAGTATCCAAAGTGTAAGAATAGCTACCCGCATCTATAACAGAAGTTCCTTTTAAAAATTATTTTCGAACTGGTTTAATTTCCTGTTTATGATAGATTTTGCCCTTTTGCGTCTCAATTTTGTTGTTAAAGTCTTGATTGGTAATTTATTTTCGATAATTGGTTGCTTTCTTATCACGCGTTAACTTCTTAAGATATATCTACTGGTCGATTGGATTGTATTGGGGTAAAATTTTGACGTTTCGTATTTTGGTAATTCATTTGCTTTTCCTTTTTATTTAATTCCGTCTGTCTAACGAAGTCATATAGGGTTTTGATTTTATCATAAATTTCACTGGTATATTCGTGGTAATAATTACTATCGAAAATGTTCATTACGTCATCCGTTTTGAGGTGTCCAAAAAATAGTTAAATAGGTTTATAATCCGTTTGCGAGTGAAATGTCCTGTTATAAATGAGAGTCGCGTTCTCGAAAATATTTGTCAATAAATGTTTGTTTTTTGATGCTGTCAAAGTCTTAATTATTTCAATTAAAGTTTCATGAACTCTTTCTATAGGTTCATTACTATTAAGATGGCCTGTTGTTATAAAGTTATGGTCTACCCTATGCATCTTTAACATGTCGATAAAGAGGGGATTATTGAATTGATTGTCCGCTACTATAGATTTGGGTATCTTATAATGAGAAAATAATTTCAAATATGAGTTTACAAGATCAGGTAAATTTGAAGAATTTAATTGTTGATACATGAAGTATTTAATAAAGGAATCTATTGCTGTTAAATATTTTTTATTGTTTAAAGAAAAAGTATCCACGAAGACCGTTTAAATAGGGTGTTTTGCAGAAGGAGTTAATTTGAGAATATATTTGATTGGGTATCTTTCGTATTTTGCTTCCTGACATATCTCACAATTATGTACGTATTTTTGACAACTAGACAAAACATTTGGCCAATAAAACCGCAGATAGTTCCTGAGCTCCTCTGTGAACTGGGGTATGAAATTGAATCATAATATCCCGTTGTGCATTTACGTCTATTACATCAGTTAGAAATTTATTCGTATAAATAAATAACTGAGTCGTCGAAAGTCTCATTTATTAGTCGAGCTAATTTCGTACAAATCGCGTTTTAGAATGTATCACATGAATTACTTTGGTATTAATATATTCCTTAAGCATGTTAAAAATTTCATTTTCAAAATTTTGATGTGGTAATCGTTTTAAGTGTCGTACTTTACCGAAAGAGTTCGTTGTTTTAAGTGTTGTTTTAAAAAAGAATGAGAACACAAAATGGTTCTTAAAATAATTCAGGGGTTTGTCTGATATAGGCAGGGTTGCATTTACATATTCTTGTTGCGAATGTTGGGTTACAGTACTAATGTCTACGTCATCCGGTGGTTTAATCATAATGTCAGAAAGCATCTCTATTTTTGGGTTTTTCGGTGTAGACTTACTGTTTTTGTCTCTAGTAAGGTATTTGTCTATTTCCGAAATATTTAAAGATTCACGCTCGCCTATGTCGCCAGGGTTATTAAATAAAGATAACAGATCATCCTGAGTTTCAATAGAGTTGGCTTCAATTCTCGATAAAAATCTGCATTTGTATTTGTTAGAAATCAAAGTACTCAAAACACTTAATTAACTTTATTCGCTAAAAATATGCACATATATACACGTGTAACAATCGTCAAGGTTCATATGTGAATGCTCCTTTTTATTCGTATTTTCATCTGACTAATATTGTTTCTTCGTTCTCCGATTATGTTACCATAAACATGCATCGTGTACCGTTTGTCCCACTACCAAATGGCATCACCTGATCACACTAACACTCGGCCATCCTGTAGGATATTCTGTCCTCAGAATACTGTCCCTAATCTGAAAACAGAAGTTATTCTCTTATTTTCCTACCCTCCCCTTACTTATATCCACACGTTCACATGACGAGCCTTTAACCGTATTGTTACTGTAAAGCCTTGTCACAGCGCAAGGATGCGTTATGACTTGTTTAGTCGTCTAACTAAACGGACTTTTTATAACTATTTTTATTCGTTTGACCGAAAACTACCCTTTACTCATCTAGTCGTCTAACTAGAAGTGCTTTGTGATTAGTTTAGTCGTCTAACTAAACTGGCTTTGTTCGGTTATCTAGTCGTCTAACTAGACGTGCTTGTGATCAGTTTAGTCGTCTAACTAAACAGGCTTTTGTTCGGCTATCTAGTCGTCTAACTAGACGTGCTTGTGATCAGTTTAGTCGTCTAACTAAACATGCTTGTGATTAGTTTAGTCATCTAACTAAACAGGCTTTTGTTCGGCCATCTAGTCGTCTAACTAGACGTGCTTGTGATCAGTTTAGTCGTCTAGCTAAACATGCTTGTGATTAGTTTAGTCATCTAACTAAACAGGCTTTGTTTTGGTCATCTAGTCGTCTAACTAGAAGTGCTTCTGATTAGTTTAGTCGTCTAACTAAACAGGCGTTGTTTTGGTCATCTAGTCGTCTAACTAGAAGTGCTTCTGATTAGTTTAGTCGTCTAACTAAACAGGCTTTGTTTTGCTCATCATGTCGTCTAACTAGAAGTGCTTTGTCACAGCATCGATTCTGAGAGTAACATTTCATATTTATACCTTTTAAAACGACCCATGGTTTTATCTTATCAGCTGCCATCACGGTTGTACTCCGCCTGCGACCTTCTCGCAGATCTTCCACTTCGTATCGGTCGTTTAGTAACACCTTTCGGACGACTCTAAAGGAACCATTGAACTTTGGAAGTAACTTTTTACTTCCCTCACTGTTAGACCCTGCGTTGGCTACCATAACCAACTGTCCTTTTTCATAGACTCTTGGTTTAGCCCTAGTCCTGTCGAACCGCTCCTTTTGCCTCTTCTGGTCGTTACTTAATCTTTATTTAACCTTTCTTCTTAAAACGCTTAAGTCTACCCGAACAAGATCATTCTGAATCTCATTAATTATAACGGACTCAGAAATATGATATCCTCTGATATTTGGACTAACATAGCTCCAAAACCAATGCAGATTGCGTCGGTATGTAATTTGGTTCTTTTTGAGGGGTCGAAAATGCTTAAAATAGGTCGTGTGGTGAGGGCAGTTTTAAGTAACTGTATTGCGTTTTGTTGTTCCTCGGACCAAGACCAAGAAACACCTTTTCTAGTCAGTCTCGTCAAGGGTTCGACTGTGCGAGCGTAGTCCTTTATGAACTTTCGAAAATACCCTGAGAGGCCTAAGAATTGTCTGATTTGTTTAAAGTTTTGTGGGTTTTTCATGTCGAGAACAACCTTCGTCTTTAATACTCCTGGTCTAACACCTTCTGCACCGATTTCTCGATCCAGGTACTCAATTTCTCTTTTGAAGAACACACACTTGTTCAACTTTAAAGTTAGGTTGTGCTCCCGAAATTTGCGTAGCACCATATTTAGCTTTGTCCACCCATCCTTGGTGGTAGAACAAAGTATAATAGTGTCGTCAATATATGGTATAGCTACATGATTCTTTAGGTTCCCCAAAACAGTGTTTATTAATCGCTGAAATACACTTGGAGAATTTGATAGACCAAATGGCATTCGTACCTAAAAACTCCCAGTCTTTTCTATGGAGTCTGCCGCCATTGGCACCTGATAAAATCCTGATGCTAGGTCAAGAGATATAAAGAACTTGTTTTGACCACCCAACTTGTCTATTTGCTCGTCAATAAGGGGCAGCGGATATTTATCTTTTACCGTCACAGCATTGAGCTTCCTATAATCTATACACATTCGGTAATCGCTAAAAATATGCACATATATACACGTGTAACAATCGTCAAGGTTCATATGTGAATGCCCCTTTTTATTCGTATTTTCATCTGACTAATATTGCTATTGTTTCTTCGTTCTCCGATTATGTTACCATAAACATACACCGTGTACCGTTTGTCCCACTACCAAATGGCATCACCTGATCTCACAAACATATTTTTCTTACCTTTTTTATGAATGGTGGTTTAATCAAATTCCTCCAATTTTAATCTCCACCTCACTAATTTTGAATTTGGTTCGGTGTGGTGTGGTCTACTTTAGCATTTTTCATGAGACATGAAGATAGAGGTTTGGTAGTTGTCGCGTAATCTTTTTGGGTATTGGAATATTTTCAATCTTTTCTATTAATTTTAGATTTGTTTTTATACCGTTCGTAGTTATTAAATGGCCTAAAATACTCTATTTCACGTAAAACTAATTCCTACTTCTACTATGTCCGATATTATTTATTTGAGAAAATTGAAATAATTACTCATTAGTTTATTTATTGCTTCAAGCTTTATTCTTTTCCTTTCCATGTAATCGGTACAAAAAAACAAAACATAAGAACTACTAAAATCATTCCTCTTTCTATAGTATATTCCTAACGCAGGCGCTATAGTATGCTAATATAGATACATACATATATATATATATATATATATTGTTATGATATGATGGGAGGGGCTAATAAAATATGTTATGATATGATGATAACAAAACAATTTTTTTTAATTTTAATTTAATTTACTGAATTCAAATATTAATTTTAAAATCTTTAAGAGCATGAATAACTCTTTTCTCAGAGTAAGTTCCATAATATATAATATTTACAATTACCTTTTATATTAAATTCTAAAATTCTACATTATTGTGATTCTAGCCTTCTTCTTTAAGGGTTCTCTTGGTAAATAGGTATCAGTTAATAAAGACAATCCATGAACAACCGACTGTTTATTTATAATGAACGGAATTTATTTATATTACAACCAGTTACAACGTGGTTAACAACCTAAGAACATACTATACTCGACTATACGACACCATATTGCTTTCTGAGATCATACTTGCTAACTTAACCATAGATACATTATATAGTGCAGTGTTACCACACTCAATACTCCCCCTTAACACTGCAACCAGCAAACAATGAATACAAATAAAGTTAACATTGTATTAAACCTATACTATGTCTATTTCGACAGAACAATTCTTTACTTAAAGACTTTGTGAACATGTCTGCCTTTTGTTTAGCAGAAGAAATGTGCTTGATTACAATATCACCTCCCTCTAAAACATCTCGAATGAAGTGATGTCTAATATCGATATGTTTTACCCTACCACTATTTTCTCTATTGTTCGCTATATGTATACAACTTAAATTGTCTTCAAATATTAAAACATATTGACATTTTACATCTAGATTGCACAGTAAACCTTTAATCGACAGTGATTCACTAACCAGAGCTCAACGCAATATACTCAGCCTCAGCTGTCGACAAGGACACAGTCCTTTGTTTGCGAGTACCCCATAAAATAGTATTTCCATATAAAGTTAAACAGAAACCTGATACGCTTTTTCTATCCGTGCTATCGGCAGCCCAGTCTGAATCAGAGTATCCCATTATAGGAAGTTCCCAAATGTAGCTATTACAAATTTTTAATCCCATTGTACAGGTATATTTTAAATATTTGAGTACCCTCTTTAAGTGAACCCAATGATTATCATTTGCACAGTCTTGATATCTACTGAATAAATTAGTAGCGAAACAAAAATCGGGTCTAGTGCATGAAACAAGATATATTAGGCAACCAACAAGCTCTCTGTAAGGTTGCTTGGTAAAATTGTTAACATCAGTTTCCTTATCCAATTTTAAACCCTTTTCAACTGGTGTAGAAATACCATTTGTCCTTTTAACTACTGACCATGTTGTATAATCCTCCAATGACTTCAGTTCCTCTTCCATCGCCTTTCTCCACTTTTCACTATTTTCTGATCTTAGCGCTTCCTCTTTTGTTCTTGGTACATTTTCTACATAGAAAGCTGAAAATTGACTGTCGGTTAAATCATCACATTCGTAGTCTACGAGATGTGATGGCTTTCTGATAGTTCTTCTCGGTCTAGTCCTTAAAGTGTAACCATTTTCTTCTGACACGCACTCTTTCATTTCTTGACCCTTCTCTTCTGGTACTTCCTTTTCTTCAGTGTTAAAATTATTCTCTAACCATTCTGAATCTATTTGTATGTGATTTTTGTGTTCTTTCTCATTAAAGATAACGTCTCTTGCTCTGATAACTTTCCTTTCCTCTGAATTCCACACACGATATCCATTATCACAATAACCAATCATATAGAACTTTTTCGACCTTTCGTCTAGTTTACCTTCTCGTTTTTCTTTGTTTACATATGTATATGCTTCTGATCCGAATGATCTAAATTTTTCATAATTTGGTGCTGTACCATGCCATACTTCTGCCGGAATTTTCTTGTTTACTGTAGGTAATCTGTTTATTATGTATGCCGAAGTGTATATTGCTTCACCCCACATTTCCTTGTCAAAACCTGAATCTATGATTAATATTCTTGCCTTTTCTAAAATTGATCGGTTTAACCTTTCAGCCTTTCCATTTTGTTGCGGCGAATATGGAATCGTTGTTTCAATTTGTATGCCTTTATTTTCACAATAATTTTTAAAATTTTGATTGATATATTCAGTACCATTATCACATCTGAATCTAGATATCTTGGAGTTAAATTTTGCTTCCACCATATGAACGTATTTCTGAAAATACTTTAGGACTTCTGTTTTACTTTCCAACAAATACACAGTGATAAAATGGCTGTGATCATCCATAAAGGTTAACATATAGGTTTTATTATTGTGCGTGACCGGTTTTATTGGCCCACATAAATCCGAGTGAATAAGTTCAAGGATTCTGGATGTTTGTTTATACTCACTGTTGTTGAATGGGAATATTGTTTGTCTTCGCTTGACGGATGATTCACACAGAATTTCTTTATTTGATAACTCACAACTTATAAATCCTCTCTTCTTTAATTCTAATAATTTTTCAGAAGAAGCATGACCAAGTCGATTGTGCCACACTTCATCATTTTGAGGAATTGAATATGCCTTTTGAGCTGAAACTTCCCTAAATTTGAATTTTATTTCGTACAAATTATTTTTCTTGAAACCTTCTATTATAGTTTTATTATTTCTGTAAATTGACACTTTATTATTTTCAAATTTTACCCCACAACCATTTTGTTCTATTCTGCTTACTGATAGTAAGCTGCTCCGTAAGTTTGGTACAAACAGGACATTTTTCAGTGTACAGTTTTCAGTTAGAATTGTACCAATTTTGGTAGCATACAGAGCTTCTTTTCTTTTGGCAATATTTATTCTAATTGGAGCTTTAAGCTCAATAAACTCATTAAAAAATTTATCTGTGTTTATCAGATGATCAGTTGCTCCTGAATCTGCATAAAAACTAAATTCTTGTAAATGATCTAAATTTTTTAACAAATTCCCATTTGTCATAATACAAACGATTTCTTCTCCTTTTTCCTTTTCCTTTTCTATTCTTCTATTCTTGGTGTGGTTTTTATTTTTTGGATTAAACCTACATTCGGACTTTTTATGACCATTTTTGCCACAATTGTAGCATTCAAACATAAATTTCTTTTTATGAATTTCATTTCGTTTATTATAAAACACTTGTGATTGCTCTTCAGTGCTATTTCTTAAACCTTTTCTTTTAATTTCTTCTTCAAGCAGTCTGTTTTTAACAAATTCTAATTTTAATTTCTGGCCTGACAAAGTTTCTAAAGCTGTGACTACATTATCGTATGAATTAGGCATAGACCATAGCATATAACAAATTATTTCACTCTCCAAAGGCTTCGCATCAGTTCCTTTCAGCTCGCGAACCAATTTGTCGAATTTTAGAAAGTAAGAATCGAGAGATTCATTCTCGTTATGTTTTAACAATAACAACCGCTTTCTGAGTAGTAGTTGGGATGCTATTCCCGTTCTTTGAAATGTTGTTGACATTTTTCTTATCATTTCATATGCTGTTGAGCAACCTTTAATAATCTCAAGATGACTATCTGCTACACATTGTATTATAATGTTCTTAGCCCTTGTGTTCTTTTTCTTCTTGTCTCGATCTAATTGTTCTATGTATCTATACGATTCTTCTAAAGTTTCCGATAAGTCCTGTTTAAGGGTTCTCTTGGTAAATAGGTATCAGTTAATAAAGTCAATCCATGAACAACCGACTGTTTATTTATAATGAACGGAACTTATTTATATTACAACCAGTTACAACGTGGTTAACAACCTAAGAACATACTATACTCGACTATACGACACCATATTGCTTTCTGAGATCATACTTGCTAACTTAACCATAGATACATTATATAGTGCAGTGTTACCACACTCAATAATTATAACTAAAACTAATTAAGTACTATTAACAATATTTTTGTTTTTATTTTAATTATTTTTTTAAACTATCAAAAATTGTTTTAATTAAATTATGATGATAAGTTTAATTCACTCACTGCTTCCAAAGTCAATCAATATCAATTGAAAAATCAGCTTTTACCAAAAATTAAGCAATTCCACATCCACGTTAATTTTTCTTTTCTTTTAAAGTAACTTCATCTTCTTCTTCTTCTACTTATTCTTCCACTTGTATTATTAAATTGAACCTGCTATTTTTAAAAATCTTGAATATTCGATAAACTTTGATTTTTTTTTATATTAACACTTGTAATACTTCATCACTTTAAATATCTTCTATTTTATTAATTATGTTCTTTTGATTTTAATTTATTTTCTTTTATTTTCAAAATTTCTGTTCTTAATTTTTTAAATGTCTAATCTAATATAATAACAAATTCTCCACTGTCTAGATCTTTCAAAAAAAAATTTTTCAGCGGGCATGTCGGCCGTCTGTAGATATTCAAGTTTAATAATACCATTTGCAACCGCGTCTCTTATGAAATGATGTCGCACGTCTATGTGCTTCGTTCTATTATGATAAATTTCATTTGCAGACAACTTTTGTGCACTCTGACTATCATTGTATAAAACAACACAATTTAAATTTCCGATTAATTCGGCAATCAAACCCCTTAGAAACATTGCCTCTTTTGAAGCCTCCGAAATAGCCATATATTCGGCTTCCGTACTTGAAAGCGCAACAGTTTTTTGTTTCCTACTTTCCCATGATATTGCAGAACCACTTAGCTTGAAACAGAAACCCGTATATGATTTTCTATCAATCAAACAACCTCCCCAATCAGCATCGACAAAACCTTCAAGTTCTGCATTATCATGCTCATAACGTAAACAATAACCCTTAGTTAAAAAACACTACTTATTCTTTTATCATTCGGTTTTCTAATATTATGAATGAAACGAAAGCACCACGCTATCATTCGAACACTTTTGTTGTATTTACTGAAGTAACCCAAATGCCAATCATCCGAAGAAATATTTACTGTCGTTGCAATTATTGTCTTTCTTTTTTCTCGCAATATCTCGTCTTCATCGCACAAAAAATCTGTCTTGGGTCACTGATCCTCTTTTTCAAGTAACCTTTTGGGACCTCCCACCATTTAGATTCTAATAACTGTTGTGCGGTGCAACCTCTGGACGGAAGATCAGCGGGATTCAGAACCCCCGGTATCAAATTCCAAGACTCCCTTGATGTGAGTTGTCGAATCTCTTTTACCCGGTTTCCCACAAAAACTGTCCATTCTTCCGTTCTTTTGATCCAAGGGATCACCGTCGATGAATCACTCCAGAAAAAACATCGAACTTCACAGTTCAAGTTTTCTCTAACTGAGGTATATAATCTCGCACCTATTGTTGCAGCCAACAATTCCAGTCACGGTATGGTTAGCCTTTTTAAAGGTGCTACCCCCGTTTTGGCTGCTAAAAGATGAATCAAAACGTTTTCGTCTGGAACAATCCTCAAAAATATCACAGCGGCATAGGCGTCACAAATTGTATGAACACTGCAGTCACCATTGTTATTAGGCAATATATTTGTCCATCGACTTATCTTTATTTCGTACAGATAAGGCAGGTCCGAGACCCATCTTAAAAATGCTTCTTCCAATTCTTTATTAACGGCCACATCCCATCCTGATTTTTGCTCCCAGGTGCTTTGAAGCAATAATTTGGGACACAGCGCGACCGGATAAGTAAATCCAATCGGATCAAAAATTCGTTGCGCTAAAGACAAAATCTTTCTTTTTGTAACAGGCATTATATCTAAAACATCTTGAACGTTTTCTTTTCGAATAGAAAGCGAGTCTCTTTTCGGGTTCCACACTAGTCCAAGCACTGGGATTGATTCACATGGCTCGTCACATTTTCACGTAAATTAGCACCCAGATCAAACCCTTCCATTGCGAACACGATTTTTTGCTCATTTTCCACTTCATTTTTAAGGAAGCACATAAGTTGATCCAAACGATTTTTTGCCATCAGTTCTTGAGAACCTTCCGTCTTAGTTTTACCAAAAATCGAAAACCTCGAAGATCTTTGCCACACCCGAAGAAGTTCTTCTGGTAGACATGATTCAATAAGTGGGAAAAGCATAGCCGAACACTTATCACTCGTAATACCCAACATTTCTAGAGCGCGCATTTGGGTTTCGATTCGATCGTATAACGTGGAGAGTTCCATTTTTTCTTTAGTTGCTGCATTGCTTATAATCAACTTCAGCAGCTCACGCACGTAAACTTCGATTTGGAGATCTTCCCGCCTGAATCTCGACTTTAAACTGTCAATCATTTTTTGATAGTTTCCGCTTACCGGGGGAAAACTTTCAACTAATCGCCTAGCACGACTTTCCGGAACAGTTGCCTGAATGAGTTACCCGATTTTGTCATTATTATCAATTTCAGGGTCCAAGTGAACTTTTTCGAATTGCCCCCAGAACAGCAACCACTCGCGAATTTCTCCACCGTATTTTTTCAGTTCTATCGTCGGCAACTTAAACTTTCGCCGTGCTTTGTCCGTATCGCCACTTACGAAATTGCGACCGTCCGGTAATCGTCCCTCCTGCCTCTGAGGATCACCGACTTGAACTTTTAGTGTGAAAAATCTTCTCGAATACTCATCCGAAGATTCCATGTCTGTCATTAAAACTTCCTCCGTAGCATTTTCTTGCAGTAGACAATTAAAAATTTCCTCGTCGACGATTCGTAAGGCGTTATATTTTTGTTCCAATATTTCCCAGCATACAGTTATTGGGAAAGTATTTCTGGGTTTTCGTCTGCACAACAAATAACTTGGAGATTCAGCCCTCCAACTGTAGCCTGGTGGGGAGGGTTTTGGTAGTGAGTTATCGGTATGCTAAAGAAAATCTTGCGCAAAGTACTTGGTCGCGCTTCTCTTACATATGAAGAGTTAATGACCGCACTGTGTGATTGCGAAGACGTTGTGAATTTTCGACCTATAACCTATGTGTCCGATGACCCACGGGACACGACACCACTTACACCAGCTTGTTTTTTGAGGGATCTAGAAGAGAGTGGTTTGCCAGATTGTGATTCTGTTGACCGCAATTCTCTTTGTCGTAGGATGGTTCATAGGCAAAATTTACGACAATCATTACGGTTCCGGTTTCGAAACGAGTATCTGGGCCAACTGAAGTTTTACCGCAAAAAAGGATTAATGAAACCTATTTCCGTGGGAGAGATCGTATTAGTGGGAGCGATAATCAGAAAAGGATTGACTGGCCTCTAGGACGGGTGGAGGAACTGTTACCTGGCAAGGACGGTGAGGTTCGACTTATTCGACTGAAAACTCGCACAGGGCAAATGCTCCGGCCTATTCAAAGAGTATTCCCTCTAGAAGTCAACAATCTAGGTGTCGGATCGGAGAAACATGTAGAGAGAAGAAACAGTGATTGTCCGGGAGTGCCTAAAAGCAGAGTACCCGTTTCAAAGAAATGTGTTAGTTCGGGAGTACCTAAAAGCAGAGTGCCCGTTTCAGAAACCGACGCTAGTGCGAGAGTGTTGCAAACTAAAACACCCGTTTTTGAAGTAACGACACGCTATGGCCGGAAGGTAAAGGTACCAGACAGACTGACCTATATTAGAGAATAGTCATTAGTGTTTAATCTTGTTTCTATTGATGTGAAGAATATTCCTACATATATATCGAAATATCCGTCAAGGTGGGAGGATGTTGCGGCATTGTTAAATTGTTTTCATTCTGTGTTTCGGCTAGTTCATTAATCGCTCTTGCGCTGTTTAGAAAAAACACAGTAAAGTAGTCTAAAACTGTCAGTTGAATGACTCAGTCCTTTTCATAAACTTTATAATTTCGTATTTATCAAATAAATTTGTCTTGCTGAAGTGCTATATTTTCACTACGTCCGAACTGATGTATAAGATTAGACGGGTAGTTTTTTCGAGTACACAACATTATTATTAATTATTAGTTGGTCCAGATACTCGTTTCGAAACTGTTTCGAAACTGTTTCGAAACCGGAACCGTAATGATGGTCGTAAATTTTGCCTATGAACCATCCTACGACTCGAAAAAACTACCCGTCTAATCTTATACATCAGTTCGGACGTAGTGAAAATACAGCACTTCAGCAAGACAAATTTATTTGATAAACACGAAATTATAAAGTTTATGAAAAGGACTGAGTCATTCAACTGACAGTTTTAGACTACTTAACATTGTTTTTTTTCTAAAAAGCGCAAGAGCGATTAATGCACCAGCCGAAACACATGAAACATAGAAATATAAAACAAAGAATGAAAACAATTTAACATTTCCGCAACAAGTTCGGTTCCAACCTCTTCCAAATAACATAGGGTTATATTTACAACACACATTCAAGATTACTCCAAATTAATTTTAGTTAAGGATGTTTCTCCCTGCTTCAAAACAGTTCAAGAAATCGATAATTTATTATACAAAGTTTTTTCTTTAGAAAAAAAAAAAAAAACAACATAACTCGAGGTTATATTCAGTCGCTTACTCTTAGAACAGATTTAAATTCAATACGAAAAGAATTAAACGAGGTTGATTCACTATTTCGAAAACCTAGGACAAAGAGGGAATGGTTTAATATATTAGGTAGCGGTATCCATAGTCTCTTTGGAACTATGGACGCTAATGACGAAAAACGAATTAATAGCGCTATTAGAGTTCTACAATACAGTAATAAACGAATTCTAACTTTAAATGAGGAAAGCAGTAAAATATTGTAACGACTTTTCTAGTAGAACTTATTTATTTAACGAATATTTATTTTACAACTATTTATTTAACACTTAAACACTAATAGAA
This sequence comes from Agrilus cyanescens, assembly GCA_947389935.1. Lineage (NCBI taxonomy): Eukaryota > Metazoa > Arthropoda > Insecta > Coleoptera > Buprestidae > Agrilus > Agrilus cyanescens. The sequence continues at coordinate 13,150,111 of OX376709.1, read as the reverse complement.
TACTTAAACACTAATAATAATTCAACGACTTATTTATATCACAAGGAAAATGCGTATTTATATCACTCGGTATATCGTAGTTCGCTATTTATATCACTCGTTCGGAAGCTCACTGTAAACTGACTGACTACTGGCCACGTCAACAGGTATTTATACTGATTAGGAACAATCCAGAAAGTTCCAGAATGACATACTAGACTTTACTGGAGTGCTTATTGTGTTCGTCTAATTTATGGCCTTGTTTATCGTCATCAAAGCGCCGACCGAAGCCGGCATTCTTTGAGCTCCGCTTATCTGCTGTCGGATCTCGTCGCCGCTATCGCACACATACGCTCCTTGCACTGCTCGCTCTCGCATACATATACGCTCGTTACACTTCCCGCTCTCGCACACATTTACGCTCTTTACACTGCCCCCTCCTTAACGGTGATCCGTCCCGGATCACATTCTGCTGTTCCTTCAAAGGATCATGCCGGTACTTGCAATTCTGTCCCCTAAGGCACCCAGTCGTCATATGGAAGTAGCAATCCACCGTCCTTGGCTGTGCGGGATCTCGTTGGGGATTATTGGTGTATACCGTTATTTCGACGCCGCTCCACCGGAACAGGACCTCCAACATGCTCCGCACCACTCTCCAGTTCAGTCCATCCAACCCACATCCTATCCTTGGCATGGCTAACCTTGTGGTACCTGTGGATAGCAGTTGGTCTCTTAATTCCACCAACGAATTCCATAACGAGCGGTAGGTGGGCTTCTCAGACGACGCCTTCTTAGTAACTAGGTAGTAAATGGATCGGTTCCCGTCCACCCGACTTAGCACTTTCTTTCCATCTCCGAGTTGGTCCCGCAGCTCTGACAAGCGGCCAAACTTCTTCTTGAATACGGTGGCAATACCGCGATCCATCCTCAAGTCTTTGGCCACACAATGAACCAGCGAGTCCGAAGCAGAAAACAAATCTTCGGATCTCTCGGAGGTGACACCGAATCTGGAATTGGCATATAAGCTCGGCGTGGCCATAAACTCGTCATACTGGGGATCCGGAGAACGAGCTTGCATAAGCCTGATCCGTGCTTCTTCGTGATTGTCACCGACATATGGGGCCAAACGGTTAAAATGGACAACCTTCGGTTTTCCATTTGGTGTGCGTCGAATCCGATAAATAACGTCATTTATTCTCTTGACGATTGTATATGGACTGCTGTAGCTTCGGCGAAAGACCTTTACGGGGCTGTGGAAACCTCCATCAGTGGCCCGTATATCGTATGTGTCCTTCATGCGATCGCTAGCTATCTGCATCCGGGAACGTACTTCCTCATGGATATCGTCAAGTCTTCTGCGAAGATCACTAACGTAGTCTTCTCCGGCAACGTCCTCACCAGGTTTGCAGCCAAACTTCAGGTCACATGGTAACCGTAGCTCCCGACCAAACAGTACTTTTGCTGGTGTTTGTCCAGTAGTTTCGTGAATCGATGATCGATATGCCATAAGAAACAGTGGCAGATGGCGATCGCAGTCTCTTTGGTGTTTGGAGACCACTTTGGACAAGTACTTGTTAATGGTCCTGTTCATTCGCTCTACCATGCCGTCTGATTGAGGATGCAGAGGTGTTGTCCGGGTTTTGTGAATGCCTAAAGTCTTGCAGATTTCTTGGAACACGGCGGACTCAAAATTCCGACCCTGATCAGAATGAAGCTCCATGGGCACGCCGAACCGGCTGATCAGGTGGTTTACGAGCTCCTCCGCTACTGTCGTGGCCGTCTGATTTGGGAGTGCGTACGCTTCAACCCATTTCGTGAAGTAGTCCATTGCCACCAGGATGTATTTATTGCCACCATCGGTCTCTGGAAACGGTCCTGCGATGTCAATGGCAATCCGTTCGAATGGACTGCCGACATTGTACTGACGCATAGGAGCACGCCGTCGTCTTTGCGGTCCTTTGCTGGCTGCACAAGTTGTGCACTTCCTGCACCAGTCTTCTACGTCCTTTTTGCAATTGACCCAGTAAAACCGCTCACGGACTCTTCCAAGGGTCTTGTTAACACTAAAATGTCCCCCCGAAGCATCGTCATGCGAGGCACTTCAAGACTTCCCTTACCAGGCTCTTCGGTACAAGCAATTGACGTTTGCTCTCAGTACCATCCTGGTTTTCCACTATTCGCTTCAGGAGTCCATCTTCCTCAACAATGGAGTACCATTGGGCCCACAACGATTTTACCTCCCCAGATTTAGCGGCGATTTCTTGCCAGATCGGTCGGCTGCCTTCATTCTTCCATTTCCGAAACAAGCTCAGGACCGGATCAGAACCCTGTTCCGTCTTGATGTTATCAGGATGCCATTGTTCATCCGTGACGGTTATCCTCCGGACTTCTTCATGTTCCTCCAGGCGCTTGCAGTGCTTGCAGTTTTCGGAACATGGTCTTCTGGATAAGGCATCAGCGTTCTTATGGCTATTTCCAGCTCGATGTTCTATGTCGAAGTCGTATTCTTGGAGCTTTTCTATCCAACGCGCGACTTGACCCTCTGGATTCTTGAAACTCAGTAACCACCGTAAAGCAGCATGATCTGTTCGGAGCAGGAACTTCCTTCCATACAAGTACTTATAAAAGTGCTCCACGCTCTTTACTACTGCCAGTAGTTCTCGTCGGGTTACACAGTAGTTTCGTTCGGGCTTGGATAGGGTCTTGCTGAAATAGCCGATGACTTTTTCCTCTCCGTGTTGTATTTGTGAGAGTACTGCGCCTAACCCAACATTGCTAGCGTCGGTGTTCAGAACAAATTTCCCCTCTGGTATCGGATAACTCAACACGGGTGTGGAAACGAGAGCTTGCTTTAACTTTTCGAAGGCAGCTTGGCAGTCCGGTTCCCAGCAGAATGGTCTGCCACTTTCGGTTAGTCGAGTCAATGGCTTGGCAATATTGGCAAATCCAGAAACGAAGCGTCTATAGTAAGTACACAGGCCAAGGAAGCTTCTGACCTGATGTACGTCAGCAGGTACTGCCATTCTCGTACGGCTGTGATCTTCTGCGGGTCAACTGAAACGCGGGTCTTCGTGACTACGTGCCCCCGGTAGTTCACTGTCTCCTGAAATAGCTGGCATTTCTTGGGGCTTAATTTAAGGTTGACATCACGCAGCCTTCGAAGTACCTCTTCCAAGTTTTTCAGGTGATCGTCGAAGTCTTTTCCGATCACGATTATGTCGTCAAGGTATACCAGGCAAGTTTTCCCAATCAAGCCGTTCAATGCCGTCTCCATGAGTCGTTCAAATGTGGCTGGCGCATTACACAGTCCGAACGGCATCACGTTGAACTGCCACAGCCCGGTTCCGATCGAAAATGCCGTCTTCTCTTTCGCCTCAGGATCCAGGTCTACTTGCCAGTATCTACTTTTAAGGTCTAGCGTTGAGAATATTGTCGACCCCGCAAGCGTGTCCAAGGTATCATCGATGCGTGGCAAGGGGTAGCTGTCTTTCTTGCTGACATTATTTAGCTGGCGGTAGTCAACACAGAAGCGTGTAGATCCGTCTTTCTTCTTGACCAAAACTACCGGCGACGTCCATGGACTGGTCGATGGTTCTATTATTCCGTCCTTCCGCATGTCGCTTATAATCTTTTCGGCCTCTTCCTTTTTGGCCAGTGGTGGTCTCCTCGGTCTCTGACGGATGGGCTGCGCTTCGCCAGTGTTAATTTTATGGACGACGATGTTGGTTCGCCCTTTCTTGCCGTTGTCCAATGCGAACACGTCCTGGTACTTTACAAGGAGTTCCCCTATTCGACGTTGTTCAGGTTGATTACGGTTTTCACCCGCCTCCTTGTACAGTTTTAACAACGCCTCCGGAATACCTTGAACTTTGCGCATCCCTGAACTCAATCTTTTAACTTGTGGCATGGCAGTGTCCTGGGCGTGTAACTGGAACGTTTCGCCGTTCAGTGTCACATTCTTTCTCCGGAAATTCAAGCAGAAGTCATATTTTCGGAGGACGTCCAAACCCACTATTACATTGTCCTCTATTTCTGCCACTAACACGCAGTGTTTAAAAGACGTTCTTCCCATTTGGATGTTGACGTAACTTTCGCCCCTGACTACTACTTGTTCTCCAGTGGCGGTACGGAGCTTCCATTGCGTTGGCAGAAGTTTACTGGGCTTGATCAATATTCCGGGCCTTATGATTGTTCTGCTAGCTCCAGTATCCAGCAGAAATGAACACTGCTTCCTGTTTATGAGTCCAGTGAGAAAAAGGCTGTCAGTTCGGTCTTTCATTGTCTTAGTCAGTGCTACTAAACCTGGGGCCTCGTGTCCCGGGACCGACGTTTGCCCCGCCGCGTCGTCCCTGATTAGTTTTCCGGAACTCGGGGCACGCGCTCTTGAGTAACCTCTTCGTTCTTGCAAGCGCTTCTTACGTGTCCCAATTTCCCGCAGTTCCAACATCGTATTGGTCTCATTTTTTTGTTTAATCTTCCCACTATCCTGCTAACTATTTCTTCTAGTCTGTCTTCGTATCGACCGTCGGGCTCCTCCCTTAGCTCACGCACTCTACCTTGCCGTTGCGATGCCTGTTTAACGACGTCATACTCCAGTGCCCGAGCCAACGTGTCAGCGAGTGTTTTTGGCCTGTCTAGTCGAAGTCGCTGTTGTATGTCGTCATCCCTCAACCCATCGATGAAAGAGTCGACAGCCAACTTTTCTAGAGTGTCATCGGGAGTACCTGGATACGCGAGGCGGACCAGACGAGCGATATCGGCCTCGTATTCTTGCAGGTTTTCCCCTGCCTTCTGACGTCGGTTTCTTAACTGCACGTGACTGACGCTTGTCATATGTGCCTGACCATACCGCATCTCTAACTTCTTCACTAGATGTTCATAGTCGTTCAATTTCTCGGGTGGTATGGTATCCAAAATCTCCTCGGCATTACCATGCAGCGCGCAGACCAGCTCGGAGGCTTTATTTTCCAACGTCCATGCGTTAGATTTCGCAGCCGTTTCAAATTTCTTAAGGAAAGTGGTCCATGATGTTTCTCCGTCGAACTTAGGTGGCTTCGTATATGCTTTCGACGAAACACCGTGCCCATTCTCCTGCTTCACACTTCTAGCTTCATTATCGATCGGTTCGAACATTGTTGTACATAGAAACCTTTCTTCTATTTCCTTAATTCGTGAATCTATTTCTTGAAATTTTCCTGCAAAATTCTGTTCTGTTTCGACCAATTTTGCGTCGAATTTCTCTAAATTTTCTTTGAATTCTTCTCTCAAATTTTCTTTCAGTTCTTCCAGATTTCCTTTTAGTTCCCTTGAATTTTCGGTTAATTTCCTTTCCAGATTTTCTTTCAGTTCTTCCAGATTTCCTTTTAGTTCCTTTGAATTTTCCTTTAATTTCTTTTCTAATTCATCCTCAAATTCGTAGGTATTCGGATCGAAACCCTCTCGTATCAGAGCTTCCTCAAGTCGCCCTTGTAAGGTGAGCTTGTTACCAGACGTATCTTCGTCTCGCTCCTCGAGTTCACTTTTCAGTTCGGCAACTTTCAACTCCAACATTTTTTTCGGCATTTTGATTTATTTAACAATTTTTCTTCTAATAGAAAATTCTGTTCTTTGGGGGATCGATTGGCTGAGCACCCCACACCTGACACCAATGTAACGACTTTTCTAGTAGAACTTATTTATTTAACGAATATTTATTTTACAACTATTTATTTAACACTTAAACACGACATTAATGAAATTAGAAATTACATTTTATATTCACATCTCTTAATATTGCCATTTGAATTGCACCCCGCACCGCTGTGTTAGGTTTTATTTTCGTTACAGAATTTCTTGATTCGGTCGCCGCGCTCAAAGCCCGCGATAAAAGCTATGCAATAGTTTAAAAACATCATAACCTATTTATTAATAAGTTAAATTACATAGTACAATTTCTGAAAACCTACCTACTTTAAAGTTTTTATACTTTTCAGATAGGTAGACCGCTAGAAACTAACTACAATGCCTAAACGGAAATATCTGTTCAATAGCGATTTGCAAAATAAATTTCCAATGTTAAAAAAAGTAAATATGACTGGGAGGCTTTCTGTACAATTATATCGATCGCAAACAAAGGCGTTTCTGACATAATAGAACATTTAAACACACACAATGCTATTCATCATGGATGTGACTTACTGCCAGTTGGACGCTGAGACTATCATCTTGAAAATTTACAATTATTACGGGGTTTTAATTAAAAAAAAACCACTCGGTAATAATATTTATTTACAAACACTTATCATTAACTTACAACACTCTTAATCTTATTCACTAACAACTAAACGTATAGGTATATTGTCTCTCGAAAACGGAGCAGCGATTACGGCGGACCCCAGAGGGTGCAGTCAACGTTGTTGGCATCTACTACTGTCCAAAGAGAGACTAGACCCCGAAGGATGCACAGTCAAAGGAGCTATTAGTTGATGGACCAACAACAACTGACGGTTTCTGGGGCTGCAACTCCTTAAATTGGCCCTGCAAGGAGACGACATTATGTATGGGGTGGTGGTGGTACTCGGCGCCCCTAACCCATGGGAAGGGGTAGTGATCGCTCGTACCTCTGAGTCGACGGTGGCGCTATCGACGAGGGTAGTCGGGTACAATGCGGTACTACCTCGCGCGGCGGCGGGAAATTTAAAAATTTAAAGGGGTGGTGTTACAGATCTCCCCCTACTAAAGCACCAGACGTCCCGGCGGTGCTTTGGTGACTCTTCCTTGGGCGGCCGCGCCTACGTAGCGGGTTGACTGGGACTGGATCGTTGGTTTCGCTCAGGACGAATGGTCGGAGGGCGGACACGTGATATGTCCCCAGTACTTGAGTTGGGTTCTCGGTAGATGCGATCTCGTAACTACAAGGTCCCTTGGCGGCCAGGACTACATAAGGGCCGTCCCTTCGAGGAGAGAACTTGGCGGTCTTTCCGGTGGCGGCTCTACTGACTGGATGAGTGGTGACCATCACTCTATCACCGGGCATGAATTTAGGTCCAGGGCGGCGTCGACGGTCGTGGAGTACCTTCAGTCGGTCTTGCTCCTTCTCCTGGTTGTCTCGAGCCTCATGAAAGGTATTTACCATTTGCAAGAGCCGGGGCGTGACTTCGGGAACGAAATTCTCGTTTTGGATTATGGCTCTGATGTCGTGGGCGATCTCACTGACAGTGCGCAACTCGCGGCCGAAGGTGAGATAGGCGGCCGTGTAACCCACCGTTTGGCATTTGGAAGTATTCAGGGCGAACCTAATACTGGGAAGCTTGTTGGGCCAATCTTGGTGAGTTTGTCCAACCAGGATTGAAAGCTGGGTCTTAAGGTCGCGGTTCTTCCTTTCTACCATATTTGCCGATGGGTGGTAAACTCTACCTTGCCGTTGCGATGCCTGTTTAACGACGTCATACTCCAGTGCCCGAGCCAACGTGTCAGCGAGTGTTTTTGGCCTGTCTAGTCGAAGTCGCTGTTGTATGTCGTCATCCCTCAACCCATCGATGAAAGAGTCGACAGCCAACTTTTCTAGAGTGTCATCGGGAGTACCTGGATACGCGAGGCGGACCAGACGAGCGATATCGGCCTCGTATTCTTGCAGGTTTTCCCCTGCCTTCTGACGTCGGTTTCTTAACTGCACGTGACTGACGCTTGTCATATGTGCCTGACCATACCGCATCTCTAACTTCTTCACTAGATGTTCATAGTCGTTCAATTTCTCGGGTGGTATGGTATCCAAAATCTCCTCGGCATTACCATGCAGCGCGCAGACCAGCTCGGAGGCTTTATTTTCCAACGTCCATGCGTTAGATTTCGCAGCCGTTTCAAATTTCTTAAGGAAAGTGGTCCATGATGTTTCTCCGTCGAACTTAGGTGGCTTCGTATATGCTTTCGACGAAACACCGTGCCCATTCTCCTGCTTCACACTTCTAGCTTCATTATCGATCGGTTCGAACATTGTTGTACATAGAAACCTTTCTTCTATTTCCTTAATTCGTGAATCTATTTCTTGAAATTTTCCTGCAAAATTCTGTTCTGTTTCGACCAATTTTGCGTCGAATTTCTCTAAATTTTCTTTGAATTCTTCTCTCAAATTTTCTTTCAGTTCTTCCAGATTTCCTTTTAGTTCCCTTGAATTTTCGGTTAATTTCCTTTCCAGATTTTCTTTCAGTTCTTCCAGATTTCCTTTTAGTTCCTTTGAATTTTCCTTTAATTTCTTTTCTAATTCATCCTCAAATTCGTAGGTATTCGGATCGAAACCCTCTCGTATCAGAGCTTCCTCAAGTCGCCCTTGTAAGGTGAGCTTGTTACCAGACGTATCTTCGTCTCGCTCCTCGAGTTCACTTTTCAGTTCGGCAACTTTCAACTCCAACATTTTTTTCGGCATTTTGATTTATTTAACAATTTTTCTTCTAATAGAAAATTCTGTTCTTTGGGGGATCGATTGGCTGAGCACCCCACACCTGACACCAATGTAACGACTTTTCTAGTAGAACTTATTTATTTAACGAATATTTATTTTACAACTATTTATTTAACACTTAAACACGACATTAATGAAATTAGAAATTACATTTTATATTCACATCTCTTAATATTGCCATTTGAATTTCTTTCAGAAGAAAAAGTAATAGAAAAAATTAATTGTATTAATTCAAATAATCTTGGTCTAAAAATACCATTTTCAGCAACAAAAGAAAACCTTTTAAAATATCAAAGTTTAGATACTAAAAAGTGAAATTTCAAAAACAATATTTCGTTTCAGTTACTATTTAAATTCCACTTGCAAACAATGACCGTTTTAATTTATATAAATTATTCCCCCTAACTTTCAAGTCTAATGTAGACGGTCATTACAATATAATTCTGCGAAATTATCAATTTATGGTACTGGACTAATTAATACGGAATTCTTTACGCAATCATTGGAAACAAAAACCATATCCAATAACAATAATTGTGAGGTTGAGTTAGTTTTAAAAAGAAATATAACCCCATCATGTCGATCTTTGACTATTCCTTTAACAGAAGAAACTGAAAACAACGAATGGATTCTTATCTTAACTACTCCATCGAGTTTCATATACAAGTGTGAAGGACAAGATATTCGTCTTTTGGAAATTCCTTATACCGTGTCGCGAATACAAAAATACCGAAGGATGCATTAGTAATATAAGAGCATAAGCTTTCACGGCCGGAATCCATAGAAAAACTTGGGTTCGGGCTTATAGGCCGTGGTCTATAGGAACTGATTAGTCCAAACGTTTCGTCAGCAACTGCGGCTGCATGACCTAACTAAATTTCTAGAGGCTGTCCCAATAAAAAATCAAGAAGCTGAGACCGTGGCACGGAAGTTTGTTGATAACCTGGTATGTCGACATGGAATTCCAAATATTATAGTAACAGGCACAAATTTTTTGAGCGAAATTTTCGCAAATGCATGTTCATTAAAAATAAAAAAAGTACAAACAACCGCATATCACCCATGGTCGAACGGTCCTTTTGAGGGATTTCATAGAACATTAGTAGAATACCTTAAAAATTTTATAAAAATAGATCAATGAGACTGGGGCGAATGGTTACCACTCGCAATTTTTACTTAGAATACAACCCTGCATACGTCAACTGAATACACACTATATGAACTACTTTATGGATTCCAACCTACGTTACCTAATGCAGTTTTCCAAACCCCACAAATGACTTATAACTACAACGATTACGCATTAAAAGTTGCAAGTTTCACGTGAAATTGCTAAAGGAAATCTTCATAAAAGTAAAGAATGTTCCAAAATATATTATGATATAATTCAAATAATCAAAATTTTAAAGTAGGCTATAAAATTCTGTTATACAACGAAACGATTAGACGTGGCAGAAGTAAAAAATTATGTCCCTTATAGACAGGCCCAAACACTAGGGCTGTCATCCGTCCGGGTTTCCCCGGATTTGTCCTAGTTTGGAAGACGTTCGGGGAGCGTCCGCGCGGGGTTTAAATTGTAGTCCGGGTTTTCGATCAGATCCCGTTCCCATAATTTATGTAAATAAAAGCTATGGGTTAGGTATTTCACCGCACGCGCTGCCGACGCTATATTACTACGCGAGCGGCGAGCGGGGGTGGGGCGCGCTTGACCGACGCATGGCGAGCGCGAGCGATCTATTTAGCCGCGTAAAGTACCGGACATAAATGCTGTTCAATTTTTTGAAGGTTATACATGTAATTTCCCTATACGCTCCATAGAAAATCATTTAGCATTTATGTTCGGTACTGTAGTAAAATATTAGATGTGTAGACGTGTGTGAGCGGCGGCAGCTTTGTAGGCAAAACGGAGCGAGCGTAATTTTTGCCAGGTACTGTTTTACATTATCTTACGAAACCGAGCACATAACCACTAGAGTAGAAATATTCGATGTTTCACAAAAAGTGACAGTACTTCATCCAAAAAAAAAATACGTGTGGCACTCGGGGACTGCCGCGGTAAAGCTATTGCATATCATTTTTTATCAACTTATGCAGTTATAATATTTATGCAATATTTTTTTTCTTTGATATTAATTCAAGTTACACTTTTTGAGCGTGGTGACCGATAAGAAAACAATTTTTTTTTCTTTTATTGAATAAATGAGAAGTTAATATTGTTTAAAATATTTTTATTATCCTACAATATATGTAGAACAATATATGTTCTCGGTCAGTATTCTGTCGAAACTACCAGACACGGATCGCGATTTCGAGCTGGTTGGCTCTCATCAGCGTGCCGCAGATGGTTCCGACAGAATACCGACCGACCAAAGTCTCCTTTTGCTAGAAGTGGATCTAATAAGGACCACTAGAGCGCCATCTATGGTAAATGCTATTTAATAAGAGGTACTGTAGTGTTCAACAAGATACCTTTTTCAATAAGGCAATGCTTGCTAAACCAGACCTCTCGCATAGCTACGCTGCGTGAAAGGTACCTCTTATTAAATAGCATTTACCATAGATGGCGCTCTAGTGACATCTTTGGTCCTTACAATACATGTAGGTTATTCAGGAATTTTTATCATTGAAACTATAGGTTTATGGTAACTGAAATAAGAAACATAAGTTTGAGACTTGATATCCTCTATTCAGCTATTCACTGTTGTACATAGATGATAAATACCTATGCAGCTATATACCTTCTCACAAACAGCTGCTTACGTATTCGTCCGATTTCGGAGCAGCTCGTCTCGATCCGTGCGAGCTTCGTACAGTCTACACGCATACGTCTAGTCGCACGCACACAAACACCGTGCCGAAGTCTGCCGAACTGAAACGACGTTAGACGATGCACGGCTTTCAACGCCGCATCCCGCACCCCGCACCGCTGTGTTAGGTTTTATTTTCGTTACAGAATTTCTTGATTCGGTCGCCGCGCTCAAAGCCCGCGATAAAAGCTATGCAATAGTTTAAAAACATCATAACCTATTTATTAATAAGTTAAATTACATAGTACAATTTCTGAAAACCTACCTACTTTAAAGTTTTTATACTTTTCAGATAGGTAGACCGCTAGAAACTAACTACAATGCCTAAACGGAAATATCTGTTCAATAGCGATTTGCAAAATAAATTTCCAATGTTAAAAAAAGTAAATATGACTGGGAGGCTTTCTGTACAATTATATCGATCGCAAACAAAGGCGTTTCTGACATAATAGAACATTTAAACACACACAATGCTATTCATCATGGATGTGACTTACTGCCAGTTGGACGCTGAGACTATCATCTTGAAAATTTACAATTATTACGGGGTTTTAATTAAAAAAAAACCACTCGGTAATAATATTTATTTACAAACACTTATCATTAACTTACAACACTCTTAATCTTATTCACTAACAACTAAACGTATAGGTATATTGTCTCTCGAAAACGGAGCAGCGATTACGGCGGACCCCAGAGGGTGCAGTCAACGTTGTTGGCATCTACTACTGTCCAAAGAGAGACTAGACCCCGAAGGATGCACAGTCAAAGGAGCTATTAGTTGATGGACCAACAACAACTGACGGTTTCTGGGGCTGCAACTCCTTAAATTGGCCCTGCAAGGAGACGACATTATGTATGGGGTGGTGGTGGTACTCGGCGCCCCTAACCCATGGGAAGGGGTAGTGATCGCTCGTACCTCTGAGTCGACGGTGGCGCTATCGACGAGGGTAGTCGGGTACAATGCGGTACTACCTCGCGCGGCGGCGGGAAATTTAAAAATTTAAAGGGGTGGTGTTACAGATCTCCCCCTACTAAAGCACCAGACGTCCCGGCGGTGCTTTGGTGACTCTTCCTTGGGCGGCCGCGCCTACGTAGCGGGTTGACTGGGACTGGATCGTTGGTTTCGCTCAGGACGAATGGTCGGAGGGCGGACACGTGATATGTCCCCAGTACTTGAGTTGGGTTCTCGGTAGATGCGATCTCGTAACTACAAGGTCCCTTGGCGGCCAGGACTACATAAGGGCCGTCCCTTCGAGGAGAGAACTTGGCGGTCTTTCCGGTGGCGGCTCTACTGACTGGATGAGTGGTGACCATCACTCTATCACCGGGCATGAATTTAGGTCCAGGGCGGCGTCGACGGTCGTGGAGTACCTTCTGTCGGTCTTGCTCCTTCTCCTGGTTGTCTCGAGCCTCATGAAAGGTATTTACCATTTGCAAGAGCCGGGGCGTGACTTAGGGAACGAAATTCTCGTTTTGGATTATGGCTCTGATGTCGTGGGCGATCTCACTGACAGTGCGCAACTCGCGGCCGAAGGTGAGATAGGCGGCCGTGTAACCCACCGTTTGGCATTTGGAAGTATTCAGGGCGAACCTAATACTGGGAAGCTTGTTGGGCCAATCTTGGTGAGTTTGTCCAACCAGGATTGAAAGCTGGGTCTTAAGGTCGCGGTTCTTCCTTTCTACCATATTTGCCGATGGGTGGTAAACGGGAGTGAATTTCTGTGAAATGTCAAAACAATAGCAGATCTTCTGCATTACCGAACTGATGAACTGTGTCCCGTTGTCGGAAATGATACCCCTGGGGATTCCGTAGCGGAGAAAGATCTCTTTGACTAGTGTCCAGGCACACGCATCAGCGGTTGCTTGTACCAGAGGGAAAAGCTCGACCCATCGTGACGCAGTATCTTTGACGATTAGGATCCAAGTTTCTTGTTTGGGTCCAGGTGGTAGGGGTCCAAAGAGATCCACAGCGATTACCTCAAAGCGTTGTCGTAGGACAGGAGTTTGCAATAAGCCGGACGGCTTTTGATTGTCTGCCTTATAGCGCTGGCAAGGTCCACATTTCCGAACGTATTCGCGAATGTCTTTTAGTACTCCGGGCCAGTAGAAGTGCTGACGAAGTTTATGGAAAGTGCGATCCACCCCGTAATGGCCAGCAGTTGACGAGGAATGAAATTCCTTCAGTAGTTGGTGTCGTGCTGCTGAAGGGACAACGTACTGTGCCTCCTCGCTGTCATCCTCGGAGGCGTACCGATAAAGGACTCCTTGGGATAATAAATAGCCACGGGACAGCCATCGACGGGATTCCTCTAAATCTTCAGACTCGTATGAGTGAATAATGGTTCGCAACTCCTCGTCAGCAAGCTGTTCTTCTCGGAGATCTTTCGGGCTCCTTCGGGGTAGGTCGATGGAGACGAAGTTAAGTGGAATTGGGTCGTGGTTGTCGATCGGAGGACGGGAAAGTGTATCGGCCACCACGTTAGCTTTTCCGGGTGCATATTCTATCTGAAAATTAAATGGTTGAAGTTGAAGTGCCCATCGGGCTAGACGTCCGCTAGGGGAGCGTAGATTCATTAGCCAACGAAGAGGTTGGTGGTCGGTAACGATGATTGCCGGGGTTACCTCCAAATATCCCCTAAACTTCTGAACTGACCAAACGACGGCAAGAGCCTCTCTTTCTGTGGTAGAGTAATTTTGCTCGGCTTTTGTTAGGAGTCGACTTGCGTACTCCACCGGTCCTTCCTCGGGTCCCTCCCCCTGGAGTAGAGCTGCCCCTAAAGCATAGCCGCTAGCATCTGTCCGAAGAATGAACGGTCTTGTTGTCCGCTTGCTTCAGAATGGGTGCTGATGTAAGAGCTTGCTTTAATCTGTCAAAAGCCTGCTGTTGGTCATCCTTCCATTCCCACACGGTGTTCTTCTTGGTTAAATTGGTAAGAGGTCGGGCCGTATCAGCGTATCTGGGGATGAAACGCCGGAACCAGTTGCAGGTTTGAAGGAAGGTCATTAACTGTCGGATATTTTTGGGCTCGGCCATTTCTAGGATTGCCGTGACCTTTCCGGGATTAGGGAGAATTCCTTGAGGAGTAATGAGATGTCCCAGGTACTTAACTGCGGTACACACGAAGTGGCATTTGCCGCGGTTCATGCGTAAGCAATAATCAGCCAAGCGCGAGAAACAACGCCGTAGGTCTTCAAGGTGGTCCGCGAAAGTTCTAGATAGGACGATAATGTCGTCAAGGTAGACTAGTAACTTTATCCCATCCAGTCCGGTTTTGAACTTGTCCATTAGCCGCTGGAATGCCGATGGGGCGTTACGCAGACCAAAAGGTAGACGCGTGTACTGGAAGATGCCAAAAGGGGTTATAAAGGCGGTCTTCTCTTGGTCGTCAGGATGAACCATTATTTGGTGATATCCTGCCCGCAAATCCATGGTTGACATGTAACAGGCGTCTCCGGTAGAGTGCAGTAGGTCCTCTAGGCGCGGCAATGGATAAGTGTCGGGTTTGGTGATCGCGTTTAAGCGTCGATAATCGACAAATAAACGGTGGCTCCCGTCGGGCTTTGGCACCAACACGACTGGAGAGGCCCAATCGCTCTCACTCTCTTCGATAATTTCGGCGTCGAGTAGCGCCTGTACCTCTTCTCGGAGTATGGCCTGCCGGGGACTGCTCATCCGGTAGGGAGGACTCACTATCGGTGGATGAGTCCCAGTGCATATACGATGCACAGCATGTGGCGTGGGTGGTCCATTTGCCGAGAACTGCGCCTCAAAGTGGCGGAATAGTGTGTTTAAGTCTTCGCGTTGCGACTGCGTCAGGCCCTGCCCTTCGTCCGGACGCAAGTCCAGAGGGCTGACCTGAAGTGACGCCATGGGAAAAAGGTTCGGCGACATGTCCATGTGGTGATCTGTCCAATAAGAGTCTACGGCTAGTCGGGCGTCTTCTATCATATACGCTGTCCTGGAGAACGGGTTGTAATGCAGATAGTTCGGAGGATCCGGGCCGTAGCAGGAAGGAAACTCCTTAACCACTTCGTCGGCGGTGGGCGGAGTTTGTGGTAAGGGACTAAGCAGCGGGGGACATTGCAAACTCTCCCAGGGGATATCCATGTCTTCCGGACTACTGGAATATTCCCGGTAGTTGGCAGTGGCTATCGGAGTCGTCATCTCTTGATTAGGGACCGAAGTAGGTGGTCCATCTTTTGGTACGAACCCATATGTTTTATGTCGTTGCCCCTTGAAGGACCAGCGGTCGTTGCTAAAATCCAAAATTATTTCCGCCTTTCGAAGGAAGTCTATGCCTAGCAGCGTTTGTGACTTCTGCGCTGTTGGTATGACGATGAAATTGGTTTCGATGGTGCGGTCCAGTAATGTCACTGGCAACGTGATTGTTTGCACTACACAAGTGAACGTGTTACCGTCCGCTTGCGTGATGTGTACAGGTGAGGGTTGGAAGACGCAGCCTACGGCTTTTAGTATCTCGTATAGTTGGGTACTAGCGAGACTGGTTTTGGCCCCGCTATCCAGATAAGCCGTGCCTTTCTTCCCACAAATAGTGACTGGTACCGCCGGTCGGCCGGCCGCCTTAGTGGACAGGAAGCAGAATTCGAGATTCAAGGTGGCTGCTTCTGTCTGTCTGGTGCAACGCGTGCAGTTTCTACGGAAGATTCCCGGTTGTCCGCATCCGTAACACCGGATTCCGGATTCGGGTTCCTTGGGAGCAGGAGGTTTGGCGGAGGTCTCCTTGGCTTTCTTCCGGCAGATGGCTTCTGTATGACCGAAACTGCGGCAAAATGTGCAACGAATACGTTCCCGTGTCTTCTTCTCTTGTTGTCGGTTTGCCCGTGCACTTTCTTCGGTGGGTTGCCGCATTTCCTGGAGGGTTGCTTCCGCGGCCCTGGCAAGTGTGGTTAGTTCCAGAAAGGTCGTTACTGTGGCCCTTGGGATGCGCTCCCGAATAGACCGGGCGAGCAATCCGTACACCAAGTCAATTTGGCGAGCTTCGTTATCAGGGGGATTCACTTGCGCTAATAAAGTCCTCTTCTGTGTAATCAAAAGGCTTGTAGATTAAAGGATTAGTAATAAAAACACACTTGGTTTAAGTTTCACAATTTTATTTAATCTTGACGATATCGTTTCGGTTGTTACACCATTTTCAAAAGAGTATCTTGAGTACTAAATTTACATTCTTTTTGCAGTTCTTAAATACCTAATCTTGAAGTTCTAGAGGGTGGATGTAAGGAGGGGGGATAAAGTAAAATCTAATTTTTCATTTGTTACATTATAGTTATTCTTTTCGGCTTTTGTTATTTCTAAATTTTCCATTAGATTTAACTTTTTCCCCTTATTTATATTGTGTAACATTATAAAATTACTATTGTCTAAACTGTGATTGTTGGATATGCAGTGTTCGGCGAAGCCTGTGTTGTTGTTTTTTTGTAGAATTGATTTTTTGTGTTCGTTTAGTCTAAATTTAAAAGCCCTTCCCGTTTGACCAATGTAGATGGCATCACAATCTGTACAATTTATTTGGTATACTATAATGTAACAAATGAACAATTAGATTATACTTTATCCCCCCTCCTTACATCCACCCTCTAGAACTTCAAGATTAGGTATTTAAGAACTGCAAAAAGAATGTAAATTTAGTACTCAAGATACTCTTTTGAAAATGGTGTAACAACCGAAACGATATCGTCAAGATTAAATAAAATTGTGAAACTTAAACCAAGTGTGTTTTTATTACTAATCCTTTATTCGACATGTTTCACCAAGTGACCAACAACCGCTTAATTTCCAATATGGCTTGTAGATTGCCCATCAAGTTGCGGTTTCTTAAACACTTCTTGATAAATTTGGTAATTCGGTTTGGCGGGCGCAAATTCGTTCCGAATTGCCTGCTTCGCTGACTCCCATGTTGTAATGGTGGATGCTACTCCTTCCCACCATGTATGAGCTGCTTCCCGTAGCAGCAACGGAAGGCCCAAGATGGCATTGGCGTCGGTTATTCCCTCGGTTTGTTTGAAGAACTCTACCTTGGCGAGAAAGTCTTCAACTGCTTCTCTTGTTCTGGTGCCATCGAAGCGGTCGGGACAGTGCGTGAAATGTCGGGCTGGTCGGGTTGCATTCAACCGCGCGAGTATCTGGCCGATGAGATCTTCCGCTTGGGCCATGGCTCTGCTTTGCGCGCGTGTGAGCGGCGTTTTTGCAGATCGTTGCTCGGTCGGTGGTTCTCTTCAGCTGGATTGTCGCTCAGTTGGTTGTCCACACTAACCGGTTGTTGCTCGGTCGATTGTTCACACTAACCGGATTGTTTTATTTTCCTTTCGAGCCCCACGTTGGGCGCCACTTATTACGGGGTTTTAATTAAAAAAAAACCACTCGGTAATAATATTTATTTACAAATACTTATCATTAACTTACAACACTCTTAATCTTATTCACTAACAACTAAACGTATAGGTATATTGTCTCTCGAAAACGGAGCAGCGATTACGGCGGACCCCAGAGGGTGCAGTCAACGTTGTTGGCATCTACTACTGTCCAAAGAGAGACTAGACCCCGAAGGATGCACAGTCAAAGGAGCTATTAGTTGATGGACCAACAACAACTGACGGTTTCTGGGGCTGCAACTCCTTAAATTGGCCCTGCGAGGAGACGACATTATGTATGGGGTGGTGGTGATACTCGTCGCCCCTAACTCATGGGAAGGGGTAGTGATCGCTCGTACCTCTGAGTCGACGGTGGCGCTATCGACGAGGGTAGTCGGGTACAATGCGGTACTACCTCGCGCGGCGGCGGGAAATTTAAAAATTTAAAGGGGTGGTGTTACACAATTATTTTTCTATATACACAGTTCGAACCGAATCCCTCAAAGAGTTCTGTGAAACAGCAGATGTCAAATACAAACAGCTTCTATATCATTCCAAAACTAAATGGCTTAGTCTGTTAGACGCACACAAAAAGAACATGTGAACGAACTTAAACATTATTATGACTAATAATAATTAGGGAATACATAGCAGGTTTATTATGTATGTTCATATTTATAATATATATAGATATAATATAGATAGAAGAATGAAGAATGTTACAATACAATTTAAAAAAAAATAATATCAAAATTGAAATAAGTTCCAAGATACTAAATATTTTTTTTTTGAAAAAAATAGGTATTATTAATTAAATGTAATCCACACTGTTAATAAAATTGTGAAAATCAACCCTTAGTGTTTTATTTATAAAAATTAGTAACGGAGTTTTAAAGTTAAAAGAAAATAAAAATTAGAAAAACATAATTAATAAAATAGAATATATAAAAAATAGTGAGAAATACAAATATTTTAAAGAAAAATTAAAAGTTTATGGAATAATTGAAAATGTTAAAGGAACAGCGTCAATATAATAATACAGGAAGAATATAAGAAGTTGTTTTTGGTTAATTAAAAGAAAAGAATAAACAATTTGATTAGGAGGAGAAGAAAAATTTATAATGATTTATGGAGATACTGTTTTCAAATTGAGATTGGGACATTAAGGCAAGGTAGTTTTATTCATTAATTAATTGTCAAAATTTTTAAATAAAACAAAGACAGAAGTGAGTGAATTTAGACATAAGTATCATCACAACTTCTTTTTAAAACTGTACATCTTTTATAGTTTAACATTTATTTCTTAAAGTTTGTAATATTTAATTAGTTTGGATATACGTATACGACTCACCTCCAAATCGCTTTTTTCGGTACGCTGAACACGAATTTGATCATAACAATTACCGCAAATGTCCCAAACCCAAAGTGCCCCTAGCTGCCCCAAAACTTTAAGTATTCTAAAAGCTATAGGTGTCGTCGTGTAAAAAAGACAGAAATAAACTCTTGGTTCTCATGAAAAATTCGATATCTCATTTGGTTGTCGAGACATCGTACATTAAAGCTCTAAAATGTACGTATGTATGGTATAATACCTACGTAAAACATATAGACCTCGTGGTTTGTTGAATCTGAGTATTTGTACCCCTACAACCCCCACACTCTGTAACCACCACCCCCTGCAACCCCTCCCCACCCACTTCAACTGCAATCTTTAATTTTTTCAAGAATACAAGGGTTGGAAAAAGTTACTGAAGGGAGTGCGTGTGTGTGTAAATGTAGAGATATCCACCCTCTACCCTAACCTCTTCCTCCCCATTTTTTCCTGAAAATTTTAAGAATACACTTGAACTGGGGCTTATAACGCAATGCCTGCAATTAAGTAACTAGTAATTCGATTGTGCCTACAAGGCTCCAAATTTTCTGTAACATTATTTGCTGCACTTGTAATTATCAGTGAAATATTCTACACTTGCACATGTCGTCACTATTGGAAAATTTAGATGTTCATTTATGTGCAATTGAAGTTAATGACGTTACAACTGCAACAGGTTTTGATCTAATTTAAACAAATAGCGGTACACAGTTAAAAAACTGTATTTAATTAAAATCAAAACGCAGTATAAACAAAACAGAAATCATATTAAAAATATTTTCATCATAACCAGTCATTATCAAAACTACAAGAGTAAAGAGTTATACTTAATTTTTGAATATAATTTAATGAAAAAGTGTTGTTAGGAATATTCTTCTTTTTGGTCCGCTGTCATACTCGTATAGGGTGTGTTTTGAATTTTATGGCGTAGTTTATTGGATAACATTTTGTCATTTATTTTATGAGAATGGCCATTGTTTTTAGCTATATGTTAAAACCTGATTAAGATTTTCTTTCAAATAGACTGTTTACAAGTTTGTATATTAGACAGAAAGGTTGATAATTTATTTTTAAGGGACAAGAGTTTGAAAGTGTTTCTTATAGTCGATTTTCGAAAGATATTGTAGCCGAGTTTGCTATCTTTTCGATGGGCAAATGATAATTTCACGGCGAAGGACTTCATTCGTCGAATTTACTCAGCGTTGAAGGTAGGTAGAAAATTACCTACAATTGTTAACAATTCGGTGATACAACTGTACAAATATGATCGTTAGCTTGTGTTATAGAAAAACTACACTAGTATATTTTTACTTTTAGAGTTGTTGGACTTGTAGTGTTTGTGTTATAGGCCCCTGGTTGGTGAGGAGTTGTAGGAAGTGGGGCTTGTAGAAGACGGTGGTTAGAGTGTGAAGGTATTATACCATACTGTAGCGAACACGAGTATGCTTGTGTGCGATCAGGCCCATGTGTACGTGTTACGGGCCGACTCGACTAGCAGGGGGCGAAAAGGCGAACGCCGTAGAGTCAGAAATAAATCGACAGTGGTAG
This sequence comes from Agrilus cyanescens, assembly GCA_947389935.1. Taxonomy (NCBI): domain Eukaryota; kingdom Metazoa; phylum Arthropoda; class Insecta; order Coleoptera; family Buprestidae; genus Agrilus; species Agrilus cyanescens. The sequence continues at coordinate 13,129,596 of OX376709.1, read as the reverse complement.
TAGTGACATTATAAATAAATCTAGACGCGCATTGAAAAGTGAATAAGTGTGGTTAGTAAACCAAGTCTAGTAGTAATTCCTTAGTGTTTTAAGTTTAAGTAATAATTAGTGTAAGTAATTAGCAGAGAAGCGAAAGGGAAAGTCTGAGAAATCTGGTCTTTCTGTTAGGAGCTAGGCGAGGACGTAGCGAGAAAAAGGGAATATCCTCGGACGCTAGGAATTCACGTTTCAATAAGAACGAAGGAGAGAGCATTATCTAGAAGTGAAACAGAGACATCCGCGCTCGTTGTGTAGCTTGATAGGCTTATTATCTTGATCTGCAGTATATGAGGTCCTGTAGCGCAATACAAATCCGAACGAGATAAAAGACTGTTGAGTTTCGCAGTCCAAAATCCCCTGGTTTTGGTCTGATTCCGCTTGGTGTCGTCTCCCAAAATCTGGTACCTTGCCACCGCCATTGCACTGAGTCGTACACCACCCACGGGACTGTTGCTCGTTTTCTACAATTGCTCACTAGTCAATACGTCTCCCCACTGGTATCGGCTTTTGTGTGCCGTATAACTTCACTGTGCCTTGCTACCCGTGTTCAAAATTTGTGGTTAGTTTAGGGTTCTTTTGTAAAGTTTATAACGTCAGGTATGAAATCTTTCCTTTTAAGAATTTACGTTCGCTTTTATTTTCTATTACTGATTAAAGGTAACCTTGTTCTCTTTAGGTTTATGGTTTAATTCTCAATTTTAGTTCAATCATTTATCCCTTTGATATGTGTTCAGTTTTCCCTGTTGTGTATATATTTTAGTTTTTTTTTCTGCAACCTGTGTATATTCTTTTGATATCATTTTTAGATTATTTGCCGTTGTCCTCGATGATTGTACTGCTTCTTAGGACTAGGTAGGTGTACGAAAAGCACCTTATTTTTAATGTTTTCTTAGTTGGCACATATATAGCTTGTACGGAACTCATAAAAGAATCTAAGTTACTACATTCTATTAACACAATGTAATTAAAAGGTCCTAACACTAGACGATTTACATTCACAGCCAAATTCTTCGATTTAAATAAATAAATAAATAAAGATTTTTTGAAAAGTTAAATTTTGTTTGTTTTTCTTTTCTTGATTTTGACGAGAACTTGAGGAACCCCCCTTGCTCCAGTCACAATGGGTTAGTGTTATTAATTATTGTAATAATCATTGTGTTTTATCGTAATAGAGTAAATTTATGTGTTTATAAATTAAGGAATAGAAATACGAATTGTAACGAACGCGATGGATTAGCCGGAATGGAAGCGTTTCCGGTGCCACCGAAAAGACAGATAAATTAGAATAAGAAAAAATTGATGGTGAAATTTTAAAAGGAGCGTTAAAATTTCAACTCCAGGAGGGAGGAGTTATGTAAATGTATAGTGTTCATTCCGCATTAAGATAAGATTAGTAGGTAAGTAGGACCATTGTAGAGTCAGAGTCAGAGTCAGAGTCATCACTGCTTATTTTTTTGTCAAATCATTTACGTTCATAGTATATTGCGTTTGTCATAACAAGGTGTTACTCTCAAACTTGTAATATTGGGAATAAAGTTTAAAGAATAAAACGAATTTAAACAGATTCTTTTTCCCAGAGTTAAGAACTTAACTCAGCACCGTTGTATCCCACTCATATTTTTCACTCCAATCCTGTTCTCCTTTCCTTTCTCGACAGTTATTATATACATTACTCATCATGCCTGGAAATGTAAATTGTATTAAAAAAAAAAGCTAGTGTCGGTATGGGAACATGCTGACCTGTGTAGTTTTTTATATATGATCTAATATTGTATTAATAAGGCTTCCTTGTATTATATACTTTTTTTTTGTGTTAGTTACTATTCCGTTTCAGAACCGATAACATCAATTTTAAATAAAATAGTTTCCGCACATATGCTATTGCTGTTTTATCTTTAAACATAGAAGGGTAGTAACTCACGTTCATAAGTTCCGGGTTTCAATATAAAAAATATACCTTTTTAAAAAGTAAAGCCGGTACTCCGAAACATTAACTGGCGAAGTCAGTAGGATTTTTGTAGACTTTTCCAGTGTGTGATTTTTAAGTGCATGAAAAGTGCGTAGAACCTCAAATATTGAGCGTGGTCACGAGAAACGAGAAATTCAGCGAACCAAAAACAAAAGGGTACAGGAACCGAAGGAGGTCTTTCAACCCAACGTGGCTCTGAAAACAACCCCTTAACCCCCTACTTCTCTCATCCAACAAAACAAGGGTCCAGGAACCGAAGGAGGACTTTCAACCCAACGTAGCTCTGAAAATAACCCCTCAATCCCCTGCTTTTTCAACAAACCAAAATCAAAAGTAGTGAATCATTTTTTTTCAAAGTGCAAAGTGAAAGCGTAGTTCAACTTATTTGAAGAGGATATTCCTGTCAGCGTAGAGGTAGTGAATCTAGAATCTAGAAGTGAGTCGATTCGATTAGATTAAGTGATTTTAGTAATAAAGTAGATAGAACTAGTATTAATATGCCGAATCCAAGTTTAACTACCGAACAATTAGTTTCGACTGTCAAAAACTATGGAGATATTTTATCAAAATATTGTAACGACTTTTCTAGTAGAACTTATTTATTTAACGGATATTTATTTTACAACTATTTATTTAACACTTAAACGCTAATAGAATACTTTAACACTAATATCAATTCAACGACTTATTTATATCACAAGGAAATTGCGTATTTATATCACTCGGTATATCGTAGTTCGCTATTTATATCACTCGTTCGGAAGCTCACTGTAAACTGACTGACTACTGGCCACGTCAACAGGTATTTATACTGATTAGGAACAATCCAGAAAGTTCCAGAATGACATAGACTTTACTGGAGTGCCCATTGTGTTCGTCTGATTTATGGCCTTGTTTATCGTCATCAAAGCGCCGACCGACGTCGGCATTCTTTGAGCTCCGCTTATCTACTGTCGTTTCTCGTCGCCGCTATCGCACACACACACGCTCGCCGCACTGCTCGCTCTCGTACACATATACGCTCGCTACACTGCCCACTCTCGCACACATACGCTCATTACAATATGAAGGCAAAACTACCACCTTAGAGTCATTTATAATTAAGATAGATAAGTTCTATAATAAGTAGACCAAGTTTAAAGGCAGCTCTTAGAAATAAATTCGGTGACTACATAAATCGCAAAGTTTTCTCTCACCAGTTTGAAATTTTGAAAATTGGACCCAACGAATGTTTAAACGAATTTATTGAACCTATCAAGAGTTTTGAAAATCAATTAGACGTCAAAATTCAATTAGATAATAATTAACATAACAAATGAACAGAAAATCTATAATATAAAAATGAATCGCTGAATGTGTCGCAAAGCGCAAATCTCGAGAGCAGCTGAACCGATTTATCTAATTCTTTTTTTATAATATTCCTTGAAGTACGAGGATGGTTCTTACGGAGAGAAAACCGCTTTGGAGGTGCTTTATAACAATTGGCTATCACTTTTACAAACAATATTAGATGTTAAGGAACACACTACACCAACACAAACCAAATCCCAGTTTCCAAGGTTTTGCTAGAAATACAAACCTTCCAGTAAATTCAAACCAACCAAAATTTCAATCAAATTATGAATTATCAAAAATACCTTCCAGTTTTTCTCGTATTAATCAAAATTTTAACAATAATCCGTTTAGAGCTAGGCAATAAAAGAAACCTGTGAACGGTAATTTTGCGAAAACGGCTTTCCGAAATTGGCGACAGCTACAGGTTTCTTTGGCGGAAATGAAATAATGTTGTCTGGAGTACCAGTACCCAGAACAATCAGTAATTCAGGAAACTCTTACTATTGCGAGCAATTTTCACTGTGAAGTCCCAATTCGTGGAATTACACCTAAAGGAAATCCTGATATCAAAATAAAAGCAAAACATATCAACCCGCAAAACGTTGACATATGCAATATTTATTTACTCGACGCGCAGCGTGTAATACTACAGAAACTATGCGACGATTACCACGAGATCTTTTGCCGTGAAGGTGATATACTAACTTTCTCAAGTAGCGAAAAACACAAAATTCCTTTGAATTCTAGCGAACCCGTTTTTTCTAAACCTTACCGTTTCCCACAGATACAACGAATTAAAATAGATAAACAAATCGAGGAATTAAAACATCCAAAATATTAAAGTTGAAAGTGAGTCACCCTATAGTTCACCAATATTCCTTGTTCCTAAGAGACCCGATAAGAATGGAAGGGCTGCTTGGCGTATAGTTATTGATTTTAGGATAAATATCCAATACAATATCAACAATTTTGGATCTATTGGGTAACACGAACAATTTTTCCAAATTAGACCTAAAAAGTGGTTATCATCAAATTGAGATTGAGCCCGAAGACCAGCATAAAACGGCATTATCTACGGAAAAGGATCATCTTCGGATTACGTAATGCTCCTGCTTGCTTTGCACGCGTAATGGATACAGTTATAGCGTATATGCAGTTAACAGGTATCAGGTGCGTATAGTCGTGGTGGTTTTAAGAAGAACCGTTTGGGATGTGGTTGTTTATTCCAGCATCTGTGGTGAACCTTCAATACCTTCTTCGGTATTGGTGGTGAAGGAAAGACGAGTCAATGTTAGACTAATTTTATTTATTGATTTTTTTTTCGGGGAGAAGAGGAAATCTTCAAAAGACACCCATGTCTCCCCCTCAGGCTGTTATAGGGGCTATGCCCCTCTTCAGCCGTCATGTTTGGGAAATTATTGTGGATTGGATTAGGTAGTAGTTTTGTATGTGTGTGTGTGTATGTTTTTATTTTAGTGTGTTTGGTATTCGTCTGGGAGGGCGGGCGTTATTGCCAGTAAATTTTATTGAATGATTTAAAGCTATTTATACAAATACTATTTACATTGTTCTTATTGATAGTGTGCCATCAGCGGTCTATACTGGTGTGTGTATTTGTTCTGACCTAGTTAGTGGCCAGAACTGTTGATGTTCTCTGTAAGCAGAATTAGATTTCGCAGTACAGAGTGTACTAATTTTTGTATTTTGATATGTTCTGAGTGTTCCCACATAGTGTTAAAGGGTTTAATTAATAAAATTTGTTTGGTATATCTAGATGATATCATAATTTTAGGAAACACTTCGAACAACATGTCCAAAATTAAAAAAAGTACAACATGATGTACTATCCCCTCTATATGTGTATAATATATATATATATATATATATATATATATATATATATATATATATATATATATATATATATATATATATATTGTCATGATATAGGTATGGTCACAATACAATTTTAAAAATATTAACAAATTTAGAAATTGAAAGAAAAGTTCCAAAATATTTAAAAAAAAATATTTTAAAAAAGAAATGTATTATTATTATTAGTTATGTATTATAATTGTTTATTTATAATTTAAAATTGTAACAAAGAAAATTTAATTTTAAAATGTTTTGAATTGACTGATGCATTTCAAAATTATTAAGTATATCATTCTTGATTGTTTAAAAAAGAAAATTAAATTTTATTTGAAAGATCAAGACACTAGAGAATTTGTTATGGTTACTAAGGGTTGAGACCTTAAAAAATATTAAGTACAGAAATTTAGAAATTTAAAAAAAAAAAGATAAATTAAACCAAAAGAACATTATCAATTTCAATTGAAGATATTTAAAATGAAGAAGAATTATAAACAATATTATGAAGAGAATCACAGTTTATAGAAAGTTCGAGATTATTTAAAAGGCAGCATTGATAGAACCATACCTGAAGAAGAATAAGTACAAGAAGAAGACAAAGATGAAGAGCCACTACAAAAGAAAAAAATAGAAAAACTAATGTGGATGTGGAGTTGGAGTTTTGGTGAAAGATGATTTTCAATTGACATCGTGACAGTGTAAGAATAATATGTCTAAATAATTTAATAGAAAAACTTTTGACTTTATTAATTTAAAATTTTCATATTTTAAAAAGAAATTGTTTATAGTTCTAATTAGATTTAGTTATATAGTAGAATTTTTGAATTTAATTTAGTTTTAAAGGTATTTGTAATTTTTTATATATTTTTGGAACTTACTCCGAGTTAAGAATTTTCATGCTCTTTGAATTCAGTAAATTAAATTAAAATTTTATTTAAAGAATTGTTTTGTATATCATCCAAAATATTACATTATTAATAAGCCCCCACATCCAATCATATCATAACATTTGGCGCCCAACGTGGGGCTCTTAAAAAACGTGGGGCTCTTAAAAATTAGACGCTCTTATAAAAATTAGACTCTGATAAATTTAGGCTTTATGATTTCTATCGTTTAAAAAAATAAATTAGCTGAATTCAATAGTTCTAAAGGGTAGAAGTTTATTAGATTTATGTACTTGCGTTCTGAAAAACTTATAAAAATGGATTCTGGAAATAATGATGCTATGACTGTTATTACAAAAGTTGGAAGAATTAAAAGAAGACAATAAGAAATTAAGTCAAGACCTGAATGAAAGAATGGAAAACAGTAATAAAGAATTAAAAGAAGACAATAAGAAATTAAGTCAAGACTTGAATGAAAGAATGGGAAACAATAATAAAGAATTAAAAGAAGACAACAAAAATCTTAAACAGGAATTGAAAGAAGAACTTGGTGAAAAAATTGACCATAATAATAAGGAATTAAAAGAAGAACTTGGTGAAAGAATTGACCATAATAATAAGGAATTGAAAGAGGAACTTGGTGAACTTAAAGAAGACAATAAAAAATTAAGTCTAGAACTTAAAGAAGATAATAGGATTTTAAATGAAAAAATAAATGAAAGTTTTAGAAGAATAGAAGAAAATATGTTGGTATTTAGTGAAAAGATTGAAAAGATAGCAAATAGGATGGAAAATATAAACGAAATAATTAAAGAAAATCTTCAAGAAGATAATTCTAGTTTAAAGGAAAGAAGATTTAATATTTATAATGGAAATATCTTTATGATAAATGAAGAAATAAAAGAAAATATTAATAATGAAAATATAATTATGATAAATGAAGATATAAAAGAAAATATTAATAATGAAAATATAGTGATGAAAAATGAAGATATTAAGAAGAATAATAATATTAATAATGCAGAGATGATGAAAATAGGTGAAGATATAGAAGAAAATGTCATTAATAATGCAGAAATAATGAAATTAGATGAAAATATAGAAGAAAATAATCATTACAATGATGATATAATAAGTAAAATAATAAAATGGCAAGATTATGATAGAAATGGAGTAAAGAAAAAAAATGTACACGAAGTCAGTTTAATAGTAGATTCTGACCTGAAATATAATGAAATAGTTTGTAAATTAATAGAGGAAGATAGCAGAAAATATTATAATTTTAATTTCAATGTTAAAGTCGTACAGATGTTTTTAATAAGGAAAAGAGTAAAATTTAAATTAAAAAGTTTAGGAAAAATAACTATACAGAAATTTTTAATAAGAAAAAGAGTAAGATTTAAAAATACAAGATTTAGGAAATGTATAGGAAGTTAGAGAAATTTTTTATATACAGATATTACAGGTTATTTATTTACAATACAAATAAAAGAAAATTTAAAAATTTTATTCAAAATTTGCCTAAAATTTTAAAATTTTGGGGGGATTATGTCATGATATAGGTATGGTCATAATACAATTTTAAAAATATTAACAAATTTAGAAATTGAAAGAAAAGTTCCAAAATATTTAAAAAAAAATATTTTAAAAAAGAAATGTATTATTATTATTAGTTATGTATTATAATTGTTTATTTATAATTTAAAATTGTAACAAAGAAAATTTAATTTTAAAATGTTTTGAATTGACTGATGCATTTCAAAATTATTAAGTATATCATTCTTGATTGTTTAAAAAAGAAAATTAAATTTTATTTGAAAGATCAAGACACTAGAGAATTTGTTATGGTTACTAAGGGTTGAGACCTTAAAAAATATTAAGTACAGAAATTTAGAAATTTAAAAAAAAAAAAAAGATAAATTAAACCAAAAGAACATTATCAATTTCAATTGAAGATATTTAAAATGAAGAAGAATTATAAACAATATTATGAAGAGAATCACAGTTTATAGAAAGTTCGAGATTGTTTAAAAGGCAGCATTGATAGAACCATACCTGAAGAAGAATAAGTACAAGAAGAAGAATAAGTACAAGAAGAAGACAAAGATGAAGAGCCACTACAAAAGAAAAAAATAGAAAAACTAATGTGGATGTGGAGTTGGAGTTTTGGTGAAAGATGATTTTCAATTGACATCGTGACAGTGTAAGAATAATATGTCTAAATAATTTAATAGAAAAACTTTTGACTTTATTAATTTAAAATTTTCATATTTTAAAAAGAAATTGTTTATAGTTCTAATTAGATTTAGTTATATAGTAGAATTTTTGAATTTAATTTAGTTTTAAAGGTATTTGTAATTTTTTATATATTTTTGGAACTTACTCCGAGTTAAGAATTTTCATGCTCTTTGAATTCAGTAAATTAAATAAAAATTTTATTTAAAGAATTGTTTTGTATATCATCCAAAATATTACAACATTATTAATAAGCCTGCCTAAAACGTTCATTTTCATTCTTACTAAAATTTATAGAATTTTCTTAAATTTTGAGATTTAATGTAATAATTTTGAAAAAGGATTTGTTTACTTCAAAATTTATCGTTTGGCACTAGAGTTGGACGTTTTATATTCATGGCAGGGAATATTTTCTGGTCATGTCGAGGAGTTCTATATTTTAGTCTTCCGATACTTGGAATTCCTCTGTAAAAGAGTTTGAATTTGCTAAATTAATTCACGATTTCCTTATTAAATATTCTTATTCAATTTAATCATGATAATAAGTTCAAAATTATAAATTATATTGAAATTTAATTCAGTTTTACAACTACATATTCTGTCATGTATAATTTTTGTAATTTCTGTTAAGGGAAAAAGTAGGTACTATGTGTAATACATCTAAATAGTTACATTATATTGTAATAAGGGGATTTAATATGTTAAAGTGTTGAAATTAAGCAAAATTTTGGAAAAAAGTAAAATTTAAAGAAAGGTTTGACATTAGTATTTTTCAATTAAATATTTCAGAAGAAACATGTAATTTCAAGGAAAATAGTAATTTAAAGTTAATTTTTATTTTTAAAGAGTTTTCATTTCATGTAAACTGTTCCTAGTTTTGTTAAAATTTTGAAAAATATTCAAGATTTTGTATTTAATTTCGACATTTAGATTCAGGTAGTCTTTGGGATTTTGCTTAGTATCTAGGAAAAACAATTGTATTTTATGTGGTATCCAAAACATATTTACAAAAGAGCAGTAGGTGTTTTGCAGTGTTTTGGTCTCGTCTAGATAAGACGTATTTAATTGTGCTCCAATAATTTAAAAATATCAGATCATATTAAAATAAATATTAATATAAAAGCAATATAATTCATCGTCGATACTAACAAATACAAAACACCGAAGTTTTAAAAATTATAACGAATTGTCAAAGTGAGTGCAACAAAGTCGTGAACTTGACTGCCTGAGTCAAAAACCAATACCAACTGATTGCTGTGTCATCCTGTTCGTGATGCCAAGGAAGTTTGAATTGAACCAGAGTTGTAGGAGGGACTTTGTGACTTCAAAGTGAGTTTGTAATTCAAAAACTTTGTAGACGTTTAGTTATATTGTTGTTTTCTTTTTTGTATTTTGGGCTCAATGTTTGATTTAACTAGTTAAGAAAGAGTGGGATTATTTAATTTAATTTTGATTATATTTTCTTAGTTAGTATTTCTAAATTTATGTTTTGATCTCACTATCTGAGATATTGAGTGTTATGCGTTTATATTTTTTAAAATTTTTGTAAACAATTAATTCATTTGATAATTTCCAATATAATTTTTCATTCCCTTTAAAAAACTTTGTTCTATTGTTTCAATATTCATTAAATGAATGTCTGGCGCCCAACTTTAAATAATTTTGTTAATTATTCAGTGACATTTAGAAAGAGCATAATTTAAAAAGGTGAGTGAAAAGTGTTTTATATATTTCTTAAATTATTTGAAGATTCTATAAATTTATTTACACCATGAACACTTACACAGATACTTTTATCTCTCATTCATTCACATCGCCACTGAACACATAACAATTTATACAAGGATGCCTACAATACAATTTTAAAAAAAATTAACAAATTTAGAAAATGAAACAAGTTTCAAAATATTAAAAAAAAAGTATATTAAAAAGAAAAATGTATTGTTATTAGTTACGTTAAGTAGTTTATTAAAATTTTAAAGTTGTAACAAATAAAATTTAATTTTAATTAAAAAAAAAAAAAATGTTTTGAAATGACAGTGGTGTTAAAAGTAGCCCATAATATTTATATTACTGTTACTAATTTCATTATTCTTTATGTCTACATCCAACATCGAAGATGGAAAGACCTCTGAAGAAGCTCGCCACTCGCGCCAGCGAAACGTTAGGAAGTAATTCCAACCAACGACGGCCTACAGACCCGAATCAGGACTACGCCAATTCATTCTTTATGTCGTTGGAGATATCTTTGTTTCTTGGATGTAGTTGTTTATGTTAAGTTTATCGATGATTGCTGTATGACAAATATTGGCAACAGGATGTACCTATGAATAAAGTTCAGTCTATGTAGAAAACTCGACAAGCGCGTTTTATTTCTTTAACAGGTTATGGGCCCAGGCCGCGATTCGTGATTGCCTTTAACCGTTATTGTTTTTTCATTTTTTTGAAAAAATCGCGAAATCAGAATAGTTTTTCAGTGTTAAATAAGAATGTTTTCTAATCTCATAGTGAATGTGCCAAAGTTAAAGGGCCGGGAAAACTATGATGAGTGGGCTTTTGCTGTCGAAAATTATTTAATCCTTGAGGGTTTATCTAAGTGTACAACAGAAGTTGTAGCAGCGGACGACTCAAAAGCTAAGGCGAAAATTATTTTAACCATCGATGCATCATTGTATGTGCATATAAGGGATGCTACTACAACGGTTGATCTCCGGAAAAAATTGAGAGCATTGTTTGACGACAAGGGCTTCGCACGAAGAATTAGTTTACTTAGAAATTTAATTTCAACACGTTTGGAAGATTGTGATGGAATGTCAAGCTACGGGGCACAGGTTTTAAGATCGACGATTAATGAATCGGTTCGTTGCTTCTTGCGGGTTTACCAGAAAAGTTTTCCCCGATGATTATGGCAATTAAACATTCGGGTATCACAATTACGACGGATTCCATCAAGAGTAAACTACTCGACATGGAAGTTGATTGTAACAAAAGTAGTGGTGCGTTTGTAAACAAGAAATGTCTACAGAAGAATCGCACACTCAAGTCTACTGAGCATAATGGAAATTTAAGGATCATGTGCTATAAGTGCAAGAGGTTTGGACACTATCAAAATAAGTGCCCAAATAATGAATCCAGAAAAGAAAAATCAAGTCCTTCACACGCGTTTAGTGCAGTTTTTCTGAGTGGATTATATAATGAATCTGATTGGTACATAGACTCGGGTGCAAGTGTGCATTTAACAGCTAAACGAGACTGGATGAAAAACATTTCCAATTTTCAAGATAAACAAGAAATCATGATTGCAGACAAGACGAAAATACCTATTACTTGTTTCGATGACATAGATTTAGTGACAAAAGTAAATAAGAAGAAATTTGATATAACTGTCAAAAACGTTTCATATGTTCCGGGTTTAACAACAAATTTATTATCAGTAAGCAAATTGATTGAAAATGGAAATAAAGTGAAATTCGAAGATAATCGTTGCAAGATTCACAACAAACTTGGTGAATTAGTTGCTTCCGCGAATTTGGTGAATGGTGTTTACCGGTTGAACCTTTTTAACAACAAAAAGTGTTTGTTGACGACAACTGAAGAAACTGGGGAAATATGGCACCGTAGGTTTGGTCATCTAAACAGTGAATGTTTGAATAAAATTAAGAATGGCATAGTGAATGGACTGCAATATACAGGGTCCCTAAAAAAAGGTCAACGAAATTGTGTAGTATGTTGTGAGGGAAAGCAACATCGACTACCATACAAACGAAAAGGTACACAAGCCACATATCTTTTACAGACAGTGCATGCTGATGTGTGTGTGTATGTTTTAATTTTTGAAGTCGACTTTAGTCGAATGGCGTTTGTATATTTTGTAAAGATTAAAAGCGAAGTTTTTGAATGTTTCAAAAAATTTAAGAGTTTAGTCGAAAATCAAACAGAGAAAAGAATTATGACCTTGAGAACCGATAATGGGGGTGAATTTTGTAGTAAAGAATTGAGAGGTTCTTAGATCAAAATGGGATTTTGCACCAAAAAACAAATCCGAACACGCCACAGCAAAATGGCATGTCTGAACGTTTAAATCGCTCAATAATAGAAAAAGCCAAATGTTTATTACTTGATGCTCACTTTCAAAAAAATTTTGGGCTGAAGCGGTAAATACTGCATGTTATTTAAGGAATAGATCGCTAGTTTCGGGTCTAGAAAAAACACCTTATGAATTGTGGACTGGTCTTAAACCTGACGTAAGCCACTTAAGAGTTTTTGGAAGTCGGGTCATGGTTCATATACCGAATGAAAAAAGATTGAAGTTGGATAAAAAGGCGAAAAAATATATTTTGGTGGGTTATAGCGAAAATATCAAAGGATATAGAGTGTACGATCCAAAGAAAAATACAATAATTACCAGCAGGGATGTAATTATAATTGAGAACACGGAAAAAGAATTAACTGTTACTTTAAACCACGAAGAAAAGTCAGACAAAAATGACGAGATATTGGTTCCAGTGGGAGATGGAATGGAAGATACCGAGGATGAAATATTAACCGATAGTTCAGGTGAAGTTTGGGAAAATATGGAAGATAACTCTGATGATTCTTCTATTGATGTTGAAGAAGTTCCTTCTGAACCAAGAAAATCTCAACGTCAACCAAAACCAAGAAAATTTGAAGGAAGTGTTACTTATCTCTGTGCGCAAGATGAAGATCCAATAACAGTGGAAAGTGCTTTATCAAGACCGGATAGTCTTGAGTGGGAGCTGGCAATGAAAGAAGAACTGAAATCTTTTGAAGATAACGAAGCTTGGGAGCTGGTTGATCCTGCAAGCACAATAGTGGACTGTAAGTGGGTTTTCAAGAAGAAATGTGACAGTGAAAATAAAGTGCGCTATAGAGCCAGATTGGTGGCGAAAGGATTTACCCAAAAAGCTGGAATAGATTATGAAGAGACGTTCTCGCCAGTTGTGCGTCATAGTACTTTAAGACTGTTATTTGCGTTGTCAGTAAAATTAGGACTATTTACTAAACATCTTGATGTTACAACTGCTTTTTTAAATGGTGTATTAGAGGAAACTGTTTTCATGACAATACCCGATGGATTGAAAAAGCCTGATTTTAAAAACAATTAAAATCGAACAAGGCAATTTATGGTCTAAAACAGTCTTCTCGAACTTGGTATAAAAAAGTTGATGATTATTTGAGTAATTTGGATTATCAAAAGTCTAGATTGGAACCTTGTTTATTCACAAAAAGAAAAGGTGATTTGTTAACAATAATTGCCTTATATGTTGATGATTTTTTTGTTTTTTCCAACGATAAACATGAAACGGATGTTTTAAAATCAAAGTTGGAAGAAGCATTTAAGATAAAGGATTTAGGAGAAATAAAACAATGTCTCGGTATGAATGTAAGATATGATAAGCAAAGGCAAACTGTAACACTAGACTAGGGAAAATATATAGAACAAGTTCTAGAACGTTTCGGAATGACTAATTGTAAGACTGTTTTGACTCCCATGGAGACAAATGTAAACCTAACTAAGAACTCTGAGTGTAAAGCGAAAATGCCATATCAGCAATTAATCGGAAGTTTGATGTATCTCGCTGTTTTAACAAGACCCGATATCGCATTTTCGGTGAGTTATTTAAGCCAATTTAATAACTGCTACGGTGACGATCATTTTAAACAAGCAAAACGTGTTTTAAAATATCTTCAGTACGGAAGAGTCGGAGTCTGCCTAAAACGTTCATTTTCATTCTTACTAAAATTTATAGAATTTTCTTAAATTTTGAGATTTAATGTAATAACTTTGAAAAAGGATTTGTTTACTTCAAAATTTATCGTTTGGCACTAGAGTTGGACGTTTTATATTCATGGCAGGGAATATTTTCTGGTCATGTCGAGGAGTTCTATATTTTAGTCTTCCGATACTTGGAATTCCTCTGTAAAAGAGTCTGAATTTGCTAAATTAATTCACGATTTCCTTATTAAATATTCTTATTCAATTTAATCATGATAATAAGTTCAAAATTATAAATTATATTGAAATTTAATTCAGTTTTACAACTACAAATGCCATATCAGCAATTAATCGGAAGTTTGATGTATCTCGCTGTTTTAACAAGACCCGATATCGCATTTTCTGTGAGTTATTTAAGCCAATTTAATAACTGCTACGGTGACGATCATTCTAAACAAGCAAAACGTGTTTTAAAATATCTTCAGTACGGAAGAGTCGGAGTCTGCCGAAACGTTCATTTTCAAAATTATCCAAAGGGGAGCTTTTTTAGAAGATCCCAAGTATTATAAGTTGTCAAAAGATATTTGTTCTTTATATTGTGAAAATAACGTTTTACCTGCTTCCTCAATTGTATTAATGACTCAATAGCATCGTTACCCTGGGTATGATAAATGGCACTTTGCTTGTGTTTAATAGTTAATATTGTTTAACAATATTATTTATATATTCCTTACCATGATCAGTATGAATTCTAGCCGGAAATGAAAAAACAGAAAAAAAATTAAATACAGTGTTCTTGACAAAAGTACCCATTACTTTGCTAGTTTAAATGTAAATTTGTACAAATTTAGACATTTGATCCTGTAGCACTAATAAATTTCTTTTATTAGAACCCGCCTTAATGACACACGTGTCCATATCTACTCGTTCAAATAATTTAGTTGGAGTTTGTGAAATTTTTATAGGTATTCGTCTTTTAACTCTATCGGTTTTGTTTTCCTTACAATGTGTGCAGGAAATTATTACATTTGTTAATATCTTTTTCATGTAAATAAAAATAATGTTTTGGTTTATTTTATTTAAAGTCTCATTTATACTTTTATGAGCGTTAACAGGGTTTTAATGAAAATCTTTGCAGTATTTTAATTCAACTGTTTTTCAACTCGGGAAAAGGGAAAATTTTTGTTAAATAAATTGCTCCACTGTAATTAATTAAAATTTCATGGTTTTTACATTCTTCAAAAGAGTTATTAGAATTAGTTATAAATAAAATGTTGTTTTGTGGGAAAAGTGTTATAATTGAATAGAGCTTCATCTAAGTTTATTCTGAAATCATCATAAAATATATATTCTAAGTTTTGAGATTTGAATGAAGTAATTTCTAATTCATGATTTATTTGTTCGATAGTTGTATCTAAAAATATCGCATTAAATTTTTATTGATTTTCTTTAATAGGATAGTAGATTAATTCTGTATCGGTGGGTATCTTATTTACTAATGAATACTATCCAGATGACGTTAATTCCTGAAGTAAGTTTTCCTCGTTTTGAGGTGATATGGGTTCCATACACATTTCGTCCAAATTTAAATTTTCTACAAGATCTCCGTATGAAGATGGACCGGGGTTGCTTTCGCTAGAATTTTGTTCAGTTATATAAATACATGATAAATCATATGCGTTTGTGTTCTATTTACCGGGTTTATAAATTATTTCATGTTCATACTCAAAAAGTTTTAACCTTCATCTAACAAGTCTAGATGCGGAGTCGGATATATTAAAGAGCCACTTTAATGCTGCGTGATCGGTGATTATAGTGAATTTTTTTTCAATAAGGTACGGACGAAAATTTTTACTCTCCATACAACTGTTAAACACTCGCGTTCCGTGGTGGAGTAGCGTGTTTCAGCAGGGTTTAAGGTTCTGCCAGCATAAGCCACCGGTAGGTGGTTTTTAAGGGTGCCTTCTGGCAATATAAAATCTATAGCGTATTTGCTAGCATCTACTATTAAGAATGAGTCATCTGTAAAGTCAGGATATTGTAAGACAGGTGCGTGCGTCAAGTCATGTTATAACGTTTCGAATGCTTGTTGACACTCATTTGTCCATTCAAACTCAGTGTCTTTTTGGAAAAGTCGTGTCAGAGCTTTAGCCTTTTTTGCATAGTTGGGAATAAATTTGCGGTAATAGCCTTTGAGCCCTACGAATCCGCGTACTTGTATCTGAGTTTTGGGACTGGGAAGTGAGAAACAGTAGATATTTTATCAGGATTGGGTTTGATTCCTCCCTGCGATATGATATCTCCTAGAACATAAGTTTCCTTGCGGAGAAATTCCGAATTATCTAGTTGGATTTTTACCGAATGAAATTTTAAGCGTTCAAAGAAATTACGTAACTGAACGATAAAATAAAACACTTGGTGTAAGTTTCACAGGTTTATTTATCACTTCTGACATATATGTTTCGACCTACAGTTAGGTCATTCTCAAAGAGTACAAACTATGCTAAACCTAAAATGTTACAACTACCGGTTTTTAAAGGGTGAGGTATTAAGGGAAAACCGTGTGTTATAAATTATTGATAATAAGTGGAGATTTTGTGGTGGGTAATTCCGTTTGGTTATTTACTATTAATTTGTTTTTGTGTATTGCTTTTCTTATTTCTAAATTTTCAAGTAAGTTTAGTTTTCTACTTTTTTTGAGATAATGAATAATTTTGACGTTATCTGTGTCTAAGTTGTGATTATTATTAATACAATGATCTGTCAGACCAGTGCAACTTTTTTTGTTTTTTACAGAAAGTAAATGTTCTTTTACCCTGGTTTTTATGGCTCGTCCTAATTGCCCTATATACAAAGCTTGACAATTTTGGCAGTTAATTTGGTAGACACCGCTATTTTCTATTTTTTTTCTATTTTTGTTTTATTATTAACTAGTAGGTTACTTAGAAGTGTCAGAAGTGATAAATAAACCTGTGAAACTTACACCAAGTGTTTTATTTTATCCTTCAGTTATTAAAAATGTTTCACAAGAATAGAATAGAATAGAATAGAAATTAGTTTTATTATTCATACTTTTTACACTCCGTGTCATTTTTGTATGTGGGTTTAACAGGTGTACGACCCCTAGTGGGTTCTCATTGCTTAATTATTTTGATTTGTTACAAATTATTTTACATGTCCTCATCTCAAGGTGGATATTGAATAAACAGCGTGTGTTTTACATGTATATTTGTAATTCATAACTTAGGAACTAAGTATTATGCTTCTGTATATGTGGGTGTGTATTGCAGTATTTGTTACATTTATTCAGGTGTTAGAGTAAATTGTAATAAGTTTTGTCAGTCCTGGTCGAGACCGGTTTCTTCCTCTCATTTCTAGGAATCGTCGGTGTGTTCCCGTAGCGTTGGGTGGGTAGTGTTACTGAGTGTCTGCCCCTTCCCCATTTGTCTGGTTCGATTATCGCTTTCATCTTATCCAGCCAACTTTTTTGCGCCATCGCCCAACGGATGTGAAGGAGGATCTTTGTCTAACATTTCCCAGATTATTTTATTATCGAGGCTCTTTGGGAAATTGCCCGACATTCTGTAGGTTTTATGTAGTTGGGCCTCTAGTTTGTTGATGTTTGATCTGGAGATCCTGGGGAGTACTGGTATCACCATATAGTCTAGGATGGGTCTTAGGCATGCTTCAATGATTTGCAGTTTGATTTCTGGGTCAGCGTCCGAGCTTCCGCCGATGATGGGAAGCAAGCTGCCTAGAGCTTTCTTGTATTTTGCGACTGCTTGATTGATTAGCTTGTTACAAGATAGTAGTTTGTCCAGCTTCAGTCCAAGGTATGTGATTTCTTTTTGGATTGGGATGGACAGCTGTTGATATCTGAATGCATTCGGGAGGTTTCTCTTGCGTGTGAAGAAGGTGCCTTCAGTTTTGGAGGCATTGCATGTGAGCCCCTACTTATTATAGTATTCAATTAGTTCCCTAAGGGCCCATTCGGCCCGGAGTTTTGCAGTGTGTGGGTTTTTGGATTCGTTCAGAATACAAAGGTCGTCCGCGTATTGGGCTAGTGTTTCACCCTGTATGCCAGTTATTGGGAGATCAGCAACATATAAGTTCCATAGGACCGGCCCCAGTAGAGAACCCTGTTGCACACCGTGTTTTAGTTCCTGTGGTTCGCATGTAACATTTTGAAATTTGCCGATTAGTTTTCTGTTGCTCAGGTAATTCTCAGTTATCTTGATCAAATTGTTTGGGATGTTGTGGTGATGCATTTTGTAGCATAGCGCTGCGTGGTTAACTGAGTCAAAGGCTTTGGAGAGGTCGGTACATAGTGCCGCCACCGTATTCCCTGTGTCAATTGCGTTTGCTATTACATTACATGTTCTTATGAGTTGTGTGTGCGTGCCACGTTCTTTGGTAAACCCGTGTTGGTAAGGTGGTATGACTTTCTCGGAGTATTGGTTCAGTCGATTAAATATGATTTTCTCATAGACTTTGCTCATGACTTTTAATAGTGTAATTGGTCTGTATGAGCTAGGTTCATCGTATGGTTTACCCGCTTTATGTGGGAAAATGCAGGTTCCTTCTTTCCATTTTTGTGGGAAGTAGCCCGTTTCCAAACCATAGTTTATTACATTGATCAAACAGACTTTTAGTGTAATTCCCATTCGCTTGATCCATATTGCTTGAATGCCATCTGGGCCCGGAGTTTTTTTGTTGTTGAATGTTTTGGGGACTTTTGTGAGTTCCATAAGGTCTGATTTTGGAAGTGGTTGTCATAGGGTGGTTTTGTCCGTTTCTTTTAGATCATCAGAAACCCAGCTATCTTGTACAAGTGCTGTTTTGAGTAGGGTTAATGGGATGTCTTCTGGTTTATTGATTCCTCTTAGTTGTGGTTGTTGATAAGTTGATCTTTTCAGAGCCTTCTGGATCCTCCAGAGTTTGTTCTGATGATTAGATCTGTCATTGATTATTGTGGCCCAATTTTCTTTTTGCCAGTGTGTAATTTGGCTTTTGATTTCACGGTTCATCCAATGGATTTCGTTGTTCAGATTTATTATATATCTCCTGCTTGTCCTTTTGAGTTTGTTTCTAGCTTTTATCAACTGTTGGATTTCCTCTGGCAGATCATCTCTCTTATTTTTAATTTCTATCCAGGGTGCAAGTTCATACAGTACTTCATTTATAGTTTTCTCAATTCTTTTGATTTCTTTTTCGCATTGAGCGTCAGTTCTGATATTTGTGGGTGAAAATTCTGCCTTTGTTTTGCCCGTGAAGTCGTCTGACTTGAAGTTCTTCAGGTTTCGCCTGAAGATTGGTACCTTTATGTGTTTAATATTGATTGTAATCGTCCATGGGGTATGGTCTGAGTTTATGTCTTCCTCTTTTGCTTCTGCTATTATGTATTCTTAAAAATTCATCACAACACAGTCTGTGATTCTTGTTGGGTGTCGATTGGGTCTTGTTGGGCCTCCATGTTTAATCACTCTTGCTCCTCTCAGTGTGGATTCCCAAATCATATTCCCGCGTGCGTCGTTTCTTCTTGAGCCTAATGTTGTGTGATTTGCATTCATGTCAGCTATGATTATGATGTTCTGTTGTATTAGTAGTTCTTCTAGATTTGATAGTGTCTGTTGATCCCTGTCATGTGGGATGTATACCCCTGTGACCGTTATTTGTTTTTCATGGTGGATTTGTAATTTGATTGTGCATTCTTCGATTGCACTATCTTCAGTTGGTAACAGCTTTGTTCTGTACCATTTAAGTTTGTGATTCACGTACATTGAGGTACCCAGATGTTGCTTAATTGTGTTCCTTATCTGGGCGTAGCCCGGGATGTTGTATTTTTGGTTTTGTTTAGCTCTTGTTTCGTTCAGTACGACGATGTCGGGTTGTGTCTGCTTGATTTGGTTTTTTAATTCAAGGGATTTGCCTTGAATCCCGTTGATGTTAACATGATAAATTTTTAATTTATCCATTAAGGCGTCTAACTTCTATTAATCTGTTCAATAATTGTTGCAAGTTCTTAGTGATTCCCCCGTGGCTTATTCCTGCTTTGTTTATTGCTCTTATTGCTATCAACATCGTATTTACCTCTTCTTCCGATTCGTGATCAATTAGTTCGCTTGCAAGGTCCGTAAAGGATTTGATGATCAAGTTTTGAAATGTTCTTGTTAGTATTTAAGAATTCATGGTTTGTGGTTACTTGTTGTGTCTGTTGACTGCTCCCTGCAACTTGTGCATATGTATGGGTTGAGTCTATGCGTCTTGCCGTTTTGCGGATATTTGTATCCGGGTTTATATTTCTGCTGTTTGTAGCGTGTCTTGTACTCTGATTATTGTTTCTTTGAAATGCGTTTCTATTTTCTTTTTTCCTTTCGATTTCTTTTTGGAAGAGTGGACATATTGCGTTCCTTGCAGTATGGCCTCCCACCAAGCAATTTGTACATACTATTTGTGTGTTATCTCCAGTTGTGGTTTCGATAGTATCAGACTTCTGTTTTTTATTGGAGTGTACCGCGATGTGTCCGAATTCGAAATAATTTTGCATTGCGTAACTGCTGTGGTTTTGATTCTGTATTTTACAAGCCTCACTTTTTGAGCTTGTATGTAGGTGATATTTAGGATATCCTTGCCATTTATTTTCCCTTCGAAGATGATTGTTGCCCACCCTCCTTTCTTGAAGGGAATGAAACGTAGCGGCCTAACTTTATAGGTCTGATCTATGTCGTCCAGAATCTCCTCTTCGGAGAAGCATTTGTGATAGAGACCTTTGACGACATATTTCTTATTTTTAATTTTTTGTGTTTTTAAACCATGTGTAAAAAACTCTGTCGTTTGCTTTTAGATAGTTTACACATACCTTGTGTGTTTCCTCATTTTTTGCTTTTATGTATAACCTGCCTATGTCAGTTCTGGTTATTATACTTGCTTGGATTGTTTTAAGAAATGTGGTTAGTTGTTTTATCGTAGATGGGTTTAGAAATAATTGGAATAAGTTTATTAACTCAATGATAAAGTTTTAAGTCAAATTTATAACACCAAATTTTTGAAGTCACCAATAGTAGATCAATTCTGTTCAATCAAATTTATTCATAACGTAAGTTACAAGTTTAAAAATAAATTAAGAAAATTCAATCTCAAAGCGGTCGAAACTAATAAAAATAACTTAAAAACTCTTCTTGTTAAAAATAAACCATCACAACCACCCTTAACAAAAAGTGGTATTTATAAAATTTCATGTAACGATTGTGATGCAATTTACATAGGAAAAAGTGGGAGAGCCATTTTAACCAGGATAAAAGAACATTGCTATTCAATTCATAAAAAACTCAAAAAAACAGGTCTCGCTGAGCACTGCATTGATTCGGATCATTCGGTCACAATTGATAATGTAAAAATTTTACACTCAAACATAGGTAATAATCGTATTTTAACTATGTTAGAGAATTTAGAAATTAAAAAAGCCTTTAGCAAAAATTTAAATTTAGTGAATTCTCAAACAGAATTAAGTTCTTCAAACTCCCCACTCCTCCTTTGTGATTTGTAGATAGTATATATATTCGTTGTCATTTGTTTTTACTTTAGTCTAGTTACTCTTGATAATGATCGAACCGATCGAAACTATATAGTCGAGTATAATAAAAACTCCTAGTGAAACATCATCTATTGTTTTTTATTTTTACAAGTGTAAAAACTTTTATTACAATTAGGTCAAATTATGGCAAAACCATTCTTAAAACGAATTTAATTACTATTTGTTGGCTCTTTTATATCTAATGTAGGTCATTAGTGGTTAATGACGTGGAAGTAAAAATAGTTACATTACCAGAACTAGTCAGTAGATAATTTTAAGTCAGTTAGTTGCAAGCGTTGATTTGAAAACAAAAAATTTATTATCCTAAACAGCATTGGAGCGTTATTTAACATAGAAGTTATAGTTTAGTTCACTGCAACACACCAAATAATCAATTAGATAATCAGATACGCAGATTCTGGGAATTAGATGAATTTATAGATAAGTCTAATTGTTCATCAGAAGAACAATATTGTGAAGAACATTTCATAAGTACGCATAAACGAGATCATAATGGAAGATTTGCAGTAAACATACCCTTCAAACGCGAACCAAATAAATTAGGGGAATCAAAGGTATTAGCTCTAAAACGTTTTTACTCCATGGAACGGAAACTAGAGAAAAACCATATTCTAAAAAACGAATACATAAAATATATAGATGAATACGAATCATTAGGTCATATTACAAAGGTTTCCGAATCGGAGGTTAGGGGTCATCCATAAATTATGTCGCACGAATTTTAGAACTTTTTAACCCCTCCCCCCGTCCTTGTCACAGGTTGTCACATTTTTAGAACCCCTCCCCCCTGATGTGACGTCACACATTTTTTAATTTTATGCATGTATTTAGAAATAATCAAAAGAAAACAATTATTTTAATTTTTTCTTATTTTTATTAAATAATCAGAAAGACTTTCATAAAATCAACATCAAGTCAAATATTTTTGATAATAGAGAAAACAAACGACTAGTTAAGAAACAATACAAGACTTATTATGTTAATTAACGATAAAAAACTTAATCTACTTGTGTCCATGGACTTTGGACCCACTCCTTGATATTAACTATTACTGGTAAATCAGGCACTTTATTTTCGTTCTGAATTTGAACTTCAGGAACATCCTTTGTGTCAACATCATTTTCTTCCATCCATAAAGCATCGTCATCATTCATTAAACAAAGAATTTCTCGGGCACGTCTAGCCGCAATTCTTTGGGGACGAATTTTTGCAGTAGGTAACAATTCTTGGTTTTTATGTGATTGTTTGTGTTGATTAGCGGCTTTATATGAAGAAAAATATAAACCACATATACTACACGATCTTTTAAATATGTATGACTCGACACTAGGACAATAACTATCATATGGGACTTTTTTCAAATGGGATGATGCGTGGAGATTTAATGATAACTGTAGTAATAATGGAGCAAACTTAGCCTCGTCGTCACTCCCTGCGACTACATAACCGTTTGATGTCTGTTTAATCAATACAGGTGGTGATAAAAATCCTTCTTTTAATAATTGCCAAAGACTAGATCGTCTTGCACCGCAACATGTGATAGTCTCGCATTTTACTATTTGTAAGAAATATTGTGACTCACGTACGTGATTAGCATACCAAGTAGCATTATTTTTTAACATCATAGCTTGTTCAACATCCAGTCTGGTATCAGTTGGTACAACATATTCGGCAACTCCAGGAAAATCATCAATGACTAATTTGCTCCAAATGTCAGCCAACACATTGCCCGCACTTTCAAAGTTCCGTTTTTCTAGCTTCAAGTCGGTAGTTCGATTACTTGAATCAAGATGTGACCTAAAATCATCATGATTTAATACTACTCCAGTAAGTTCGCGACTAAGAGGTGCCATGCGTCGTTCAACTCTGTTAAATGCACTCCTTCCTGGAGCATTTGTAGCTATATAAATTGCATCTAAATCAAAATCTTTAAAATGTTGCAAAGCTGAAACTATAAGCCGCTCATACCGTGGATTTTCATCGGGACCACCATCGCATGTGAAAATAAACACAGGTTTTACAAAACCTTCTCTGGTTCTCAAGAAGTTTTCAAAAGTCGGTAATTCAGAAAGCTTATGAACGTCGATGGCATGAGTTTCTGCGTTGGAAGATGAATGTTTCCCACTACGAATTGTTACATATGTCAGCCCAGAGTACGTCACAGCTTCAGGTGATCCTTCACCATCTTTTTTGATCAGAATACCCGCATAAACAGATGGAATAAGTTTATGTTTCTCAGCGACTACAAAATCATGATCTGGCAATTGGACACGGTAATCAAAGTGCATTAATATTGGTGCTTGAGCGTTAGCTGCTGTAATGCCTAATGGTACACGTGCTTTATCATCCATCGATAAAAAAAAAACTTGGTCCGGACCCAAAATTGAAGCTACAGATTCAAGATTTCGTATAGTAGCGGTACAAAATTTGCCATCTTTATGTTTTGAGTGTAACGTAGAGTCTGGTTTACACAACTTGACAGGAACCGTTACGACGTGTTTTTTACCTTCCTCCGTATTAACTCGCTTGGGAAGAAGTCTCAAATACAATCCTGACCGACTGATAGTATAGCCTTGCTTAAATAGTTCAGCTTGCAAGTCGTCTAATGTTTTGCAACATCTTATAACTTCAGTACGACGTCGATCATCAGCTGCGCCACAAAATTGCAATCGATTTTATTACTTCGAGTAAACCGGATTGATTTTCTTCTACTCTAGGCCGACCAACAGTATTTCGAAGTTTTAAAACAGTTGCTAAATCAGGATTATTTTCACACAGTTCTAAAATTTTTTGTTTTTTAGAATCACGGCTTTTTTTTTTGACGTTCCGCTGCACTAATTTTTCTCTTCAATGTGGTCTTTTATGCTTGAAGATCTTTTCTTAATGTTGTTATTTTTTTTGTAGCATCATCTGTCGCTATACCAGCATCGCGTGCTAGTATTAAGCTATTGAGCTCAGATTCAAGTACAATAATTTTATTCTTGGAAGCGTGTTGACTAGGTGTTGGTTTATCTACTGTTTGAAGTGATTGACATCCACTCAAGTCTATCATAATATCTTTAGTTTTTTCTGAAATACTCTGTTTAGTGTCCTCCTGTAATTTAAAGTAAACATGTAAAATATTAAATATGGATACTATACACAAAATGTTTCCAAAGCTACCGACTTCAGTACACTAAAAAAACTGCATAAAAATCGATCCAAGAATAATCCCGAACAAACAGACACAGAAAGATGTAGTTACTGACTATCTTATAACAGACTAGATTTTATATGTATCTAACTGATTTAGTGTAGTTATTTTCATTATAAATTTTGAACTTACTTTACTGTCCTGTGGCTTTACTAGTGCTAATGATTTTGACGAAGAAGGATTTTTTAAAAAAAAACTCAAAAGTGTCCCTTTTTTTTTCGTCAATTTTACTTGCAACTCTTTAATTTTTGATTCTGCCTCATCTTCAATGTTATCACTACTTTTTAACGTTTTCCATAAGGTGTTAACTTCATCTTGTATGATTTGTTTTTTTTTATCAGCATAAGCTGCACTGTAGGCATCAAATAATCTGCGGTAAAGACTACCTAAATCAATCTTTTTATTCATTTTTAAATATGTAATAAATAAGTCACTGCGCCGGCGCGTGCGGTGGCACTTGTCGAAGGTCTCGCAAACAACCGACGTGCGGAACGGTAAGAGAGCGAGCGAGCACTCGCCGACGTCTTAAACCTACTCAAACCCTTACCAGAACTCTCGTGAATTTTGTGTCTAACTTGCATTACAACGCCGCTCTAGAAGTTGATTGTTATTGCAAGAGAGATAATCTCATAGCGAGAGTGCTAAAGTATTAATAATATAGATCGAGTTCGAAAATTTTTAGATTTTTTTATTCACATATAAATTT
The DNA here is from genome assembly GCA_947389935.1 of Agrilus cyanescens. NCBI lineage: Eukaryota > Metazoa > Arthropoda > Insecta > Coleoptera > Buprestidae > Agrilus > Agrilus cyanescens. Next base: position 13,104,032 of record OX376709.1, on the reverse strand, counting down.
CGCGTTTTAGTACTTTAAATTTTAACATGTAACGTCACCTAACCTAACCTGACCCCCCCCCCTTGTCACACAATGTCACATTCTGGTAATACCCTCCCCCCCTTTAACGTGTCACGTAATTTATGGATGACCCCTTACTGGACATACATTTTACTTCCCCCATCACTGTGTAATAAAACAATCGAGTGTAACCACAAAATTCGCGTAGTTTGATGGGTCAGATTCCGGTTTGTGGTTAAATGATGTTCAATGCAACGGTCCTATAATTCAAAGCAACATTCATACCATATTATTATGTTTTCACCAATATAGATTTGTAGTTACTACAGATATTGCAAAAATGTATCGCCATGTTATAGTTGATCACAACTTATTTTATTCCGAAAGAACAAAAACGAACCAGTCACTACCTATAGATTAAATACCGTAACATACGGTGCTGCTAGCGCATCATTTTTGTCGACTAAATGTTGAAAACAATTAGCGTTAGAAAACAGAGAAACATATAAAGCCGCGCCGCAAATAATTGAAAACGGGTTCTATGTGGATGATTTGTTGGTCGGTTTTGAATCAGTAAAAGATGCTTTAGAATAAATAAGGGACGTGTCTAAAATTCTTTCAGCCGCGGGCTTTCAATTACGGCAGTGGAATTCAAATAACAAACAAATCATATCGAACATTAGCGCGAATCAGGAAAAAAATACTCAAAACATCATTAAACAAGATTATAGCCAAAATAAAACATGAGGTGTCCTTTGGAATCCCGAGCACGTTAGCTTTCAATATGACGTAAATAACGTAAATGACGTAACTTTTGGAAATCGACGACAACACAGTTTTCTGTCAGCGTCGGTTTTATTGGGAACTATACTAAAAGAGGACTACTCCAAGGACTTGAGCTCGGTGATATTACATTATCGGCTAAATTTTTTTCTGTATGTTCTCTGATAATCTCTTTTTGTGTGTGAGGAAGTCTATAAGGTTTTGTATTATTTGGTGGATGATTTATCTGTATTGGAATTTTGCGTTTAACTGCATTCGTGTACGCAAGTGGGTTTCCTAAATAGAATATCTCTTGATAATATTCAGATTTGCAAAAGTGATTTTTCTTCTTCTGAATTTAGATGTTTTGTTTGAAAAGACTCTTTAAATTGATTAAACTTTTGTGATTCGGTCACTTCGTTTAATGGTATTAAACTAATTTTTGGTTGAGGAATAAACATATCCTCTTCAGAAAGATTTATTACAGTAATGGTACACCTATGGTTAATTGTTTTTGTTAAACATGAACCTAAAAATACATTTTCATTAAGCTTCTTTTGTGGTGATATACCTTCGATATAGTTTTTATCACAAGTGGCTTCAATTAAAGTTTCCGCACGAGCGGTAAGTTTAACCTTAGTTATGAAGGGTAGTATTTTCCACTTCGTATCATCAAATGAAATCATTTATAGTTCATAGTCAATTTTTACTTTTTACAATTGCATAAAATCGCGGTATAAGATGTCATAACTTTAATTGGAAAATCATTAGAAACTACATGGAAAGGGTGTAGATTGTTTTATTTTTAGTTAATGGGAATTAAAAGGTGACAGACGCCAAGTGTGAGCACCGGCTCTTTAAATATAAGTTTTGTTATCGAGCAAAGAGACCGAGTTTTTTAAAACGAATTTATTTGATACAAAAGAAACTTATAATATAGCTAATAACTGTACAACTGATTATGCATTAGTTACTAGTTGATATATTACTCGCATGACAGTACAACACTAAGGAGAAGCGGCTCCGCCGGTCAATTTATAAGGTCCGTGACGTCATCGACTATAGTGATAAGGGTCCATCCGATGGTACCATAACTCCTTCCCCCTTAGACTGGAAGAACGGGTTACAATTAACCTGTTCTGAAGGTGGCCGTTGGTCTTCTTTTTCCTTCTTACTAAATTTCCACAAAACCGCACATGCGATGCTCATGAGAATGATAAAGGCTGGTGCGTAATGGATTCCTACACCCGTCGCGTAAAGGGTTGAAAAATCAGGGATCTTTGACCAGGTCCAATTCCGGTATTTCCTTTAGCTTGTTTTGCCGGAGCTCAAATGGTGAGTTGGTTTCCAGTATGGTGGAGTTGAAGTCGAATGGGTAGTTGTAAATCAATCCATCCTTTTCTTTTCTAGATCCGTCGTAGATAACACCATCGATGTATGCCCTGCATTGTTTTCTTATTTCCATTATGAGAGTTTCTCCACGAGTATTTTGGTGAGTCTCGAACAGTTGATTGACACATTTATGCTGTCGGCAGGTAACGATAAGAAGCCGTTCCGTTTGATCTCAATAACCTCCTCTATGCGATGTGTCGTTTTGACAGTTGGACACGTGTAATCCTGGTTGTTGAGGTAATTGACGATGCACTCGCCGTTCGTAGGTTTGTACGTTTTGCAGAGGCGGGTGTCCCCGATGATAAGAACATCAGTACATTCATATCCATCCGAATTGTAGAGTATTAGGGTATTAGGTAAAGGGTAAATTGTTTGATTGTTCAAAGGAATCGAGTAAAGGTTAAAGAGTTTAAAGGTGTTTTTGCTTATAATCGGCATTCTTATATTAATCTCGACTAAATCATTGCTGATAAAATAATCTCCAAGTAAAATCTGATAGTATGAATTTAAATTGCTTAGTTGTACAATTCTTTGTTTTGAATAGAGTGTTTCACTCTGGTTAATTAATTTTGACAATTCATTTAAAGGTAATAAGTGTGAATCTACATTATTTAATCTCAAAAGGCTTAAACCAATTCTAATCTTGTGCAATATTTCGGAAGCAACGTTCAACCCGTTATTAGTACGTTGCAAAAGGTTGTCGATCGAAAGTTAGTTATTTAACTTAAGATATTCAGTGACCTGCAATCTTTTTAGTTCTTCAACATGTGCATAAGTAGAATGCATATTATCTGATATAATTTTTATAGAGTTATTGTAATGCTCTATCAGGGTGTTCATTAGAGTTGTGGAATATTTAACCTGGTTTTGTTCATTTTGGATAACTCCAATAATTTCTTCTTTGTCTTCCTGGTCGAGTGTGCCAAAAAGAAATCTGCTCGTTTTGCCTACAATGTCTAGTAATCCTCTCTTTTCGCGTCGTACTGTTCTAAAACTATTTAAAAGTTCACTAACTAGATTAAAATGATTTATACAGTTATCTAATGATTTTTTCAATAATTGACCTAAGCTATTAGTTGTATTTATTTTGTTACTGATTTCTGTCATAGTATTATTATACTTAAACATTATGCTATGTATATTACTAAAGTTTAAATGAATTATGAAGTTATGATAATGCGTTATCAGTCCTATATCTCCCTTTTCTACAGGTAGAATTGGAGAGCGAACGTTTGTCAGGATAAAGTCTTCGTCAGTGTTTACTATTACTAGTAGCGTCGTTATCGTCAATATAATTTTCATCTTCGCTTTCTAACAGGTCGTCTGGAACAAAACAAACGGGCTTTACTTTTCTTGGTCTTCTTCATTTTGATTTATGTATTTGACGTTTTGTAGTTATGATTCTGTGGGGTGTTTCGACTAATTTAGTTTGTTTTCTGTATGTCGGGTTTAATTTACTGTTGTAACCCTTTTGTGGGTGTTTTTCGTAAACTACTTCGGGAAATTTGATATTAGAGGGGTCTTCTCGGTTTTTGTTTATTGCTTCATTCTTTTTTCTTAATCTTGAATAATTTTTCTCTTTTAGTTGATTAAATACTTTAGCACATAGTTCTTTATGTTCTTGAACATAGTTAGTATAATTTCGTCAGTAATTTCTAAGGGGTGATTGAGGTTAAAATGACCGTTAATTATTTGGAAAGGTGTGCATTGTAGTCCTGCATGCGTTGCATTGTTATAAGCAATTATAGGATATCTAATAAGGGCGTTTTCGTTTTTATTGGGGTGTTGTAATTTCAAAGCTTGCATGGATTCTTTCAAGGTTGAATGGAATCTTTCCACGTAAGCAATACCGCGTAAATTACCTATGCTAGTTATTCTAAGCTTAATGTAATGAAGTCTGCAAAATTCTATGAAAGTTTCGTTCTTAAAATTTGTACCGTGATCTGCTGTTATTAATAATGGTGTGCCATTATGTGACATAAAGATAAGGAGGGCTCTTAAGGTTTCGTTTGCATTCATATGATCTATTGAGTATGCCTGACCATATCGTAAAAAGGTATCTAAAATCCTTTACTAGTCTGAAAAACGTCTATTTGAATGTGTTCAAATGGTTTCGTCATGGTTGGTATAATTTGAAATTTCAATTTAAGTGGGTCTCTATCATACTTTGTCTGTAGACAAATTGAACAATTATTAATGTAATTTGTTACGTCTTCTTTTATCTTTGGCCAATAAAGGATTTTTTGATAGATTCGGTTGTTTCTTGTATTCCTTTGTGTGCTAGTTTAGTCTCGTGGTGTTGTTTAATAATTTCTAGTTTTTCATCTTCTTTATCAATCTCTTTTAAGAATCTACCACACCTTACTAATTTATATGAACTATTTTTAAAATATTTTTGACAAAAGGCTGTAAATGGATTTAATATACTCTCATTAGTGCTATATATACCGTGAATTGTATTTACACCTAATGTTTCTTTAAGAAATTGAAATAATTGTTGTTCTACGTTCGTTTCAGGTAAATTAAGTATATATCGTTGATTACAGTATGTTTTTGTTTTTACAATGTATTACTTTAAGTTTATTACCTACTCTATCGGGATTAATAATTATTTGTTTAGAAAAGTAATTAAGGGGTTTGTGTGATATAGGAATGTCTAGTATGGGATTTTCTAAGGAAGTATGTACTGTTTCGTTGTCATTTATTTTTTTTAATTCTGCGCTAGTTGGTTGATCAGAGGTACTAGGAAAATTTAGGAAATCGTCTGTCTTTATTGGAATCACCGGGGTCTGCAATAACTGATTCGTTATCTGCCATGTTGATTTCGATACGTGAAAGAGCATCCGCGTTCGTGTTAGCCTTACCTTTTTTATATGAAACTTCGAAGTCGTACTCTAACAATTTTAATCGCCATCTTACGAGTCGCGAATTTGGTTCTTTTAGTGAAAATAACCATTGTAACGGTTTTTGATCCGTAACGATTTTGAACTTGATACCGAACAAATAGGGTCGAAATTGTTTCACCGCCCAGACTATCGCTAAAAGTTCCTTTTCTGTTGTCGAGTAATTACACTCGGCAGGATTTAATGTTCGTGAGGCATACGCGATAGGTAAATCGTTACCTATTACGCCTTGACTTAATATTGCTCCTACAGCAAAGTTTGATGCGTCTGTTGTTACTATAAAAGGTTTAGTAAAATCGGGATATTTTAAAATTAGATCGTTACAAAGTAGTGTTTTACAATGTTCAAAGGCGTTGACGTAATCAGGTGTGAGTTCAATTTTTTCTCCCTTTTTTAAATATCGTGTTAGGGGTTTGGTTATCTTAGCGAAGTTTTTAATGAAACGCCGATAATATCCTAATAGTCCTAAAAAGCCTTTTATTTCTTTCGTCGTTTTTGGTATGAGAAATTTTTGTATTGCGTCAATTTTTCGCGGGTTTGGTTTGACACCCTCGGGAGTAACCACGTGGCCTAAAAACTCAACCTCGGATTTATTTAATTGTATTTTCATTCTAACTTTCCTGAGACGTTTAAATAGAAGGTCTAAATTTTGAATGTGTTCCTGTAACGAAGTACTGAATACAATGATATCATCCATATAGACGAAACACACTTTACCCTGCAAATCTCTCAAAATATTGTCCATAACCCTCTGAAATGTCGCGGGCGCGTTTTTCAAACCGAAGGGCATTCTCAAAAATTCCCAGTGTCCATGTTCCGTGTTAAAAGCCGTCTTTTGTATAGATTCGCGATGCATTTCTATTTGGTGAAATCCAGATGCTAAATCGATTGTTGAAAAGTATTGTGCACGTCCTAGTTTATCTAATATGTCTGTTATGTTGGGCAAGGGGTAGCGATCGTCAATAGTTTTTTCGTTTACCTTTCTGTAATCTATTACTATTCGCCATTTCTGTTTTCCGCTCGAGTCTGGCTTTTTTGAAACAATCCAGATGGGGCTTGACCATGGGCTATTGGAGGGTCTGATTATACCGTTATCTAACATATCTTGTATTTGTCGCTGAACTTCTGCTTTATGGACGAAAGGGTACCTGTATGATTTTGTATAAACGGGCATTTCATCTTTAGTTTTAATGTCATGTTTTATCTGATTGGTAAAGGTAAGCTTGTCGCCGGGTGTTTGGAAAATGTCTTCGTATTTACTACAAGTATTAAGTATTGCTTCACGTTCTTCTATATTTAGATGGTCAGTGCGTATCAAGTCTTTAATATCCATTTTGTTATCATTATCTTGAGCAATAGAATGAGATGTTATTTCGGCATGAAATAATTCGAAATTCTCGTTATCAAACGGTTCACAAATAATGGGCTTAGTTAAGCGGATACAAATAAAATTATCTGTTGGATTTTTGATTTCGATTCTAGCTAAATGATTGTTTGCGGTAGATATACATTCTAGAATAATTAAATTATCTATTGTTGTTTGCGGAACAATAATTTCTCCGTTGGCAATATTTACTGGAACGAGTGATAAAGTTGTTTGAAGTGGCTGAAGTTCAATTTTGATATCATGAGATGTTTCTAAAGTTTGCCTAAATTTTATGGGAATATTTACGCTTTTATTAAATAAAACTTTGTTTTCCAAATCTATGACTAATTCTAGATCCGTAATATCTTTACATCCTATTAAGCCATCAAAATAAGAATGAAAATTAAATAATAACAAGTTTACTTTTTTGTTTGACTGAAATTCATTAAATGCTGAAATACAAGCTTTATAATTAATAATTTTTTCGCCATGATTTAAAGATTTAATTTTTGAAGGGCTATAGAAAATGTTGTGAGAATAATATTTTTGAGCTAATTCTGGTCTTAATATTGAAGCATTACAACCTGTATCCAGTAGGAGTTTTAAAGGAGGTTCTTTTATTTCTATATATGGCAAAGGGGCGTTGTTGTTTAAATGATTTATTTCGGTTACTACCTGGAATTGTTCTTTAGGCTCGTGTGATGAAAATTTTCATCAGCGGTTGATTGTTCATAATCATAATGGGTATTACAAGCAGTAAAATTGTCGTTTTTGTATGAATCTGTGTTATTTGTGCCAATGTTTTTTTCGAAAATAGTTTCTGAGTCGTTAGGAAGGTAATTTTGAGGATAGTTTTGGAATTGCCCTTGACTATCATTTTGGCTTGGGGATGAATTTTCAAAAGGATTTTCAAAAATGAATTCGTTGTTATGCAATTCCTCTTAAAGAAAAGTACAAGTGAGTAGCAGACACACTATTGGCGTTGACTAAGTCGCCCGTAGCTCGTACATTCTGAGATACGTCACAACCTAACCAGACCCATCTTCCACTGCTCCTACAAGCTGATCGAATTGAGACAACCGTATTAGTTGAATAACCGTGATAGGGACACACCTTAACTTTAAAATCGAAAGTGCTAAATAATTTTGCACCAGCTAGCTTACTAATTTTTTTTTTTCAATGTAGGAATTTGATAATACTCTTGCTTTATGATTTTGTTTAGATACAGTGGATCTTAGCTTATTATTTTTCTATTTCACTAAAACAAGCGCATTCACCCATTCTGAGCTGTCTTCATTTCTTTCTTTTTGAACTTACCAACTCATCTAAATTCTCTTTTAAAGCATGAGGTAAGGATTATGCTACCTTCCTACTGGGATGTACTACAGGGTTTAGCATTTTTCTCAATTTTAATGTGATATGGTTTGTTTATACATCCTATTCCTAAAATGTGAAAAATGTGTTTAAATTGTTTAATTAAATCGCTATACTCTAGTATTATTTTCGTCTATACTTTCTACTTTCATTGTAAAAATAAGTTGGAGACTTGACTCTAACCCTAGCAGAGCTTGTGAATCTGAATTTACAAATAAGATATATAGATTATATAAGGTATCGTTTTTATAACAAGGTAATTTACATATACCCAGCACTTTAAAATTGTCACATGTATACGACTGCAATTTCCCACCTTACATTTTTAATTTCATCATCTATTGTTATGTTGCAAAATCCGGTAGGACAAATTAAAAAGTCTTTGGGACGCAACAAAGTCTCTTCTTCACTTAACGGTGTAAATTGAGTTTATCGAACTTACCCCGTTGAACCGAAGACCGTTTAATACAGAGTCTTAATAACACCTTTATTATAAAACACTAGTTTCACTTAATAATAAAGATTATATCACTGTATCAAAGGTAGCGGTGAGAAAATAGAACACGAAGTTACGTGCAAGAACTTTATTCTAATAATCTGCCTATTTTAGGCGTTGGCCCTTTTTATAAGTATTGACAAAAACGAAAGTATATGACGCAGAGGTACTTGTCGTCAACATTCCTGTCTAAATGATTTATAATTATACCTACTTTCCCTAAATAACTACAATTCTAATCATAACAATCCTCCCTATCTAAGATTTTTGATTATAGACCTTTTTAATTAAAATAATCAAAAATTACATCTAATAATAATGATTCTCTATGCTAAATTATTGTAACATAACTCAAAAGAAATAGCTGTTCTATTTATTTACAATGTCATTAGTCGAGTTCAGTTACGGGGTGACCAACCATCTTCGTCGTTTAGTGGTGTGGCTTCCCTCGGGAATTCAATCATCGGGGTGGACGTTCCCTTGGTGAACCTTACGGCCCGTTCTGATGTGTACATGGGGGAACGTTGTCTTGGGGTCACGGCATGACCTCGTTGTATGTTGAATACCTTCACGCACCCTCCACAACCTCCAGGCCATCGTGGTCTCAAGAGTCGCAGGCAGCCGGGACAACAACAGCAGCATAAACCCTGGAATACAGCGATCGTAATTGAAATTGATAATAAGATTTTCCACCACGCTACGGAGGCCAATTGAACGAATGGGCGGAGTTTCTCTTTATAAATATCCTCCGTGATGGTGTTGAGCCGGTGTTTATTAAGGAGTAGTTCTTCTTGATTCAACGCATGTATTGGTATCGAATAAAGTTTGGTTTCGTCAACTTGTTTTTCTGGCGGGATGCAACAGTCCCCGGGAATGGAAATTAAGGATTCTGAAATATTTTTCACATTGGAATTGTTTCGCAGTAGACTAATCTTGAACGTGTTTCCAATCATGCCAGCACAAGGGGAATGCAGAGTGAGTACACTCGGTCGTAATATTTTCTCTGATTTTATTTCATCCAGATTACACTTGTAAGTGAAATCAGTTGGTTGGGTGACAGCTATTAGCCATTGGTTGTCTTCTAGTTTCTTTACTTCTTCTGATCTTAAAGAAATGGTTGTAGGTTTGCACAGTCGTGACCAGGATCCTGAGAACACGACTTCCGATTCGCAGGTCTTATCATCTTCACTACTTATCATTGGGTCTCTGATGAACCATTCCCCATTTACTTCCAGCAACTGGTTTAGATAGTGCAATGCAATGTAATGGAATTTCAATCTCTCGATGGCAATGTATGGATGGTCCGGTATTATTAAGGAAAACTGGTCGTTACCTTTAGGAATGGGTATAGGAATAAGGTTATACAATTGATAATTATCTTTGGCTACCAACGGAATTTTGATGTGGTATATTATCGATGAATTTCTGATAGATACTAGAATTTTGACTATATTAAGAAATTTGAATGCTTGACTCGGTGTAGGGTTAAACGGTAGTTTATATTCCGGCAAATTCTTATTGATTTCAATCAATGAATCCTGAAAAAGTTGATTTTCCAAAAACGTAGGTGGCACTGTATTGATTTTAGCGTACAAAATTTGAATTTTGATTTTGTTTATTTCATTTTCTAATTCTGTGATAATTTCATCACATGTGATTATTAGATTCATTACTTGTAACGCGATTTCATCGTTTGCCATGTCGATGGAATTTTTGTCGAATTTCTTTTGTATTTTTTCAAAATTTGCCGCGATTCGTTCCTCGTTAAGATTCAGGCCAAGTAGGGTACTGTTAAAATCTTTGATAACATCTCTTACTACGTGAACCGTCTGATCCATAATGGTCAGAGTGTTTTTGTTTGATTTTTGCAAACTTTGGATTGCCGCGTTAATTTCTACTTCGTCGTTAGCATCCATAGTGCCGAAAACATAATGCAGGGCAGTGCCCACGGCGTTTATCCAGCCGCGTTTCTTTCGTTTTCCTTCGGTAGGCAATTTAGTAAATTTTTCTTTTGAGTTTCGTACAGGGTTTTACAGGATTCCTTAAGGGTATTTACGAATCTCTCGATGGAACCGTTGGATTGTGGGTGGTATATGCAAGATTTCGTCCACTTAGTGCCAAGCATTCGGACCAACCCAATGACCGTTTTATTAATAAATTCTTTTCCTTGGTCCGAATGGATTCGTTGGGGAAAACCGAATGCCGAAAAGTAATGCAGAAGGTTTGTCTTGACAAAACTGCCGTCAATTGGACTATATGATGAATAAACCTGCACAAATTTTGAAAGGTCATCCTGAACTATCAATACGTAAATCTTTCTTTTTCCCGCTTTTAATTCGGCCGTATCAACATTTAGGCGCTCATTGATATTTTCGGGTTTCTGAGGGATCACGAGGAGCACCTTATGTGAAATCCGATCAGTTTTATTTCAAACACATACATCACATGACGCTATTACTTTTGTTGTTAATTCGTACATGTTTTTAAAATGATGATCGACCTTTAATTTATTTAGCGTTTCGTTAATTCCCTTATGGTTATTCAAAGCATGATCGTGGTATTGTTTAATTGTCTCGATTTTTAGTTCTTCCGGAATATCTATCTTGCAAAACCGTGATACGTCCAGTGTCTTTTCAAAGCCATGGTCTTTAATAAATTCGTCCATTTCATCCTTCGCGTCAACTATCAATAACTTCTGGTCGGGGAATAGTGTTAGAGTGTTTTGTATATTTAGTTTAAAGTTTAGTCCGATGTTAGTATTGTCAATTACTAGTGTCCGATTAGATGATTTTAGTGTTGTGATTTCTATTTCTTTGAGGGGCTGTCGCAAGTCGGTGTCTAGTAGTAGGGAATTGATCTTTTGTGGATTGTCGACATATCGTAATAGAATAACGTCGTATTCTTCAGGTTTTGGGTTAATGATATATCGTATGGGTTGAAATGCATCTTCTAACGTGTATATTCGGGAGAGTGCATCCGCATTTTGGATTTTGTTTTCCAGGTTTATAGATGATTTCGTAATCATATTCTTCTATTTTAAGGCGCCAGCGTACCAGGTGTGATGTAGGATCTTTGACTGAAAAGAGCCATCTAAGGGGTTGGTGATCGGTGAATATTTTAAACTTTCGACCATACAGATAGGGTCGGAAATGTTTAAGAGCCCAAACAATTGCTAGAAGTTCCCGTTCGATAGTTGCGTATCTCGTCTCCGCTGGATTTAGCGTGCGAGACGCGTAAGCTACTGGGAGAGAGTTTTTTATATCTCCCTGTGAAAGAACAGCTCCTATCGCGAATTTAGAAGCGTCCGTCGTGAGGATGAAGTCCTCAACGAAGTTAGGGTATTGCAAAATGGGTTTGGTAATTAAGGCATCTCTTAATTTTTCAAATGATTGTTGTTCTTTCGTGGTCCAATTAAACTTTTCGTCCTTTTTTAGTAATTGAGTCAGGGGTTTTGCTATGAGGGCATAATTCGGTATAAATTTTCGGTAATATCCCGTGAGTCCTAGAAATTGTTTTATGTGCTTTGGGGTTTTAGGTATCGGAAATTTTTTTATACATTCAATTTTGTCAGGGTTTGATTTAATCCCGTCTTGTGTGATGATATGTCCTAAGAATGTGGTCTCTTTTCTTAAGAATTCGCACTTGTCTAATTGTATTTTCAAGTTGTGTGTCCTTAATTAGTTAAAAACATTGACTAATCTTTGATTATGTTCTTTTAGATTTTTTCCAAATATAATAATATCGTCTATGTATACAAGACATTGTTGTGGTGTCAAAACTTGAAGGGCAAGGTTCATAGCGCGTTGAAATGAGGATGGCGCATTTTTCAATCCAAAGGGCATTTTTAGAAACTCGTAGTGTTTTCCATTCGCTGAAAACGCAGTTTTTTGAATAGAGTCTTTTGACATACTAATCTGGTGAAACCCAGAAGTGAGATCAAGGGCCGTGAAATTTGCCTAAAATATCAAGGATGTCTTCTATATTATGTAGGGGGTACTTATCGTCTATCGTTTTTTTGTTTAATTCGCGATAGTCGACAACCATACGCCACTTTACCTTACCAGAGGCGTCGCGCTTCTTAGGGACGATCCACAGCGGGGAATTCCAGGGTGAGAATTATGGTTGGATAATTTTGTTATCTAACAGTTCTTGAATTTGTTTTTCTACTTCCGCTTTGTGGACCTGAGGGTATCTATAGGTTTTAGCCTGTACTGGGATTTCATCCGTGGTGATAATTCTGTGTTCTAGGATAGGTGTGGTAGTTAGTTTATCATTGGGGAGAGAAAATATGTCATTGAATTCGAGTATTAGTGGGATAACAGAATCTTTTTCTTCTTGATTTAAGTGTTCTGATCGTAATTGATTTAGAAGTTCTTTTTTTCTATCGTCAATTTGTCGTTTGTTGGTATTAATTGTCATAATTTGGGTTTTTTTTTTCGGTACGGGTAATAAAGCGATTTCAGAGATCTTAAGTACTTTTTCTTTGTCTGAAGTGTTCAGGACCGTTGTGTTAAAGTTTAGGTTTTCGTCTGTTTTGATTATACAGTTTGGAATTTTGATTTCGGGGGTTTTTAATTCGGGAAAAAAATATTCTCTATTTGGTTTATATCCTAAGGCATTAAGTATAATTACGGTCTCAGAACGAGGAGAAATTTTGATTGTCGAGACGACCTTGTCCTCTGCATAGTACCTATATTGGAAAGTTTTTATATTTTGTCTGCAATTCGTTATTAGCGTAATTAACTGTCGCCTTGTGTTTTAGAAAGAAATCTGAACCTATTATTCCGTCAATTTCTAAATTTGATTTCGGAATGTAGTGAAATTTAATTGGTAATTTTGGGTGCTCCAGGCAAGTATTAATAGTACCTAATGTTTGAAAAGGGGTCGAATTTAGTCCGTTTAAAGTAAATATTTTATTTTCGTTAGGTTTTGGTAAATGTTTATGGAATTTTAATACGGATACACACGCTCCGGAATCAACCAGTAATTTGCAATCTTTACCTGAGATATTTGCACGTATAAAGGGTAGTGTTTTATAACCTTCTAATTTATTGATCGACAGAAAGGATATTTGTTCTTCATTAGAAGGGCTTTCGTTTAATCGGAATCGGTGCCTTCTTCGTTCGATTCCTGATAGGAGTTTAAATGTTTTTCGTCGTTAGTCTCGTCTTCAGAGTCAGAGTCTGATTGGTTTTCTAGTTCAGTAATGTTTATTTTAGGATTCTTGTCAGAGTTGGGATATTTATTCTTATATTTATAACACGAATCTTTGGTATGTCCCGGTTTTTTGCAATAGTCGCAATTAACATTATTTCGATTGTTGTTACTCGAACTCGCAGTAGCAGGTTCATGTTTGACAAACTTATTTTCCCTAAACTTATTGCTAGAAAGGTGTTTAGTTTTCGTCTGATTAAATTTTTTGATATCCTGTCTTTGCTGTTCTATTTGCCTAAACCTAACAATTTGTTCGAATTGAACACATGCATCCAAAGCTTTTTCTAGGTTGCCGTAAGAATTCTGCAGGGCCATGTTAGATATTTCCGGTTGCAGTTTCCTAACAAAACAACCCACCGATAATTTTTCAAATATTTTCGCAATCGTTTCCTTTCCATCCTTCGTAGAGGATTGTGAGACAGAGCTACTTAAGACCAAATCTCTTAGAGGAGCGATTTTTGCATATAATTCCTTAACTGTTTTGCAAGAATTATTGTTAATGCTAAACATTTCCCATATGGCGTGGTCAAACGATTTTTCCGTTACGTACAACGAATTAAATATGTATAGTATGTCATCAACGTTATGTAATGAGCGATTCGTAACAGCTCGTAAAGCGTTACCCTCGAGTTTACTGAAGATAATTGAATCTAAAATAGTTCTTTGTTCGGTAGAACATCTACTTTGTAGTGTCGTTACTGATTTTTTAAATGTTTCGTATTTTACGGAGTTGATGCCACCATCGAATTTGGGTATCGCATCACGCATTAATTTAAAAATGGCATTATCTATAGGTGTATTTATTTCGGGCATGTTTAGTCTGTTGAAGAACTATCAGCCGAAAGGAATAAATTAATAAAGAAAGAATGTAGCCTCAACAAACTGAAGTAGAATAGTTTTGGGTAGGAATTTGTTAGGGAAATCGAGAGATATGAAATTTCCACTTACTTGCAATACAAATTCCCACTGGAAGATTCTCTTGTTTATTCACGGGGTCTTCGACTCGTGATTTCGGTAGACGGAAGCCTTCTGGACGTGTTGGCGGTGATCTGGTCAGCCGTTACGTAGACTTCGTCAGTGAGGGTGATCTCCAGGTCCAGTAACCCACGAAGGAGTTTTTCTTTGTCGTCACGACTTGGTTCTTAGGATCCAATTGTTTTAGGATCCTACTGACTGCGCCAATTGTTACGTTGCAAAATCCGGTAGGACAAATTAAAAAGTCTTTGGGACGCAACAAAGTCTCTTCTTCACTTAACGGTGTAAATTGAGTTTATCGAACTTACCCCGTAGAACCGAAGACCGTTTAATACAGAGTCTTAATAACACCTTTATTATAAAACACTAGTTTCACTTAATAATAAAGATTATATCACTGTATCAAAGGTAGCGGTGAGAAAATAGAACACGAAGTTACGTGCAAGAACTTTATTCTAATAATCTGCCTATTTTAGGCGTTGGCCCTTTTTATAAGTATTGACAAAAACGAAAGTATATGACGCAGAGGTACTTGTCGTCAACATTCCTGTCTAAATGATTTATAATTATACCTACTTTCCCTAAATAACTACAATTCTAATCATAACACTATGCTACCTACAAATAAAAAATTATCACACTCAGTATGTACTTTTCATTAAATTCTGTTACTTCTTGTACTTTCTTGTTGTTTTTCTGGCCCTTATCTCTACATACAGAATCAATATAATTAAGTAAGTGATAAAAGTCAAAGAATATACACAAAAGTTGCATTTTTTACCAATATCAGGACAACAGTTGATATAATGAGTTAAATAATCGAACAAAAAAGGAATCAAAAATAAAACTTATTTTATTTGTAAACGAGCGGGTTGAAAATTACATCTAGACTGTCGCTTACTACTTATTACAGATAATTTTATAGCCGTAGGTGATAACAGAAATGCGTGGTAACAGGAAGACTAAGCATGATACAAAAAGGATGTGATCGAGGAAGTGCGTGGCGCCCACGCGCTGATACTATGCGAGTTCCATAACTCTTCCCTTCTTAGAATCGTTTCTTCCAGAAGCGATTAGGTGGGAACAACTTGTGGATAAGTCTGTGATAATGATTGGAGCGGAATTTGTGTTTCCTCCGGATCTTCTTCCGTTGGAGCCTTTTCTATTTTATCATTCACAAACTTCCTTAACTTAGAATACAGAGAAAGTTTATAACATGTAAATACAATTAAAATACATACTATTAAAGTAAAGGTAATTATTATTGGATGATACGTAGCTCTAAAATGCAACGCACTTAATTCAATTGCCTTAGCGTTATTATTTAATTCGTTTCTGATAGAAGAGTAGTCCGTTAAATGTTCCACTCGTAATGTTATTGGTATTACAGTAGTATCATTTGGAAACAAAAATTCAGGTGTTCTAATTATTTTAACAGAAGTGTTTATATTTTCGTAGATATCATTATTTATTTCAATTTTACATACTTTGTTAATAATTGCAGAATGTGCTATAGTTTGAACCTCATTAGAACATTCATCAATAATTTCGAGTTTTTTATTATTATTAATTACCAATAGTGCTTTACTTTGCAATTGTACTACGTTACTAATACTATTACTTAATCTAGCGATAGAACAAGAGCTAGGGTCTTTTGGATTACACACACTGTTTCTTGTTGCACTTTCACAAATGAATGTTTCCCGAACACTTTTACACTCGTTGTCCAACCATATGTTATTCCTTGCATTGCTGACAAGATACTTTTCAGGTGGTATTAGGATAATATTATCGGAATTTGGTATAGGGTAGATACGTGAGAATTTATAAGTAGAAGTTTCAAGTATTGGAATACGTAAAACAAAGATTATGCTGTCTTCAACGATGACAGTGTTTAATTTACATATTTCGAGAAATTCGAACACATGTAATGAATCAAAAGGAATCAATTCGCTAGCGGTAAAAAGATTAGTTAATGTGGTAAATATTTCTTTTATCTCATCAGTTGTAAAAAACAGAGGATTAACCATTTCTTGTTCGCTGAATGTTATGGTGTTCAGAATCGTATCAACGTAATCGATAAAGTAATCAATTGTTAAAAGTTCGTTTAACATTAAGTAACGAAAATCATTTACCTCAGTGGTTTCGCTTAACAGAGTAATAGTCTTTTGTAAACTAGAATCAATTAATTTGGCATTGTTTTCGAATTTACTAATCAAACTTTGAACAATGTTAATAGTTTTTACATTTTGATCGGAAAGGAGTTTATTATTTTCTTGCAGATTTTTCATGTTAGAGACTATTTCATGAAGATCGTTTTGATCCAGGTTACCAGTAATGTATCGAATAACTGTGCCTAGTCCATCAAAAAGGGATCGCTTGTTTCTTTCGTAGCTAAGTCTTTCAATGTGTGTTTGCAATAATGAAATTCTGTTTGTAACGTGTAGGTAAAGTGTCTTTAGTTCAGATGTGGTTTTAATCGAAAGCACGCGTGTGTTGGACAATATATGTCGATAGGTGTTACGAATGGAGGAGAGATTTAAATAGAAGGTGTTTTTGTGGTAATACTTAATTTGTTTCGCGGTTCCCAATTCTTCTTGATAGTAGATTGCGTGTTCGTTAATTTGTTGAATTTGAAGGGCCCGGCTGTTGACCGTCACCATCAGGAGTCCTGCAAATTAATTTTCTTTCTTAGTCTTTTAGTGCTTCGCAAATTATAAGATTTTATTACATTTTTACCATGTGTTACGCCTATTAATTTTGACTTGTCTTGTTTTAATACTTTAAAGGGCGTGTAATTAAGACCAGTTTTATTGCGTTGTTTTGCATGTGCGTCGACGTAGACAGTTTGGTTAACAAGTTCAGGTTGTTCAGTTAACTGTTCATTTCGTTTTTCAATTATTCGTTTTCCTTTTTCTAATTGTTTGTGATAGAGTGCTTCATAAAAAGGGAGCAATTCAGATTTACGTTTTTCATTGTACTCCTCGTAGATAGTTAAATCTAGATCTATCAGGTGTGCGTCTAATTTATTGTAAGGACCGTATAATAATGAGAAGGGCGTAAATTTAGTTGTAGAGTGCACAGATTGATTATAAAAGAGAATAGCAGTAGTCATTAAGTTTTTTATTAAATCGTTAGGGTTTTTGCCTTTTAGGATTTTAATTTTTTCTTTTAACGTACTATGTAATTTATTAATAGGTGCAATTGAATTTGGATTTCTAATTGTAGCAAGATGTAATTCAATATGGAAAAGATTGCAAAATTCTTTTAATACGCGATTATCAAATTCGGTACCGGGGTCGGTAGTGATTTTATCCGGGTAGTTGTGGTGAGAAAAGAAATGGCGTAAAGTATCGTAACAGAGTTTTTATCTTCAAGATAATAGGCTTGTCCATACTTAGAAAAAAGATCTTCTATCGTTAAGAATGTTTCGCCTTCTAATGTAAATAGATCAAGGAGTATGTGTTCAAAAGGTCGTTTTGCTACTAGAGGACCAATTAAAGGTGGTTTGTACGGGTTACGTTCGTATTTGGCTTTGAGACAGGTGTCGCACTTGTTAATGTATTCTGTTATTCGTTCCTTCATTTTCGAAATAAAGCAAATCTTCTTGAAATGTTCGTATGTCTCGTTGATACCGTTGTGATTATTCCCATGATACATAGCTAGGTAGTCGTTAAAGCGTAAGGTGTTAAAGGTGGGAACGTTTAGAGTGGTTTTAATAAAGCGGAGTGAATCGTTAAAGTGATCGCGTAGGACCTGCATAAGAATTGGTTCAATTTCTTTATCGTAAAAGTAGATTCCGTATAGATTACTTGGACAGGTGTTGTCTTTAATGAAAGTTAGAATGTGTCCGTATTCTTGTCCTTTGCGTAAGATAACGTCATATCTACCTCGGTTTTCGAGTTTACGACTCTTTTTAATTTGAAACATATCGCCATACTTAAAGGTTATTCCGTGCGTAAAACTTTGGATACTTTTATCACTAATTTTTAGTAAACAAACTGGATTTTCTATGGCGGTGTGAACGGTGTCGTTAGAATTTTGTTCATCATTATTTTGCTTAGGTAGTTCAGGTGAGTCGTCGGTGATTCGCAAGCTTAATAACTCTGATTCATCGAACTGCGGAAGTATTGATAATGAGTCGTCGTTTTCTTTGTCTTCAACAGCGTTGATTTCTACGCGACTAAGTGCGTCGGCTACATAGTTATCCCTACCTCTCTTGTGCTTGATTTCAAAATTATATTCTTCGAGTTTGATTTTCCAGCGAATTAAGCGTTGGTTTGGCTCTTTCAAAGAAAATAGCCAGACCAGGGGTTTGTGATCTGTCTCGATAAGGAATTTTTGACCAAACAGGTAAGGACGGAAGTGCTTGCACGATTCAACAATCGAGAGCAATTCCTTTTCAATCGTCGCGTAATTTTTTTCGGCCGAGTTTAAGGTGCGTGAATAAAAAGAAATAGGCTTATTATTTTGTGAAAGCACAGCGCCGATGGCGACGTTGCTTGCGTCAGTCGTAAGGTGAAATGTTTTTGTAAAATCAGGATAGGAAAGTATGGGTGCGTTACAGAGTAACTCTTTTATTTTAGAAAATGCATCTAGATACTTAGGGTCCGTTATGCTTATTTTCTCACCTTTTCGAAGACAATTAGTGAATGGTTTTGTTATTTGCGCAAAGTTTTTAATAAATTTACGGTAATAACCGGCCAGACCAAGGAACGATTTTATTTGTTTAGGTGTTTTTGGTATCGGGAATTCTCTTACGGCCTTTATCTTATCGGGATTCGGTTTAATGCCTTCTGTTGTGATTAGGTGGCCTAAGAAAGGTACCTCTTTTCTTAGAAATTCCGACTTATCAAGTTGGACTTTTAAATTGTATTTTTCTAATTCGATAAAAATTTGTTTTAAATGGTTTATGTGCTCTTGCAAAGATTTCGAAAAGACAACAATGTCGTCCATGTAGACGAAACAGTACTTATATAGGTGTTTAACTAAAACTTGATCCATCATTCGTTGAAAAGTCGCAGGTGCGTTTTTCAAGCCGAATGGCATTCGCACATACTCCCAATGTCCGTTTTCCACCGTGAACGCGGTTTTTTCGATAGATTTTTCATGCATGGGTATCTGATGGAAACCCTGCGCCAAGTCGAGGGTAGAAAAATAGGAACATTTTCCTAAGTTTTCCAAAATTTCCTCTGTTCGCGGCAGCGGGTATTTGTCTTCGATCGTATGCTCATTTAATTTTCTGAAATCGATAACCATTCGCCATTTTTTTTTACCAGAGGCGTCCAGTTTTTTGGGGACAATCCAGACAGGGCTAGAATATGGACTGATAGATGGTCTAATTATTCTGTTATCGATTAACTTTTGAACTTGTTCTTGGATTTCTTTTTTTAAGTGATAGGGGTAACGAAAGTTCTTTTGATATATAGGCGTATCGTTGTTGGTTCTAATAAAATGAGTAGTAATGTTACATGTAGACAATTGTTCTTCAGGATTATAAAAAACTGAGGAGTGTTGTCGACATAGTCTAATTATTTCGCGCCTTTCTTCTTCATTCATATGCGTGGTTCGAATTACTTCTGAAATAACTAAACGAGGTCGGTTTGATTCTTGCAACGAATTAATTTCGAGATATTCAGATAAAGGTTCGACGTTAATAGGTTCTTGGAATAAAATTTCTTGCTGGCAATGAATAGGCATGGTTATTTTGTAATTAGTCGCGTAACAAATGCTGTCAGGTATTATTTGGTCTTTGATTTGGAAACTAGGTACATAGACTTCTCCCTCTTTTTCCGTCACAGGTATTGTTAATTCTGATCCGACGTAATTAATTTGTAAATTGTTAATGTCTTCTTCCCAATAGATAATAGCGTATTCTGTTTCTAGGCGTTTTTGTTGGAGGTTAATATTGCATCCTAATTTGGATAAATCGTGTAATCCAATTAAACAGTCGTACCTTCTGTGCCACGGTAAAACAAGAAATTCAACCTCGATATCAGAGCTGAATTCGTGAAAGATGGGAATTTTTAAAGCGTGCGTACCCTTCATTTTCTTTCCTAAAGCGGTTACTTCGAAGTTATAGTCGTAAATATAATCGGAAAATTTTGAAAATGCTATTTCTGGATTCATGACGCTAGCAGAGGCGCCGGTATCAATTAATATATTTATTTCTAACAAATTGCTATGTATAAACGGTAATTTAGGTTGTTTCAACATATTATTAATGTCTATTCGGTGTTTTCGTTGTTCGAGGCGATTATTGGAAAATTTTCATCATCTTCATCTTCATTATTTGTGGATTGTATGGGTATGTACTGTACCTGATATTTTTGTCCGTTTTCGTCTTCGAAAATGTCTTCGTCGTCTATTGTCTCAACGTCTTTCGTTTCTGCGTTAAATACTTCTTCAGATATGAAGTTTCGTGGACCCGTAGCTATAAAATGGTTTCTAAATGGTTGTCGAAAATGCGATTGATTTTGATTTTGCGGGGATCTAAAAGTGTTACGAGTAGATACTGACATAGGCGTCGGTGCGTTAGTGGGTGGGGCATTGCGTGGTTTAAAAACGTTTACAGGCGGTTTCGGTTTTCCAAATACTTGTTGATTTGTTGGAAAATGCGGTTTTACAAATTTTGACGGAGGCATTTGTATTGGGCCCCTAGGGAACGTACTTTGTCCCGATGATTGATAAGATGCGGTCGGAAAATTAGGAGGCATGAATGGAATAGATGGTTTCTGAATTATGTGTTTAGTTTGTTGATGTGATTGTGGTTTTTTCTGTGAATTGTTACGTAGGAAATTAGTGTAATTGTATTGTTGTTGTAAATTATCGTACGTACGACAAAGAGTAATACCTTCCTCTAGCGTGGATGGATTTAACCCTAACAGGTATGAATGATATGGTTCTTTTAAACCGGAGATAAATTTTGAGCGTGCTTGTTTATCGTAGAGTGTATATTTTGCCTGTTTTACTTCGTCGTTAGTTTCGTTTAATTCTACGCATTCTTTTAAAGTCTGTAGGCGTGTTTTTAATTCTACAGCAAAATCTTCGAATGTTTGCGTGTGTGTTTGATAGCAGGTGGATAATTGATTGTTTAAAGTAACTTCTGAACGTGTGTCGCGATACCTTTGTAATAGTAATGTTTTTACTTCGTCCCATTTTGATGGCTTGTGTAAAAGAACATAGTCTCTAGCTTCCCCTTTAAGTTGCGATATTATATGACGAAAGAAATAATCGTTTAACACGGCATCAGTAAAAGTAAAGTTTTGAATGAAATTTTCTGCAGAGGTTAAAAAATAAACTAATTCTTTCGATCCACCATAATATTCAGGTACGGATGATTTTGCGAAATTGAAACGAGCTTGTAAATCGCTCATAGATATCTGTGGAGTATTCATCGTGTTTTCAGAGATTATAGGAATATTTACAGGGTTTTTTGCAATAGTAGAAATATTTTCTAATGCTAGTTTAAGCTTAGAAGGTGTAATCATTAGCTTGTTTTTTTGTGCAAAATTGATTTCTTCGCTTTCAGAATCGGACATTAGCAAGAAGCGTGTGTAGAATTTGTACTAGCGGGTAGCAAATTTGACACAAAAGTTGTTCGATCTTTGTTTTACGCTTAATAACTAGGAAAATGGATAAAAGGAGAAAAGTACTTACAGCAGAACCATTCTCGTTATCCGGCAATGAAAACAGGTGGGAAGGCAATCAGATGGCTGGTGTGGTGACTGGCCCAATAGATTGCTTTTCTTTATGATGTCTTCTTACAATCGCTTGCCTCGCTGTTACGAATAGCAAGCCTTGTGGCTGAGTCTGATGTCGATGCTGTTTACAGGTGCGGATACCTTTTTAGAGTTGAAACTCTTCGCGGTCACAAACGGCAAACACGAGCAATGCTGTATAAAGGACCACTTAGGTATCCTGTTCGCAGCGCCAGTTAAATAATCGAACAAAAAAGGAATCAAAAATAAAACTTATTTTATTTGTAAACGAGCGGGTTGAAAATTACATCTAGACTGTCGCTTACTACTTATTACAGATAATTTTATAGCCGTAGGTGATAACAGAAATGCGTGGTAACAGGAAGACTAAGCATGATACAAAAAGGATGTGATCGAGGAAGTGCGTGGCGCCCACGCGCTGATACTATGCGAGTTCCATAACTAATGTGACAAACCACACTTTATGCAATTGTTTATCTTTTTATATACAACTCCTATTCTCCTATTCTCCTGGGTTTGATTTTTCTTTCGGACCATATCAACTTCTTCTCTAGTCACCTTACTTCCGGTTGACATTGCTTCTTGTTTTAGAAGCTTCTACAACGTAGCACAAATCAATCGCCTTCTCGAGATTTAGATGTTCCTCTTGCAATAGTTTTTTTCTGATGTAATTATTTTTTACGCCTACAGTGATCATTGTAACAATCAAACTGTCCTGCAGGTTATCCAGTTTGCTTTTTGTCGTCCTTTTCTTGAGTTCGGTAATGAAATTTTCCAAATTCTGATTTGTTTCTTGACGGTAAGTGAAGAACTTATAACGCTCGTAAGATATATTCTCTTTCCCGTGGAAGTGCTCTTCATATTTATTAAGTAATACATTTTAAGTTATACTTAAACTTTCTTCGGTGCAATGACGATGAAACATTTCAATAATGAGTAAAAAACACTTCGAAATATTTCAACAAACGTTTATTCACCTCGACAATTGTTTCGATCAAACGATTATTTTCAAGAGTACAAAAATAGTAACTAACGCTAAAAGTGTACAAGCTCAATATATACAGCAGTAAATTAAGGTGGGGGGGGGCTAGTGCACAACTTTAAAAACCCGTAATTAAGAGAGTGTGTTGTAAACAATTAGTTCCATTTGATTATTAACAAGGTTTTTTGCTTTTTGGATAGCTTTTTAATTTCTATGTTTTTAAGTAATGTAAGTTTTTTGCTTGTGTGTGTAAAAGTTTTATATTACTCACATCTAGATTATGTTTTGTATGTTGCAATGTTCAGTAATCCCCGTTTTTTTGTTTTTTTATGCTATCCATATGTTCTTTTAAACGTGTATTGATAGAACGACCAGTCTGACCTATATATATGGTGTCACATTGTTCACTCCACTTCTTTTATTTTTATCTACGTTTAACTTATTGTTGACTAATAGTGAATTTAAATTATTATTTTTGTTAATTTCAATAGCTTGGATATTAAAGGATTTTAGTTTGGTTTTAATTTTATTGCTTGTATTTTGTATAAATTTAAGACCACAATAATTGATTTGTTTATTTTTTGGTGGGTTATGAAACTGTTCTGAACGTATCTTTTGTTTGAGTTTTTTGTACAGTAAATTCTTAAGGGAATTTTGTAACCGTTATTAAAGGCAATGTTTTTAATTGTATTTAATTCAGTGTTAAAATCTTCTTTGGATAGAGGTATGTTTACTAATCTGTGGATTAGACTACGAAAAGAAGCTAATTTAATTTGAAAGGATTGGTTAGAACAATAGGGGATAACGGTATCTGTTGGTATTCTATATGTAGCGATGCGTTGTAGCTACCATAAAGGTTCGTGTAGAGAGAGAGAGTGATCCTAATAAGGACCGTTGAATTGGAAGCGTGTTTCAGGATCCAATTATAAGCGAGTCAGGATTAGACTAATTTATTATAAATAAATCACAGTATTTATACTAAAAATAATTACATGTATCTTATGGCTAATGTATGGTCAGCCATTTCCGCTGGTGTACGTATTTGTTCTGACCTAGTTTGGTGGCCAGAACTGTTACAATTCTCTGTCAGCAGGATTTAGGTTCCGCTGTAGAGAGCGTGTTAATTTCCAATTTACAGTGTGTTCCCACAGGACCCCCTTCCCAGTGATGAAGCTTGGAAGTATTGAGGAAACCGAACTCGTCGTCCGGAGCGGGTGGTTTTCTTCTGCGTGTCTTCCTCATTGGTCGTTGTATTTGTGGGAACTGGTGCGCGATTCTCGTCTGTGCTAACATAAGCCGGTTTTAAACGATGAATGGATACGGCTTTCTCCGAAATGGGCAGTTGTAAGTTGAAATGATGTTCGTTCCTTTTAAGGACCCTATATGGACCATCGTACGTGAATTGCAGGGTTTTTTTTTGGGTCCATCGCGACGGATGAGGACATATTCTGATGTCTGCAGGTCCTTGAACAGGAAGGTCTTCTTGCCGAGATGCAGCCAAGGGTCGTAACGTCTGGAAATGCTGACGGAGTTGTTGTATATAAGATGATGGTGTGGTATCGGTTGGTTTGGTGGATGGTGCCAAAAATTCTCCAGGTAGACGGAGCGCTTTACCATATAACATGTCGGCTGTTGTGGCTTTCAGATCTTCCTTCCAGGCTGCACGGATGCCTAGAAGAACCGTGGGTAAAATCTGGGTCCAGCCGTTGGTTTGATAACATGTTATGGCAGCTTTTAATTATCGATGTAGTCGTTCCGTTTGCTGCAGGGTGGTAAGCGGTAGTACGAATACGTTTGGAGTTCGTCAGGCGAGACAATTCGTTGAAGAGTTGTGACTTGAATTGTCGGCCTTGATCCGTCGTGATTCGTAGTGGTGTACCAAATCGACAAATCCAACCTTCATTGATAGCTCGGGCTACTGTTACAGCTTCTTGGTCTTTGAGGGGAAAAGCTTCCGGCCAACGTGAGAATCGATCTATACAGGTAAGACAGTATCGATATCCCTCTGAGTGAGGTAAGATGACGATATCGATATGGACATGATTGTAATTCTCTGCTGGTAGATCGAAGGTGCCTAAGGGAACTGAGACATGTCGGGATATTTTGGCCTTTTGACAACTCATGCATTCACGAGCCCATCTTGCACAATCTCTGCTTGCTGATGGCCAAATGAAACGTTGTGTTACTAGTTTGCTTGATGTTCGAATTCCGGGATGCGTGAGTCCATGCAGCTGTTTGAATGCAGCGTAACGAAAATTTGGTGTGAAAAAAGGTCTTGCAGTTCCAGTGGAGATGTCGCAGAAAATGGCTTTGTCTGATCCAGGAATATGGATCTGTTTCAGCACTAGGGAGTTGTTTGATTCGCGGTAGTATTTAAGTTCATCGTCAGTCTCTTGTTCCGTTGCAAGGGCTTCGTAATCAATGGGGGTCGATACCTCTGATATGCGTGAGAGAGTATCAGCTACCACGTTGTCCTTGCCGGAAATGTGCTGAATGTTTGTTGAGAATTGACTGATGTAACTCAAATGGCGGGACTGTCTTGGGGAACACTTGTCAGGGTTCTGGCGGAAGGCGAAAGTGAGTGGATTGTGATCCGTGTAGATGATGAAATCACAAGCCTCAAGGAGATGTCAAAAGAGCTTTATGGTGCGGTAAATATTGCCAGTGTAGCATTGGGCTGTGGATGATGAAGGAGAGTAGTTTGCGCAAGCTGTCGCTTGCTCGTGTTGAATGCTTCATCAGCCGCGGTGTTCCGTTGAAGTGGTGCGTTGCCTTTTATTTTCCCTTTGAGTAGATCATTGAGTGGTGCGTTCGTGCGTGCGGCATTTGGCAGGAATTTTCTGTAGAAGTTCAGCATACCCAAGAATTGACGCAATTGTTTTGCTGAGTTAGGTTTGGGGTAGTTGCTGATTGATGTCACTCGGTCAGGTAAAGGACGTATTCCATTTGCCGTGACCGAGTAACCCAGAAACGAGACTTCCTTCATGCCAAGTTTGCACTTTGCCTGGTTCAGCAGAATACCGTACAATTGTTACCTTGAAAACACAGTGTGTAAATGTTGACGGAGCTGTTCTGCTGACTCTGATGCTACCAATATAGCGTCGATGTATGAAAAGCAAAAATCTAGGGCATGCAATACTTCGTCGATGAATCGTTGGAATGTTTGGCTGGCATTACGTAATCCAAAGTTCATGTAGGGGAATTCGAAAAGACCAAATAGGGTTGTTATCGCTTATTTGGGAATGTCTTCTGTTGCAACTGGGATCTGATTGTATGCACGAACCAAATCGATGGTGGACAAAATGGTTTTGTTCGCAAGAGCATGCGTAAAATCATCGATGTTGCGGACAGGATATCTGTCGGGGATGGTCCTTGCATTTAGGGAGCGGTAGTCCCCACATGGTCGCCATTCGTCTTGTTTCTTGGGTACCATGTGTAGCGGTGATGCCCAAGGACTGGAGGATGGTCGAGCGATGCCCAGTTGCACTAAAGTTTCGAATTCCTTCTTTGCAGCCATGAAGCGGTCCGGGGTTAGGCGTCGTGGTTTGCATGACACGGGAGGACCGGGGGTGGTGGTTATGTAATGCCTTGTGGAATGCTTGGGGACGGATATTTGGCCACTCGGTCGTAGTAACGATGGATACTCGAGCAGTACGTTGTAGTAGACCGATGTGCCATGATGTGCGTCCGAGATGAACGTTATTGCGGGTTGAGTGGTTGTAGAGACTTGGCCAGGGGTGATAAGATTCGTCAACTGGTCCAGTAGTCGTTGCTTGCTGAGGTCGACCAGTAATTGATAGTGCGTCAGGAAGTTAGCACCAATTATTGGTTTCGTGACGTCAGCAATGACGAAACGCCATATGAAGTTTCTTCGTAGGCCCAGATCGAGCGACAGATTGATTGTGCCATATGTGGAAATGGTGGTACCGTTTGCGGCTTGTAGTGTAAAACCGGACTTCTGACGTGGCCCATGTAGTAAAGACTTGGGATACACGCAGATGTCAGCACCGGTGTCGACCAAAAATTTGTGGCGTGAGTTTCTGTCGGTAACGAAGAGGCGACGTTGCGTCTTGCGGATCTCACTTGTCGCCGTTAGTGAGTTCCGGCTTGGTTTCCCGAGGCCATCTTGCACGGGGGGGGGGTGCATTTTCGTGCTCTCTTGAAACACGTTGTGGTAGTAACAGATGCCATTCTTGTAGGAGTGTCGTCTATTGGAGGAGCTATGAGAGCGGGATCGGCTCCTGTTATGTGGAAATCGTCCTCGGTCTCTCGAGTAGCGTTGCTTCTTCATATCGTCAAGGTCCATCCAAAGGGCACATACCATCTCTGTCAACTTCTGAATGCGGTCCATGACCTGAGCAGTTGTGGGTGTGGCAGAGGCAATGGTCTGTGCCGAACTTGCTGTAATGATGCTGTCAGCAAGTTCGGCGACTTTATCCAGGTCCTTGCTTTTGAGAGTGGCAAGGATCGGCTGGATGGAGGGGGGAAGACGACTTGTCCATATGGCACGTAACATCTCATCCGGAGTTGTTGGACCACCAAGGTTACGCAGGTGGTGCAGGAATTGCGACGGTTTCCTGTCCCCAAGGTCCTCGTGCTCCAAGAGTTGTCTCGTTCGAGATTCTTGGGAGTCACCGAGCCGACGAATAAGCTCCCTCTTAATAGTGCTGTAGGGATCTGTGGCTGGAGGATTGATGATTATGTCCCGTACTTCCGCAGCGTAACGGGGATCCAGGTTACCAAGGACATAACTAAACCTGGTGGCCTCTGTTGTAATAGATGACGCCTCTACCATGCAGAACCATAGTTCAGGGTGGGTGGGCACGAAGGGGGGAATTTTGACCGCGAGTCGGTCCATGGATGATGAGGGGTTGGAGGCGGGTGGCGGCATGGTTAGGCGACGATGGCTGTGACGGTGGCAGCAGGGAGGGCGGTGACAGCGGCAGGGCGCTGTTGCACTATGTATACGTCACCAGTGTTGCGGTGGCGAGTTTGCAGGATAGCGTGTTTTAGGCGTCGCTCTGGGTTGCTTGTGCAACCTTCTTGGACACGTTGCTATGTATGTGTCCTCGGTACTCCCGATAGGCTGTCCAAAGGAAGCTGATGATTTGCAGTACCAGCAATAAGGCAATTAGCGACTCCTGTCTGGTTAGGGGTGCGGCGGTGGCGTTTCCATTGCCTGCCTGGGTGATGATCACCTCTTCCTTAGAAGGGGAGGAGCCCATGAGATCTGTATACGTGAGAGAAAAAGACAAACAAAAACACAAACAATAAACACACAAAAAAAACTGATCACTGGTAACGTTGACGGCCGTTCATCCCCCTGGTGAGATGAAAGCGGCGTTGAGCTCGTTGCTCTCTCAGATCACGTCGGGGTCACCAATGTAGCGATGCGTTGTAGCTACCATAAAGGTTCGTGTAGAGAGAGAGAGTGATCCTAATAAGGACCGTTGAATTGGAAGCGTGTTTCAGGATCCAATTATAAGCGAGTCAGGATTAGACTAATTTATTATAAATAAATCACAGTATTTATACTAAAAATAATTACATGTATCTTATGGCTAATGTATGGTCAGCCATTTCCGCTGGTGTACGTATTTGTTCTGACCTAGTGTGGTGGCCAGAACTGTTACAATTCTCTGTCAGCAGAATTTAGGTTCCGCTGTACAGAGTGTGTTAATTTCCAATTTATACGTTATACAGTGTGTTCCCCCATATATATTTTAAATTTTAAAGTATTGTTTTCACGGTAAACTGTTAGATCTAGGAAATGTAATTGTTTTTCTGATTGTATTTCACATGTAAATTTAATGTTCTTGTTTAAAGTATTTAAATATGTTAGAAAATTATCTAATTGTCTGCGTGTACCTAACCAGATACAAAAGATATCATCAACATACCTCCGCCAAAGATATATATGTTTAATAAGTTTGTTCTGAGATTTAAATAATTGTTTTTCAAAATGTGACATGAATACTTCAGCTAGAAGTAGAGATAAAGGAGACCCCATAGGGAGACCTTCCTTTTATAAATGAACCTACCCACATTTTTGATAATAACCACGAAATAGATTCCAGTTGTTTAAACTTAATTAAAAGTATCAATGGCCCTATTCCTAACTCGAATCTGTTCAGGTTATTATCAAAGAAAAATTAGCTCCACTTCCCACACCCTAGCTTTAGTTAAGTCGAAGCATGCTTTCAGGATTTTGAGTTAGTTTTTTATGGTTATTGAACGACTCCACCATAGAGGTTTTCAGTTACCTGCAAATCTAGGCGTCCGTCTCATCATTTTTTACCTCACGGGTGGTTTAACGAAGCATGCACAATTTACAGCTCATTTTTCTTGTTTGATATTGAACGTTTACTCTTGCTGTCCTATCCAAAATTAGTTTCACTAGTGTGACCTCCCACAAATTCCCACCCCCAGTGTTGATCCCTTTGTAATTAGTTTAATCTCAACTCGCGCTCATTTTCATTGGTTTTTGTTGAAGTACTTAAAGAGGGATCAAAACTATATAGGTATTAAGTTTTAATTTTAGGATTAATTTAGTCTGTAACTGAGGATGACACCTTCGGTGTCGAAACGCGTTTTAGGTGTCTAAACGTTGTGTGGAATTTAGGGCTTCTTAGTTTTATTTTCTTTTATAAACCTTATTATTGAAAGAGAATACACGTATTTAGGATTTTAAGTAATTCTGATTGTATAATCAAGTTTAAGTGGCTTGTATGAATAATATTTTGTATAATTAATTTAAGGTTCTTAATAGGTACCGAGGTGAAAAGACTTACTATATCAAATGAAACTAATGTAGCATTGTTAGGGAATGTAACTATAGCCAGGGGGGTACCCCAACTTTCGTCAAAATCGAGAAAAGAAAAACAAACAAAATTTATCTTTTCAAAAATCTTTATTTATTATTTAAATCGAAGAATTTGGCTGTGAATGTGAATCGCCTACTGTTAGGGCCTTTTAATTTCGTTGTGTTAAATGAATGTAGTAAGATAGATTCTTTTATGAGTTCCGTACGAGTTATATGTGCTAACAAAGAAAACATAAGAAATGCGAACCACATGATTTATTTACAAATATACATATTTACAATTGCCCTTGGTATCGGTTCGGGAAGACAAGCACCTTTTTATTTTACCATAGAATTTAGGGTTGGGACAGATGTGCCATCAAAGACATTTAATTGCCAAAGTTATGTGTTGGTACAAAAGATCGAACATCGTCAAACAGTGCAACAACGAATTGTGTAGGAAAACCCTCGCATATTCGTCTTGAACTGGGAGAAGGAAAGCCCATGGACTTCCTTAGTAGTTGTCTGAAAATGCCATGTCACGGGAGTTTGCATATAGTTTGTTTGTTGGTAGGAATCGGGCACACATGGTGACCACGAAACCTTTTATATTTGCCGGACACGTCACACATGGTGAACATAGCCCTTTGTTTGTTTGGCGAGACACGTCACCTTGGTGAACATAGCCTCTAATTAAGGTGGTTCGAGACACGCCACTCTTATTGGACGTTGCCTCTATTTTTTGACAGTTCAGAACAACAGAGTATGTCAACTTACTCGACTTCCCTCTCTCTGATCAAGAGTTCTTCAATTAAGAGTTTCGCTTAAATTTAGACAAATTCAAAACCTTGACATGCTCAAACAGTGTTAGTGGTTTAAAATCAAACCAAAACGGATACCTTCAACTGAAAGAATAGATACCGCCAAATTGATCTAATACGGTAGCTACACGTTCACCTGAATTAATCATAGGAGCGTAATCCGTAGGGAGATCCTTCTAAACCCCTGCCGCCTACAGCTTCAGGCCGATTCAGTCAACATCTACGTTTACGTAATTTTGTAGGTAAATATACCAATGTTAGGATGGACCGATTCTAAAACAGCTGATCAAACCTTCTCAGGTTATATTGATTTAATAAACCAAATTAAGAATCGTACATGGTCCAAAAAGGACTCGAATTAGACAATTGAATCTTAAAATTAATGACACCAGATAATCGCAAACAGGATAATATACATTAAAACCAGAAGGGTAAAATAAAACTATGGTAGCGATGCAATTCAAAATTAAAAGAAAAAATATATAAAATCATAAGTCTGGCAAAGTTAAACGACCTCAAAATACGAATCAAATATCGGTCAGTAAGTTACCCACCTTTGTATTGTATGTCATCGGCATCGGCAGCGTCTGGCTCGGGGTTGATGGACGAGCTACCGCTAATGGGGTAGTTTATGGTACCGGAGAGATCGGTCAGGCGGTGGCGTCGAACGGTACGACTCTCGGATAATGGTTGATAAGCAGGCGACAGTGGCGGGGTTTAATACAACTCCAATAAAGAGTGGCAGCGGTAATAAACCAGGTTCCGAACACGGGACAAGACCGAATTAAACCAACCAACCAACCAACTCGTTCAATACAATTTAAATTGCGTTACAGGACCTCTTATACTGCAGATCGAGATAAGCCGTTTTCCGACTAGCCTCGCAACAGTTTGAATCAAATAAAATGCATTCAAAATGACAATTTGACCTCTTCTACTGCAGGTCGAGATAAGCCGTTTTCCGACTAGCCTCGCAACAGTTCGAATCAAATGTAGTTCGTTCAAAATGGTTATTTGACCTCTTCTACTGCAGGTCGAGATAAGCCGTTTTCCGACTAGCCTCGCAACAGTTCGAATCAAATTTCCGAGATAGAGAGCCAACAATATTCAAACTCCCTATTAAATCCTGTAAATACTCGCGGTTATTTATACCCAATTTCTACCCTCTCCACCACACGAATTCTGCATCTCGCGAGCTTCCCCTTACTTTCCTACATCTTTAATAAGCCTATGAAGGTACACGACTAGCGCAGATATCTCTGTTTCACTTCTAGAGAATGCTCTCTCCTTCATTCTTATTATAATGTGAATTCCCAGCGTCCGAGTACATTCCCTTTTCCTCTCTACGTTCTCGTCTAACTCCTGACAGAAAGACCTGATTCGCAGACTTTCCCTTTCGCTTCTCTAAGGCCCTCTCGCTCATTCCTATTACCAACCCGATTTACAAGCGCCCTAAGATGTTCCTTTACCCCCTTTATACCAGAAACTACCTACATCAGATTTTCTATCTCGCTTATTTATCAGAACCTTCGGCATTACTTTCTCTCCTTTAATAACCACATGGTGGTGACCCAAAAACTACGAGGTACGTCGTTTACGCAAAGTGCATGTTTCCAGGGTGAAATTTGCCCTTTTCTTTCTTATTAAAAATAAGAAATATGTACTTTAAAAGAAATTATTTATTCCCATTCTCATTTCAAAGAAATCAGAGAAATATTCGAAATTTGAAAGTACGAAGTGGCTTATGGTTCTTGTGCCTATTGTATAGGATGCGTTCCAAATGTGGGATTTGTAATCCTTAATTGTTTAGACGTTACAGGAATTTTACCTGTCTTTTTAAATTTTTTGTTCTATATATGTTTTTTTATCTAAAATAACAACGGTGTTACCTTTGTCCGCTTTGGAAATGATAAACTCAAGGTTTTTACTTTTTTGTTTTATAGTTTTAATAATTTTTTGATCAAAGTTGTGTATTTTTTTAACGTTAGTACGAAAAGATTTTTTGATGCAATTGGTAAATAAATGTTTATCGTGTGTTAAATTTATCACATTACTACTATTATTGTTGTTACTATTATTGTTTTCTAACTTACTTAAGGCTACTTCTAAGCCTAGTTCTAATTCTTGAAAATCTTCTTTCGAGTTTAAACAATAATACTTTAAAATTTAAAATATATACAATACCAACAGACACCGTTATCCCCTATTGTTCTAACCAATCCTTTCAAATTAAATTAGCTTCTTTTCGTAGTCTAATCCACAGATTAGTAAACATACCTCTATCCAAAGAAGATTTTAACACTGAATTAAATACAATTAAAAACATTGCCTTTAATAACGGTTACAAAATTCCCTTAAGAATTTACTGTACAAAAAACTCAAACAAAAGATATGTTCAGAACAGTTTCATAACCCACCAAAAAATAAACAAATCAATTATTGTGGTCTTAAATTTATAGAAAATACAAGCAATAAAATTCAAACCAAACTAAAATCCTTTGATATCCAAGCTATTGAAATTAACAAAAATAATAATTTAAATTCACTATTAGTCAACAATAAGTTAAACGTAGATAAAAATAAAAGAAGTGGAGTGAAAAATGTGACACCATATATATATAGGTCAGACTGGTCGTTCTATCAATACACGTTTAAAAGAACATATGGATAGCATAAAAAAACAAAAAAACTTTAACGGGGATTGCTGAGTGGGGTAATGAATGATTTGTAATTAAAACACTGGTTCGAAAACACAATTTATTCTACTTTCTCAATTGACAACCAACGCTCTCCCCACCTACTAAACTCATAGATACTCTCCTCTACTGCCGTATTGTCAACGGCCCTACATGTAAGGCATGATTTTGGTTTAACGTTCTGTTTAATACGGAGAAGCAAGTGTAATGGTTCCTTTTAAAAAAGGGTTTTTGTAATCCTTCGTAGTAATTGTAGAACTAAATGGTCACAGTTAAAATCGGCGGGATTGTGAACACGACTGTAGTTATAATTGATAGCATAAGGTCCACTAAATTGCAAATATGAAACTAGTTCGTTCGGTGGACGGAGATCACCAAAACTATCAAAGTAAATAACTTTGCTGTTTCGTCTAACATACGCTGTCCATTGTGTGCCACTAACCGTGTCTAAATTGACGATTTCACGTTCATACCTTTTAACTTTTCGTGGTAATTCGTTGCGCATGAAGATTACACGAAAATGCGAAATTTGTAAATAACGAATATAATTGTGTAGATCTTAATCTATTAGAGGATAATAAGCCAGCTTCATGAAAAATTTTGTTTTTTTTTTTTTGTTGAAACGGTCTGAGGTATAAAACGGAACCTTTACGGTTAGGTTGTACCGAAATATTTTTTCCAAGAACAATGGCTTCCATGGAAGCGTTATGGCGCTTAGTTTCATCTAGTTGTTGCTGCGCTGATTTAGTATCTTTACAGCTTTAGCTATCCCTCCAGCACCACCAGAGAGAGTTCGAAGTGCCGCTAATCCAATGAAAATGAGAATTAGCGGTAGAAAATCGCCTGTTTTTGGAATAGGAATGATTCTAGGGTATTTAGATAGCTTTCCAAGTTTCCGAATTTGATTTACCGCAATTTTAACAGCATCCAACAGAGGGAGCGGCTTATTTTTCTTAAGAGCAAGTTTCGCAGTTATTACCGGTTTACTAAACAGTACAACTTTTTCTTTTCTTATTAGTTTTCTCTTAGTTATTCTCCTCAACGGAATCGAACCACCATTTTACGATGACGTTGTAGACGTCTTCTTTTGTGTCCCATTCCAAGCTTCTTTTTAGAATTCATAGCCGAAGTAATTGTTAATGCTGCTAAACGTTCACCTAGGTATAGACGCGTCTGATGACTTCAGTCTTCGTAAATATTGTTGCGCTAAAACGTTGTCCGTTCTTCGACGTTGCGAAATGTCTGGTGAAATTGTGTATTCAATATCGTATAATTTGCAATATTCGTCGAGAGGATTTATAACAATATCACCTCGTTTTAATCGTTTGTTTAATCGTGTCCCTGGACCACAAAAGTTATAGCCTGGTAGGTGCAATTCAAAAGGTAATCTATCTATAACACTATTCAGAACGCCACGTTTCATGTAACAGGTCTGGTGCGAGTGCTTTCACTATTATGAACCAACTGAGTATATGAACAACGTTAACTCTAAATTTATATGTCGGAGAAGGCATTTCTGAGCACATTATTTGGTTTTATATCATTTCCTATATCATCGTCGAATCGTATTCTTGTGTTTTTGGGTCCATATTCTCTTAAAAGTGGCTTAAGCCCTAATTGTGAGAATGTTTTCCTAAGTTCTAGTATTTCAAGCTCACCGAACGTAGGCACGTTGCTGTTCGGGTCGTTCTACTATGATTGGGATAAATTACGATATGACAGACAAGGGTTAGTAGACAACTTTTAAAGTAAGCTACAGAGTACGGCAGTCTGGGACCGACAGCGGGTGTATTCGTTTCGGCTTGATATAATATTGTCACAGTTTAGTTATTTCTTTTAATAATCGATCCTGGATCACCGCTTGGCAACCCTGATCCGACATCAGGAGTAGGATATCGACCATTCTGAATTTCCTGAACCACATATTTACCGAAAATTCACAAAGATACAAACCGAAGATGCAAAATCGTCATTGTTGTGCCAATCTATTGGGAAAATATTATTGCTATTCAAAAGGATACTTTGCTTTGTGTGTGCGGATAGTGGTAATGCTGCATCTAAGTGTTCTCACCTGCCATCTGATCATCTGGCAGATATATTAGTGGTAAAATGCAAGAACATTATAGTTACATGATTCGGTGAGTCGTTACCATTTTATTGTGATTCTTGTGCAGAAATTGCTCTTATCAATAAGATTCAGCAGGAAATCTTTCTGGTAGATGTTTTAATAATTTAGTAATTTTGAGAGGCATTTGCAGAGATAGTGATGGATGTGTATTGCAAATACTGTTGGAGATTAATTTATGTGATGATACTTTAAAGGTTTTGCTTCACGTATTAGTATCAGATTCCTGCTCGAAATACCCCATAATGATTGACCGTGAAATTCTTGGTCAAGGGTTTAGTTAAGTACCTGTTATTGTAAGCATTTTTACTGTAGTAGAAGAGCAAAAGAAAACAGTGATTTATAATCAATAGAAGCTAATATCGCCGGTGACCGGCAGCCGAAGTTCTGTTTTTGTAAATAATAGAGAGAGTTGACAAAAATATAGTGATAGGAAAGTAAAGGGTTGTTGTTCTCGTAGAGTAGGTTTAGGAAAAGGACGGTAGCATTGTCGGCGACCGGACCATTCTTGGAAGTCGAGGGCATTTCGGATTTTTTTGGAGAATGAATAAAGGAATCAAACGCGCAGAAGTGTTATTGAAAGATTATTGAATACCTAAAATAGAGAAAAGAACAGATGAAGATGAAAGGCAAAGAATGAACATTGTTAAAGTCTATACGCAAACAATGCTTTCGCTTGTTTGGTTTTTGTAACCTACCTAAATTTGTGTGAGTGTGTTTGTGATATCTGCGTGTAATATCACGTGTGTGTGTGCGTGTGTTAAACCACAATAATAATAATTGTAATTCATGGTTTAAAGAATAAGCTGGTGCGTTTATGATTTTTAGTTCATAATATTTGATATTGTACACCTATGCGAATGTCAATTTTACCACAATTTTGTTGCAAAAGAAAAAGGTTGACGTCAAGTTGCTAGTTGTAGAATATTTCAGAGAACGAACCAGAACCATCAGTCCAAAATCTGGATACCACATGGTTAGAAAGCTTAGCTGTATTTAAGTCTTTCGAATGTCTCCGTCATTGCCTGCAGGGTCGTTAATTTATGGTTACTACAGATTGTTGCATGTTTCTCGTAAAAAGGGTCTAAGGTTCACCGTTGGTTGGCATTTTTGCGATTATTTGTGTCAATATTCTGTTTCGGGTAGGGAAACGAATGAGCATGTATTTAGACCTGTTTTCGTGAAATTCTTACCGATTGAACACATTGAATGTTTCCGTAAAACAAAGGGAAATTTCATAGAAAATTGTAGAACGCGATGTATACCTAATAGTAACGAATTCCATAACGAGCGGTAGGTGGGGTTTTCAAACGACGCCTCCTTAGTGACTAGGTAGTAAATGGATCGGTTCCCGTCCACCAGACTTAGCACTTTCTTTCCATCTTCAAGTTGGTCCCGCTGCTCTGTCAAGCGGCCAAACTTCTTCTTGAATACGGTGGCAATACCGCGATCCATCCTCAAGTCTTTGGCCACACAATGAACCAGCGAGTCCGAAGCAGTAAATAAATCCTCGGATCTCTCGGAGGTGACACCGAATCTGGAGTTAGCATACAAGCTCGGCGTGGCCATAAACTCGTCATAATGGGGGTCCGGAGAACGAACTTGCATAAGCCTGATCCGTGCTTCTTCGTGATTGTCACCGACATATGGGGCCAAACGGTTAAAATGGACAACCTTCGGTTTTCCATTTGGTGTGCGTCGAATCCGGTAAATAACGTCATTTATTCTCTTGATGATTGTATATGGGCCTTCCCAGTGC
The DNA here is from genome assembly GCA_947389935.1 of Agrilus cyanescens. Lineage (NCBI taxonomy): Eukaryota > Metazoa > Arthropoda > Insecta > Coleoptera > Buprestidae > Agrilus > Agrilus cyanescens. The sequence continues at coordinate 13,066,644 of OX376709.1, read as the reverse complement.
TGCTGTAGCTTCGGCGAAAGACCTTTACGGGGCTGTGGATTGTATAACCACACCATGTCTCCCTTCTGGAAACCTCCATCAGTGGCCCGTATATCGTAGGTGTCCTTCATGCGGTCGCTAGCTATCTGCATCCGGGAACGTATTTCCTTATGGATATGGTCAAGTCTTCTGCGGAGATCACTAACGTAGTCTTCTCCGGCAACGTCCTCACCAAGTTTGCAGCCAAATTTCTGGTCACATGGCAACCGTGGCTCCCGACCAAACAGTACTTTTGCATAGAGTTTAGCATTATTTTTGTTGAAAATGTCGCTTAAACTGATTTCTCAGAATTAAGAAGTTGTGTTAAAGTTGTGGACCATAACGCTGATTATGATAAGTTACGATTCGATGCCAATATTACAAATGTTGTTAGGTTAAAAGTAAACGATTGTTGTGTGTTACTGAAGATGAATAACATATGAAATTAATTTTGATGCAATGTTTCAGGCTCCATTTAAAGCCGTAGAAGTTTATTTCATTAATTTCAATGAATAACAACATTCGCAAATATTCTCACTGTAGTGTATAAAAGATGTTTGACTAATGTTTCTGTCCATTTGCAAGTTGTTTTTGTAATGAAAACGGTGAGTTGTTTGAGATGGTGATCTCAATTGTGTTGCTTGAGGCAGAGACCTCAAGAGTTGTTTGAGACAGTGATCTCAATTGAGTTGTATGAGACAGAGATCTCAAATGAGTTGCACAGTGTTGCAAACTTATGTAGTGAGTTGCACCACACTTGTCAGATCATAGTCATAACTGCAGACGCACTATTGTGGTCTGATCAGGACGTGATGGGTGACTGATAATGTAGCGAGGACTCGGTATCTCATGAGGAGATAAGAGATATGTTGAGAGATTCGTTTGGAAGCAGATAAGTGACCGTTTTTCATTTTCTTCTGAATTGACAGTAAGGAAACTATGTCAGGCATCTAATGAGTTGTTGATGTCATCTCGAATGACAGTGAGTTGTTCAAGTCATCTCGAACGACAGTGAGTTGTTAACATCATTCTGAATGATAGCAAGTTGTTGATGTCATATTAAATGACAGTAAGTTGTTTCTATTATCCTTGAATAACAGTACGTTGTGGATTTTAATGTGAATTATGGTGAGTTGTTGATCTCACCTAGGGTAATAGTCCGTTGTTGATGCTATTTTGAGTGATAGTAATGTTATTGATTTTGATAATTACACACACGAGGACGTGTGAATTGTCAGGTTGGCCGTGTCGGAGAATAACATTTCTGAGCAGATTATTTGGTTTTATGGCATCATCGAATCGTATTCTTATGTTTTTAGGTCCGTATTCTCTTCAAAGTGGCTTAAGCCCTAATTGTGAGAATGTTTTCCTAAGTTCTAGTATTTCAAGTCGAAGTGATAAATTAAAAGCTCACCGAACGTAGACACGTTGTTGTTCGGGTCGTTCTACTATGATTGGGATAAATTACGACATGACAGACAAGGGTTAGTAGAGAACTTTTAAAGTAAGCTGCAGAGTAACGGCAGTCTGGGACCGACAGCGGGTGTATTCGTTTCGGCTTGATATAATATTGTCACAGTTAAGTCATTTCCTTTAATAATCGATCCTGGATCACCGCTTGGCCACCCTGATCCGACATATATATATATCCGTGAACACACAGTGAAATCGTTTAATAATGAATAAACATGCGGACAGTACAACATCCACCTGCTCTACCGATAACCAATAGCGACTTCAACATCGCTTCGAAAATAAATCGTTATGGTACTTTATTACCATGAACAACAATAAGATGTATCGTTGCAGGACCTTCAGACTGGAAAAACTAATGTCAATAAGATTTTTGGAGCAACCAAACGGTTTACGGTTTCAAAATGTATATGCTTATTCAAAGACATTTTATCAACCAAAATATACGTATTTAACAGAATTGTTGCAATCAATTGCTGGAATAGGTTATTTTCCTTACAGAGACTCGGATGAAGTAATCGGTCCATCACAGGCAAGACCTAATTCTGTATTCATCTTTGATGATATTGCGAATGATAATCAGAATAAGATAAGGGAATACTTTAGCATGGGAAGACATAACTCAATCCACACTTTTTATTTAAATCAAACATATGCTCAGATCCCTAAACATTTAATAAGAGTAAACGCTAATACTGTTTAAACAGGACGAACTAAATCCCAAATACGTTTTTTCTGACCATGTCACTGCAAACATGACTTTCAATCAGTTTAAAAGTATGTGTGGAGAATGTTGGAAAGAGCAGGATGGATTTCTAGTGATAAACAAGGACTGTGATATAAATAACGGGAGATATCGTATAGGATTCGATAAATATATATTAATGAAGGTGAAATAAATTAAATCAGTTGTGAAAAGACAAACATGACAAGACCATGGATGTAAAAGCAAATAAAGAACTAATCAAATTTAGGAAAGCAGTAAAGAGGAAATTGCAAATGTTAAAGGAATCGATAGCAGGACAGAATCTCCTATTTACAAAATCGCTTCTTAAAAATCTGAGCTGGTTGATGCGATCAATAAAGAATTAAAGCCAGAAGTGAGTAATAGGTCGAAAGGCGACGTTCCAGCTTCGTCAACTCCAATAAAAATTAGAAATCTTGACCTTTCGAATACTCCAGGCACCTTACTTTCAGGTGCTCCTTCATCCTTGAGGGAGGAAAGTGTTTATGAAACTAACCCAACAACGGATCCTGAAAATATATACCAGGATAATGATAAGTTTGAACAATTAAAAAAAGCATACAAGTTATGTCGATGCCGAAATAACGATTTTAAAAAAAACAATTTATTTGAACAGAAATACACGTTACACAATATGACTTATCACTACAACGGCTAGCTTAATTCTAATTCTTTTTTACTTGTCTGAGTTATTGAACAAAAATCATTACATAGGTATTTTATAACTAAAACTGTTGTATCAGCTTTGACATTTGAGAAGCTTCGTGCGGTGCATAGAAGTGTGCTATACAGGGTCAATATACCATCGTTATAACACCTCCCCCGTTAAGTTTGATGTCCTCATCAAGTTTATACAATCTTGGGATATATTTGATCGGCTGGGACCATTTTAATTTCGGTGTGTTCCGCTCCATTTTCTTCTGCTGCTTTTTCTTTCTTGTTAGTCTTCCGGACCTGATATGTTTTTATGATGCGCTTTCTACAACATAGTAAGGGCATTAAGGCCATTATAATTATAATAGAAATAGCAGAAATAGAGAGATGTCCGTAGAAGGTGATTGGTTTCAAGTGAATTGGCGTCTTCTCAATTTCCTCTAGTAATTTATTAACATCTTCCGCTTTATTTGGGAATTTCTCAAGAAGATGTATTTTCTTCTGCGGTTGCGGCATCTCAATATGATATTCTTGTATTTTGGTATTAGTTATAACATCGGGATTTTTCTTGAATAGGTCTTGATCGATGACGGTTTTGTCTTCATAGTTGATGATGAAGCTGCCTTTCCCATGTTTTTGGGAGTCAATGATCCACTCTTGGTTTGTAGTAACGAGAAGACTTCCATTCTGTAGTTGATAAACTTCGTGGTATTGTTTAACTTGGAAACTAGGACTTTCAAAAGCGTGTACAATTTTGGTTTTTATCTCATTTTTACAAAAATAACTACAGTTTTCTATCGGAGTACAATGTTCATACCATTTAGAAATTGTTTCATAGCGAGCATTAAGTTTGGAAGGAATAAGGAGAAGAGAATCGTCTGGACTCAAAATAGGATATAATTGAAATAATTTAAATGTCACTGACATTGATATGGGATACTTACTGAATTATTCCAATAATCAAATCATCTGTTGATATCATTGTTTGCTTGTTGAAATTTAGATATACAATAGGATTGTTTTCAGAATGCGGTAGTAATTGTGTTTTAGAGTATATTTCAGAAAGATGTTGCATCGTTTGTAGTATCTGAGTGTTTGAAATTAATTCATAATTTACGATCTCCTCTTTCGCAAATGTTAAGGAACGTTCTATGGCTTGTATTTGATTTAATAAACCCTGAGCGATTAAAATAAATTTAGTTATCAAACTTTCGATATTTAGAGTATTAATTTCTTGCGTGAAGGCGTGAAAGGTTTCATTAAATCTTTTTGTTATAGTATTGAGTGTTTCAGAATAAGAATTAGTAATGTGGTGTGCTAATGACAAAAATTGATTTTGTTTCTCTATTTCTTTTTTCTGATTGTCAAACAACCTATTCATATTTTCTTTTATTTGTTGATAATCGTCGTTATTCATAGTGCCAAATAGATATTTGAAGGCATTTCCCATTCCGTTTATAAGTCCACGTTTTTCTCTATAAGGTCTTAGTTTATTTATATTATCATCTACTTGATTAAGAACATTTTCTAAAACGTCCAACATTCCGTTAGTGTGTTTATATTTAAGTATAGCGGTTTTAGTTAATATGTCTAAGTATACTAGCCTAATTTGAGTAAGATTAATATTATAGATAAATTTATGATAATGTGAAAAAAGATGAGCATCGCCCACTTCTTCCTCTAAATACGCTACTGAATTTTCAATTGGCGTTATCTCTAGAGCGAGATGTTGATGGTATAGGCTCATTATCACCATTATTATCAGGAGGGGGTTCATTGTCACCTGTAATAGAGATATTTTTTCTTATTCTTTTGATCTTCCTCTTGGAATATTTCTTAGGAGTATTCTGATTAGGGGACATTCCTTCTATATGTGTATCTTTATTTTCTAATAAAGTTACACGGTTGAATGGTGGTTTTGTTTTATTAGTGCGCTGTTCATTTCTAACATAAAGGATGTTAGGAAGTTCATCGGGTAAAGGATCGTTATTGTGTTCGTTAAGTCTGTCTAAGTCCTTTTGATTTTTATTTTGAGATTTTTGTGCAATTTTGGTATAATAAAATCGAAGTTCTTCAATGCGCCTAGTAATATATTCTGATGGTTTATTAAATTCGGGTATTTCTTTTTCTGTAATTTGTTTATACGGGCCGTAAATTATTTCGAAAGGTTTTAATTTAGTTGTTGATTGTACTGAGTTATTATACATAAAGATTACTTGTAGCACTAAATTTGGTATCGTTTCTTCAGGGTTGGCAATTTTGAGGGCGGCTACCTTTTCTTTGATTGTGCTATGAATACGCTCGAGAGGAGCTATTCCCGTAGGGTTACTTATACTTATAACATGCAAATCTATGTGGTAAAGTCGGCAAAAATCTCTTAAATGTACATTGTTAAATTCTGTGCCTTGGTCAACAATAATTTTTCCGGGTAGGTTATGGTGATTGATAAAGTGTCGAATTTTGTTTATATAAGTTGTTATATTGGTGTCTTGTAGGTAATAGGCTTGAGCATATTTTGAAAAATGATCAAAGAAGGTGAGGAATTTATGATTAGCTAATGTAAATGTATCTAACATTACTATCTCGAAAGGACGAGAAGATACGATGGGTCCTTTATAAGGAGGTTTATATGGATTACGATCATATTTAGCTTGAAGGCAGACATCACATTTGTTAATGTAATGGCTTATTAGTTTCTTTAAGTTTGGATAATAAAATTGTGTTTTTAAATGGTAGTAGGTTTCATCAATACCATTATGGTTAGCGTCGTGATATTTAGAGATTTCGTCTAGAGCTTTTTCTTGCTTGTAAGTAGGCGGGTTGTTAGAAGTTTTGATAATTTTTACTTGATTGTTTTTTGTGTGGAGATGGTCGTAAAGTACTTCAAAAATTTGTTGTTGAAAATTTTCTGTAATTTTTGGTTCGAAATATATTCCTACTTGATTACATATCCTACCTTTAAGTTCTTCGTTTAACTTGTTTTTTAACCAATTAAGATCGACATGTTCATTTGCAATGATGTTAAGGGTTTGTCTCTTACCTTTCATTATTAATTTAAATTTTGGTGATCCCAATTTAACGTTGATCATTATCTGGAATGAATTTAGGGGTCTATCAGAGATTTGCATCACAGGTACAGGATTTTCCTGTGCAGAATGTATTGTTTGTAGATCGTCAAATAAATTCGGGTCGAAATCGTTTAAAATTTCATCAGCATTTTCCGGAATTATTTCAGGAGCGTTATTAAATAATGAGTCAACATCTAAATTTTCAAAGTCATCTTCAAGAGCATTAATTTCTACGCGAGACAATGCGTCTGCCACATAGTTTTCTTTTCCTTTTATATGTTTTACATCGAAATCGTATTCTTGTAATTTAATTTTCCAGCGACAGAGTCGGTTTTGCGGTTCTTTCAAAGAATGTATCCAAACTAAGGGCTGATGGTCAGTTTGCAAAATAAATTTTATACCAAAAATATAAGGACGGAAGTGTTTACAGGAATCAATTATAGAGAGAAGCTCTTTTTCAATGGTAGAGTAATTACGTTCTGAACTATTTAATGTTCTACTATAAAAGGCAATCGGATGTTTATCTTGAGAAAGAACGGAACCAATAGCTTTATTAGATGCGTCTGTGGTGATAATGAATGTTTTCGTAAAGTCGGGGTAGGCTAATATGGGAGCGTAAGTTATTAATTCTTTTATTTGTTTTACTGCATTTATATAATTAGGAGATTGGTATTCTATTTTTGAATTTTTCTTAAGACACTTTGTAAGAGGAGTGACAATTTTGGCGTAGTTTTTTATAAATTTTCGATAATATCCAGAGAGGCCGAGAAAAGCGCGTAATGTTTTAATATTGTGTGGGATAGGGAATTCCTTAATAGCTTTAATTTTGTCGGGGTTAGGTCGTATACCTTCTGTAGTGATAATGTGTCCAAGAAAAGGTACTTCTTTACGGAGAAATTCTGATTTATCAAGAGATACCTTTAGATTTACCAATTTTAACTTTTCGAAAATAAGTTTTAAATGATTAATATGTTCTTGGAGAGATTTAGAGAAAATGACAATGTCATCCATATAGACAAACACAAATTTATACAAATATTCTTTTAAAACCTCGTCCATCATTCGTTGAAATGTGGGGGGTGCATTCTTAAGGCCAAACGGCATACGAATATATTCGTAGTGGCCGTTATCTACCGAAAATGCCGTTTTTTCTATTGACCGCGGGTCCATAGGTATCTGATGGAAACCAGAAGCAAGATCTAAGGTTGTATAATAACAACATTTACCGAGAGCGTCTAATACATCGTCTATTCTGGGTAATGGATATTTGTCCTCAATTGTTTTCTTATTTAAATCCCTAAAATCAATTACCGTCCGCCATTTCTTTCGTCCGGATGCGTCAATCTTTTTTGCAACGATCCAAACAGGGCTTGAGTAAGGAGAAATAGAAGGTCTTATAATGTTGTCATTTAGAAGTTTAATAATTTGTTTTTGTATCTCTTCCTTGAGTTTTTGAGGATATCGGAAGGATTTCTTATAAACGGGTTCGTCGTCTGTAGTTCGGATATGATGTTTTACATTAGTAACTGCTGTAATTTTTGTCTGTTCTTTGTGAAATATGCTTTTATAATGATTGCAAAGTTTAATAATTTTGTATTTTTCTTCTGAATTCATATGATCTGTGCGCAGATCTTTTAATGGGTCAAACTCTATTAAGTCTACGTTATTAGGGGGATCTGAGCTGTAAACATAATTGTCCAAAGGTTCGATCTCCATAGGCTCAATAGTATTAAAATTATTCAAACAGTGTACGTAAGCATATCCATTATTTGCCGTATAAATTCCTGGTAATATGTGTTTATGGTTGTCTGTGATGACAAAGTTTCCTTTATGTATTGAAACAGGTACATGTTTAAGTGTGTATGTGTTTATTATTTTATCTCGTGTTTCCAAGAATGGAATGACGGTGTTAGGCGTGGTGATTGTTTGATTGTTGTAGTCAATTATAGCATTTATTAATTTTAAATCAACATTACTAATGAGGGCGTCAAAAGTTTCGTGAAAATTGAAAATTTAAAATTCGATTATTGTTTCTTCACCAAATTCGTATAAAAGTGGGATTTGTAGACGATATTGACCTTTAGTCTTACCGTGAGCTGTTTTAATTTCAAAGGGGCTGTAATAAAGATATTCAGAAAAATATTTTTCAGCCAATTTCGGGTTCATTACTGATTTAGAAGCTCCGCTATCTATTAGAATTTTGCAATTGAAAGTATATGATTGTATATACGGTAGTCTTGGTATTTTAATTAATAAATTGTTTAGCTCATCTAAATCTAAGTATTCTGATGTTGGTTCGAGGCTGTTTTCGGAAAATTTTTCGTTTTCCTGTATAAAATTGTCTTGTTCTGCTAATTCGTCATTATTTTCGGGGTATGTGTCGTATTCTTCAGGTAATGTTTCGGGATTAATAGGAAGATATGCGTTTCCATCTTCGTCATAAACTATTTGCGAGTCATTTTCTAAATTTGTTACCTCTTCAATTTTATAATTTGGATGTTGGTTACGTGTAACATTTTGGAAATGATTAACAAAAGGTTTTCTGAACTGTGATACAGTTCGCATAGAAACATCTTTGGTACCTAATGGGTTGCGTGGAACAAATTGTTGTTTGGGAAATTGATTCTGAACTTGTAGAAGAAAAGCAGGATGAGGTTTTGGCTGATATGATGAGAAAATATTATTTACTTTGGGTGGTGCATTTGGAGTTTTTGGAGTGTTCTGTGTATGCGTTATTTTGTTTCCTGACTGTATACGTTGCATCTGTTGATACATCATACTTGATTGGTTAAGATTTTCTAATTCTTTACAACACGTTAAAGCATTTTGTAAATTAAAAGGACGTCTATATAATAAATGTGTGCGATAAGGTTCGTTTATAGCGGCGCAAAATACTTTTGTAGCTTAACGCTTATAGTGCTCCCTACGATATTGTTGGTCAACTTGACCGTCAACTGATTCATTTAATTTACTGAGAATGGAATGTACCCTCAGATAGTAATTTTCATAGTGCTCATTTTGGTACATTGCACACCCCATTAATTGATTATAAAGCAAATCTGTGTTTTCTAAACAGCTAAAACGATCCTTAAGCAATTGTTTAAGAGTGGGCCAGTCCTCAGGTCTTTCAACTGAGTATAATAGACTAGCATCACCTTTTAATTTATTTGTTATTGCTAAGAATTTAGAAATTTGAAATTCTGGGCTCGAAGTAGAAACATTTGTCCAAAAGTTATCAGCTGATCTGATAAACTGGGCTAATTCACTTTCTTTGCCATCAAAATTTGGAACTAAATTAAAGAAAAAGTCGAAACGAGTCTTAAATTCAGTAAGAGAAATTGTTGCAGTGGCTGGAGTGGTAGTCATTGTGTAAATCAAGGGAAGCAAGGTTAGAAAGCAATGATACGAACAATTGTACTTACTTGTCTAAATACTTCCGAAAAATAGAGAACGCAATGGATTGTCCTAGTTCCTGATGAATAAGACAGTTTCCTGGGTGTCGCTCTATTTCTTCATTATTTCTGCCAATAATCTTGTGTAGGTTCGGGTTGGATTCCAAACGTTGCAAATCTGAGATTTGAGGATTCTTCTTATTTTTTCAAAATGATTAGTGAAGACCCTTTTGGAATCCTGTTCGCAGCGCCAGTTATGTCGATGCCGAAATAACGATTTAAAAAAAAACAATTTATTTGAACAGAAATACACGTTACACAATATGACTTATCACTACAACGGCTAGCTTAATTCTAATTCTTTTTTACTTGTCTGAGTTATTGAACAAAAATCATTACATAGGTATTTTATAACTAAAACTGTTGTATCAGCTTTGACATTTGAGAAGCTTCGTGCGGTGCATAGAAGTGTGCTATACAGGGTCAATATACCATCGTTATAACATACATAGACTATATTAATAGCTCTCGATTTGCTGAATATTTGGAAGAATTCGATCCTCTAACTCGAGGCTACATGGAAGGAATTATTAACCACTATGAAGGTGGTACATTTAACACTGACTTTGTGAATCCCCGTCTTGATAAAGTTCGATATAAAGTTCGATACGAATGGGACACATATAAAAATTTTATTGGTGATTCTGAACTGGATATTAACGGACCAAACGTTCTAATCGATGGAAATTGTAAATACATACATTGGTACTGTGGGATTATACCAGCTACTGTTCAAATTACGTTCTGAATATCCGACGACGATTAAAGACCGGAAAGACTACGCGGATATATTAAAACGTACGGGAGCAGTTTACACTTTAGGACAACAGACATCGAAGTTCTCTAATGGTGGAGGATTGCCGTTGTTGACTTTATAACGAAAAACTGATAAAATATAAATATTTTAATGACGTTAATGAATTGTGTGATCGTTTAATGTTATTGGTTGCTTCTCAACAAGCAGAAACACAAATCAGGAAAACGAAATACAATCAATTATAGAAGAGTTGCGTGAGTGAAATATAATCCTATAAACAAATTGTTGAGATTGTTAGTTAGACAATGACGGTTGATAAGTTCGGACGTGAGTTAGAAAAAAACGATTGTATTCGCGAGCATTCAGCAATGTTCACGATTTCAATCATAACCGCTTAACAAGAATCGGTGATCCTCAGCAGGAGCATGATGCTGTGAATGTACAATTTTTGTAGAAGAAGGTGCAACGTTTTTTTTTTCGTAAGATGATGTAGTCGATATTTGATAAGCATTCGATGAAGTGTTGTATTTCGCTGATGTGGCTAATAAGCGTATTACATATTTGAATGAGCCAATCGCTTAGTTTCATGCAGATACATTTAAATGTATATAGATGAGAAAGATAGATTAACAAAAGAGCATATCAGAATCGAATGTGAAAAGGTAAAGTATCGTGCTGTCAGTGAAGGTGTCAGAAGGATGAAGGATTGTTGAGAAGAATTGAAGACAGCTGTCTCAATGATTGAAGAGAAGATGACAACTTTTAGTAATAATATAGAGACATCGATTAAACATTTGGAAAGAGAACTTGAACTTATTCCATTCAAAGTACGATTTAGGAAGACCGGACCCACGACACGATTCCTAAATATCCCTCCCCAAACATGTACCAACCAACGATCTTGGGGGTTTTCGGTGGAATAGTGAAAATTGTGCCAATTGACGAAGCCATTTTTATGAAAGGTGGACAAAACCTTTGAGAGAAAGTGTTCGTCTTCATTCAACATTTGCCCGTTCACAAAATACTTGATGGCTTTGAAAATCAGTATGAAGCAGTTCATTTAAAAATGATCACAAATAAATGTAAAGGAAACACAATCACACAAACTACGAAGTCAATCAGCGGCTGCTTTGTTTTTAAATAACATAATGCGAATAAAACAAAATCTACAAGAATGATAAAAATTGCACAAGTTCCATTTAAAAAAGTTTCCCTTGATTTAAGTTTTCAAAAATCAGCTAGTTACGAAAGAAATACGCTTAAGTGGAATATATACGTATGTATAAGGGAATATAATTGATAAATATCTATAAAATTGGAAGATAAAAGTATACGTAATAGTAATATGAAGTTTTGAATGATAGCATTACCATTGTGATTGACGCGGACGAGGTGTCTGTCTGGCCGGTCGCCAAGCCGGTGAAAGAAAACTGTAGAGAAGGTGTAGCAGCAGTATCTTATTATTCGGAGGAGTGGGGAAGGAGGAGGAAGCGAGCGTGGGGCGAAACAAGGAGGTTTTGGAGTTGGTAATATAATACGAAAAAGGTATAGTTGCATCAGTATGGTTGTAAGCAGCATTTACAACAGAAGGGTATGCTATGCAAGTGTAATCGAGCCCGGCTGTACAGGAAACTCATCAACGAATGTAAAATTACAGCTTGTAGAATTATTAGTAGGTTGTGAGGCACGGTTATTAAACTAATACGGTTGTCTCAGTTCGATCAGCTTGTAGGCGCGGTGGAAGAAGACTTAGTCAACGCTAATAGTATGTCTGCTACTCGCTTATGATTTTCTTTAATAACAGACTACTTTAAAAATACCATACTACTAAAAGTATTTGATAAACTGAACTAGTGCTTAAGGGTATGTTAAATTAGGGGATTGTATGTATACATGCCGTATATAGATAATCCATAAAAACAAACCAAAAATATTTTACATTTCCATAGCCATTGTCATTGTAGGTACATGAGCTTGTATGTACTTACCTATTATCAATATTATATAATTGCGACTAATAATGACGCCAGTAATAATAAAATTAATTCAAAGTAAGCAATGAGTTATGAATACTTTTTGAATTCCTAAATTGTAATAATTTTATAAAAATAACTCTACTACCTACATGCAAATAAAATTATAACTGAGTCAATTCTAACTGGCAACTATTTATGTAAAAATTAAGCTACCTACTTAAAATTATCTGGACAACAATTTTTCTTTCTGTAAAATAATGCAATTATGAATGAATCTAAGTTATCTTCAACTTGTAGACCATTTATAAAATGGTAGGAGGTGGAATACGCTGTAGTGTCTGTCGGTTCTTGTAAGAGCCAACAGGGAAAAAATAAGGACTTGTCTTCTTTTTTATTTCCAAAAGATGTTCAATTAAAAAAAGAATGGATAAATCGATGTCATGGAGTCGATAAAATCAATGTAATAAGTTCCCGGATTTGTAGCCTGTAATTTTTACCTTCAGATTTGGAAAGAAATTTGAATGCAGGACTTCTAAACATTACCTATAGAAAAAAAATTAAAATTTCATGGCGGGTTTGTCTTATACATTGGTCAAAATTACGTAAAATGTTAAAAAGTTGATTTATTATTCAATATTTAGAAGAACTATTTAATAAATTTCACGGAAACAAAAGAATTACGGATGGAAAGGATATTCCAAAAAGAACAGCAGTATCATCCATGAATTTAGCCGCCAAAGAATATTTATAAGAATTTAGTAATTAAATTAACAACCTCAGGAAAAATCTCTGAAGCGAAAAATAACAGCGACAAGTTCGAAGACTAAAGAAATTCAAGCGAATTGTCAATTAACGTAATTACATATTATTGATAACATACATGAATATTTTCTTAAAAATACATAAAAGCACCTATTTAAGTATATTTTAATACGATGGAATTAATAAAAAGGCGGTAAATTTTAATTATATTTCATGTCGCATATCTTTTCTCTACGCGTACATTCTGAGATACGCCATCGGCTAGTGTGCTCTGATTGGTTGGCGGCAACTGAGGTAACCGTATTAGTTTAATATCCGTGGTTGTGAAACAATATTAAAAAAAAAAATTTTACAAAAAAAAACAATTTAAACAAGAAAACCGACAGAAACAGAAAGTTGAAAAAAATTAAATAAAATTGACTACAAAAAAAAATTTAAACAAAAACCGGTTTAGGTTAATGAGTGTAAGTTGTTACCGTACAGGAAAACTGTAAGAGAGCATTGTTCTTCTAAATGAATTACAATGATTACATTTTAAGTTTGGTGAATTTATTTTACCTAGTAAAGGTTGGCGCAAGGTGGGGTTGGTGGTTGGTCAATGGTGTACGAGGCGACTAAGCTATTGTGACGTGTGATTTGTTGTCAGGTGTTTAAGTTATAAAGTATACGAAAAATAAAAACTAGTGTTAACATTATTTTTTATTCATAAAAATTATAAACAAAATATCAATTATGTAGTAACAAAATTATTTGATTTTTTTATTTTTTGCAAATTAGTTAAATTCTTCTTTAAATAATTTCTCCATACGCATTTAAAACGGGTGTATTACTCTCTATATTTAAAATAATTTTTCAAATTTTAAGTTGCCTTAAGGTATACGTAATTTTATGTCACCTTAATAGATTCGACACGTATTCACCAGTTATTTAATTTTTGTAATGGATTCATGATCAGCGACCCCAAGAACATTAAATGTAATATGGAACTTGATTATGTTGTGAAAAATGAGGTATCTCATGCAAGGGAGTGGTCAATAAAGAGTAAAGGGGCTAAGTTATTGTAAATTTGACATTAAGTTCGTGGTTGATTTGGAATATCCTAAATATTTACACGACGAACATAACGATTTTCCTTTTTGTATTGAAAATAAATGTAGTCCTAATTATAAATATTTGAAATTAATTCCAAATCTAGAAGGCCAAATGAATTACATCATTCATTATAGGAATCCTCAGCTGTGTTTGACGTATGGTCTGAAACTGTGGTTAAAGTTGCTACAGTTATAAAGTTTATACAATCACTTTCCCTAAAAAAGTATATTGATTTGAATACTTATCACCGTACAATACAGCAATAAACGAGTTTGAAAAGGATGTATTTAAACTTAAAATAAATTCTTTGTGCGGTAAAACCATGGAAAATATTATAGAAGCAGAGACGTGGGAATTGTATTACAATGGGAAAATCGTGATAAGCGCGTGGAGTATGAGCTAAGATGTATATAGTGCGTGTAGTGCTATAGATCTGAGAAGAACTGAGCGAGCTGTGGTGATTATTTCAGCATCCGTGAGGAGTGTTGGTGGTAAATTATGGATACCCCTTCGGAATCAGGGACTGAAAGGAAAGGCATGTCAGAGAACACTAATCTATTAAAATGTTTACATCTTATTTATATGGTTATTATTTACATAGGTCTTATCGTATGTATACGGTCATCAATTTGCACTGGTGTGTATCAGAAACTGGAGAAAACTTTGGCGGTGTTGTAGAACGTACTAAATAGCTCAAACCCCAACGCCAAAACTTGGATCAAAATTTTGGACAATTTTGGACAATTTTGATCCAAGTTTTGGCGTTGGGGTTTGAGCTATTTAGTACGTTCTACTGGTGTGTATAATTGTACTGTCCTATTTTGCGTCTTAAACTGCGGATTTTCTGCGTAAGCAGAAGTATGTTCACAGTACAGAGTGCATTTATTTCCGTTCGATAATTTATACCGTATGTTCCAGGACCCCCTTCCCAGTGTTGATGTCTGGATATCAACCATCTTGGAAGTAGTGGGGGAATCGAGGAAAAACTGGTTAAAAAAATACTAGTTCGAGTAATATGGGTTAAAATTGGCCGTTACAATTAGGTCCACATTTGAAGAAAAACCATGTCCGGGACTAAAATGTAAATACCTAATGCGGCGATTTGTATGTGGGTAAAATTAGGCCCAATGAAAAATACCGCAAAAAGGTCTTCCACAATAATGCCTTATCCGTAACTGTTGATACTCTAGTTGTTGACACGTGGTGTATGTAGTTTCTGAGGACATTATCAAAGCATAATCATTCATTGACGACTTCGGAATTGCAGATGTGATACCTTTGTTATTTGGCTTGTATGTATGTTTAATCTTATAGGATTCAAAATTCAAATTATTCTTTTAAATGACGTCCTGAGCGTATGTTTCAGAGCTAATAGAGTCTCACACTTCTACGCCCAGTATCTTTAATAGAGGATTTCTAAGCTACTTGACTTCTACCTCGGAGCTTTTGATTGTAGATAGATTTCCTACTTATTTCTTGTTATTGCACTTGATTATTATCTTGTTCTCACCTACCCGAGTAGAAATTTTAGTGCGGTTCGGATCTGGTTAACCCTAATAGAGGTAGGTTACAGACTTGGATTACCGGATAAGGTCGGGAAAGGTTTGGTAACGCTTGAAAGTTTCGAGACGGATCGGGTAAATCTTATACGCCTCTGATCAGACTGCCTTTTACAACAATGATAAGAAATTTCTCATCCGACTCGAATCCGTTTGACCATAAAATAAATAGGGTTTGATCCAGGGTGGCCAGATTAGGTAGGGATAGGTTTGGTAACGCTTGTAAGTAATCAGTAATTATGGCCAGCTTTTCTTCTACGCTTTGTAATTTAGTGTTCCACAACTCACATTTAGTGCAAGTAGAGTTATTGTTGTCACCAGTTGTACATCAGCTAGTGATGCTAGTATTTTTCAGTTTAGTATTTCACTCTTATGATCCTGCATTCCTATCTATTATTGCCTCTACGTGTTGCCTTGGTTTGATCAATTTTTCAATTAAATCTTTCACAATACTGTAGCGAACACGGGCATACTTGTGTGCGATCAGGTACATTTGTACGTGTTACGGCCCGACTCGACCAGCCGCGGCCGATTTAGGCGATGTGTGCGTCGTATTTGTAAATGTGTGTTTCGTACCTGACTTCTAAGAAAGCAATTAAGCGGTTCGCAGAATAGTAAACAATTTTCGACGTTTCGAATATTCCAGATTTTTCTCGGCTTTTTCGACGAATACTATAAAAGTGAAAAGACGATCACAAAGAGTCAGTAATAAATTAACAGTGGCAGTAGTGACATAAAAAATAAATCGACAGTGATAGTAGTGGCAATACAAATAAATTGAGAAGCGCATTTAAGTGAATAATGTGAGAATAAATAGTAATCTAAGTTTAGTCATGATTAAATAGTGTTTTAAGTTTAATTAATCAATTATTGTATATAAATTGTTATTCCTGTACATTTAGTCTGTATATATAAATTAATAAACCCACGAACATTACAATACATTTGTTTTTATTGTTAAAATTTATTACACGCGAGGCTTGAGGTTAATTGTTGGTTACACTCACATTTCCCAAATATACCGCCTATAGTTTTGAACTTTTTTCTCTTCGCACACTAATGTGGTGTAAGTTTCCGCAGAGAATACATACACAATTATTTGCATCATTATTGGTTACACAATAATCAAAAGGATTCGGGGGAGGCTCCATCGAGCAACTTCGCGTCGGCGCCATTTTGATACTTATTCAGTTATTTTTTTAATTATATGCCAGACTGAAAAAAAAATTGTTTTTCAAAAATTGGACGACACTTTGTTGCACCGTTTTCAATGGAATACAGAAGTATCAACGTTTTGAAATTATTTAGTCTTTCGAAAGATAAAGTATAACTTTTTAGTAGCTTTGTTTTTCACAAAGTACAAGTGATGAGAGAAGAAGAGCTTTTCATCGAAATAAATACCCAGATCTTTAACAAGCTTTACATATTGCAACAACTTACCATTTAGTTAATAATTAAAATAGTCATACATCTTCCTATAAAAGGAGGTGAAAATACATTTCTGATAACTGTCCATTTATCGTTGCACCAGTCAGCAACACTGTTTATATCAGATTGCAGCCTTTACACATCCACGATTAAACCAATTGCAGAAACCATAGTGGTTTATGAGAATTATTAATATGGTTAAGAGGGAAGTCACAACTTATGACATCATAAAGTCTATTATAGAAAACTTTTACTTTCTCATTTATAGAATAATTACATGATTCTAAGAATGATCAATCTAAGGGCTCATATTTTAACTTAATTTCATTATGTCAACATTATAAACCCTCTAATGCACTTGGCCGCCTAAAGGCGGACTTCATCTAAAGCGTATTTACGGATCGTGGTTGACTACAGATCGACGGTTAGCATGGCTCTGCCTAAAGGCAGACTACAGCCCTGCATATTACACCAGTAGTTGCGACCGCCGCGATGACCGTTTCGCGCTATGAGTGAGATATATCGGCGAATACCACAAAAATGGCGCAGATACTGTCACAGCAGTTTGCAGCATTTTCTCGGCTTTAGTACATTGTTCTGACACCTAACTTGTGACAGAAAAAATTACTGGTAAGTAGTTTGATATCTGTAGATTTCTCTCGTCCATATGACGCAACATAAAATCAATTTGGACAGGTAAATTCTGCGACGCAGCGTAAACAGTCTAGAGGCGGACTTGTGCAATTCATATAATTTGTTGTATGAGGTAAGTTCAAATCTTCTGTGTGTTTCAGTGAATGTTTTCTGACATAAAGTATTTGTTTTTGGAATGAAGCTATGGCAGTCCCGGAAAAAGTATCACAAAGTGTCCGACTTGACTGAGTAGGATGTATGGGCACTGCTGGATGCAGTTCCTTCGGACGAAGAAAATACTGACGAGGAAGATGAGGGCGGTTTTAACAGCGACGATAGTATGGCCGATCTAGATTATGAATCAAGGATTGACGACGAGCTTTTTAAAGAAGCAGATAGTGGCCCATTGCAAGCAAAGTCTCCTTCAGAAGGGTCTTCAGCAGTCGTAGTCGCACCATCTACATCAATTGGAGCTTCCTCGGAAGGAGAAATTGCAGCGTCTTCTATACAGCGATCTAGTCGGGGAAAGCGTGCAAGATCTCCAGAACCTTTGGAAGAGGAAGATGGCCCTCAAAATGTGACAGCAGGAACTTTTACCGGCAATGTGAAAACTATGAAGAATGATTCTCCAGAATTCAAGTCAATTCATTGGAGAAAACGTAGTTTGCAATTGCACATAAATGAGTTAGTTTTTCATGGAGCTAAAGACTTACCCACAGCTCTAAAAGAATTGAATACCCCTTATGATTGTTTTTGTTATTTTGTTAACAATACGTTGTTGGATAATTTGACTCATCAGACAAATTTGTACGCCCGACAGAAGGACATAAATACAAAATTTAATGTAACGCCGGCCGAAATGCAAAAATTTATCGGGATTCTGCTATTGATGTCTGTTTATCGATATCCCAACGTGAGAGCTTATTGGGGAAAGCATTCCTTTGAAATGATTCGCAAATCAATGACATTACTTAGATTTGAATCAATACGCCGTTTTCTTCACTACAATGACGACTCGGGAATGACTGAAAAGGGCCAACCCTACACAAAGTTCGTCCATTAGTGGAGCATTTCAATGAACGATTTTTGTCGGTACCCATGCTCTCGAGGTTATGTGTTGACGAGCAAATGTGTGCGACCAAAATGACGGGCACACAACTCCGTCAATTTATGCCAAATAAACCTCACAAATGGGGGTTCAAATTATTTTGCCTTTGTGACACTTCTGGGTTCTCATACTCTTTTGAAATTTATTCTGGTGCCGGAGATAACAAAATCCTACCAGGAACTCCTGATCTCGGAGCTGCATCGAATGTTGTGGTTCGTTTATCACAAAATATTCCTAACTTCGTAAATCACATTGTGTATTTTGACAATTTTTACACATCACTGGGATTACTTACGTACTTACGAAGTCGCGGCATCTATAGCTTGGGTACAGTTCGAACAAACCGAGTACCGAACTGCAAACTTTCGAGCGATGCAGTCCTAAAACAGAAGAAAGTCGAGCGCGGATACTCAGAAGAGTATGTTGGTACCGCGTTTGGAATTGATATCTCTTCTGTGTTGTGGAACGATATCAAAGCCGTAAAACTCTTATCGACGTACGTTGGTGTAAAACCATTTGCATCCAAAAGCAACTCTGTTCCGCAACAGTCAATTCGGTGGGACAGAAAAAAGAGGAGACATTATGAAATTGCTTGCCCCCGCATTATAAGAGAATACAATCGGCATATGGGAGGGGTTGACCTCACGGATGGACTACTAGGCCGCTACCACATCCGAATGAAGACTAGAAAGTGGACTAATCGGGTGTTTTTTCATCTACTTGACGTAGCCATGGTAAATGCCTACATACTATACCGAAGAATTCATCCGGACCGCGAAAAAATTCAACTCCCAATATTTCGATCACAAGTAGCAGAATCATTATGTTTCACTGGTTTGCCACCAGAAAAAAGGTTAATTGGTCGGCCAACTAAACTATCAGTGGCCAATTCCCCAAAAGCGGCAAAACGGGCTTACCTCCCGACTGAGGATATCCGTTTCGATCAATTGGGACACTGGTGTGTATTTCGAGACAGATCGGGAAAAAAGCAGTGTAAATATCCCAAATGTACATCCGAAACTCAAGCATTCTGTGTGAAATGTAACGTATCGTTGTGTAATTCCCCAGCTAAATCATGTTTTTACGATTTCCATGTTAGAACGTAACCAATTTGAAGTTGTGTTTTGTAGTATTTCCAATAAAAGAGTTTATTTGAATTTTGATTGTTACTGCATGAGTCCGCCCACAGGCAGAAGAAAATTAATTAACAGAAATCAGTCAAACTCCAATAAAATTATTTTTATTTATGTATGAAATATCCTAAATAACCAGAAACTAACCTAAAATTAATTTATTATTCAAAATAAAAAGTCATGCATTAGAGGGTAAAAATTAAAAATTGAGTAATTCAAAAGTAATATGGTAATCAACAATAATATTAAGGAATATTATGTTTGGTTGGAAAACCGTTATATCACCAAACGTAGATTGCGATTTTGAGTTGATTAGCTCTCATCAGTAGGTGACTTCGACAAAACAACAACCAAATCAAGTGAAACCTCTCCAGATCTAGTTCAATATAAAATCACAAATGACATATGAACGCCATTCGCGGGAGCTAGCCGTAATTTAGGTTCAATACTAACAGCGATCCTACATATACATTGCCGCATGAAACCACAAAAGTGGCCATCAGTGAAAAAACGCAATAAACTAAATCGCTGTTGGCGTTGAGCCTAAATTACGGCTAGCTCCCGCATATGGCGTTCACATGTCATCTATGGTTTTATATTGGTAATATAAATAATTGTACATTAAAAGCATAGTGATATAAGTCTAAAGCAACAAAAAAGGTGCAAAACATTGTAATTAAAAAATCAATGTTAGTGAAGACGAGTTTAGAACAAACGCCAGAAGGATTCGATATTGAGTCCGTTTGGTTTAAACTCAAAGAGTTCATACATAGGCATAAAATATAAGCAGCATTCTATATAATTTTAGAAGGATTATGACCTAAAAGCGTCAGGAAGTTTGGTTTACAGCTCCAAGAAAACCTGGTTAATTGAAGTCGCCAAGAACTAGCATATCGCAATCAAATCTTGTAGTATATTTTGAAGTAATAGTACTGGCAAACTTTTTCATAAATATCGATAAAATATCCCCACTTAACAAACAGCCAGGGGGAGCATTAACCAAACACAAAGCAAGAGATTTGCTATTAGTGAATGTAAATTTAACGGTCATGTATTCTATCCTATAATCACTGCTTGGATCAAGATTAGAGTCATAGTCAGACTATTAACAATGAACACCTTAAGAATTTTCCCTCAGACATCTAAGTCTATACCATTTTAGTATATATATTCAATTTAATTTAATAAATTTACTTAATTTAGCCTGTCCTACCTATCTTTCCTATTAAAGAAGCAAGACACTTAGTGAGCACAAACTCACATGTATAAACAGGAAAATTAATTCAAGAATAGACACAACAAAGCACACAAAAGCAAATCACTATGACAATACGACACACGACTCGATTGGAAATCTTTTTAATTGCGATTAATAGGAATACTTCACATGCATTTTGAGTCCCATCGTCCGGTTGTTCAGATCTGTTTAACGTTTAGTATCGTTGCAACAAACATGAAGTCTGTCGTTTCCTAAAAAAAATAAAGATCTGAGTTGATTTTACAATTATGCCTGAATTCGAACAGGGTTTTGAAAAATTAATTTAATTTGGCAGGGTTTAAGGTAGATATAAAAAAAGCCTTTCTTTTTTGAAATGCTTATATATTTTTCCTAAAAAAAATTATTTTCTTAGAAGGCTACCTTTTAGTACTTAGAAATAACTTCTAATTCTCAACAACTTTTCTTTTGCTGAATTTTCTGAATTAATAGTACTTATACAATTTTTATATTTTGAGTCGTACCCTATATGCCTGCAACCTGATATGATTATCGAACATGTACTAACCCGAAAATATTGGTATTTTTGTTGTGTAATTAATTAAAAAAAAATCCATATATTGCTCATTAAAATGGCCACACTATATCTATTTTACTAAAGTAGTTAACGCGGTGCGAGTCGCTATTGTCAATTGACTGATTGATTTTGAAAATTGTCGCCACAGGTTGACCGATTGCAACTAATTTGGACTTGCAGGGGATGGTCTATAGGAACTGTTTAATCCAGACGTTTCGTCAGCAAGTGCGGCTGACATCTTCAGTGAAAGTGTTGGCGAGAATGGAGATTATACCTCGAAGTCCCGACAGCGATTGACTGTAGTGCTGCCTGTGTTGCCGTACGAGCCTAAACGACTGGTACTGCGATCCGCCCATAACTAAATGACTACATTAATCCACACGGACTGACGAGAGAATAACACGCGCTCTTTCTCAGCGACCAACGATAGTTCCGCTGCGCTGGTTCCATGTCCATTGTTTGTCTATGAATTTTGGTTGAATTTAGGTTGATGGCTGAGCCATCTTAAACCTCTTAAATCATGAATTTCGGTTTGTTGGATCCATGTGGATGTCTTGAATTGGATATGTGTGTTTAAACCTCGTCGGATAATAGCCAGCGAGGTCTTCTTCCTGAAGGAAGGGAATCTTGTGATACATAATTTGTGTTATTGACTAGTTGTTGGTTTGTGTGTGATTCAGCTTTTTTGAAGGTTGCTGTTGCTCTAGCTCTTGCTATTGAACGGATTGTGTCGATGTGCATTTCTTTGTGTAGTTGATCATTTGAGATATACCATGGTGCATGTGTGATGATGCGGAGTATCTTGTTTTGTTGGGTCTGGGCCTTTTTGAGATTAGTTTTCGCTGTCATTCCTCAGGTGGAGATGCCATAAGTTAATTGAGGTCTTATAATGGCTTTGTAAATTAGGGTCTTGGTTTTTAGCGACAATTGATTGCTTTTCAGGATTAAATATAGATTTGTTGTACCAATCCGTCCCTTGTTGGCTGCGTATTTAGCATGATCGCTGAAGGTTAATTTGTGATCGAAGATGATACCTAGGTACTTTGCGTTGTTACTCCAGTTAATGGGCGTTTCGCCGTAGTTGAGGGTGGCAGGGGGTGGAGTTCGTTTTCTGGTGAATAGAACAGCCTGGCACTTCTCAGCATTAATTTTTATGCGCCATTTGTCATACCAATCTTGAAAGGCATCAGTTGCGGTTTGGACGTTGCGGATGGCTAGTTCCACATATCTGGATTTGGCTCTAATAGATGTGTCGTCTGTAAAGAGTGAAATAGAGGTTCCAGGTGTTCGTGGGAAATCTGCCGTATATATTGTGTAGAGCAAGGGACCCAATACAGAGTCCTGGGACACACCAGCTGTGATGTTTTTTGATGTGGAATATGATGATCCAAATCTGACTTTGAAGGTACGTTTTTCAAGGAATGACTTGATAATCTTTATGAGGTTAAGGTTGATTTTGAATGTAATCAGCTTCTGGAACAGTCCCTGGTGCCAAACCTTGTCAAAGGCTTTGGATATATTTAGAAATAGTGCAGCTGTGACGTCTTTTTGGATTATCGCAGATTTTAGTTCCTCTACAAGATTGAGGGTTAATAGGTCACTTGAATGATTTGATCTGAAGCCAAATTGATCTTCGGGAATAATCTCTAACTTTTCAGCATCCTTCAGTAGTTGGGAGTACATGATTTTTGATGGTTGGGTAAGTAGGCTGATGGGTCGATGATTTTCAGGACGCCTAGGGTCTTTTCCCGGTTTGGGTATGGTAATCACAGTGGCTTCTTTCCAAATATTGGGAAAATATTGTAGTCTGAGACAGGCGCTGATTATGGCTACTAGTTTCATAAAGTTCTTAGCGGGAAGCCATTTAAGCATCATATTTGTAATACCGTCATTTCCCGGAGATTTTTTGTTTTTGAGGTTTTTGATTAAAAGTGTGAGTTTGCTAGGTGAGACAGGTCGAATGGGCTCGGAGACCGACGAGTTGAGGGAGTCGATGGAACTTTGTATTTCGTTTAAGAACTCTTCGCCTTCATCTTCATCTGGGACCATGTTTGGGCTGCATTGCTGTTCAATGCTATTTGAATGAACTTCAGCTTTTTCAGAATTTGAGTAGGCTGTACCTTGGGGACCACTTATGGGGGTGTTTATTTGGCGGGATTTTTTAATGTCTTGGAAAGCCTCCACATTCCATCCATGTCATCTTCAAGTTGTTCAAGTTTTTGTTCCCAACAGTGGTTGTGAAAACGGAACAGTTCATCCTTCAATTGTTGGTTTATTTGCCCTCTGGTTGTCAATGGGGTTGCCGGTGCGTTGGGCGGTTTTCCGTGCCCGTCCTTTTCCCTGAGAAGATGGCGGAGATTGGTATCCAATGGAGTTGAAGTAGTGTTTGGGATGGTGAGTTTAATGCTACTTTCATTTGCTGATTGTGTAATTTCAGTGGTGAATGTTGTTATTTCTTCATTTATGTCATCAATGGTATGAAGAATCGAAATTGGGGCAGTTCTTTTTGGTAGTGTTGATTTGAACTTGGTGAGGTTCATTTTGGAGAGATATCTGGGCACTTTTGGTGGTATTGTGAGGTCTAATTCTATCATGATGGGGTTGTGGTCAGAGCTGAGGTCTTGTAGGACTTGAATTGATATTGGAGCTGTTATTTGTTTAGACAATGCTGTCTAGTATGTCTGGGCGTCCTATTGTGCCATAATGGGTGGGATGTGTTGGAGCGTGCAGAATGAAATCATTGTTGTCGATATATCTCAGGAGTGTACGACCAGCCGCAGTGGTGGTGTTGCAGCCCCAAAGAGGGTTTTTTGCATTCAGATATCCTATGAGTAATGTGGGTGAATCAGCATTTAGGTATATTTGGATGTCCGCTTCTCAGAGTATGTTGTTTGGGGAGCGCTATGCCGCAATTGGTCTGAGAGGTGATTGGTTGGTGGAAATTTTGATTTGTGTAGCCTCAATGTTGCAGTCAATTGGATTCAGTTGGTGATGTCGTATATGATGTTTGACGAGGACAGCAGTGCCTCCGCCGGGTTGATTTACTCTGTAAGTTCGGTAGGTTTTGTAATTGGGAATTATAAATTTGTTGCTTGCACGTAACCAAGTTTCGCCTAGTAGTAGAACGTCTACGTGATGGTCTTCAAGGAAGATTGTGAGCTCGTGCTTCTTTTCGAGCACACTAGCAGCATTCCAATATACAATTCGTAGTGAATTGTGGGCTATTAATTTGTAGGTGGTGATGAAGTTTTAAACATGGCATCTGATCATACATTGATTTAAAGTTTTGGAATAACACAGGAAGTGACAGATCGTTTTCTTCAGAGTTTACAATTGATAAAGGGACATTGTTTGATTTTGTTACTTCTGCGTAGGAGACAGCTTCGTTGGAATGTCTTGAGTTGGGTATTTTCCTGGGCTTGGGCCACATTTCACATCCGCGATAAGAGGCTGTGTGAGAATTGTCGCAATTTGCGCATTTAGCTGATGTATCTTTTGATTTGGTACATTCAAAAGACAAGTGAGGGTCAGCACACTTTACACATTTGGGTGCTTGGAAGCAGCAATTTTGAGCATGACCAAATTGTTGGCATCTATAACATTGTCCTATTCCAGTCGGTTTCTTCTGGTTTTCAATTGAAATGATTAGTTTCATGCAGTTTGTTAGTTGAAATATGTTTTTCTCAGTTTTTGGGAGTCTTACTGCTACCAGTGGAAGCGGCCTTTTGTCCTTTGAGCGGGTTGGACGGGTTACTTTTACAGGATGGAAACCTTGATTTTGCAAATCTTCATGGATCATTTCAGTTGAAATCGGTTCGGGAAGTCCGCGAATTACTATGTGTAATAGTTTTTCCTCTGGAAGTCGATAAGTAAAGTGTTCAATTTTCTTTGATTTGAGTAGCTGGATGGTTTGTCTAAAGTCGGTTGAAGTAGCGGGAAATATGCGAATTCCCTCACTGGCTGACTTTGGCTTAAGGATTGAGATTCCCTTTTCTATGAAAATCTTGCTTAAGTTTGTCCATTTCTGTGTGTCACTAATAATTATTGGTGGTACCTTGGATTTAATCTGGCTAGAAGTATTTGGCGTTTCTTGACCTTCATCTGCGATTGAGACGGGAGTTATTTCCATTATTTCTTGGTTTGGACCAACCTCTGTGGGTGTCTGTTCACTTCGAGGCAATTTCGATTTGATTTTAATAGGTGCTTTGCGTTTACGTTTAAGGCTGACATTGGATTTTACAGACAATGTTGATGAGTCACTGTCACTGAATCCCTCCGTGTCTAGTAATTTTTTGGCGTAGTCAACAAAATTTATTTCATGCTGACTAGCCCCGCCCCGAGTGGGCTACTCTTTGCCACTGCGCATCTTATGATTTATGGCTTTTGAATCTCCTAAGACGCCGGCAATTATATATGTTTGTAAATAAATACCTATATACTTTTATTACTTATTGTTTTGTTTTAAATATAATCATTAAAAATCAGACATTCGTTCTATTAATAAAAGTGATCCAATTGAACTAAAAAGAAAAAGAACATAAACTATTTGGTGCTTCGTTCCGTGGTCTACAAATTATTTGTCCCTGTTCGACTGCCGTCGTTATCCCTGGGAGCGGAGACAAGGCTCCGCCCGAACGCCGAAAATTTACGACCGTCCCGAGCTAAGGCGACACCTGCGCGCTGATATCTATTCCAGGCGGCGGTGGTTGTGCCACATATGTGGGAGTGTCAGAATGGTTCGTAGGTGGATTCGACGCCTTCTGCGTCGTTCTCTCTTAAGCCGGGTACCATACTTTACTCAAATGAAGTCCTTCTTCTTTTCTGTTGAAATTCATAGGGTGTCTGTGAATTTCGATGGCTTGCTTACCTATGCAATCGGGGTAATACTCATCGTACTTAACAAGATGATTATCGTTGTTTTTTAAAATATGTATGTTCAGCTAAAGCTGATTTATCAGGCCATAGGAGTAGACAGCAGCGTTTATGTTTAGCTATCCTTGTCTTAATGCTGCGGTTTGTTGTTCCAATGTATACTTCTCTACAAGAAAAAGGAATTGTATAAACACCGGCGGGTGTTAAAGGGACTCTCGGGTCTATAGCTGATCTGAGGTTACGTAGCTGATTCGTTGGTTTAAAGACCGTTCTGATGTGGCGATTAAACAACTTCCCAATGTAATCTGTTACTGTCTTTATGTAGGTTAAGGAAACGTATTCTGTGTACGGCGGTGGGGGTGTTTTAGGTGAAGTTCTTTTGGGGTGAAGCGCACGTTTGATCTCTTGTGGGGTATAACCGTTGGATTGAAGAGCTTGATCTAGATGGCAGACTTCTTGTTGTAAAAGAGAAGGTCCACAGATGCGTTTATCCCGATGAATAAGGGTCTGAATCGCAGCTCGTTTTCGTTCAAGATGATGATTAGAATCCTTATTGAGATAACGATCAGTGTGTGTAGGTTTAGAATACACAGTATGGCCTAATGATCCATCAGGCTTCTTAGTAACAAGAACGTTTAGAATGGCAAGTTTTCCGTTATCTTCCTTCTCCATTGTAAACTGAATGCGGGATGGACAGCATTGATGTGGAGAAGAAAATTGTCAACGGCTTCATCACCATTAAGGGCCTTTTGTTCGAAAAACTCTATGTAAAAGTTGGAAACCACCGGGCTGAGAGGGCTGCCCATAGCTACCCCATCTGCTTGTTCGTAGAAGGTGTTATTCCACTGGAAGTAGGTTATAGATAAGTAGGTGGTAGTGAGCACATGGTGAAAGAGAGTAGTGATATTCTTAGGAAAAATCTCCAGGTTGTCAATTTAGAGACTTCAGTTTCTCAATGAAATGGAAAGAGTCCTTAACATAAGAGTCACTCAAACCAACATTGTCTTTGTTGTTGTTAAGAGTTATCAGGGAAGAACGTTCTCTGCTGGTAATATTGAAATTCCAACTCTACACAACAACAGGGATATCGTTATTCTCTCTACAGACAAGGGAAACGCTAAAGTATTGTTAAACAGCCATAGACTATCACCAGAAGGTTTTTCGATTTCCTAGACCTATCGGCATACAAACAAATAAGAATCCTCAATATACTAGGAGATTGATCAAGGATTCCTCTTTGCCAACCGAGGACAAACGAAGTCTGGTGATATCAGAAGCTCTGCCGCCAAAAATTCACAAACTAGGCATTCCACTTCGCCCTATTGTCAGTACCTTAGACTAGGAAAGAGAGGGGACACGTAACTCCTATGCCGACTATACGTCGAAAATTGACGCAATATTTTGGTACCGGCTCCATTTACTGATCCCAAACAGTGCGTTGACAGCGTTGTGTAAAAGTGTTAATATAATTAAATAGTGTAGTTAGGTTTTAGTGGATTTTTGTTTAAAACAATGCTGATTTGTTCTTCTTACGGCTGTAAAAGCCGCAGTGAAATAAATGAATCAGAAATCACATTTCACAAGTAAAAAGAATTTTACTTAGTAAGGTTAAGCAAAGAAAATCGTGTTTAAATTGTTTATTGTTTAGATACTACTTAAAATATGTTATGATTTACGTACAATAATCATTAATGAATTATATTTTTTTTTGTTGGAATGGTTTACTGATAGTGAGAGAAACAATAAATACTTTCAAAGTTGTAAGATGCATGCGTTTACCACAGTATTACCATAGGCGGCGTCACTTTTAGTTATAAAAATCTAAAAAAGTAAAATTAATTAATTAATAAAATTCGTCTTAATGTTTATTAGTTCCGCCACATCATGTTAATTAACGTTAATAAAATAATTCTTTGCATTTAATTTCATTGAACATGTATTCTCTTTGACATAAAATAAATAATATTTTCTTAGTAACGTAAGACGCAAAACAACAGTTCTTAATAATTGTTTACATTATCAAATAAACAATTGATACTCTGTATGGAATGATAATTGTACGAATAATGGTAACAAAACAAACTCCCTCTTAACATTTTATGTTGCGATACTGAGCGCTGTCTGGCGATCCCAATCGGCCTCAATTTGCAGTCGACTATTACCTGTCCCCTCTCTTTCCTAGTCTAAGGTCAGTATAATTGGATCTCCTATCTATGTTTATTTTTTTATTTTAAATGAAATGGTTCATTTTTTACGACGAATTTGTACTGAACACAAAATTTAGAGGTGACTTTGTTAACCAATTTGTATACCTACGACGAGCGGTTTCTGAAATAATTTACTGCAACCCAAATTATAAAAAAAATCAGGGGAGAATACGATTTCCGTGGCGCCGCGATTTGACAACCTTTTTGACTAAACTGAACTGAAAATGAAGAATAAAATTTTTCTATATCTCACTTCGTCTTCGAGATATCGATACTTGAAATTATATCCAAAGGTTTGTTCAAGATTCAAAATGTTTCAACGTTTATTTGACGAAAAATTCAACAATTGTTTCGACCAGTCGGTCTTTTGCAAGAGTATTAAAAGTACTTGAAAAAGACCGACTGGTCGAAACAATTGTCGAGTTTTTCGTCAAATAAACGTTGAAACATTTTTTGTGTATCTTTACCTTTCTTTATTTATTTATAATGTTTCATCAAGAATGCACCACAAAGTCTCTTAAGTATTCGCTTTATAGAATAGATGGAGCCTAATACTGCGTTGATAGGTGCTACGCACAAATGGGGTGAGTGCTATGCACCACCTTGAGGTTATGGTAGGAAGTGGTCCCTCTAATTACATATGTTAAATGGTATGCACCACCGTCGATAGGTTCTATGCACTAGTAGGATAAGTGCCATTCACAAATGGGGTGAGTCCTATAAACTACCTTGAGGTTATGGTAAGAAGTGGTCCTTCTAATTGAAGTTGTTATATGATATGCACCACTGTTCAACTATTTAATAGATAAATTAATAAATCTGCCAGAAATCGTAAATTCAATTTTGATTTTTTTTTTCGTAAAGTCGCTGGAAGGTAATGCTAAATTTCGTTCCAATTTGTTAAAATAATCAAAAATAATAAAGCAGACATTTTAAAGAAAATAATTTTTTATAATTTATCATTAATTATATGATTTGCTTAATATTTATTAATATAAAACAAAAAAAGAATTTCAACTTCAAGTTTCGATATCTCGAAAATAAAGCAAGATATCAAAAAATTTTATTCTTCATTTTCGTTTTATTTTGCATCGATTTAGAAAATGGTAATTTAGAAAATGGTATGGAAAAATCGCGGCGCCACGGAAATCATAACTTCTACAAAATACGACTTAAGGTGTTGAAATTTTTATTATTGATACCTGAATCTCAAATCGACAAAATTGGACTTATTTACGTTTTACACAGGGCGTTCAAAAAACATTTTTAAAGTTTAAAAACTATAAACACAAATAACTTAGTTTTTTCAAATGGAATTTATTTTTTCATTCGATTCTTTTTTATCGTATTTGGATACTACATTAAAGGATAAGTCCTATTCATTTATTTGAAAAATTTTGAGTAATTTTGAATTTTTCGAATACGTAATTTCATTAATTTTGGCGTAATAAGAGTGTGCATTAGCGAATTGATAACGACAATCAAATCAAAATCACACTAAAAACCTTTCTTTTGATTCATTTCTGTTAAGATGTCGAGAAAAATGTTTATAATAAATAGGTACTTCAATTGAATTTTTCGTTTTTGGTTATTTAATTTTTCAGATAAAACTGTAGGAAGTATCCATACGGATCGAAATAGGATAAAATAAAAGGAATCAACTGAAAAAAAAACAAAATATAGCAGGTGCCTTTAAAAAAACAATGTTATCATATATATGTATATATAAATTATTAAGTCAATTTTGTCAAGGCGTTAGCTTTGAGGTTTAGCTCAAGTTAAGCTGACATCAATAAAAATTTCAACGCCCTACGTCGTGTTTTGTGGAAGTTATGAAAATTTATAGCGTTAGCGATTTTCCTATAAATTAAATTTCTATAAATTAAATTGTCTCAGAAACCGCTCATCATAAGTGTACAAGTTGGTTATCAAACTTACCTTAAAATTTCGCGCTTTACTCGAATTCGGCCTAATAAATATACCATTCTATTTAAAATAACACAGTTGGTGTCGACTTCCGGTATACGAGATGTAAATCGAATTTGAAAATATCTTTAAAAGAAGCGGCATGAGCAATCACAACATGAGCCCAAGTTTCATAATTGAATCCATTCTACTTACTCATACACTTATAGCCCATCAACTTGAAAACCCTGTATAGTCTACATCCACCCTAAAGGGAATTTAGACCTCGTTCATGATAAGTTAAAAACTTATAAATACCACCGCACTACTACCGAAAGGTAATTTCATAGTACATAAATAGAAGTTTTCAATGGTGCGTGATTTTCTGTTATCAACAGCTTAACTTGGAAACGTCTACGTCTATTAGTTTTGATTACGTAGTAGCTGGTAGCTCTTTTATTTATTTATTTATTTATTTATTTAATGACTACACTGTGGTCCCAAGTGTTATCTTAGGTAGGTATTAAGCATATTTTAAATTCAAATTTCAAAAGTAAATTAAAAAAAGATGATCGAGAGCTGAATTATTGCTAAGAAGTTTTTTTAATTAGTTTGTTTACAAAAACAGCAGATTGAGAGGTGGTCTCCCAATAGATATTACTGGCCGCTTTTTAAAGGTCATAGGTAATCCTTGGCATTTTGTTTAAACAGTTTCTCTCTTTAGCAACAGAAGCAGTTGGTGTCTTCATGATGTTAAAATTAACAGTCTTATTATTTTTGTGCATTTTCACATCAGGTGAGGTGTTTTACAATCTATGGTGATAAACAAGGAAAATGATACTAGTGTGTAATTTTAATCATATATAAGTATAAAACTCTTAATTTGTTTGTTAATTGGTATAAATTTTGTCTATTAAGTTGAGAATAACCAATAATTTTTTATTTTTAATTTTTTTCATAGTCAAATAACATAATACTAAAATTGAGGAAGTTGTCGCATTATTAAATTCGCAGTTAATTTAGTAAACAAAGTCAAGGTTATATACAATATCGTTTTAAATATGTTACAAATACTAAAAACGTAAGAAGCAATAGTTATAATTTATAATCAGTAAACTTAAATTTTACCAATATCCGACAACCGTCCATTAATTTATTTTATCATCGAGCGACGGTTCGACCGTCTATTTCGATTATTTTTGAGCTAAGTAATTCATGCAAGAAATGTTTAATTACTTGTCTATTTGCAGGTCTTGGGCAGTATTCAAATTCTAACTCTCGTACATCAGGTTGTCCTGAAAGAAATGGTCGATTTCCAACAGGGGCTTGTGACGCGTATGTCTCTAATCTAACTATAGCTATAAATATTTTAGTATCTGCCTTACCAAAAACCGAGAAGAAATTAATTCTTTTTTTTCGGAACTATCGGATAGGGATTGTAATTTTGAATTTGAATTAATGTTACAAATGTCTGCTTTCCTTGTTTTATTTTATTGTGAGAGAAATTTGATTAATAAAAATTGTAGAATTATCATCGAAGGGTTGCGATTTCTTAAAAAAAAAAACGTATTTTGATACGTGTTAGAAAAAATAAAGCTAGGAAAGCAAGTAAAAATACGATACCTACGACTGGAATGCGGCTTTATTAGTATATATGCAAAATGATGTAGATAACATGACATCTTTTTCAAATAGAAACTACAATCTGAATGTCATTGAATAAAAATGTATGGTGTCATAAAGGTCAAAAAGAAGCTCCAAAAATAATACTAAATATAGCAATTTAAAACAAATTCTATAGTACCTATACATATAATGGTTTGTTACGAAGAATAAATTATAATACATAATCAAAATAAGTATATAAATGGTTTTTATTTATATATGTATATTACATTATTTATAAAACAGCTGGCATTGACTGTGATAAATTCACAGAATATGTTCTTAAAAGGAAAATCGTTATTTTTTTCATCACTTTTAGCACGAAACTAGTTGATTAAACTATTCTCATCCGGTAAATTTATGGCAGAATACATACAGAAATAATAATCTTTTTTGTATGTATTTCTTGGCCACAGAAATACTGAAATAAGGTTTAAATTACAATTGGTATGTCGTCAAATGTTCGACTACAAATAATTGCAAAGTTTTAATGAAAACCCATTTTGCCACTTCATAAAGTGTATTTTAAAAGATGGACAAACAGTAATGAATTCCTTCTGAAGTGTGTCTAATTTATAATACAAGTTTTTATATTCTATATTACGTCTCGTCCGAAATGCAAAATTTTTCCTGGCTGGTGGACTGTAGTGTGTTAAAACTTTCTCCTACGTCTACGTAACGAAAATTACGCTGTCTAACATTGATAGATAGGTACAGTAGAATTGTTGTACCTTTTCTATCACGTGACTTATTCTTGGTCTAAGTCGAAAAGGAATGCACTGTCTATCTTTGTAACTACTGAACGAAAATGCAGTGATAACAAAACCTATGTTCTTGGACAGATGACCCACTTCATTGTTGTTGTTTATACAGGGTGTTTCAGCTAACCCGTTCATTAAAGTTTATTAGCTTCCCATCGGAATATTTTGTTGAATATTCGGAATCAAGGGTTTTCCGTAGCTTTCTATTCAATTAAAATATTTAAGTTTTTCCATAACTTCCGGTTATACTTTCTTATTTTAAATGAAACACCATTTATTTGTTTTTAGATATTTGAAATTTACGCTACAATTTACATCTTTTGATGTGCCACAATCAATATAAAAAATAAATAGCTTTTTGGACATTTTAATTTTTTTCAAAAAGTATCTTGTTAAAATGCTTGTCAGTAATTGAGAAGAGATTTATGCCAGCGCGTTTTGAGACATAATAAGTAGAAACATCAAGCTGTTTCGGTGTTCAGAAAATATAATTGATTCTTACCAACTTTAGCCGCTCGAAAACCAATTTTTGTAAGTGGAACACCCTGTATTTTATGCTCGATATGAATATGAATCAAGTGATTTAATCCGTATTAGGGTTCCTACACCTGTTTGTCAGCAACTCAACTGTGGTTCACTGTCTCATCATTTGTGTATCCATTTCGCTAAATACGGTTCTAACTCGATGTTAAAAGTCCTGACGGGCGTTGTGTAAAAGCAAACAAAGCAGGGACCTTCAGAAATGTTAGTCAACTCCATATACTAATATATATTTCTAAAAATTTAAAACCACTTCTGATAATTTCGGGATATATACAGGAATTTAAAATTTCGTTGAATACTTTAAAACAAAAACAATTGTCCATAACTAAACAAAAAACATTAAAATTAAGTATTGAAAATCGCTTTAACGCACCATAATATGTGTTCTACCCAAATATGCCAATTTCTCCTATATTTTTCCATATTCGAAAGTAGAATTTTATTCTGAATCATTTTATATGTGGGTATCTTTTACCTATCATTAACAATTAAAGAAATGTCACTCACTGATTTTTGTAAACGATAATCAATTTTAATGATATTTAAACAATAAGTCGGCCATGCATTGTATTGTCATTTCAATTGTTGAATGTTTTTGGATTATTTAGCACTATTCGTGGCATGAATTTACTTTTTTGAGGGTGTGTTCTTTCTAAATCACAAAAGGGAAAAGATTAAATTACCTAAGTTAAAATGGAAAACGAGGTCGGAAATTACAAAACCGCAGAAATTTTAAATTTAGTTTACATACACACTGTATACATATATGTTGAGCGCGGAAACCACTCCTTCACACAGTTTTTCCACTTTGAAGATTAAAATTCGTAACAACGTGTAATGTAAACTGAATATTTACAATTTCGAACAAGAAAGAAGAGTGTGAAGGTGGAGAGAGGCAGGGGTGGTAAATGTTTGGGATAGCTCCGGAGGTGATTTTCTGTGGGGGTTGTAGGGGGTCAAAACATCACCCCCTACTACCCCCTATCTCCTGCAACCCCAATCCTTAAAATCCTCTCCCCTATAACCCAAACCACTCACCTCAGAAGTTTTCTTAATTTACTTCAAGAAAACAAGGGTTGGAAAAGGTAAGGTTGTGTATGTAAATGTACAGACATACACCCATTACCATCACCTTTTCCAACACCTGTATTCTTGAAAAAATGTAAGAATACTGTTGGGTGTGGGAGGGGTTTATAGGGAATAGAGGTTGTAGGAGGTGGTGGTTACAGGGGGCTGGGGCTTGTAGAGAGTCAAATGATAGATGGATTGGAAAAGTTTAGGGTAAAGGGTGGGTGTAAATGAACATACTCTAACCATTTCTAACTACTGTATTCTTGAAAAAAAATAAGACATGATTGTTGCAGGGGGAAGGTTGCGTTAGGTTTGTTTAGGTACCTGCTACAGCACCCTCATACATCACACCACCTCACCCTCATTTTTCCTGCTCTAAACTCTCAATTGGTATGTTGTTTGGAATTTTAATTTTCAAAGTGGAAAAACCATGGAAAGGGGTAGTTTCCGCGCCTAACGTATATCTATACATTAATTGTAATAATAGGTGAGATACAGTACGATTTGTTTTAAATTTAAATTAATTTATTAATTTAATTAAATAACTATTTTATAACATTCTAAAATTCTAAACTAATATAAAACTGTTGTAATATTTCAAACTTTCAGAATTAAATTTTTATCTATAAAAAGTCTAAAATTTTAAAAATATTAAAAATAAATTATGATGAAATGTCTAAATTCACTCACTTCAGTCTTAATATCAATCAATGTCAACTGAAAAACAGCATATCATTAAGTTATTATAAATCTTTTCTCTATTTCTCCTAATCAACTTGTTTCTTCTTTAATGTAGAAAAACAAAAAACACAAACACAAGTTACAAATAAGTTTATTGTACCACAATGTACATTTTGCCACACACTTGCTTTTTCAGGTGGATAAAGTAATACTCTTAAACTTAAATACAAAACTCTTATATAGGACAAACAGGGAGAAGTTTCATAGAACGCATAAAAGAACATACAAAATGTTTAAAAAAGAACAACTCAAACTCAACTTATGCGCTTCATTTGAATGATAATCATCACAGTTTTGACGAAAAATATAAAATTTTGCATCTGGAAAATAAAGGACTAAAGTTGAACCTGTTAGAAATTCTTGAAATTAATAAATTAAATAGATTAGGTTTAGTAATTAATGATCAATTAGATATAAATTTTTCTCCTCTTTGTTTAGTAGAAATTCTTTGTTAGTTTTAGTTTAGATTCCCACTCCAATAAATTTAGTATATAAGGGTTTTGTAATTAAGTTACTTCATCCACCTGAAGAAGCAAGTGTGTGGCGAAATGTACATTGTGGTACAAAAAAACTTATTTGTAACTTGTGTTTGTGTTTTTTATTATTCTACATAAAAATGGAGTTACAATATCTAAAAGCTTCATCGATTCAATTCTTGTTTCTTCTTTTCTTTTAATTAACCCCAAGGAACTTCTTAAATTCTTCCTGTATTATTGTACTGACACAGCTCCTTTAACTTTTTTAATTATTCCATAAATTTTAATTTTTTTCAAAATATTAGTTTTCGTCATGACTTTTAATATGTTCTATTTTATTAATTATATTTTTATGATTCTTATTTATTTATTTTTCTCTTCAAAACTGCTATTAATTTTTATATCTAATACTAGCGGCCCGTCCCGGCTTCGCACGGGTATTAGTAAGGACCGTAATTGATCAGTTATCGAGCGCATGAAATAGCTAGAGTGCCTGCCTCTTCCAACATTGTACCCGCCTCCCAAGGGCAGGGTTTGCTGGTGCGCACCTAAATGATTAAATTACTAAAACAACTATTAAAACATAGGGGTTGGTGATGGAAGGGTGAAAATTTAGGGTGGTATGTATTTTTTAATGCCACATTATACAAAGATTAAAAAAACAATTTGTGTACAAAAAATTAAAAAAAAATGTTAGGGGTCGATAACCCTTATCATTTAGGGGTATGAAAAATAGATAGTAGCCGATTATCAGACCTACTGAATATGCGTATAAAATTTCATGAAAATCGGTCAAGCCGTTTCGGAGGAGTACGGTAACAAACACTGTGACACGAGAATTTTATATATAAGAAAGATTAGATAAACAAATTCTCGACTACATGGATCTTTCAAATAAAAATTATTTATTTTTTAATTCATGCAATCTGAATTATTATTATTATTTTAAAATGCTACAGTCTTTTCAGAATAATTTTTATTTTTTACATTTTAAATTACATTTTTTTAACAAAATTTATTTAGTATTGTAGAATCTAGTACCCTCCTCCCTCTATCGCGATTGAACGCTACATTTGTTTTTTTTTTTTGGGAATAGACCCAGTAGAGATCGATACGTCAATTACAACGATCAATTTTGTTAGTGCGTCGGTTTACCGTGGCGTGACAGTCGAAAAGTGTTTTGCGGGGATTCTGCGGGGTAGTAGGGTGTTAAGTGTGTTTGTGTGCGGGTGCATTAGTGCGACCAAAGGTAATAGAAACTCTAAACCTAATCTTAATTTATGTTTGTATAAGTAATTTATGTTTTGTATTGCCAATTTACCGATATGAAAAATTTAAAGTCAAGGGAAATTGATATTGTTGCAAAATAATTGTAAATTATCAATCATCGATTGTATAATTATTTCTTTATCAAAAATTAATTATTGATTTGAAGATTAAGTTTGAAATCATAAAACATTTTGTTCATATTCAGAATTTCTTGTTAATTTGTAAAAGTTTTACTGGTTTAGAAAGAATGTACAATATTATTTTCGTCATTTTTTCAAGTGTGAAGTGTTCTACACACACACACACAAATGTATATGTAGCATTCCAGATGTTTATGTTTTTCGGCAATCCGAGTTTCTTTGTGTATGTATTTGTGTAACCCTTAGAAAAACAAACCCCTATATACGATGCTAAGATCGTTCAACATAGTAATATTGAGACGACCAAATTACGAACAGAATTTCTCTGTCTAAATTTTATCTATGCACCCAAACTACCGGGTACATTCGAAATGTTTTGGCCTTGTTGAAGGAACTAACCTTTTATCCCGTGTAGGATGACCAATCTGGGAGTATTCACGAAATTGTTTTATATTTATGTGTCCCTTTCGGCATTGAATTTGAATATTAAAAGTGAGGCCTAGATTGCATCCTAATTTGCAACTAATAGCTGAATTGCCTCCCGTATGGGACTTCAGTACCTTCTGGTTCGCCGGATAACTAACACAATCTCTTCAGTTTTGAAAGTTTGGTGACTCACGTTTGTTTGGTTTGTACTCGAGAGTTTGAGTGTGATATCATTTCAAAGAGAATCCAAAGTACATTCAGTTGTCATCCCTTTTCGGCCAATTTTGTAATATTGATCTGAGCTCGTAAAATAGGGAAATGTCGGAGCAAAGATCGTGGTTTTCTCTGTCATGGCTCTTTTTCCACGGGAGCTCTAGGCTGAGCCTGGCACTCTATTTTGGTTTTCTTTCGTCAGTTCAAAATTATTAGGGAAGTTTAATAAAACATTTATTTCATTTCACAAGTCATGGTGTTTTTGTTTTGTTCTCCGAACCTATTCTACCTTTCCACCTAACGCCCTCGCCGGTGCATCTTGAAGTATTTTGTTTACCATAAGGGTCCTTTTTCCTACGATTGATCAGGCTAGGGTTGTGGTTACTACAGATTGGTGCCGTGACCAGGATGCACTGTTGTGAGGTCGTTGTGAAGGGTAGATTTAGTTGAATAGTTTCTGCCGTCTTTTTTTTTTTCTTTTTGCAACTAAAGAAGGAAAACAATTGGAAAATTGGTGTCTATGATGGAAACTAGTAACGGTCCAGGGGCGCTACCGTCCTATGATTCGGGGTTGAGTTCGAAAGGAATCACTCCAACGGAAGTTACATCTCATGAAGTAGCCGCTAATTTACAGTCCGAAGTACAGTCTTTGCGAGCCGTCGTCTTACAACAAACAGAATTGCTGACCTCATTTATGCAGCAACAACAGCGTATCAATGATACTGTTTTAAGGAATACAAGGATTGAAGAAGGAGAGTTCAGACCCAACCTTTGTAGTACGCCAAGAAACAACCGTTCGGGGATGCCACCGAATTCTGAGAGTCAGCCAGCTGTTGTGGAGGATGTCGCTGCTCCAGGGGCGGACGTTTGCCCTAACAATAATCTTCCCGCGACATCTGGGTTCAATGGTGTTACGACTAATAATCCGGGTGTTGCAAAGCCGAGGTCTGAAAATTCAGACAATGACTGGAAACGCGTGGCTTTAGCGTTATCGAATAAACCTTTAGGTGCGGTTTCGGGAGAAAAACCCATTTTTCGCTCTCCTGACTCCCATCATCCCGTGTTATTTTTAAATAAACTCATTAAATTCCTTAAATTAGCCGGTACACCTGCCGAGGAACATTTAGAAATCGCGTGTAGTTGTTTGATTGGTCCAGCGGCGGATTGGAGAGATCTTCGGGAGTCGTCCTGGCGATATTTTGATGATTTCAAAAGGGACTTTCTCGCGTTGTATTGGTCGGAAGATCGACAGTATGCGGAACGCGTACGTCTCGGGGGTATGAGATACAATCCTGACAAAAAGTTTTTACCTATGTCTGAATATTTTCTCAGACAGTTCAACGCATATCGGTTGTTGACACCTCCGTTACCTGAATCTTTAATCCTTGCGGAAATTTTGAGACAGCTGCCGACAAATATTCAATCGCTTTGGGGCACGGTGTCTGACCGTACCATTTCGGGAGCCCTAGAATTCCTGGAACGTCAGGGTTCCATAATCGAACGGAGACCCCGCGTTCACCCCACAACAACAACTCCTACCACTGCTGTGGCTTGCTGTCATCCTACCTCTGATTTAATCTCAAAGCCACATAGTGTGCTACCAAATTTTTCGTTGCCGCCCCCTACAATTCACAGAGCTTGTAATTGTCGTGATAATGTTTCGGAAAACACCATCGGAGGGTACTGAGGAAGGAGGTTCCTTCCAGTAGTAACGTAATTACCCTCGTATCTGACGCCAGCAGAAAAATTATTTCAAAATTTTGTCCCTTGTATTCTGGACCTTACCAAGTTACAGCAAACCCTTATCCGAATGTATATACGTTAGTAGACCCTCAGACAGTGGAACGTAAAGGAAATTATAACATAATAAACTTAAAGTGGTATTATCGCGTGTAAATAAATATATAAAAGAAATATAAAAAAAAAAAATATAAAAATTTAAAAAAAAATTAAAAAAAAAAAAAAAAAAAAATGTTTGTCTATTGGATGTTCAAAGCCGTTTTCTACAATTTACCTCCTGCACCAAACGTCTTTCAAAGGGGCGATCTGTAGAATCTAGTACCCTCTTCCCTCTATCGCGATTGAACGCTACATTTGTTTTTTTTTTGGGAATAGACCCAGTAGAGATCGATACGTCAATTACAACGATCAATTTTGTTAGTGCGTCGGTTTACCGTGGCGTGACAGTCGAAAAGTGTTTTGCGGGGATTCTGCGGGGTAGTAGGGTGTTAAGTGTGTTTGTGTGCGGGTGCATTAGTGCGACCAAAGGTAATAGAAACTCTAAACCTAATCTTAATTTATGTTTGTATAAGTAATTTATGTTTTGTATTGCCAATTTACCGATATGAAAAATTTAAAGTCAAGGGAAATTGATATTGTTGCAAAATAATTGTAAATTATCAATCATCGATTGTATAATTATTTCTTTATCAAAAATTAATTATTGATTTGAAGATTAAGTTTGAAATCATAAAACATTTTGTTCATATTCAGAATTTCTTGTTAATTTGTAAAAGTTTTACTGGTTTAGAAAGAATGTACAATATTATTTTCGTCATTTTTTCAAGTGTGAAGTGTTCTACACACACACACACAAATGTATATGTAGCATTCCAGATGTTTATGTTTTTCGGCAATCCGAGTTTCTTTGTGTATGTATTTGTGTAACCCTTAGAAAAACAAACCCCTATATACGATGCTAAGATCGTTCAACATAGTAATATTGAGACGACCAAATTACGAACAGAATTTCTCTGTCTAAATTTTATCTA
The DNA here is from genome assembly GCA_947389935.1 of Agrilus cyanescens. Lineage (NCBI taxonomy): Eukaryota > Metazoa > Arthropoda > Insecta > Coleoptera > Buprestidae > Agrilus > Agrilus cyanescens. The sequence continues at coordinate 13,025,933 of OX376709.1, read as the reverse complement.
TGCACCCAAACTACCGGGTACATTCGAAATGTTTTGGCCTTGTTGAAGGAACTAACCTTTTATCCCGTGTAGGATGACCAATCTGGGAGTATTCACGAAATTGTTTTATATTTATGTGTCCCTTTCGGCATTGAATTTGAATATTAAAAGTGAGGCCTAGATTGCATCCTAATTTGCAACTAATAGCTGAATTGCCTCCCGTATGGGACTTCAGTACCTTCTGGTTCGCCGGATAACTAACACAATCTCTTCAGTTTTGAAAGTTTGGTGACTCACGTTTGTTTGGTTTGTACTCGAGAGTTTGAGTGTGATATCATTTCAAAGAGAATCCAAAGTACATTCAGTTGTCATCCCTTTTCGGCCAATTTTGTAATATTGATCTGAGCTCGTAAAATAGGGAAATGTCGGAGCAAAGATCGTGGTTTTCTCTGTCATGGCTCTTTTTCCACGGGAGCTCTAGGCTGAGCCTGGCACTCTATTTTGGTTTTCTTTCGTCAGTTCAAAATTATTAGGGAAGTTTAATAAAACATTTATTTCATTTCACAAGTCATGGTGTTTTTGTTTTGTTCTCCGAACCTATTCTACCTTTCCACCTAACGCCCTCGCCGGTGCATCTTGAAGTATTTTGTTTACCATAAGGGTCCTTTTTCCTACGATTGATCAGGCTAGGGTTGTGGTTACTACAGTATAATAAGCTCCAAAACTTATTTCAATTTCTAATTTTGATATTTTTTTTAAATTGTATTGGAACTTCCTTCTATCATGACAATACACATCCCCCCCCCGCAAAATTATTATTGATGAAATGAAGGTGATATTAATTTATTGTTAACAATTTATGGAACCTAAACTGAACCCATAACCTAATCTAACCTCATGCTGTTTGTACATACAAAAACCCTTATAAAAGCACTTTATTTCAAATCCGAAATCATAATCAGCAAAACTGGAAAAACTTTGGCGGTGTTGTAGAACGTACTAAATAGCTCAAACCCTAACGCAAAAACTTGATTCAAGAATGTCCGAAGCAAAGTAACTGGTTAACATTCTATTAAAGCGACTAGACGCTAATCGCGATTTCGAGCTGATTGGCTCTCTCTGTTAGCAAGCATTAATTTATGAAATAATTTATTTTATCAGCATAAGAACTAAATATGTTGATTTGTGCAATTGACACGTAGTTCCCTCTGTTTGGCTCCATCCGACAGTAGAGTTCCTTAATCCGAAGGATCCTGTTGATAGTAAACTTACTTTGGATGGCGTTAAACAAAATAACCAAAAATTATGTGTTGGTACAAAGTAGGCACTTAATCAAAACCGTGCACCAATAAATTGTGATATGTTCGTCTTGAAGTGGGAGAAGGAAAATCGTGCTAATCGTTAATCCTAACTATAATTAAAGCCATAACCGCTGTAAGACCATGACTACCTTGTTAAGCCATATTAAAATTCCTGTTGTCTGAAGTTGTCATGTATAGTTTATTTGGGGTAGGAATCCGGCACACTTGATAACCACTCCACACGTAGTGAACATAGCCCTTTTATATTTGTTTGGCGAGACACTTCACCTTGATGAACATAACCTCTGATTGATTATAAGGTAGGTCAAGACGCGGTACTATTTGTGGACGTCGTCTCTATTTTAGGACAGTTTAGAACAACAGAGTATGTCAACTTACTCGACTTCCTTCTCTAGGAATATGAGTTCTTCAAGAACTTTAAATAAACTATTTTTAGAACACACCTTTTACCAAAGCAAGACCTTGAGATTCTTATGCAGTGTTAGTTCTAAATCAAAACCAAAACAGATATCTTCAGTTGAAAGAAGGGAGCTCCTTCTAGATCCCTTCTGTCAATTTACTTTCTCAGGACAATTTAGTCGCATCTAGTTTTGCTTAATTTTGTGGTAAATGAACCAAAGAAGAAGATAGAAATTGTATCACCGTTTTCTCTCTTTCTCCACGTAACGCTGCCACTTACAGTGCGTTATAGCGTTCCTACTCCATGTTAATTATAACCCGACATGTGACTATAGTAGAATTATCGTATCTTTTCCATCACGTGACCCATGGCTTATGTCGAAAAATAAGCACCATATCTATCTTTGATGTATCTACGCAGCAAAGGTACGTAAAAACAAAACGTCAACCGTTCTGTGCTGTCAGCAATCGCCACAGCGATTGGAACCATGCAGCATATTCAGGTCACACGATGGAACAGATAAAATAATTTTACTGTACTATTCGTGTTTTTGACTATCTATATCAGAACATTTGCGGTTCATTGTGATTATAATATTAGCTTAAAAAAACTTTATTCTTTTAGTTATATCGAGTGTGTTGATGGTGTTGCCGAAGAAAAATTGTGTCCTGATGGGCTACTGTTCAACGCTAATAGCAGCTTTTTCAACTATCCTTGTCAATACCCTAACGAAGTTGATTGTAGAGGAAGAAGTAACCTTCGTAAGTATTTTTTTAGCGCCTAATCCTTAACGTACAAAAGCTATGTTTAAAGATGATAGGCAGAAAAATTGCGGAAAAGGTAGAAGCCTATAAGCCTGTTTTATAATAACACTAACAGATTATAAAACGAATCTCAAATACGGAATACTGAAACTACTTTCTATAAAACTTTAAAGTAGCTTTAAAAATCCAAGCAGAGACCTAGTTTACTCCCTCAGGCCGATTTGGTCACATCTACGTTTTCTTAATTGTGTGGTAAACGTACTAAAGTTATTATGAAGCAATTCTAAAACAGCTGATCAAACTTCTGAAGTTATACAAGTTTAATAAACCAAAATAACGCACTTGCCATACACCTACCTAATACCAAAGAGCAGTACAGGAATCAGTGATAAATTGTGCATGGTCGGAAATATTCTTGAATTAGACAATTAAATGTTTAAGTTAATGACAAGGTAATCGTAATCAAACAGAAGAATAAACATAGAGTAAATCGTAAGAAATAGTAGCAATGTAGGACAAAAGTAAAAGTGACCATCAAAGAATCATAGGCTTTTAAAAGTGAAAATTGTCCCAATATACGTATTAAAAAACGGTTGGTAAGTTTACCCACCTTTGTATTATATTATATTGTAACCCGTCCGTTAAAAGTTTTTATTCTTATAATGTCGGTAGAGTTTTGCAAATATGGCAAATAACTTAATAGCTGATGCTCTATCTAGTTAAAGTATTTGCAGTCGTCTGTCACTTCCGGTTATACCGAAAGTCGACACCGACTTTTGTTATTTTAAATGAAATGGTGTATTGTTTACTCCGAATTCGCATAAAACGTGAAATTTTAAGGTAGGTTAGATGACCAATTCGTACACCTGCTATAAGCGGTCACGGAGATAATTTAATTTATAGAAAAAATCGCTACTGCAACCCAAAATATAAAAAGTCGTAACTTCCATAAAATATGACTTAGAGTATTGAATGTTTACTAGTGAAAGCTGAATCTCAGAGCTAACGCCTCGACGATATTGAACTTAATAATTTTTTACAGGGCGTTTAGACTAAAATTCTAAAGTTCAAAAGCTTCAAACATGAATAACATCGTTTTTTTTTTCAAATAGCATCTATAATATTTTATTTCAATCGATTCCTTTTTTATCCTCCTTTGATCTATATAAATACTTCTTATTGCTTTATTTGAAAAATTTTGAGTAATTGTGTGTTTTTGCTTAAAATATATATTTTTAACAATTTTCGCATAAAAGGATTTGCCTTGGACAATTGACAAAAATCTGCTAACGATGCAAAATCATACAAAAAATCGTTCTTTCGATTAATTTATTTCAAAAACAACCAAAAACGAAAACTTCAATTGAAGTAGGTATTAATTATAAACATTTTGCACATTTTCCTAACAGAAATTAAATCAAAGAAATTTTTTATTGTGTTTATTCTTCGATTGTCGTTAGCAAAGAATATAGTCGCTAATTGTCATAATAATTATAATACAAACATTGTAGACAAAGTCATAAATCAAAAACTTAACAAAAAAGTCCAAAAATTATTGTTCAATAATAGTTTAAGCTTAAAATTAGATAATCATATTTATTGTTCTTTACAATATGTTAATAATGTAAATTTCAAATTTAAAACTAGACTCAAAAAATTAGGCATTTCAGCAGTAGAATACAACAATAAGACATTAAAAAACATAATAGTGAATGTAAAACCAAAAGTTAATATCGAACAAAAAAGTGGGATATACAAACTAACTTGTAAAGATTGTAACGCAAGCTACTTAGGTCAAACAGGGAGAGCTATAGAGACTCGCATAAAAGAACACTTAAATTCCATTAAAAAATTAGATCAAAAAACTGGTTGTTCAGATCATTGTTTAAGTTTAGGTCATAGTTTAGATCTAGATAACACGAAAGTTTTACACACAAATGTAAACAAAGGTAAAAAACTATCTTTGTTAGAGTCATTAGAAATAAAGAAAGCCATATATAAAAAAGAAATATTAATGAACAACCAATTAGAACTAGAAACTTATTCCTCCCCACTCATATTATGTAAATTATAAATTTTGTGATTTGTATAGTTTAAGTTTAGTAACAATATACTCTTGATAATGATCACATAGATCGAAACAATATTGTTGAGTACAATAAATTTAAATTGGTGAAACTATTCCATTGTTTTATTTATCATTTTTTGCGTGTAATTCATTATGTTTCACAATAAGTGCACCCTCGAAAGTTTAAATTGTCAATTGTTTAAGACACACTTCTATTACGCAAAAATTAATGAAATGAAAGTCATTTTGGATTTTTCATTATTAAATTCAATATGAATACCCAGATTTGTTTTAATTTCATAAAAAATCTTTTAAATTACGATTGTTTAGTTATAATTTAGTTTTAGTTTTTCTTTAAAACATTGCTTTATATCATCCACAAATGAAATTATATAAACAATATTGGACACTTCCTTATTATTTAATAGATATATAAAGGAAAAAACCATTTTTACTCCTTTGAAGATCTAAACCAATTAATTGAGTATTAAAACATTTACGCCATGCTTTTGGACTTTCTCTTTCTCTTTTTCGTCTAAGAGGCGGCCTTGCTTGGCTGTTAATTGTTTTTCTGTCAGAGCGACGTAAAAGTAAAAGTTAGTATATGTTGTAAATGCCTAGAATTGCGAAAACAAATATCATTCAAAGTAGGTGAAAATATTTATTCTATTTAAAAAAAACATGATGTACTTATTTTCTGAAATTTGCGGTATGTTTTCTTTTGACGCCAAAAGGTAGTACAAATTATAATTTTTATATTCTAACTTAAAATATACTACTTATTACAAATTCATTCCGATGCAATATCGGCGCCAGTTTCCAGAGTCAAAAAGTTCCTGCTTTTACTGTATACGAGCGTATTATTTGATATGCAGTTATCAATTATGCGCACTTATAGGCATGTTTGAAAAGAAACGTTAAGAGTAAAAATCACTGCAGAAATTACTATTTTCGTTTTTCGTATTTTTCTAATTCGTCCAGACCTACTGGTTTGAACACAATGTTAAATAATGATGAAAAGTTTTTTACTTTGCAAGGCTGAACATGTCTATGCTTTTATTATATACCTACGTATAATTAATTATATACACAAAAATTATAAAAACGATTTATCCACTATGACATATTGATAAACAATATTTGCAAGAGTTCTTGTAATCTGGAATTTTAATTTTACCCAATCAATGGAAAAAATAATTGGAAATCCTGTGTGGGTCAGGTCACAGCAGTTTACCTCCTCCGGCAGTGATCGAATAAATGCAACCAGACAGACGAAAATTGAATGCATGTAAAAAGAACAAAACTGCTGTCTTCTGCCCCCTCACGATACTTATTTATCTGGTTCGTGATATCCAATTATCATATCGACATCAACTAGGTTTTAAGTTAATAATTAATTACACACTGCAACTTAGTGGTAACCTTGAAGGTGATAGAGGATTTAACCACCTGTCGGAACGGTTGTACAGCAACGATAGCATGTCCAGGTAATGAGTAATTGTTTGGGAGGAGAGTACCTTGTACTTGGTTCATAGACATGATTTTGCTATGAGGAAGGTTGGAGAAGGCATACTGTTGCGAACAGAGAGTGGATGATTTAAATAGGGAGAAAGAGGGTTGGGAGAATGGTGGGGATTCAGGTGGGGGTATGTTGTGTATATGAAAGAGAAAGATAATGTTGGTTCGATATAAAAAGTGTAAGAGAAAAAAATTATTTGTATATATTTACCCCAGTCTTCAACCCCGCCTTACCTATACACAACCTGCCCTAGGAAAGATAAATTCACCAAAAGGAAAATGCGATCATTATGATTTATTTAGAACAATGTTTCTTACAGTTTTCTGAAGCGTTGCAACTTATTCTACCCATTAATATAACCCGGTTTTTAGTTTTACCACAGACCATTTCTCGATTCAAACTTGCACCATTATTATTCGAATGTCGCGCTTTACGGGTCTTTCTTAACCGAATTCTTTTACGTTCGTTGCGATTATCACGTTCCTGGGCAGTACGATATGATTGATAATTAATTTGATTCGTTGCATTTCGGGTTGTTGTCTGCTTACATACTGATGCAATCGCACATTTTTTTCGGATTTTATTACCAATATTTTCTCGCTGTTTTCGCATGTCTCGCCGTTAACTGATAAAAATAATGTCACCAATAATTACACCTGATCGTCAAGATTGTGACCGACCACTCCTCTGCACACACGTCTGCTCCGATACAAAGCAGGTAACCTACCCACTCCTCTATCACTAAACAATCTCGATAATGAACGGTTATCGAAACACGATATTCTACAAACAAATCCCATGTTGTTTGCTTACGTACTCATGCAAACGTACATTTTATTACCAACTTGACAGCTCCTTCTTTCGGGGCACTCATCTTCCTCCTCCGAGTCATATAAATACCCTCACACTTTGTTCGTTCGGCAGAAGACTTCTTCTCGTTAAACCAACAACTAAAACTTCACAACTACACATTCAAGATGCATTACTTTGTGATATTCACCGGGATATCTCTTCAAATTAACTCTAACAAGTTCAACGTTTTACACCACCAACGGTGGGAGACATCAGGAGGGACGGTCACCAGTTTCACAATTAAGGATAGGATGCCTCCCATAGAATTCATGATGGAACTGGAGAAGCATCTCCGACTGTGTGAAGGCCCTCTTTAGTTATATAGGTCTGTTATGTACTTATTGATTTTAAATTTAAGAGGTGGAAGTGACGTATATATCTCGCGGAGGTAACGCCGTGTGCGGTTGGATCGGCGCGGTGGTGCGTGGTGCGTAGTAACGGCAGACGAGTAAGGGAAGACCAGCAGGGTAGACGGTGTTTATGAAAAGCGTTCCATTAATTTGGAGCTCTTCAAGATTCGCCTTTGTTTTGATGGAAAGTAGAACACGGGAATAGACATTCTACATTCTCTTTTTCGTGGAAGGAATTTCCCAATCCCTGAAGTTCGCCCGTTGGTTGGAACGAACACATTTCGTTCTTCAGTTGGAATCTGAGACTTTCGCCAACGTAAGAAATAAGCGCCAACACGTATGTCAAGTATTCTTTTTTATTATTTACGTTTATGTTTATGTTGGATTTTCATACATTTATTTGATTGTATGTCTCATTTTTATAAATTAAAGTTTTATGTGGACGAATTCGAGAGCCTTGAGTATTTCTTTTATATTTATTCTAAAAGAAACTCCGAACTCACTTCCCAGACCAACATTTAAGGTCACTACAACTGTTGGAGGTGAAGAGTTCTGGAATCGCGCAATATGTTCGATACGGAATATGCGTATCATCACATTTCTATATTTAAATATATATATATATACATATATGTAATTTGTAAGGAAATAAATTCGATTTTAGCGATGTTTTATGCGTATTATGTATCAATTTCAAATAAAATTTATACTACAATACATACATTTTTTTCATGTTTCTTTTGTAAAATTTCATTCAAATATATCCAATAAATGTGTGCGTAAACTAACTAACTGCTGCTCCGCCTCTTCTACTTGCTTTCTACCTTCCACCACCAGTTTGCTGCTGCTTTCACGACTTTTCTTCAGTCCTCCAACTCCTTCTCTTTCCGATGTATCTGCTCCAACAGTAGAGCGTCCTTCGTGTGGTGCTCCTTTATTTCTCATTCACGTTTACGTTTTTCACGTTGAAGAGTCTTCACTGCTTCCCTAACTTGGTCCACAAGCTTTGAATTATCCAACGGACCGCTCGAAACTCTTCTGTTGTACGTCCATTTCTTCGGTTTCATAGCAGTGGATTTCACGCCACCTGCCACCGTTCGCGATATACTAGCGTGACCACATCTCCTACATTCGTCTCTCCTCCACCGGACGATGACGTCTTACCAATCAACTCATCGTTGGGGAAGAACCGCTCTAACATCGCCGACAGCTCTGACTCGTCTAGGGTAATCACGGGCACTTCGGAAACACCACACTCTACCTTTTCAGTCATTTTACCTAACCTCAGCTTCTACATTTCTCTCTTAAATATCTTCTATCCCCTCTCTTAAGATCCTCACCCTTTTTCAAATTCCCCTTCTCCCTCCCATTTTCTTATACTATTAAATTTACCTCTCCCAACGGTTGCCCTCAGTCTTTGTTGAGAAACGCCTCTTGCAACTTGTCGATATGATTCGTTGTCCGGACTGCCATACCTCCTTTACGCGATCTGACAATTTAAAAAGACATCAAAAAGTTTATGCCGTAAACGAGCGCAACACGAAGCTACTTCGTCTATACCGAGAAAAAAACCCAACTGTACTGCACCTGGGATGTCTACCGACCGGTGGTGTGACACCTGTAAAGTTTATGTTCCGCAAAATTCATACAACGGTCATGTGCGCACCTTACAACATAAACAAACTTGCTGCTCACCTATGGAGGAAGGAATCTGTTTCCTCTCCTCTGCTTTCGCTAACAGGATAGCTTCGTTTCGTATTACGAAAGCGTAGTATTTCCTGTCTTAGACTGACTTTTTTAATGATGTCCTCGACAAATGTTTGCGTGTTGTACATAATCAGATCCATCTCCACGATGCGGTTAAAATAAATCTTGAAGTTTTTGGACGTTATGTGCACGAAACTAAGCAAATGTTAGAAATTAAATCGTTCAACACAAATAACAAAGTTGTGACTCAGTCGACCGATGTTTCCAATGTTTTCCAAAACTTTTTTGAGATACTCGACACCAAAGCTTCCGAGTTTGAAGAACGAAAGTCAGGTGATTATTCTTTTTTACATCTATTACCTTTCTATTAATAACACGGTTACAAACAATCTACCTAATTTTTCTCTTTTCTAAAGGATGGATTTTAGAAAGGGTTCTTTTCCACGAAATCATCTTCAACAAGTAAAATCCGTTGAAAGCCTCGTCGCATATTCCTTTACCTAAACAAATTCTACTGAAGAAGGCCGTTGTAAATGTGCAAAACGATGATCAAGCCTGCTTTGCTTGGGCAATAACGTCAGCTTTACACCCCGCGCAAGCAAACCCACACAGAACCACTTCCTCCCCACATTACTCTCGTACTTTGAACTATGACGGTATGTATCGAATTTCCTATGAAATTAAGAGATATTCCCACATTTGAATCCAAGAACCACTGTTCTGTGAATGTCTACGGTACTGAATCGGTTTTGAAAGACGGAAGGTGGATCTGGGAGATAGTTGCTCCCCTATACTACATACCCATCAAACGGAGGTTGCATTTCAATCTACTGCTACTTGATGATAAAGGCAAAACTCATTACTGTTGGATCAAGAACATGTCTCGTTCAGTTTCTCAACAGCTTTCCAAGACAGGACATCGCAAATTCTTATGTGACGGTTGCTTACAATACTTCTCCACTTCATTCCAGCTACATCGTCATCAACAGTATGACTGCAACCACGTCTACGGCACCCTTCCTAACGGAGATTTCAAGATGGATAAGATGGGTAGGTTCGCCCCCAACCACATTTTAAAATTTGAAAACTATCACAAACGTATCAAAGTACCCTTTGTTGTATATGCAGACTTTGAAACCGTATTGCAACCAATTCATACATGCTTACCTGATCCTAACAAGCACTCTACCACATCTACCCATAAACATCAGCCTCATTCGTTCGCTTACTTGATGAAGTGCTTGTTTGATGATTCCCTCTCCAAATTTAGATCATATCGGGAAATGCATCTCTACTTGGAGGCCCCTTCTTGTAATATCTGCGAAGAACCTTGTCTAGACGACGGGTCTGCGATCATTGTCATTTGACAGGTAAAGTTCGCATAGGTGCCGCTCACTACAGATGTAATTTAAATTACAAAAAATTTGAGCTTGTGCGACAGAAGGGTGTTTTTCCTTATTCCTACGTTTATGACATTTCTAAGCTTGACGAGACAATGCTTCCGCAGAAATACGATGACTGATGACACTCGCCATGTCTAATCTTATTTATAATCATTGTTTGAGGAAGGGGGTAAACAAATTCGTAAATTTATTAATTCAAAATTTTGTAGCCATATTACAAAAGATTTTTTTTATGAATCCAGCTATTATGAGATTTGTCCAGCTCTAACCATTTCACGTAAACCATGTCACCTCTACATCTTAATACTCGCTCCACTAAATAAATGTCAGCATGTGCAGCTTTCTGTAATTCCACACCATAAAATCCTCCTTTTATGTCTTCCCCTTTATCATCCTTTAGGTAGTACATAATTGGATCAGACAGTTTTATACGAGTTATTGTGAATAGTTCGTTGGACCAATTCGGTGTATAACCTTTGCTAAACAATTCACGAAATTTGCTTATTCGTACTCGGTATCCCACTTTAAAGGTGTTTGGCACCTATTATAGAAAACTAAATCCGCTACGAGGCGCTAGTATCCAAGTTTCAAATTTTAATCATTAGTCTCCGCCTACAAACCATCTGCAAGTTTTATGAAAGGATGATTTACAATTTCAGTGCTTTTACCTGCTTTCTGCAGTAGCCGAAATAAAACGTAAAACCTGATAGAAACTCGTTACAATATTTGGGTACCTACGAAGACAGAGCAAAAATAATATTAGGTACGGCTCATGTCATTTGTTCAATATCGGCCGTAAACGATTTACGGATAAATTAAATGCTTTTACATTTGTATTTATTATAATTAAACACGTAAACGCATTTTTGTTACAATGTGCCTTCAGTAGCTATTGTTCAGTAATTACCTATCCTAGAATAATAACAAAGAAATATGCCAATATCAGAAATTATTCAAATGGAAATAGAAGAAATAAATTACTTTTGAAATGAAGATTTAACGGTGGATAATTAGGAGCATTTATTTTCTTTTTCAATTTGATGCAAAGTCTTTATAAAGACTATTTTGTAGATACAACACGAATAACAGGATAAAAACACACAATGAACACAAAACGCTTCTTCGGCAAACAGAACAATATTCATAAACATCTATACAAATTTATGGATAGCTACCCCTAATAAATCAACAATTTACAACCATTTCCTTACGATTGGCTACAAATTTTTGTGGTGGTACGTGTTGGGCGGTACCCAGTGGGAGGCGGTACTAATTTTTTTTTGGCAATCACTATAATTAACCAATATAATTAGCAAATTCATCTTTTGAAATTGCTTCTTAATTTGTATTATCGAAAGATTGTCGTGCCCAGAATTTTAAAAAATGTCATATTGTCAAGAGTACGTACATTCACGACGAGTTTTCATTTTTTATTGAGGGAAAAAAATATTTTTCTGAAAAAGTGGGCACGAGAGTCGATAGATATGTTCATAGTGAATCGATTGGTACAAAAATTTTGTAATTCTATCGATTCAATTTTCCGCTGTAGTTGCAGAAAGTTAACATTGCTTTGGTATAGGCGAATTAAAGGTTCCAAACACCCTTAAATCGATGATTTTAGTGTTCAATTTACCAGTTCCACAACCGACGCTTTCTTGGTGCTATACGTTGAGTAATGGTTAATTTTATATTTTTGCAGAACTTGTTTCACTTGTTCGTTGTAAAATTCTTTTCCCAAGTCAGTTTGCATATTCTTAAGTACTTCCAATATATTCACCTGTTTTGCGTTTTACTGCTTGAGCCCACACAAATTTTGAAAAAACGTCTATTACAACCAAAATGTATCTGACCCCTTTATTTTCTCTCGCATACGGAATCATTTCCACTAAATCGGCTTGATGAAGATCATCTAAACCTTTGACAATCACTTTACGACGTGTAAAAGTAATTCTCGCAGGTTTATGCAGTTCTTTCACTAGTTCTTCTTTCACGTTTAGCATTTTCCTTATAATGAAGAACTACATGGACGGAGCTGCTGTTGTTGTTTTGGAACTGCTCGATTTTGCACTACCTGTTCCTCTTTGTTGTTGCAGAGTATCTAGCCTTACTTTCAGCTCCTTTGCTTCCTTTTTTAGTGATTCCACCATTTCCACTAATTCCTTTTTCAGATCATCTTTCTTTTTATTGGTTCGTTGAATTTCTTTCTCTGCAAATTCCTTAACTTTTTTACACTCATCCTGAATCGTGATTTTAATTAATTCAAAACTCGCGTCTATATCATTTTTCATATCTTGCACAATTTCCGTCTTCAATTTCTTCAATACTTCTTCATCCCCTTTCCTAACAAACGCTTCTACATCTTTACGCTCTAGTTTTACTTTTGTTGTAAAGACGTCCATGATTCCGACAGCATTCTTTTCTATTATATCGTTCACCTTGTTTGTTATTTCTTTATCCCTGTCAGTATTATATTTTTCAAGTTCTCTTTCTAAATTTTTAATCGCTAACTTTATATTATTACTAAAAGTTTTCATCATCATTTTACCACTTTTGGAGACAGCTGTTTTCAATTCTTCTCGTAAATCCTCCATCCTTCTGACGCCTTCACTGAGCACGATCCTTTACCTTTTCACACTCGATTCTGATATGCTCTTTTGTTAACCTATCTTCCTCATCTACATACATTTTACTAGCTGCATGAAACCCAGCGGTAGGCTCGTTCAAATGTATAATACGCTTATTAGCCACATCAACGAAATACAACACTTTATCGAATGCTTGTCTAATATCGGTTACATCATCTTGCGATAACAGACGTTGCACCTTCTTCTCCAAAAATCGTACATTCACAGCATCATGCTCCTGCTGAGGATCACCGATTCTTGTTAAGCGGATATGGTTGAAATCATGAACATTGCTGAATGCTTCCGAACACAATCGTTTTTTTTCTAATCCTCGTCCGAACTTATCAACCATCATTGTCTAACTAACAAGCTTAAGAATTTGTTTCTACGATTATATTGCACTCGCGCAACTCTTCTAAAAATGATTGAATTTCGTTTTTAGAATTTGTGTTGCCTGCTTGTTGAGAAGCAACCAATTACTTTAAACGATTACACAACTCATTAACGTCATCAAAATATTTGTGTTCGATCGGTTTTTCGTAGTATGTCAACAACGAAAATCCTCCACTTTTAGAAAATTTCGATGTTTGTTGTCTTAACTTGTAAACTGTTCCCGTGCGTTTTAATATATCGGCGTAGTCTTTCCTTTCTTTAATCGATGTCGGATATTCAGAACGTAATTTGAAGAGTGGCTCGTATAATCCCACAGTACCTATGTATTTAAATTTTCCATCGATTGCAACGTTTCGGGTGGTTCGAGAGTATAAATAAGAGAAAACGAATAAGAAAAGGAGGAGTTCTACCGTTTAGTAAACTAGTAAAAACTGCGAAACTTGCTCTTAAGAAAAATTAGCCGCTCCCTTTGTTGGATGCTGCTAAAAATGCGTTAAATCAAATTCGGAAACTTGGAAAGCAATCTAAACATGCTAGAATCATTCCTATTCCGAAAACAGGCGGGTTTCTACCGCTAATTCCTATTTTTGGTGGATTGTCGGCACTTGGAGCTCTCTCTGGTGGTGCTGCTGGGATAGCTAAAGCTGTAAAAGACACTAAAGCAGTGCAGCAGCAACTAGAAGAAGCTAAGCGTCATAACGCTTCCATGGAAGCCATTGCTCTAGGAAAAAATATTTCAGTGCAATCTAATCGTAACGGCTCCGGTTTATACCTCAGACCGTTACAACAAAAAAAAAACACCAAATTTTTCATGAAGCTACCTAATCATCCTCTAACAGATTTAGATTTTTATAATTATATTCATCATTAACAAATTCCACATTTCCGTGGAATTTTCATGCGCAATGAATTACCAAGAAAAGTTAAAAGGTGTGAATGTGGAATCGTTAATTTAGACACGGGTAGTGGCACACTTTGGACAGCGTATGTTAAACGAAACAGCAAAGCTATTTACTTTGATAGTTTTGGTGATTTCCGTCCACCGAAAAAACTAGTTCAATATTTACAATCTACTGGACCTTGTGCTATCACTTATAACTATAATCGTGATCAAAATCCCGCCAATTTTAACTGTTGTCATTTAGTTCTACAATTCCTACGAAGAATTACGAAAACCCTTTTTTAAAAGGAAACATCAAAATTATTTCTCTGTATTAAACAGAACGTTAAAACGAAATCATGTCTTCTACAATCGCCTTGACTATTACAAAGTCCGAGCTACAAATAATAATAAGTCCACCGATTGTTTTAAGCGATGATGAAGGATATCAAATAGCGTTATTAAATTTTGAGGCGTATAACAGTATTCCTAATATAGATGAAAACAACAAGTTCTATTTTGAAGGTTCCACGAAACCAGTCGTAGTTCTTCCAGAAAGATCCTATGAAATCAACGATATTAATGATTATCTTCAAGAGAAATTGGGAGGTACCACTCATAGTATTCTCTTGTCTGGAGATAACACTACATTAAAAAGTCGTATAATGAGCACTAAAAAAGTTGACTTTACTCCGACAGATTCTCCCGCAAAGATATTGGGTTTTGAAAATAAGCTTCTTCCAACGTTTCAAGAAGTGTCCGATCATGTAGCTGACATTTTCAAGGTAAACGCGATATGAGTAATGTGTAACCTTGTATCCAACTCCTATGTACATACTAATTATGGTGCTAAAGGACAAGATGGGCATATACTACATCAATTCTTTCCCAATGTACCTCCCGGATTTAACATTGTTGAGAATCCTACAAGTCTTATATATTTATCTATCAACACTCGTGTCATCGATTACATTTCCCTTAAAATAGTTGATCAAGACGGTAATCTTGTTAAATTCCGTGGAGAGCGTGTTACAGTAAGACTTCACTTACGAAAAGTATAACATGGTTGTGCGATATAACTGTACCCAAAGATATCCAAACAAGACAACCACTATAAAACAAATACCGCGCTCGCAGACGTTTATTTCGCGTACAGCATTTAAGCGAATAACACCCTCCAATAAACAGTTCCTTAAATCCTTGGGATTGCGATTGAAAGAGACGAAAAGTTAAAATGGTTGCAGAAATACTTAATGTCACCGAGAAAGCGGTCTTCGACAACGCTATTGTTAACGCTGATAAACATACTCATAAGCGTTATGCGAATTCAACTTTCAAAAATAATGACACCATACGCATTATCATAGAAAATGAAGACGTTTACACCTTACCTTGCAACAGTTTCGTATACATAGAAGGGCGTTTGTTGAAAAAAGAAGGAACTGTACCTACCAGTACTAATTTCATAAATAAAGGAATTTTATACCTTTTTGATAAAATTCGATATGAATTGGGTGGAAAAGTTATTAACCGAGTCCGTAATCCTGGTATGACTACAACAATGAAAGGTTACACGTCTTACAATGAAAATGAAAGTAAACGTCTCATCAATAGTGGATGGTTGCCTCCTAATTTAGGCGCTGTACAAGGAGTGGCCCTTCATAGCAGAAAGATAATTAATGCAAATGGTTACTTCAACGTTTGTATTCCTCTTCGTATGATTTTGGGATTTGGAGAAGACTTTCGGAAAATAGTACTTAACATACGACAAGAATTGGTTCTAGTTCGCAGTAGCACTGATAATAATGCTCTCTATTGCTCAGAAACACCGGTTGAAAAGAGAAAATTATACATTTGGATCAGATATGTTGGAAAATTCCTCATGTATCTGTTGCTGATACCGAACGTTTGAAATTATTACGTTACGTTGATCGCAATTTAAATATGGAACTTTCGTTTCGTAGTTGGGAACTACATGAATATCCCTTACTTAATAAATCGCATTCTCACAACTGGACTGTGAAAACTACATCACAATTAGAGAAACCTCGCTTTATTATTTTCGGTTTTCAATTCGACAAAAGTAATGATAGTACAAAAAATATGAGCATTCTTAATCACTGCAGGTTAACCAATTTTAAAGTTCATTTAGGATCAACTATGTACTCATATGATAATTTGAATTTAGATTTCGATCTTTCCAGATTTGCTGTTTTATATGAAATGTATGTTAACTTCCAACAATCGTACTACGGTAATGTAAGTGAACCCTTATTCGATCCTAAGGAATTTCTAACGATTGCTCCTCTTTTAATAGTAGACTTTTCTTATCAGAATGAAATTGTGAAACGCTGTAGTATCAATATTCGTTTAGAATTTCAAACAAAGCAGAATGTGCCAGATAAAACAATAGCTTACTATTTAATTATTCATGACTGAATGATTTACAATCCCTCTAGGAATTTGGTTCAAGAAGTATAAAACCCAATTACCACTTCCCCACTTTACTTTCTTTATTGATGGTGAACGGTTAGCACTATGACTTTCATGCTAGACGATGAGTAAAAGAAAAACACTGGGTTTGGTTGCACTAAATATTTATTAAATTTGTTTTTACTTTTTCAGGTCATTCTCAAGACAGAAATTTTACTTCTTCTTTTATAATTTATAAAATGTTGCACAACGAATGTGATAGTCATTCAATCAATTTTATAATATTGTGGATCAAATCATAAATAATCACGTCTCACCCCTATTAATTTGCACTTATTTGAAGCTACCCTCCGCCGCTACCTCCTGGCTGATAACCCCCGCCCCGAGTAGGCAACGTTTTACACTGCGCATCTTATGATAATATGCCTAAGACTAGGAAAGAGAGGGGACACGTAGCTCGTAAGCCGACTGTACGTAGAACATTTATACTTTAAAATAAAAATAATAAAATCAATTTTGTTTCAACGTATATTTAAGGACACTCTTACAATTGTTTCAACGGAAAGGTCATTATCAAAGAGTAATATATAATAATACTAAAGATACAAAACGGTAACATCCCTTATATGTATGTCTAAAGCTAGGGTGACGTCCTAAATTAGAAAGTAGTAGGGTTTGAACATAATTCTACTTGATTATTTAATAAAAACATCATTTTTATTCTTGAGCGCTTTCTTAATTTGTAGATTTTCTAACATCCTAAGTAAATTATTTTTATTTTCGATATGTAAAATTTTGATATTATCTAAATTTAAAGTGTGGTTGTTATAGCGCAATGTTCAGAAAATCCAGTTGTATTATTGTGCTTTTTTATGCTAGTAGTATGTTCGCCGATGCGAGTTTTTATTGATCTGGCAGATTTTCCTATATATGTGGCATTACATTCATTACAATATAACTGGTATACCTCACTTTTTAACATACTATGTATTTATTTTTTGTTTGTCATTAACAATGATTGAACCCAAATTTCGCTTATTAACCTCTATGGAATGCAAGTTGTAATTGCGTAGTCTTGTTTTTATCTTACTACTAACGTTCTTTATGTAATTAATGGCGCAAAATGTTAGCTTTGAATTGTCATTACTCAATAGACAAGAAAACAAACTATTTCTAAATTTTAGTTTGGTCTTTTTGTGTAGAATCTGGTCGATTAACCATTGGCATTAGCTATTTATTTAATTATGTTAAGTTTCGAGTTGAAATCAGTTAGAATGTTAGAAAATCTAGAAATTAAAAAAGCGCTCAAGAATAAAAATAATGTTTTAGTAAATAATCAAGTAGAATTACGTTCAAACCCCACCCCCTTACTACTTTCTAATTTACGACGTCACCCTAGCTTTAGACATACATATAAGGGATGTTACCGTTTTGTATCTTTAGTATTATTATATATTACTCTTTGATAATGACCTTTCGGTTGAAACAATTGTAAGAGTGTCCTTAAATATACGTTAAAACAAAATCGACTTTATTATTTTTATTCATTATATTTCATCAAGATTGCACCAGTGTTAGTTATTCTGTTTTTACTTTATTTTTTACTCTTGCCATTAAACGGAGACAAACAGTGCGTTGGTGTCGGTCTTTAAAAGCGGTAATATAACTGAATAGTGTAGTTAGGTTTTAGTGGATTTTTGTTTAAAACAAAGGTGATTTGTTCTGCTTACGGCTGTAAAAGCTGCAGTGAAAGAAATGAACCAGGAATCACATTTCACAGGTAAAAAGAATTTTACGTAGTAGGGTTAAGCAAAGTAAATCGCTTTTAATTTGTTTATTGTTTACATACTACTCTAAATATGTTATGATTTACGTACAAGAATCATTAATACGTACTGATATTGTAAGAAAAAAAAAATACTTACAAAGTTGTAAAAAGTATGCGTTTACCACAATATTACTATAGGCGGCGTCACTTTTAGTTATAAAAATCTAAAAAAGTAAAATTAATTTATTAAAAAAGTTCGTCTTAAAGTTTATTGGTTCCGCCACATCATGTTAATTAACGTTAATAAAATATTTCTTTGCATTTGATTTCATTGAACATGTATTCTCCTTGACATAAAATAAATAATATTTTTCTTAGTAACGTATGACGCAAAACAATAGTTTTCAATAATTGTTTACTTTATCAAATAAACAATTTATACTCTGTATGGATCGATAATTGTACGAATAATGGTAACAAAACTAACTACCTCTTAAAAATATATGTTTCGCTACTGAGCGATGACTGCTGGGTCCGTTGCCTAACAATTTGCAGTCGACGATTATGCGTCCCCTCTCTTTCCTAGTCTAAGCGTACTACCGTCCGCCCACGGTTATTAAACTAATACGGTTCTCTCAGTTCGATCAGCTTGTAGGAGCGGGGGCAGAGGGGTCTGGTTAGGTTGTGACGTAGCTCAGAATGTACGAGCTACGGGCGACTTAGTCAACGCTAATAGTGTGTCTGCTACTCGCTTGTAGTTTTCTTTAATAATAGACTACTTTTAAAATACCATACTAAAAGTGTTTGATAAACTGAGCTAGTGCTTAACGGTAGGTTAAATTAAAGGATTGTATACATGCCGTATATAGATAATTCATAAAAACGAACCAAAAATATTTTACATTTCCATAGCCATTGTCATTGTAGGTACATAAGCTTATATGAGTTAAGATGTTGTAACTTTGAAATATTATTCGCCGTGAAATAAAAATCACTTTGATTTTTAAAACTATTTAATCATGAGAGAGAGATTTAACAAACAACTTATTGCAACGGAGGTGGATTCAGTTCTGACAATCTTAGTCTATGTTATAAAAGAAATACATAAATGACAAATCATATGAGTAATACATAATAACTGCATACAAGTATTAAGAATCAATTTAGTATACAAAGGCAAGTGTTTTATTAGAACATAACATTATTTTGTTTAGGCTAGCGCGCTATAAAAATTGGCGACGTGAGGACGTGTCATTTCCTCACATATGTTCCTACTTACCTATTGAAAGGAGCAGGTTCACAGCTTTCTGAGATTTACACGACTTTCTTTTTCTTTACTCAAAAATATATTTAATCTACTCTTTACGCTTCTGGTGTTACAATTCAGGACACTAAAAGTGCAATAGTACTTAATTAGCTCAACTACAACTAAAGAATGAATTAATCTCCTCTTTTTGGTCTATACTTAGGTATGTACCATACGTATATATTCATAAACTAAATAATAAACAAAACACCGCTCTCCGACAAGTAATAGCAGTCCCGCAGAATGTAAACAATGACGTGGTCACGAACAGCCAGAGTAACTCCAAGGCAGAAATGGGTTCTTACATTCGGCCCTTCCTGACCCCAGGAGTGTCCCTACGACTGGAATGTCCACAGGCTTCTACATGTCTGTGAAAGAGAATATGTCACTTTTCGAAAGGTTTCGTGTGGTTATACAAGGGACGGGGAAATTTAAAAGTTAACACAGAACGGGCGTCCCCGTTTTTTTTTTTTCAATTAGATTAACTTAATTAAGCGACATTATAATAAATTAGAGTTAAAATGCTTCTTAACACCAATGCCTTAATGTATATCTAATCTATGGGTACCCTTATGAGCCGCCTCCGAAGCGTGCATCGGGGACAATGAGCTTTGGACCCACCTCAACACTACAGCACTTCGTTGGGGGTGTGTCAACGTAGGTTGCCAACAGGGACGGAGAAAATTGACATCTCCTCGACCTGTGTCACCTACCACGACCCCACTTCGAGGCTTCCGGCTCGCCTTATCACTAAATTACCTGTTGTCGTCGTTCACGAAAGTAATCCACGGTCTCATGTTTTCGATCCCCGACACCCCTTGATACGGTGTCCGTGATCGAGCCATTCCAGGAATATCGCGTATTTCGTAGCGGTCTTTCCCTAGGATTCGAGCTACGCGGAAGGGGCCTCGCCACTTAGGTGACAGTTTCTGACTTTTGCCAGTACTTGGGGTGGATGTAAGTTTTATCAGGACCAAATCTCCCAATGAATATTGAATCGGACCGACACGTTTTGTGTCAAAGTACTGTTTTTGCAACTGTTGGTTCTTTTCGGTGTTGGTAATGATTTTCTTTCTTAGAGCGGTTACGTCGATTTCTTGTTGTTCATTCGTTTCCAATATTGCGTTGTGGACAACACGGTATCCTAAAAGGGCTTCGCTCGGAGAGAAACCAGTCGTTTTGTTTATAGTGCCGTTTAAACCTAATTGAACATTATTAATATTTTCGTCCCATCTGTCATCATCGACATCGGCACCCATGGTTGCCAAGGAGCTAAGGAGGGTGCGATTATATCTTTCGATTTGGCCGTTGCCTCTAGGTAATGCGACGACGTTAAGGTAATGTCTTATTCCTCGTACCCGACAGAATTTTTGGAACGACTTTGATGTGAATGCCGTCCCGCGGTCGCTAATCATCCGACGGGGAACCCCAAAAATCTTAATTACCTCACTTAGGTGTTTTAATGCGTATTTAGTTTTAGTGTTTTTTACTGGGAAAATTAATATAAATTTTGTGAATGCGTCTATAACAGCAAAAATTTGGGTATTTCCATGCTTGGTCTTGATAAAGGGTCCTAGGTGGTCAATGTGGATAGTATGAAAGGGCCGGCCGACTTTAGGAATGGGATTCAAGTATCCCGGTTTAGATCCCGAAATTGATTTATAGTATAAACAATGCAGACAGTTTTTGACATACTTTTTGACAAAGCGGCGCATGTGCTTAAACCAGTATTTGGACGAAATGAATTCGAATGTTTTTTCATACGCAAAGTGCCCTATGTCATCGTGGCACAATTTTAAAACCTGATATCGTGCCGCGTCAGGCACCACCCACTTAAGGCCAGTGTTCGTGATTTTATAAACTATTCCCCCTTTTAAAGCAAAACTGTTGAAGATATTTTTGTGTTTGTATAACTCGCCAGTCATCAAAGTGGTTTTGAGTGTTTGGATTTGTCTATCATGTTGCTGGGCTGCCAACAGCCAGTCGCTTTCGGTTATGTTTATTGTATTTACTTGTAATTTGGTTTGGGGAGGGTTACGACTTAGACAGTCGACATGACGCATATACATGTTAGAGCGGTGTTGTATCTCATAATCGTATTCGCTTAGTTGCATAACCCATCGCGCGATTCTCGGGTTTAATTCGTTCTTTTTAAAGGTACTTTTAACGGCCGCACAGTCAGTCACAACAGTAAACTTTCTGCCGTATAAGTAATGTCGGAATCTTTCAACTGATGCCACTATGGCCAAAGTCTCGAGTTCAAAGGAATGATATCGCTGTTCTGTTGGGGTGGTTTGTCTACTAAAATATGCTATTGTATGTTTTTTTTTGTTTTCAACTTGAATAAGAATTCCGGCAATACCCACTTGGCTAGCATCCGTGAATAACTGACATTCTAAGCTTGGATCAAAAATTCTTAAAATTGGTTTTTTTGACAATTGTTGTTTTAAGCGTTCAAACGCAGTTATTTGACCTTCGTCCCACTTCCAGGGAACATCCTTATGCAAGAGTAGACTTAATGGTCGGGCCACCTGGGCGTAGTTATGGATAAATTTCCTAAAATATCCCGTCAAACCCAAAAATTGACGGACATTATGAACATTTGTAGGGGTTGGGAATTTTTGGACCGCATCAACCTTTGTGTCTGTAGGGCGTATGGTAGAGTTTGAGATTTCATAGCCCAAAAACTCAATTTTAGTTTTAAGAAAGAAACATTTAGACAATTTAAGGGTCAACCCGTGTTTCCTAAAGCGTTCTAAAACCTCTTGTAAAATTTCAAGGGATTCATTAATCGTGTTACTGGGGATCAAAATATCGTCTAGATACACAATTACTTTTGTGAAACGTAAGTTTCCTAGGACGGTGTTGATCATATGTTGGAAGACCGAGGGAGCATTTGTAAGTCCAAAAGGGAGACGCAAGAATTCATAATGACCGTCTTGCGTTATGAAGGCGGTAGCAGGCACAGACTCAGGTGCCATTTTAATTTGATAATAGCCCGACGCTAAATCTAAAGTTGTGAAATACTTGAATCCAGTGAGTCTATCGAGTTGGGTTTCTATTAAAGGCAGGGGGTACTTATTTTTGACCGTTATGTCGTTTAATGCACGATAATCAATGCATAACCGATATTCTCCATTTTTCTTTTTGGTTAATGAAACTTGGCTAGCATATGGTGAGTTCGACTCACGAATAATGTTGTGTTGCAATAATTCGTTTACTAATTTCCTAATTGCCTCCCTCTCAATTTCAGAATATCGCCGGGGGCGTTTGACAATTGGTTCGCTTGTTTTAAGAACTAATTTCATTTCTGTCACATCGGTTTTGCCTACTTCGAATGTGGATTTTGCGACACAGTCCGAATACTTATGGAGCAAATTTTCAATGGTTTTTGCCACATTCTTGTCTGAACTTTCAATTTGAATTTTAGTTTTACTTTCTTGTGGGACTGACTGTATTTGGTTGCAAGAAAAGGTTAACGATTCGCCGCGTTTGACATATTGTACATCGGTAATTTCAGTGAAATTTTGTCCGATAAGCACGTCAATGTTAGTCATCAAACTTGTTATTACAAAGAGCGTTATATTTTTTTCAACACCGTCAATGCTGACATTCGCGTTCAGGCGCATGTTTAATTTTATGTTCCCGGCTAATGTTGATATTTCGATTGGAGGGTCAAATTTGTAAACATTTAATTTCAAGCGCGACGCGACGTAATTTGTTATTAATGAGATTTCGCTTCCCAAATCAATAAATCCCGATAGCTCGTTACCATTCACCTTGACGTTTCTTAGAAATTTTTGATTTGTATTTCGCTTTGTTTGAATAGAATGCGCATTGTATGGCACTAATTCATTGTTTTGCGAATTCCTATTATTTATGCTTGGGCACTGCTTTCGTATGTGGCCTTTCCGCTTGCAGTTATAGCAAAGGGGTTGGTTGCGTAATTTTGAAGCCGCAGTGGAGGGTCCCGCGGGAGTATCAATATTGGTTTCAGTTTGTTTATCGTATATTTGCGCGTCTAGAGTTTTTAAATATTGAGCAAGCTCTGCGGGATCCTTGATATTTGCTGCTTCGACAGAAAGTCTTACGTGCAAGTCATTTATACCCCCCATAATTAAATTGACTTGATCTTCTCCGCCTAAGGGTAACTGTAACTTGTAAATTAAGGCTAGTTTCGCGAAGGCATACTCATAGAGGCTTTGTTGCGGTTTTGCTACGTAATTAATCATGGTTCGGATTGCCCCATGCAAGTCGCGCTTTTGTTTAAAATTTGAATGTAAAAGATCTTTCCATTCTGGCCACGTGAACGTACGAGTTGGCAGCCCCCGGTACCAGACTTCGGCCGGACCTTTTAATTTGGACAAACTAAGTGACTTGTCACAATATCAGACCAAGCATAAATATGGGCATACTCGTCTACTGCATGTAACCACCCTTCAATACTATGATGTAACGGGTTAAATTCTGCGATTATATTAGCATAAAGTGACATACAAATTTGGGGTTCCTCTCGTCTACTGCGACCTTCATACCTCTGCACAATATTTTCGAAACCATCTAAGAGGACTTGGCTTAAACGGCTTTCTGTTGAAGAACGATGGCGTCTTTTCCGGGAAATACGTCTTTGAGACTCCCTAAGTTCATGGTCATCTCTGTCGGAAGTAGGGTTTGATTCGCGTCTTCGGTTAATTCTATCGTGGGTTCTGCGTGACGACATGTTTACACTACATATATATATATATATAGTCGTCACACAGGGTTGGTAATCACAACGATTAATACTTATCCCACTCCTGAAATGAAAGGAGCAGGTTCACAGCTTTCTGAGATTTACACGACTTTCTTTTTCTTTACTCAAAAATATATTTAATCTACTCTTTACGCTTCTGGTGTTACAATTCAGGACACTAAAAGTGCAATAGTACTTAATTAGCTCAACTACAACTAAAGAATGAATTAATCTCCTCTTTTTGGTCTATACTTAGGTATGTACCATACGTATATATTCATAAACTAAATAATAAACAAAACACCGCTCTCCGACAAGTAATAGCAGTCCCGCAGAATGTAAACAATGACGTGGTCACGAACAGCCAGAGTAACTCCAAGGCAGAAATGGGTTCTTACACTATATTATCAATGTTATATAACTGCGACTAATAATGACGCCAGTAATAATAAAAGTAATTCAGTAATGAGTTATGATCACTTTTCCGAACTCCTAAATTGTAATAATAATTTTATAAAAATAATTCTACTACCTACATGCAAATAAAATTATAACTGATTCTATTCTAACTGGCAACTATTTATGTAAAAATTAAGCTACCTACTTAAAATTATCTGGACAACAATTTTTTCTTTCTGTAAAATAATGCAAATATGAATGAATCTAAGTTATCTTCAACTTGTAGACCATTTATAAAATGGTAGGAGGTGGAATACGCTGTATTGTCTGTCGGTTCTTGTAAGAGCCAACAGGGAAAAAATAAGGACTTGTCTTCTTTTTTATTCCCAAAAGATGTTCAATTAAAAAAGGAATGGATAAATCGATGTCATCGAGTGGATAAATCGATGTCATCGAGTGGATAAAATTATTGTAATAAGCGTCCGGATTTGTAGCCTGCACTTTTTACCTTCAGATTTTGAAAGAAATTTGAATGCAGAACTTCTAATGTTCTAAGCGTTCCCTATAGAAAAAAGTTAAAATTTCATGGTAGGTTCGTCTCGTACATTGGTCAAAATTACGTAAAATGTTAAGAAGTTGATTTATTATTCAATATTTAGAAGAACTATTTAATAAATTTTACGGAAATAAGAGAATTTGGGGCGGAAAGAATATTCAAAAAAGAACAGCACGTTTTCTTTAAAAAAAAATGCGATTCAGCTGATTCAAATATCATCCATAAATTTAACCGCCAAAGAATATTTATAAGAATTAAGTATTTAAATTTACAACTTCAGGAAAAATCTCTGAAACGAAAAATAACACCGACAAGTTCGAAGACTAAAGAAATTCAAGCGAATTGTCAATTAACGTAATTGCATATTATTAATAACATACATGAATATTTTCTTAGAAATACATAAAAGCACCTATTTAAGTATATTTTAATACGATGGAATTAATACAAAACCGGTAACTTTTTAATGATATTTCATGTTGCATTTACTTCTCATTTCTTTCCTCTACGCTGTACATTCTGAGATACGTCATCGGCTAGTGTGCTCTGATTGGTTGGCGGCAACTGAAGCAACCGTATTGGTTTAATAACCGTGCCGTCCGCCGCCAAGCACACATCTACATAAAACCATGTACGTATGTAATATACTAGATATATGCAAGAAAAATCATCACACACATACATTTGATACCATATGGTTCATAACGTGTCTGTAGTACGGTAGTACGCTTTAGTACTATTTATTCAAAAATTTTCACATTTGTTTTTATATTACCTATTGTGTATAAGGGTAAAGCCTATAGACCTAAGACCCTATTCCTACTCATTATTATAATGCTATTCTTATTGATAGATAGGTAATACCTACTTTAAAAAAATTACTGCTTGAATGTCATATTTTCACAATTTTTTTCGATTGAAAAGAACTTTTTTTTAAAAATCTTTTGTTCAATATTCAACAGTTTTTTTATGTTATAAGTAAATACATAATTACAAAAAATGGCTTAAATTATCTATTTTTAACATGCTCAACATGAAAAACTCGTTAAAAAATATCACTTCGAGTAATATGGGTTAAAATCGGCCGTTATAATTAGGGCCACATTTGAAAAAAATATAATACCATAGTACGGTAGCATGACGGCAATCCATATCCGATACTAAGATGTAAATACTTAATACGGCGATTTAAATATGGGCCAAATTAGGTCCAATGAAGAATACCGTAAAAAGGTCTGTCACAATAATGCCTTATCCGGCCCTAATCAGTAACACGGTTATTCGTAACTATTACTAGTCGGGTATGTTGCCATTATTATTAGTACCATGATTGTTGGTACCTATTTTTTTCTATATAGGTTATGTTAGTTCGTTTATCGTTATTTACCACAATTTTGTCTATACCTATTATTTTTAAAGCTAACACGTTGATTGATGTTTGCCATAACTTTCTGAGATTGTTGAAACAGTCATTTACTTTAATTATTTATTTAATTAATTACTTTAAT
The DNA here is from genome assembly GCA_947389935.1 of Agrilus cyanescens. NCBI lineage: Eukaryota > Metazoa > Arthropoda > Insecta > Coleoptera > Buprestidae > Agrilus > Agrilus cyanescens. Next base: position 12,998,970 of record OX376709.1, on the reverse strand, counting down.
ACAGAAAAAAGAGTATAACTAAGGATTTTATCTTCTTTAATATGAATTAAATTCAAGAACCATCTACAAATTACCTCTAATTAATAAGGAAAAAGCTACTGCTGTCATCATGCCCCCGCCGGGATTCGATCCCGGGTCTCTGGCTTTACGCGCCATTGCTCTAACCTACGGCGACATGATGACAGCAACAGCGACGAAACGTACTTACTAAGTCATTGAATCGTCGAATTAATGTATTATTATTAAAATCTATTAACAATGAAACATCGAGAAACATTTAGTAGTGGTGATTTTAGATAATAAGTCAATAAATCGCCGTAGCTTAGTGGTTAGAGCAATGGCGCGTAAAGCCAGAGACCCGGGCTCGAATCCCGACGAGGGCATGATGACAGCAATAGCTTTTTTCATCATATATTTGAGGTAATTTGTAGATGGTTCTTGAATTTAATTCATATTAATGTATTTTATATTCAATTATGATAAATAAAACGACTTGTGAAACTTCCACAATTTAAAATGAATTTCCATCAAGTAAGAGTTGAATCAATTAAATATTTTATATTCATTTTCATATTCCGGGTTTCTGTGATTAGTTAAGTATTTTAAGTACTGTACTTTTCGTGAATAGAATTTAGGATAGCCACTGTTATACATTGGCTTTTTGCTCTGCTTTTCTTAGATTTTTTCTTTATGGTCGCCCGTCTGATGTACCTATAGATTAAGTTAGTTTACAAAATTAGTAGAAGTTCGACGTCATCAGTAAACATCTCATCCCAATTATCACTACCAACAGAACTAATAAGCTGATCTCTGTCTAGTGTATATGTAAATTCATTTTTGTCTCTAATAGTACAGCGATTATTATAGCTACTGTTAGTAATGGTCCTATGACTGAATTTATTAGGATAGTATTTATGTGATTGGAAAATGATCAATAAAAGGTGTCCGAATGTTCATACCACTATTTGCCAGATCCGTGTTGATATTATTGAAGCGATTAGAATGGTTCCATCATTTTGGTTTCGACGACTTTCACTACAGAGAAGATCGTAAATGTCGATCCTAAAATAGTAGATACTTACCTACGTTAAATTCTATTACGCACAAATTATTGTAAATTGTTTTGTACTTTAAATGTTACATATTCAGTTCAGTTCGCAGTTGTTCTCTTTAAATTCACAGAACCAGCTCAATCAACTGAAGACTGTCCTCATCAGTTTGGCCTTTATAAATATGGGGATGCAAGGAATTGTGGTCAATTTAAGAACTGCGCAAATGGGGTAGCGTATATTATTGATTGTCCGGAAGGTCTTGCATTCAATGAAGAAATTTATAAATGCGACTGGCCAGATCAAGTACCATCTTGTGATGCAGAAGGTTTGATTTATTGATTTACTTTCTTTAATTAAATACTACAATGTTAGGTACCTAATTTCTTGTATTAACCTACACTCCTCTGATTCGCTTCAAATTTTGGTGTGCTGTACTATTCGTCATGCTTAACAAGAATATATGCATTGTCATGATAAATGAGACCACAGTTAACATATATATATTGTCGTGATATTGAGATGGCTACAATACAATTTTAAAAATATTAACAAATTTAGAAAATGAAACAAAAGTTCCTAAATATTAAACAAAAGTAGATTAAAAAGAAAAAAAATGTATTATTATTATTAGTTATGTTTAGTTGTTTATTTAAAGTTTAAAATTGTAACAAATAAAATTTGATTTTAAAATGTTTTGAAATGACAGTAGCATTTCAAAATTATGATACTAATCTTGATTGCTTAAAAAAGAAAATTAAATTTTATTTGAAAGATCAAGACACTGGAGATTTTGTTATTGTTACTAGGGGTTGTGACTAATAGAAAAGATATTAAGAACAGAAATTTAGAAATTTAAAAAAAAAAATTAAATTAAAAGAACATTATTAATTTAAATTGAAGATATTTGAAATGATGAAGTATTACATGTGTTAATATGAAGAAAATCAAGGTTTATTGAAAATTAGAAATTTTAAGAAAAGCAGCTTCAATATAATCATACAAGAAGAAGAATAAGTAGAAGAAGAAGATGAAGATGAAGTTAATTTAAATGGAAAAATAGAAAAATTAACGTGGATGTGGAATTGTTTTGGTAAAAGCTGATTTTTGATTGACATTGTGACAGTGAGTGAATAATATGTCTTCATAATTTAATAGAAAAACTTTTGACTTCTTTAATTTAAAATTTTCTTTTTTAAAAAAATTGTTTATAGTTCTTAATTAGATTTAGTTATACAGTAGAATTTTTAGAAATTAATTTAATATTAAAAGGTAATTGTAAATTTTTTATATTATGGAACTTACTCCGAGTTAAGGGATATTCATGCTCTTAGATATTTAAATTTGAATTCAGTAAATTAAAAAGAAAATTTAAAAATTGTTTTGTATATCATCCCATCATAACATATTTTATTAGCCCCCACCAATCATATCATAACATTTTATATATAACAAAATAATAATAATAATCACCATCATCACATATAAATAATGTTCTAGTGAATTAATGTTTTTTTGAGTTAGCCATGGCAAAAAGTACTGTAAATTGCACTTTTCAGTTAAAGATTGTCGAAAAACTGCAAAAGACGATATAGATTAAGATTAAGACGAAGTAGGGTTTTGCAAAATTTCATCACGATTTATTCAGCAGTTTAAAAGATATTAGCAAATGAAATCGGAAAAAAAATGCGTTTTTGGCTAAAAGTGAAATCGCGACAATCAAACTCCTCCGAAGATCGAATAATCTGTAACCGACTACCAAAACGTCTAATATAAGGACCGAAGGGTTAAATAGACCTATTGTCTACATCTATGATGTGTTCATTTAATCTGAATTTGTAATTAAAAATCGTATTCTAAGGAAAAAATTGTTAGATGGGGTGGGCGGTTACATTTGCCTACATTGTTATTACTTGGACATGTGATTACTAATTATGTAATATCTCTTTGGTATTAGGGAGGATACCTCGTCGGTATCAGTGAGTAGGAAAAGCGAGTCAGAGTTAGACTAATTTATTCAATTATTTACAGCTTATTTATACTACTATTTACATGGGCCTTATGGCAAGTGTACGGTCAGCAGCTTACACTGGTGTGTTTAATTGTTCTGACCTACTTTGTGACTAAAAACTGCCGATATTCTGTGTAAGCAGAATTATGTTCGCAGTACAGAATGTAATAATTTAGTATGATGTGTACCGTGTGTTCGCATACACTTACCCAGACCCTGGGTCTCTCTTAACGCTCCTACCCTAAGGAGCACGGTACGTGGAAAAAAAACGGTAGGGATCACCGCTGGATGCGGAATAGACCATCGCTTGCGTGATGTCAACGTACGGACAACGAATTGGGCGGCTGGTAGTCGGCCGTTACAATTTAAATGCTAACAACGATTAATAAGGTTCCTTGCTATTTTATAATACGTTAATGTAATTAGAAGTATGAAGTGGGCTTGCATGTCCATATGCAGCCTGTACGTGCAATCGCAGCATGTAAAAATAATGGAAGAAACTTCAAATAAAAAGGAATAGCTATGCGCAGCTTCCCCAAAGAAATAAGATTGCTAAAGAGATGGGTGTATCTTCGCAAAAGTAGAGATCAGTTTAACCCAGAAACAAGTTCCTTTGCTCGGAACATTTTAGTAAAGAAGACTACGAACACGATTTAAAAGCAGAATTAGTAAAAATTACTCTGAAAAGGCGATTAAAAGCATTGGCAGAACTGCATTTGAAATTACCGAGGGATACAAGGTAATCCTACAAATAGCAAAAGGAAGAAAGATTGATGTAGAGAAGGAGACCTGAACATATAACAAATGTGGTTGCTGATAATCAGTATACCAACAATAAAATTAATCTTGAAAAACAGGATGCAACCATTAACAATAATGACAATGAAAACATTGTTTGCGGAAGAAAGGAATGTAAGGAACAAATTATCGAATGTAAGGAGAAAATTGCAGATTATCAAGGAAAAATTGGTAGTCTGGAAAAACGCAATAAACGATTAAAAAATGAAATTGAGGAACCATAAGATAAATGTAGCCAATTGCAAACTAAGGTCTTTAGGACTTTAGAATTGTCAGAAGGAGTTTTTAAATACGGGCAAATGCATATTTTAGAAACCTGAAGATATCGCCAGAGCGGCAACGTTACGATCACTATACAAAAAATCATTTGATTATGTAGTTAAAAGTTCACAGTATTCTTTGCCGAGTGAATGCACAATTAAACGTCGCTCACTCACCATTAAATGCCTTCCAGGAATAATGATTTTAAGTATACATATTATGAAACAACAAGCGTTGCTGTTACAAAATATGGAAAAGGTGTCATTTTATCTTTTGATGAGTTGTATTTGCTATGACAATATGTTCGATTATTTTAGAGGTCCACATAATTATGTTCAAGTAGCTCTTGTAAGTGTTTGAGTATGAAGTATTTATCGTCAACATTTAATTAATAACAGTTCTTCACATTCAATGATTAATAGTATAAAGGTTGCAACACTTGTCTTTTACTTGAATTGGTGCCCTTTAACATCGTAGAGCCGTTATTTTTTACACTGGATGGAGATACGGTTCATATAGTTATAATTCAACAAATAATACCTGAAAAACAATTCTCATCTGAATCTCCTATGCACACTGTCTCGTCAGAGCTTCGGAAGCTGTCCCAGCGATGACATTTCACGGTGGACGGTATTCTGGGCGGATCCGCCCCATGATCCCTACCGTATCTTTTCTATGCACTGTACTAAGGAGCAAATAAAAAGTTAAAAATAATAAAGAAAATTCCTAACAAAAATAAAGAATAGGGCTAACAAGATGAGGGGGGATTGGGGAGGATGGGGATAAGGATTCTGTCGCGTCGTCGTTGTCCTCAAAAAAAGACATGTGGGGGAATTAATTACATAAAAAGGATAAGGTACACAAATTCCATTAAAAAAAGTAATGAATTGTCGAACACAGTGGCAAAGATAAATATTAAGAAAACAAGGTATGGCTGAAGGCCCTAAATTAACAAACTATTAAAAACATGGCGAAATCGAGCAAATAAAAGGTCCAAAAGCGAAAACCTTAAAACATGTAACTGAAATGAAAATGGAAGAAACAATAGTTAAATTAAAGAAAGTTAAGAGTACTTAGATGAAACTAGATCAAATTAACCACACTTTCATGCATCACCCCAAGAGGTCGAGAGACAGGAAGGAAGTTACCCTCGTACTAAGAATTCAACGCAGGCAAAAGCTCCTTCGAGGGGAGAAACTTGCGCAAGACAATTAACAAGGAACAAAAAAAGACACTAATTGAACGCGACAAATGAATTCTTAGGGCTGCGATTAACTTGTTGGCTGGAAGCCTAGAAAATAAAACGCTACAAGTTCGAATACCTTTTTCGGAAATTTTGTAACCAAGGCACGTTATTTCTGTTGCCAAGATGATTAATCATTACACCTGATGACGTCACTGTGTGGTGAAACAATTTATTGTTGTGTCACAATAAATATATCTTGAAACTTAGTTGTTTTTTACTTCACAAAATAAAATAAAAGACTGGTTTCAAAATAATAGGTTTTAATACACAACATATGTTTCGCCTAATATAGGCTTCATCAGGTGATGATCTTACAAATTACGAAGTTACAAAATCTTCTATATATACAAACTTAGACTAAGAAAGAGAGGGGGTGAGTAATCTTTAACTGAAAATATTTAATAGGGGGGAATTATTTTACTCTATTTGATCATTTAGGGCTAAATTTTGTTTATGATACCTGTTAATTTATAAGTTTTCTAAATAATTCAACTTCAAACTTTTACTTTGAATATGTAATATTTTATAGTCATTATTAAAATTATGGCCCTCTGTTAACAAGTGTTCAGCATACGTTGAGTCATATTTTTTATTATTAAAACTTCTTAGGTGTTCTTTAATACGGATGTCGAATGCCCTACCTGTCTGGCCTAAGTACATATACTTTTTTACAATCTAAACAACTTAAAAGATAAACTCCTGAATTCAATGTTTTAGGAGTTTTACATTTATTATTAAATATAAATTTACTTAAAGAGTTATCAGTTTTAAATGCAATCTTACTATTGTTAATTTGTTTAATGTATTTTCCTATTGTTGTGGAGATATTGCCCAGATAAGTGATAATGTTATATTTTTCTATTTGACTCTTATTTGGGGGGTAAATTTTATTAATTGTTAATTGATGAATCTTTTTTTTTAGAATATTATCAACTACTTTAGGGGAGTAGCCATTATTTTTTGCTATGGAGTAAATTGCAATGAATACGGGATAATTTGTGCCGCAAAGATATGGAATGGTAGATTTTGTACCATTTGCCGTTCACCGAAAACTACCCCGAAGGGACATTACGTATAAGAGTAAAGTACCATTTTTTATCAGCAGAATCGAACATCAACTTTATAACCACAATTGCCTTTGGTCTTTCAACTCTTTGCGAATATGATGTTAAATTATGGCATTTAATAAATTATTAAGCAAAATAGGTGAATATGAAAGTAACACAACAAGGTGCACAGCAATGTAAAGAAAAATTATATATTTCGGCCATTTTTGAAGATAAATGTGAACAACTTGTATCATCGAAAATTGCTTAATACGAGAAATTTCATAAGCCAAATTGACGTGTGGTTTTTGTTAAAGAAAATGTTTTGCGTTTTCTAATAAAATTGACGGTGATAGAAAAAGTCTGAGAATGCCATTGGATTGTTATTAAAAAAGTGGTTAGAATATGTTTGCAGAGAAATAATATTTTCCGAAGAAGAAAAAGCATTGAAGACACATCTAAAGTGGGCGCCCGAATTTTCAATAATAAATACAATATGATAAAATACGAATGGTTGCAAATAATTCTTCAGAAGGAAGGATGAAATCTTCTTCCACCTGAAGTAGTCTCTGTGGGGTGAAATAATTATTGTGGATTTTCAATAAACAATTCTTTGTAACCTTTCATGTTTTAATGTATTGTGATCATAGTTACAAAAAATAGAAGCCTCATCAATTTCATTTTCAAAAATAAATAGGTATTTTTTATAAGTTCTTGTACAAAATGTACAATAGTTCTGCAAAACGTAATTTTTTAGAGGTAACGCCGTCATTCGTGCATTAAATTCGGATGGTTTTTTTTGATTTACAAGTATTAGGAATTAATTGTTACTTTCGTAAGAAGTTCATTCAATTTGAAAAAATATTTGAATAATTTTCCCCAAAGTCAACAGCATCGCGAATAATTCTTCTGATTTAAATCCAATTGAAAAATGAAACCGAAACAATTGATAGAATTCCTTCAGCGCTATCAAGAGCTAATCCATAATTATTGGGTTCTTTCGGTGGACTATTGAGAATTTATGCAAGAACCCCATTACTACACATATCTGACTCAGAATGCCCAAAATTAGCATGATTTTTGAAAATTCGGGCGCCAACATCAAAGAATATCATACATTTGTTTATCAACTAATTGCATAAAGTAGTACTTTTTTAATTAAGAATCACTTAGGTATCTTTTAGCAAGCAAGACAATTTTTTTGTTATTGAAAATATATAATTATCGGGGTCGCTTTTGTTGTGTAAGCGTAGAGTATTAAAAATAAAATTATTGTAGCCTTCCTTTTGCTTTTATATGATTGTTTCTAGCCAACGTTTGTCATCTGTATTCCATTGTTATTTCAAAATGCGATTTATTAATTTGCATCTTCGTAATTACATCAAATTCAATAAAACATTTTCAAAAATTTCGAAAAGAGTACATGTTAGAAAGTGTTATTTTCAGTGAAAATAGTTCTATATCAGAAACAACTGAATAACTTGTTATTTAGAAAAGAGACAATCTAATATTATATGTACTATCGAACGGAAATCCTCTGATTGACTTTAAATTTTTACCAGACACTGTACTGTACAGTAATGTCCCTTCGGGGTAGTTTTCGGTGAACGGCAAACGGTACAAAATCTGCCATTGCATATCTTTGCGGCACAAATTATCCCGTATTCATTGCAAAAAACGCGATTCGATTCTGCTGATAAAAAGTGGTACATTTTTGGTGGTTATAGTGTTCATAAATTTGTTAAGGGATGTTTTCAAACGAATAAATGTAAATATTGCTTCCTAATAGCTAGTACAAATTAGTACAAATTCTATTATTGCCATTAATGTACTTGTTTGGTTTTTTTTTATTAATTTTTTTTTATGGTCCTGCTAGCTCCCTATGAACTTAGCAGCGCCACTATTTGTTTTTTGAATATATCAATAATTTGCACCCAAACATTAAATTTACGCTAGAATTAGAAAAAAATAAATCAATAAATTTCCTAGATTTAACTATTTCACGCAAAGACCAAAAACATAATTTTAATATGTTTCACAAACCGACCCCCACAGATTGTATAATAAATGCCAAACCTTTTCATCCCATGTCACACAAATTAGCTGCTTTTTACAGTTTCATTCATAGACTTACAACCATGCCCCTCAGTTCAGAACATTATGACCAAGAATTAAATAGAATTTACTCCATAGCAAAAAATAATGGCTACTCCCCTAAAGTAGTTGATAATATTCTAAAAAAAAAGATTCATCAATTAACAATTAATAAAATTTACCCCCCAAATAAGAGTCAAATAGAAAAATATAACATTATCACTTATCTGGGCAATATCTCCACAACAATAGGAAAATACATTAAACAAATTAACAATAGTAAGATTGCATTTAAAACTGATAACTCTTTAAGTAAATTTATATTTAATAATAAATGTAAAACTCCTAAAACATTGAATTCAGGAGTTTATCTTTTAAGTTGTTTAGATTGTAAAAAAGTATATGTACTTAGGCCAGACAGGTAGGGCATTCGACATCCGTATTAAAGAACACCTAAGAAGTTTTAATAATAAAAAATATGACTCAACGTATGCTGAACACTTGTTAACAGAGGGCCATAATTTTAATAATGACTATAAAATATTACATATTCAAAGTAAAAGTTTGAAGTTGAATTATTTAGAAAACTTATAAATTAACAGGTATCATAAACAAAATTTAGCCCTAAATGATCAAATAGAGTAAAATAATTCCCCCCTATTAAATATTTTCAGTTAAAGATTACTCACCCCCTCTCTTTCTTAGTCTAAGTTTGTATATATAGAAGATTTTGTAACTTCGTAATTTGTAAGATCATCACCTGATGAAGCCTATATTAGGCGAAACATATGTTGTGTATTAAAACCTATTATTTTGAAACCAGTCTTTTATTTTATTTTGTGTTCATTGCGTTTCAACATGTATCAGCTTCAACCATTAATTGTTTTTTACTTGGTTTTAATGATTGAGAAGTTTCAAAATGTGTTAGCTAGTATGTCTGTATTGTTCATTAATCTCAAAAAATAGCTATTGCGTTGCAAAATCCAAAGGGGACTGTGTCCTTCTAGTATTGCAAATATGTTAAACATTTTGATTTTTTATTAATGGGAATTTGGTTACATCCTGAAGTTTAGTCCAGTAAAGAATTTGCATCCAATCAGTTTGTCTATTTGGTCTCGGTAACGGATTTTGATATCTACACACATTCGTTGTTGGCCATCTTTCTTCTTCACTAATAATATTGAAGATGCATGCGGTGATTCGCTTTTCTAATTATATTGTTAGACAAAAGTTCATCTGTAATTATCTTTGCTTTTGTCTCGTCGGTCTCTGATATTCGATATGGTCGGTATATGAACGGTTTGTCTTCAGATAATAATTGAATGGCCATTTCGATTGATTTGGACACCCCTACTTCACGTATATTCTTTAGTTGGAACGGTTGAACTTGCGGTTAGTTAAGTTTTGACGAAACTGGTGCGTTCTCTGTTTATCATTGTGCGTTAGACAATATTCTCCAGATTTTCTTCTAAAGTTGGATTCTATTGGAAAGTCTCCTGTAAATCTGCCATAGTTTTTAACTTCAATGAGACCTATGTGTTTCTCAGGAAGATCTTTCATGACAAACACAGTTGATTTCTCTGTAAACAGCTGCCCAATTAGAACTAGTACTTCTTTGACTGAATTTGGAACAGCCTGTGCTTCAGTCTCCTCTGTCACATAATCAATGGTAAGTTCAAAAAGTACAGAACCCAAAGTTGAAACTACTGCAGCACCTTAACCTCTAATAGTAGCTTTATTGCAATAATAAATTTCCAAATTTAGCATTTGTGGTTCATTTTCTATGATGGCATGTGTAATTCACAGTCGGTAGGCTACTGTACCAAGTTAATTCATCTATCTGGGTGTACTATCTTTCAACACTGTGTTTTGTCTTCGGAATCAAAAAATGTACTCACGTGTTCAATTTGTGTCTGAATAGTCTCGGTAAGTTGTTTAACTATCACGGCTAAATCAGTGGAATGTGGTTGAAACACTACACTTTCGTCGGGATTTTGCCGGGCTTTGGAGAGATTCGTCTTCAGACGAATCAGTAGATAATATTATGGATGTGCTTTTTCATTTTTTATACGTACATACACCATATGCCCATATTTTAAGTAATAAACAAACACTGCTCTCCAACAAACGTGTATTGGCAATAGAATTCCTGCAGAATGTCAACCAATGACGTAGGTGCATGAACAGTCAGAATTGGATTTTTATAGAAAGTAACAAAAATGATCTAAATTGTTAAGAATAAGGATCTAAATTTCGACCCGGACGCTGCAAATTTTCTAGAAATGTATTTTATTTCCCATCTGTCAATTATTTTACTGTTGTTTTTACATAGAGCACGTGCATGTTAGTGTGTACAAGTCATTCATTATCAACAATGAAACCATTTCAAATTTTAAAGACGTAGTCTTATATCGCTGTACGAAATTTTCACAAATTTATATTCTCAAACCTTTAAAAGTACAACCAAAAATATAAACCGAAACAAAACCCTATCACTTGACTATTGTCTATTTAAATTTTACTATTGTTGAAACGGGACCTTCCAACTCTTTTGGAATGTTTACCCTTTAAGATATAGGCGAAGTTTTTGTAAAAAGGGATAACAAGTAACAGGTACTGACCAAACAACCCGTTATTTAAAAGAAATTTAATACAATTTAACATAAGCTAATCGTAAGATATTCTACATCATATTAGGTAGCAGTCATTTTAATATCAAATGCGATTAAAGCTAATGAATAATAGAAATTGAATATTTTCGACCTTTGCTTGATGAAAATCCATAATCCAGGAAATAAAAACACCACAACGGTAGATTTTCACAAATTTTATTATAACATGTAACATATGTTTCGCCAAACTTTGGCTTCCTCAGACATGTGAGTACTTACTACTAAATTTTGAGATCTTGGGAAACTGCTTAAATATCTAACTGAACAGTGGGGGTGAAAAAGTAGGTATTTAAAATAAATTTAATAGAGGGGAGTTGTTTCCTTCTATTTGATCGTTTAGTATGATATTTAGTTTTTTATATCTGTTAATTTCTAAAGTTTCTAACAAATTTAATTTTTGACTTTTGTTACATTTGTGTAAAATTACTAATTTATTATTGTATTCATGATTTTCTTCTAAAATATGGTTTGCAAAATTGGAATCATTCTTATTTTTAAGAAAACTATTTCTATGCTCTAATTCACGTTTTCGGAAGTTCCTGCCAGTCTGGCCAATATATACTTTGGGGCAAGACCCACAGGTCATCTTGTAAACACCAGAACATTGAGAAAATCTACCGTTGTGGTGTTTTTATTTCCTGAATAATAGAAATACTGCAAATCTTGTCTATTCAGTTACAAAATAGTAATAATTTCTTTTATTATATTTTATAAATTGAATTTTTGAAATTTTTGGCATCCAATTCAGATTATTATACATTGAATAAGGCTTTGATGTGATTACGTACTGAGAGCTTTTCGTTGTTATATGTTTTATATGGAAGCGCTCAGGCAATATAATTTTGTACTGAAAATTATAGCAACACTATCCTGTAACATTTTAAATCAAACATTAGAAATAAAATGGCGATTTTATATTATTCGTTCTGTAATGCTCGTGACTTACTATTCAAATTCTTGAGAATGCTGAAGATTGTTCCTTTAGTTTTAATTGTCTTAGTTGTCAACAGACAAAGTATCCCACATGAGATTGAATTCCTTTTATTAAGACATTCAACAATTCACTAAACAATTATCAGGTTTGTTAAATCCCTTTAAAAAAAAATTCAATTTCTTGTAGTTGTCTTTTCATTTACCTCTTCGTCTGAATTTACTCAAAGTCTTTAAGTTTATCTATCATTTTTATTATACAATTGTAAATTATTTGCCAGTATGTGGCACGCAAATTAAAGATAATACACATTTATAAAGATCTAAAAAATTAGGGAAAAGGAAACTTATTACTTTAACAGTAATCACGGTTGTTAATGTAAATGTCGTGAAACAACTTGACTGGACAAGTGTAGGTACTTCTTATCGATTGAGACATATATTACTTGCAGAAGCATGGATTGATATGCATTTGACAACAAACCAATGAAATTGTGAATTTATAGTTGTTGTTTTATCAACATCGGGTCCCCCTTATAATAGGGCTCGATGGACCATAAATTTGCAATAAAGGGGAAGCTGTAACTATAGCAACATAACATTTAGAGTTTATTATGTACATCACAGCTTATTATTTCATAGAGACTCCCCCTAAATATTACAAGGAATTTTACATTACGCATGTATAGTATAAGAACAAATAATTGAACTGATGGGAAGAACCATAAATAAAAATCAAATCGTTTAAATTACCTGCCACAGCTTGGGGTAATTTATAGCCAATAGGGCCGTATTTAAACTATGGTGCGTAATAAAGACTTAATTTCCAAATATGATTTCAATTTGATTTTCAAATTCAACAATAATTTAGTAATAATTACAAAAATATTACTCGTATGAATACAGAATTAAATTTAATTTAATGTTTTGTTCATAATAATATAGACATCATTATACCTACCAAACACATTAAAAACTCATTATTATTAGTCTTTCGCAAATATTTCGTTCTTTCAAATTGCACTTTTCTGATTGGTTTATCAAAACTTATGATTTAGGATATAAATTTAGTGATCCTTATTTTACATTTATTTGAAGTTTGAAATTTCAGAACGTGTTTAAAATTTGAACTTCGTGTCGGTGTTATAAAATGTTCAGAGCTTGGGAAAGTACGCCTAGACCAAACTCTGAAGATTATTATTTATCTGATGATAATATTTACAACAGCGATGTAAATTTGAAGAGGAAGAAAATATTACACTACGTGAAACAATACACTTATCCGAAGATGCGAAACTGATTGTTTTTAATGTTTATAATGGGCTTAGAGACTCAGAAACAGATAAAGCCCATTTAATAAGAAAAACTTCGATTTTGACTAAAGTGTCCCGAACAACAGTTAACCGAATTATTAAAAATGGTGTAGAAATACCTGGACGAAAAAAAACGAAAAGATGTAGGAGTATCAAGAAAAAATATTTCTTCAAAAACAGCAATTTTCGCTAAAGCATTTATGAAATGTATGCAAATAATACAGTGCCTACATTGTCATCTTTAAAAAATGTTCTAGATGAAAAATACATAGATTTGCGTTGTTGCGGAAAAACTTTAGGGAGATTTTTAAAAAAATTGGATTTAAGATGCGGCTTTTAAATAAAAGACAAATCATCATGGAATCCAAAAGGCTTTGAGAACTAAGAAAAGAGTATTTAACCAAGATCGAGCTATATAGGAACGAAAATCGTTTCATTGTCTACCTTGATGAAACTTGATATGACACCCACGATGTCATCAAAAGAGGATGGGATGATAAATCAAAAAATTGTGCTCTCGATGCCCCTGTCTCAAAAGGCAAAAGAATTATAATTTTACATGCTGGATCCAGTAATGGGTGGATCGGAGAATGTCTAATATCCTGTAAAAATATCTCCAATTCAAAACTGGATTACCATGAAAGTATCTCTCCACAACTTTTCGAGTACTGTTTCAAAAATTCTTTACTGCCAGAACTTCCACCAAGGTGCGTCCGTAATGGACAACGCCAGTTACCATTCCCGGCAATTGCATAAAATTCCTAATTCCAGCAGTAAAAACGACATTGCAAATTTCTTAATTGAAAATATATGTACTTCGAAGATTTTTACACTAAAAAACAGTTATTGGAAGTTCTCAAAACAAAAGAATTTCCAAAACAATATTACGTCGACATGTTGGCGGAAAGTAGTAGACATTTAGTGCTTCGGTTACCGCCTTACCATTGTGTTTTTAACCCAATAGAACTTATTTGGGGTCAACTTAAACAAACAATTCGCAGGAATAATAAAGCCCCTAAATTTTCTGAAGAAACAATTTCTTTAATTAAACAAGAAATTAATAATTGCACCCCAAATCATTGGAAAAATTCTGTGCTCCATGTAATTGGTAAAGAAAATGAGTATCGACAGCAGTTCGATGTCATTATAGACTTAGACCTGCCTGAGTCAGAAAAAAGTGAGAATGATTCTACGGAAACTTTATTGAAAATTTGTAATTAGTGTAGGTATATATTTTCATAGTAATAATACGACAACGTTGGCTAAACAACCGCCGTAATGTTTAAAATTGTCTGATTGTGTTTATCTATTTAGTTTTTTTTAAACATTGCAGCGATACTGCCTTGCTACAAGTTAGAATTACTCACAACAATTTGAATAGGGTCCTGCCTCCTCCTATAAACCCTCTTAGTTACTCAGTTTTATAACATGGTTTCATTGTTAGAGTTATAAACATAATGATAATTATTATGAGATTGGTTTACTATTTATTTATGGTTCTTACCATCAGTTCAATTATTTATCCTTATACTATACCATTGTATTTGTTCAAGGATTTAGTAGTTATTATTTAATGATTACCGCAAAAGTTAATAATATTTATCATTTTAGTACTTATATATTATTTGATTTACTTATTTATTTGTTTTTGCTTTAAACTGTAAAGACTATTATTGCAAGATTACACCTTAAATTTTATTTTCTAATGTCGCATATTTTATAAAATTCGAAATTCTAGGGTTAGAATATGCATGTTCACGTAATACTAATATAGGCAACCCAATTAACTAATAGCATCCACTATTCTTTAAAACATGGAAATGTCAAAATTGGTAACTTTTAATTACAAATTTTGATTAAAAGGTGACACTATAGATGTCGTCTCTAGGTCTTTGTAACCCTTTGGTCCTTATGTTAAACATTTTACTAGTTGGCAAATTCCAGATTGTTATCTTCGAACGAGATTGATGCATGCGATTTCACTTTTATCCAAGAGCGCATTTTTTCCATTTTCATTTGCTAATTCCTTTTAAACCGCTTAAGAAATTGGGATGAAATTTTCAAAACCCTAGCTCATTTTAATCTTAATCAATTTCTTTCACGGGATTTTGCATGTTCTTTGCAGCTTTTTGACAATCTTTAACCCAAGGTTGCAATCTTTTTTTCATTTTCTCGATGGCTAAATGAGTCCCTTTCAAACACAGAAACATCCAAATACCAGAACACTATTCTACATACATGATTATTTAAACTTAACCTAACCTAACCTACAAATAATATCATTTTATGGACTGTCATGTATTTACTAATATCTTCATTTTCAATGTTATTGATGTTCGATCGTGGCTGAAACTTCGAATTATTAAAATTATTTTCATCAGTTATAATTGAGAAGATTAACTTTTATTGATTATACAATTATCGTAATTGTTTTCAATAATAAATATTTAAGATATAGCCGTATTTATGCACAATATATTGTAGATTTGTACCTGTATTTTCACTGTTAATATTGGTTTATTGAATGTTTTTAATTGTCTGAAGTTTATTCTTAGCCTATTTGGGATTTTCTTGCCCTAACGCCCGTGAAGATCACTATGGATTTGGATTTGAGGCAGACAGTAGATTTTATAAATCCAATATCGACTGCCAACAATTTTTTATGTGTTTAAATGGCAGACCGCGGTTGTTAAAATGTGGCGAGGACGAGGTTTTTAATGAGGAACTCAATACGTGTGAAAAAATAGAAA
Organism: Agrilus cyanescens; assembly: GCA_947389935.1. Taxonomy (NCBI): domain Eukaryota; kingdom Metazoa; phylum Arthropoda; class Insecta; order Coleoptera; family Buprestidae; genus Agrilus; species Agrilus cyanescens. The sequence goes on along the minus strand of OX376709.1, from coordinate 12,982,800 downwards.
TCAGTAGCAATAAATGCCCTCATCTTAAAAATCGTTCAAAAACTGAGTACAAAACACAGTCGTCACAATTGGGAAATCAGAAAAATTATTATGAAAGTAGGCCGTCAGAAAGTTTTGGAAGTCGGAGAAAGAATAATGGAAATAATCAATCGCCATATAGATTTCAATCGTCGTTTCAAACACCTTTTAAAAATTCTTATAGTCAAAATAGATTTCATTGATTTATCATGTTTATACATACAGATATAAGTTAACAGATATATGAACAAATGTAACAGTAATAAAAAATATAATGCTTTCAATTATGTTATTCTTATTGTTCTTAAACACCTGCAGGTATATGGGAATCAAATATTAGACTACGTCATAATATACCAGTAATTTGATGAAAAGAGTTATTTAGTTATACTATGTGTTCAGTAAAAATTCATATTATAATAATTGTCGATATTCAAAACTTTATTTGACTACTGAGCACATTTTTGTAACCATTTAGGTTCTCGAAATATCTAACACTAAAATTCAATATATTATTGCGGATTTAGGCAAGCCTTCATACACGTCTGCAAAGTTGTGGATAGTGTCTGTGTCGAAATCTCTAGCAACTATCTAGAGTATTCGAAAAACCTTTAGTGGTTACTAGACAACAGCAAATAACTATATAAGGCGAGCGATCAAGAAGTCGAAGCACTTTGCCCTTATCTATGACTTTGCCCCGGCGGGGGCATGATGACAGCAATTTGTAGATGGTTCTTGAATTTAATTCATATTAATGTAACAAAATATGTTCAGTATTCGGTCAAAACCACCAGACAGTACCTGTTATTAAATAGCATTTACCATAGATGGCGCTCTAGTGACATCTTTGGTCTTTATCAAATTAATGTATTTAAAATCACCACTACTAAATATTGATATTTATATTTCATTGTTAATAGATTTTGGTAAATTTTGGTAAGAAGGTTGAGATATGAACACTGTCGAAAAACTAATAATTTGGATCATTCTCCCGTATATCAAAGACTAAGAGGGTTATGCAAATTCTGCATATAAAGTCTCTGTCTTTAAAAATTAGGGAAATACTCGGCACTATGTACCAAATGCAACACCCCGTGCAGAATGTGTCTAAAATTATTTGTTTCCACTTAATTTTTTTTGATGCAGCTGGAAGGACCTTTTTGGTCTGTTTTGACTGCATCCCTAATTGATAGAGTAATATCAGTTTATATATACAGGGTTTATCTGAAATGTTCGCGGATATTTAGAGGGCTCAACTACATACATTATGCAATAACATGGTGACTATACTAGTGGAATTAAGGAGCAAAATTTTTTTTAACAAAAAAGCAACATCTTACTTTAGGACTCTTGTGGTTCACCTGTAGAAGGTAATAAGGTAAATATAAAAGAAAATACAACTGCAACGGTCGACTAAATATTTGATGAAGAGACAAACGGAAAGTTGAAATGAAGAGTGAAATGAAAATTAACCGGGAATACTGGAAACTGCTTTTAGACTCGAAGGTTGTATAACACGATAATAAAGTAACAATAGCAGTAGGTAGAAACAATAAAGTTGTTGACGAAGAAAAGAATAGGTACAGAATAGGTATCTAGAAAAAGAATTTTACCAAAGGAATATTTACAACAAGATACACAAACATATTTACATTACAATTAAAAAGGAACAATTAAAGAAATTTCCTAAAAACAAGAGTCGCCACATTACAATCCAAAATCGTTCCTATCTGTGATGTCCGCAAAAATTCCAAAAACAATTGAATAGTTAAATCTATCGGCTGAAAACAAACCCGAGCACATAATAAACCTTTGCAGATATATCAAAATTTACATGGTTACTCTTAATTGATCTTACGGAATTATAGTTTTGGTTATTTTATACATTCAATCCAGCATAATTTTCAACAAAATCTTTGAACGAATGACGATCATAATTTACAATAAGAAAATATTTTTATAGACGATTACTGTTTAAATTTTTTGATTTTTGTTATAGTGGACTGTATTTGTATTGTTGTAATCAACAGGTAATTTTTTCTATTATTTATTGAATTTAACCCTTACACTTCACAGAACATGTTTACAGTCTGACTGCTTCATTCTCACTCATTTTGCAACCCCAAAATATCGTAACTATAAAATAAATTTAAGAAATGCGTTAACACTCCCCGCCTTGAACTTGTTCAAAGTGCTATTTAATTTACATAAAATACATACAAAGATAAATATAAAATAAAGAGTAATTTCATTGGAACAAAGTTATACATTAATAATACATATATTGTCATAAATACGACTTTTGAATTATAATAATATGAAATTTAAATATAAAACATACATAAAATACAGACACAACACTTATGACACACATTTTTACTAAAATTTGTAGAATTTTCTTAAATTTTGAGATTTAACTTAATTAAATTAGTGGAAGTCAACTTAATATTCCTTATTTAACAGTTTATTATGGAAAAATTAATTTCTTTAATTACTTGAAGATTTTACGTACCACTACGATTACTACTCACTTTTCTAAATTTGTATAATTTGAAGATTTTATGTTATGGTTTTGAAAAAGGATGTGTTTACTTCAAAATTTATCATCTGACTTCAAGGTTGGACGTTTTATATTCATTGCAGGGAATATTTTCTGGTCTTGTCGAGAAGTTCTATACTTTAGTCTTCTGATATATGGAATTCCTCTGTAAAAGAGTTTGAATTTGCCAAATTAGTTCAGGAATTGCTTTTTAAACATTCTTATTCAATTGAATCATGATAATAAGTTCAAAAATTTAAATTATATTGAAATTTAATTCAAATTTACATCAACATTTTGTGTCATTCATATTTTTGTAATTTCCGTTAAGAGAATAATTAAGTAGGTACTATGTGTAAAACATGTGAATAGTTGCATTTTATTGTAATAAGGGGATTTAATATTGTAATGAGCGAAATTAAAAGAACTTTGACTATAATTTGTGTGGGAAGCTGAAGCTGTGTATTCATAACTAACCGTCAAATATCAAACTACAAGTGGATCATTGATTTTACCAGCATCTAGAGTCGAGATGGTGGTGAGGCTGAGCATCTAGAGGTTGATTTACCGTTCACCAAGGAATACACATTGAACCAATTACGGAGGATACTTTGAAAAATAATGAAACATGGCTTCGTCAAAGTGAGTTTTTTTTTTATAAAATTTGTAAATTTTGTAGTTGTTACTTTGTTAATTTAAAATAAAAAACTTAAATTTAATAAGAGATTTAGCTAGATAGGGTGTTTGCAGGGTAATTTTTAATTTTAATAGTTTTCTTAAAAAGTATTCAACATTGTTTTATTCTTATAAATTTAAAATATTAGAACTCACTAACTGATTTAAGATTTTCATGTTCAAATTTTGTATCAATATTCTTCAAACCAATAATTCAATATAATTTTTAATTTGTTCAAATTTAATACTTCTTTTATTTCTCATTTGATATTGACATGTGAATATTTGGCGCCCAACTTTAATTCATAATACTTTCAAAATTAATTATTCTCAAGTTTTTAATTTTATTAATTGTGAGTGAAGTAAATAATATTTTCAATAGGGTAAGTGAAATAATATATTATTTTGTATTTCTTAATTATTGAAAATTCTAGAAATTGATTTCATTTACTTCACATTCATACATTAACATTACATTCTCACATTCATACATTCAAATGCACACACCCCGAATTCATATTATTTGGCGCCCAACGTGGGGCCATTTCATTTAAAACACCAAGCAGAACATCTCATGCTTTACACATTTCTCACAATCCGAATACATATTAATATATATGTATTAGTTATATAGGAGTGCTAATGCAGTCTTCTCAAGAAATGTCACCTTTAGGAAATGGTAAAAGACACACTATTGCAACAGCCGTTTTGTACACACCACTTATAGTTCGCACTGTAACTACCCGCATTACGCCTTCTTTATCCGAGTGAACATCGAGGATTCCGCCCATCGGCCAAGATCATAGAGGTAAGTTATCTTGCTTAAGAATTACCAGAGTCCCAATCTGTAAATTTTCTTCTTCCCTTCGCCATTTATAACGTTTTTGTAAGTGGTGAAAGAACTCTTTAGACTATCTCAGTACGGGGAGGAAGGTTGAGTATACAATGTATTTTATAGTAATTAACACCAAATAGTTGAATTCTTAGAATTGAATCTATACTATATAATAATGTTCTAGTGTATGGATGTTTGTCTGTCAAACACTTAACTAGCCATGGAAAAAGTAGCGAAAATTGCACTTTTCGATTAACGATTGTCGAAAAACTGCAAAAGACTCACAAAATGCCGTAATAGATATCGATTAAAATTAAAAAAAATTCATACCGATTTTTTTTTTAATTTTACGCTTTTAACCAATTTACATTACTTTGAGCTTGCAGTATATTGTATAGCATGTTAAGCTGAACAATAATATATAAATATACTGTAATGATATGTGAGATAGAATACAATTTTTTTAAATATAAATTATTTTATTATATTTGAATATTAAATTTATTAATTCGAGCATGCATGAATATTTTTCTCAAAGTGAGTTCCAAAAAATTAAATTAACATAACCATTTGTAGGTTATGCGAAATGAAAAAAAAACACATCTGAATTTTGCCATGAACCGACGATAGGTTACGGTAAATTCGTTGAAGGCTATGCACCACCTTCCAAGTTTTGACGGGTAGTACTATTAAAATAAAATATGGGGAGTGTTATGAAGGTTAGCGATCATGTTAGAAAACATGGTAATTGTACGCTTTTACTTCCACCTCCCCGTTTCGATTCAAATATATTAGTATGTTGTAGTATTTATCGCCACCACCAAGATTATACATGTATGCTGGGCGCAGAAACCACCCCTTCACATGGTTTTTCCACTTTGAGAATTTAAAATCCAAACACTGAGAACTTCTTGCAGGATAAAAGATGATGAAGGTGGTGTCAGAGAAGGGGCTGCTGTAGGAGGAAGTGTGTTGGGGGTTGGGGGTTGTCTAGAGGTTGGTAAGGGAAGGGGGTGGTAAATATTATGGATAAAATAAAAGTTTGGGATGGGTTCGAGGGTGTGGTAGAAGGAGAGTTCTTCACCCTCTTAAAACCCCCAACCCCTACAACCGTTACCCTATGTAACTACCACCTAGAACGCACTCACTACTACCCCCACCACCCACCACAACAGTATTCTTAAATTTTTTCAAGATGACAAGGGAGAAACGGTTACGATAGGGTGTGTATGTGTGTGTGCTCCGAGCATGCATGTTTTAGGAGAGGCGGGGATATTTTCAAGGATGGGAATTAATTATATAAGGGTTGATGGAAGTTACGGAAACGGGTGGGTGTACGCGTAAATGTACATAGTATTCATTATAGCTTTCATGCTGGACACAAAAACATAAATATGTAAATCAAATAATATATACACAGTAAAATACTAAATATTATTCACTTTTGCGCAAATAATTGAATAATAATAAATATTTGAAGCAATAGAATGGTAATGCGTTATGTAGAATACGTTTTGGTATTTAAGGACGGCCTCTTTGAAATAATAGGATGTGCTCTCCGTCATAAATACTAAAACTTAGTTTGAAGTATTTTACGATTTTTAAATAAAACAAAATTAAAAAAATACATATGATTCTCGCCATTAACCGCTGATAGGTGCTATGCACTAATATGAAAAGTGCTATGCACCAGTAGGGTAAGTGTGAGGTTACGGTACAAAGCGGCCCCTCTGATTAAATTTGTTACGCTATATACCACCGTCCAAGCTTTGACGGATAGTATTCATAACAAATATGGGATGTGTGGTGAAGGGAAGCAATCAGTTTAAATAGACACGTTTGCAACAATTTTCAGGGATATGTAAGTTTTCTCAAACAGCATAATTATTATATAGACGATTGAGAAAAAAGTTTGCAAAAAGCAACTGAGGTCATGATTCTAAATTGTCAACCTGATTATGATTTCTTAAATGCTATGCACCACCGTCCAGTTTGGACGCGTTCAACTAGTTATAAGTAAAACAGTAGTTGCTGATAGGTAGATGTACATATACATATATAGAACATATAACAGCATACTCCCCCCCTCCACCCTATCCCCCACCAATCGCTGCAGATTACTGTATGTATTGTATGATCCGTATTTACTTCTCGAGATGTTGGAATTTAATGGAAACGGCCTTTATTTTGATGTAAAAAAAGTATGTAAGTGCTACAATCAAAATATTGAACAATCAGATTACATTAACAGTGCTAACAACTTGTAGAAATAGGAAAGAATCTATCATGTAACCTTTGTGACAATGTCTTCTTTGTTTTGATCACCACGAATATGAATCCTTCGGCTTTCGATGTATTTTCGAGATTGTCCGTCTTTTTCAACAAACATAAATTTTACTGAGTGAAGGTTTTGCACGTTTTCAACAGTAAAGACATTTGTTCCAATAACATTTTTTAAAATAATAGATTCCCAATTTTTCATCCATACACAGGACACATCAACATCTCTATTAAGAGTTTTTACATACATAGGCTTGGTCACCAACCGTATTGTTCAGTCGGGAATTGTAGATGGTATTGTTATAGAAATATGTTAAAATCAGTAACGACGATACACTCATCGTGATCAGTTTTTCCATTACAACTGAGATAATGAATACGGGTAGCGTATTCTAATTGCACAGGCCCCCCTACACAGATACTTGTTTAGTGGAAGAGGATTTTACATAAAATATGCGAATGAGCGAAGAAGCGGTAGATGTTTGTTTAGCAGAGTTGGGTGCGTTTAAGTTAGTAGAACATGGAAACCTTTATTGAAAAGTTTAATAGTGTACGGGTGGGTTATGAAGAAAAAGAAATACGTTCTCTGAAATCATCGGAACTGAATCAAACAAATCCCGTGCAAACCCTAAAAAAGGTGCATACAAAATGGGGACCCCGCCTGTTAACCGATTTGTACAGTTCACAGATACAGAGATCGAGGATATAAATGATAAAATTGATAAACAAGTGGGTCAACCATCTATCCGTTTCAAAGGATTTGTAGGAAAATCAGCTGAAATTGAAATTCATATGTAAAATGTATAATGTTGTTTTAAAAGAATTAAAACCATTTTTTTATTATTTTGAATGTGTTTTATTTATTTGAATAAAAAATACAATACATTTATGAGTGTAAAGATAGCCAATATCTTAATAGTATAACATTTTTATAAGCACAAGTCGGTTCAAGATCCCTTTTAAATAAATGATAGGAACACACCTTAACTTTAAAATCAGTTGCTAAATTTGAGAGAGATGGACATCCGATGTCTTCGATGTTTTCAAAGTGGATATTAGGAAAATATTCCATCAACCACACTTTCTCTTGTAATCCCTTTACATACACAACCGTTGACTCCATAATAAAGGATAAATATTATCGTGAATCATAGAGTACGGAAAATTACCATTAACCCAATACAACCCATTTAAATTTCTGGTTAACCAACGATTTTGACTCCTGTAACGAACAGGGAGAGCGTCTCACGGAAATGGTAGTTCAAATGTGAAATGATGAGGTGGTTCTTCCTTAAGCGCAACAACAGCTACCTCTTTGAAAACAAATCGATTCTCACTACACTGAAAACCTTGAACGTCTAGCATAAAAGTCGTAGTGCTCACCGTTCACCATCGACAAAAAAAGTAAAGTGGGGAAGTGGTAATTGGGTTATATATTTCTTGAACCAAATTCGTAGAGGGATTGTAAAGTATCGTTCGGTCACGAATAATTATTCAGTAAGCTGCTGTTTTATCTGGTATATTCTGCTTTGTTTGAAATTCTAAATGAATATCGATACTACGAAATTTCACAATTTCATTCTGATAAGAACGGTCTACTATTAAAAGAGGAGGAATCGTTAGAAATTCCTAAGGATCGAATTAGGGTTCAGTTATATGGCCGTAGAACGATTGTTGAAAGTTAACATACATTTCATACAAAACATCAAATCTGGAAAGATCGAAATCTAAATTCAAATTATCATATGGATACATAGTTGATCCTAAATGAACGTTAAAATTGGTTAAGTTGCAGTGATCGAAAACGGTCATATTTTTTGTAATATCATTACTTTTATCGGATTTAAAACAGAAAATAATGAAACGATGTTATTTTCACAGTCCAGTTGTGAGAATGTGATTTATTAAGTAAGGGATATTCCTGTACTTCCCAACTACGAATCGAAAGTTCCATATTTAAAATTGCGATCAACGTAACGTAATAATTTCAAACGTTCGGCATGGGCAACAGATACATGAGGAATTTTCCAACATATCTGATCCAAATGTACAATTACCTCTTCAACCGGTGTTGCTGAGCGATAGAGGGCATTATTATCGATGCTGCTGCGAACTAGAACCAATTCTTGTCGTATGTTAAGTACTATTTTTCGAAAGTCTTCTCCAAATCCCAAAATCATACGAAGAGGAATACAAACGTTGAAGTAACCATTTGCATCAATTAGCTTTCTGCTATGAAGGGGAACTCCTTGTACAGCGCCTAAAGTAGGAGGCAACCATCCACTATTAATGAGACGTTTACTTTCATTTTCATTGTAAGACCTGAAACCTTTCATTGTTTAGTCATACCAGGATTACGGACTCGGTCAATAATTTTTACACCCAATTCATATCGAATTTCATCAAAAAGGTATAAAATTCCATTATTTATAAAATTAATGCTGGTAGGTACAGCTCCATCTTTTTTCAACAAACGCCCTTCTATGTATACGGAGCTGTTGCAATGTAAGGTGTAAATGTCTTCATTTTCTGTGGGAATGCGTATGGTGTAGTTATTTTTGAAAATTGAATTCGCATAAGGCTGATGAGTATGTTTATCAGCGTTAACAATAGCGTTCTCTAAGACCGCATTCTCGGTGACATTAAGCATTTCTGCAACCATTTTAACTTTTCGTCTTTTTCAACCGCAACCACAAGGATTTAAGGAACTGTCTATTGGAGGGTGTTAATCGCTTTAATAGTGTACGCGAAATAAACGTCTGCGAGCGTTGTAATCGTTTTATAGTGGCTGTCTTGTTTGAATATCGACGGGTATAGTTAAATCACACAACCATGTTATACTTTTCGTAAGTGAAGCCTGACTGTAACGCGCTCTCCACGGAAATTAACAAGATTACCGTCTTGATCAACTATTTTAAGGGAAATATAATCGATGACGCGAGTGTTAATAGATAAATACATAAGACTTGTAGGATTCTCCACAATTTTAACTCCGGGTGGTACATTGAGAAAGAATTGATGTAGTATATGCCCATCTTGTCCTTTAGCAGCATCATTAGTATGTACATAGGAGTTGGATACAAGGTTACACGTTACTGATATCGCGTTTACCTTGAAAATGTCAGCTACATGATCGGACACTTCTTGAAACGTCGGAAGAAGCTTATTTTCAAAACCCAATATCTTTGCGGGAGAATCTGTCGGAGTAAAGTCAACTTTTTTAGTACTCTTTATACGACTTTTTAATGTAGTGTTATCTCCAGACAAGAGAATACTATCAGTAGTACCTCCCAATTTCTCTTGAAGATGATCATTAATATCGTTGGTTTCATAGGATCCTTCTGGAAGAACTATGACTGGTTTCGTGGAACCTTCAAAATAGAACTTGTTGTTGTTTTCATCTATATTAGGAATATTGTTATAAGCCTCAAAATTTAATAACGCTATTTGATATTCTTCATCATCGCTTAAAACAATCGGTGGACTTATTATTATTTGTAGCTCGGACTTTGTAATAGTCAAGGCGAATGTAGAAGACATGATTTCGTTTTAACGTTCTGTTTAATACAGAGAAATAAGTTTGATGGTTCCTTTTGAAAAATGGTTTTCGTAATCCTTCGTAGGAATTGTAGAACTAAATGACCACAGTTAAAATCGGTGGGATTCTGAGCACGATTATCTTTATAAGTGATGACACAAGGTGCAGTAGATTGTAAATATTGAACTAGTTCTTTCGGTGGATGGAGATCACCAAAACTATCAATGTAAATAGCTTTGCTGTTTCGTTTAACATACGCTGTCCAATGTGTGCCACTACCCGTGTCTAAATTAACGATTCCACATTCACACCTTTTAACTATTCTTTGTAATTTATTATGCATGAAAATTCCACGGAAATGTGGAATTTGTAAATGATGAATATAATTATGGAAATCTAAATCTGTAAAAAGGATGATTAGGTAGCTTCATAAAAAATTTGGTGTTTCTTTTTTCTTGAAACGGTCTGAGGTATAAACCGGAACCGTTACGATTAGGTTGCACCGAAAAAATTTTTCCAAGAGCAATGGCTTCCATGGAAACGGTATGACGTTTAGCTTATTCTAGTTGCTGCTGCGCAGATTTAGCGTCTTTTACAGCATTAGCTATCCCAGCAGTATCACCAAAGAGAGCATCAAGTGCCGATAATCCAGCGAAAATAGGAATTAGCGGCAGAAAACCGCCTGTTTTCGGAATAGGAATGATTCTATGATATTTAGATTACTGTCCGAGTTTCCTAATTTTATTTAACGCAATTTTAGCGGCATCCAACAAAGGGAGCGGTTTATTTTTCTTAAGAGCAAGTTTCGCAGTTTTTAGTAGTTTACTACACGGTAGAACTCCTCCTTTTCTTATTCGTTTTCTCTTATTTATTCTCCTCAACGGAATCGAGCCGCCTTTTTTACGGTGACGTAGTCGATGTCTTCTTTTATGTCCCATTCCATGTTTCGTAGCCTTCATAGCGGTAGCGATTGTTAAAGCTGCTAAACGTTCACCTATAGACTCGTCTGATGACTTCAGTCTTCGTAAAGATTGTTGCGCTAAAACCCTGTCTGCTCTTCGACGTTGCGAAATGTCGGGCGAACTTGTGTATGCAATATCGTGTAATTTGCAATTTTCGTCGAGAGGATTTATACCAATATCCCCTCTGTAATGTTTGCGTCTTGTTGTTTAAAACAAGAGGAATGGAATAACACGCTGGATTGAACTAAACATAACTTTATTCTAATAAAAACACTATAAGTTTACAAACTGCTACAATGTGTGGATATGTACATCTAATGTGTTTCGCGCCATTCTAACTACCACGCCCTTGACCTTACCTATATCTAACTTAGCTTACTATCCATGTTGGATGTGTCTCTATTGACACTAAACGTAAAGCTTTATCTTTATCTCAGATTATTATTCGCACAGATAATCCCTCAAGTGTGTAGGGTCAACGACAGATATATATTTCTCATTCTTAAAAATTAACTGGCAAGAGATCTAACCTTCTTTATTAAAGGAGAAATACATATGTAGGTTTTACTAGTTCATTTATACACTTGCAGTTCGATATAGATATAGGTCTTGACAATCTTAATAATTAGCAATTGCTTGAAATTTGATCCGGATATGCAGCAAAACCAGCAATTGTATAAAAATATTTGTCATACCACAAGTTAGCAATTGCTTGTTAAGCAATTGCTTTTGCTAAATAGCAATTTCTTATAGCATGTGCTTCATTTTTATACATTAGGCTGATGTTTCTGCCATAACGTGTTCTTACGATAGGACTTTCATTTGCCTGGGCTTCACCTATGTCGATTATGTTACCCTGATTCATATTATCATGATGGCTCACATTTACTTCTGTATTATCATAAAGAGAACCGGAATTGTCACTATCATTGTGATATCTCCTATGAAACACAAATCTTTCATTTTCGTTTGAATAAGGATAAATATGACGGCTGTTGCGTACTATCTGACCTCTATTTATCTGTATTTTATAGGATCTAGGTCTATTACATTTTCCTATTACAATGCATGGATCTAGAGGTTTGTTCCTTTCTTTTCTTACAAAGACTTTATTTCTTTTGACTGTGCATGTGTGTTTTTATCATAGTATGTCTTCTGGTAGTTTTTTTTATCTATTAGTTTATTCCTAATATCTTTATAATTGCCTTTCTTGTTTACATTCTTACTGACAGGTATTATGCCTCTAGTTTTTTTTCCAAACATAATCTCATTGGGAGAATCTATGTTGTTATCTATCGGGGTATTTCTATGTTCCAGTAGGGCTAAATATGGGTCTCTTCCATCTTCCTCAACTCTTTTAAACATAGCTTTTACAGTCTGGATGTGTCTTTCGACCATACCATTTGATTGTGGCCAATATCGACTCGATGTTACATATTTAAATCCCCAATCTTTTGCAAAGTTTTTCATTAAATGGTTGTCAAATTGGGACCATTGTCAGAACAACAGGTTTCAGGCATTCCAAATCTTGCAAATATGCTTTTTAAAACTGATATTACTGTTGCAGCATCCTCAGATACTAGCTTGACAACTTCTATGTACCAATTTACTAAAATAATCTACCCCTAGGAGATGTTGAAAGTTTTTATAATAGAATAGATCGATCCCTATTGTTTGCCATGGTTTAAAGGATACTTCTCTAGGCATTAAACATTCTTTCACTTAAGCCTTACGATGTTTGTTACAAATGTGACAGTCTCATACTAAATCCTCTATTTGTTTATTTAAGAATGGCCAATAAAATATTTCTCTGGCTCTATTTTTGCACTTTTATATTCCCAAGTGATTATAATGAATTAGACTTAACATTTCTGATCTTAAACTTTTTGGTACCACCAATTTACTGCCCTTGAAAATTAGTCCATCTATTACAGAGTATTCTTCTGCTGATCCATAATAAGGTTTGATTATATTAAGTCTTTTTCTGTTTCATTTTTAAATATATATTTTTTTTTCTATGCTAATAGGAAAATTTTCGATTAAAACACATACATGTTCCTCTACTTCCAAGTTCATCTCGTAATTTTCATTCTTTAAGTAGTTTCTAGATAAAGCATCAGCTAGGAATAGTTCCTTTCCAGACTTATACCTTACTTCTATGTCATATTTTTGTGTGACCATTTTCATTCGTTGAATTCTGGCAGGACATTGATCAAACGGTTTCTTAAAGATTGTTTCAAGAGGTTTGTGGTCAGTCTCGACCAAGGTTTTTTTACCAAAAATGTATTGATGAAATTTATTACATGCAAATACTATTTCTAAAGCCTCTTTTTCAATTTGGGCATACCTAGATTCAGTTTCAGTTAAGGCTTTGCTAGCGTATGCAACAGGTTAGGTTACAGCTCGAAGACCTCCCTTTGATGCATCAACACTCAGAGTTACCGGTTTATTTACATCATAATATTTTAAAGTATGCGCATTTATTAAAATTTCTTTTAGTTCTTTGAAAGCTTTTTTAGTATTGGAATCCCAGATCCATTACGAGTCTTTTTTACTAAGTCACGCAGTATAGAATTTTTTGCGGATAAACAAGGAATGTATCTATCAACATACGCTAGCATTCCTAAAAACGTTGAAAGCTGCTCCTTATTTTTAGGTGCTTCCATCTGCACAATGGCATTCATTTTTTTATCATCCACCCTAATGCTCTTGTCTGTAAAAATGTGACCTATATATTTAACTTTATTCTTTTTGAATTTACATTTCTTTGGGTTAAATTTTACATTTCTTTCACGAGCTCTCTCTAATACTTTTATTAGTCTGGCGTTATGTTCTTGTTCGTCTTTGCCCCAAACTAAAATGGCATCAATTAGGATTATTACCCCCTCCAAGTCACCAAAAATTTCATCAAAACAACTTTGAAATATTTCAGTAGCCGAAGAGATATCATATGGCATTACATTAAATTTGTATCTGCCAAAAGGTGTGATTATCGTTACATAATTTGAGCTCTTTTTTCTTAGTTTTATTTGCCAAAATGCCCTATTTGCATCTAAAGTACTAAATATTTTTGCACCCGGCATGCGTGCGACTAATGTATGATTTGTTAATCATGAATTTTTAGGGTTCATCTAGGTTCTTAAGAAAGCACAGGAAAAACAATATATTAACGTTTAATCTGGTAGGTAAAATAAAAAGGCATGAACAAGGTAGCACATGTTAACATAGCAAACTCAACATGCTTACTGACTAACTTAACTGTATTACACCATGGCCACCGTACTTACTAACTATAACTGTCACTACTTTAGACTATTACACTTATGCAACGCATGATACATATAATACATCCCTCCTCTTAAAGATTAATTTTAAGGGTGGCCTTACAGATCTGCCAGATTTGGTTACATAATTTTTTCGATTCTCTGAGGATTCTTCAGGTGGTACACTCTCGTTAGCATGATCGCTAACAGGAGACATTGACTCTACAGGTTCAATCTCTGTCCCAATTTCAGGCATTTCAAACGTGTTTACTGAAGGTTTAAGATCTTGTCTATTTCTTCTGATAGTGTTCCCCAAAGAATCCCCTACAATATAAGATCTAGGAGCTGGATGAATATCTAAAATTCTACCAGGATCCCACGTGCCACTAATATGATTATACACAGTCACATTTTCATTCCTACCAAGGGGCCTAGAAACCTTCGCATTTTTATTAAAATAAGTTTCATTTGTTTTCCTTTTCTTTTTAATTCTTTCAATCACATTTTTGCACAATGCAGGCTCCAACAGGGCACTTGATATGGGTAATTTTGTTTTGCAACGTCTGCTATACAAAAGTTGAGATGGGGAGTAATCCATATATTTTAACGGTAAGTTTCTGTTATTTAGTAAAGCTGCCTCAATATCTCCCCCTTCCTCCAACGATTTTTTTAGCATATTTTTTGCAATGGAGACAGCTTTCTCGGCCAAACCGTTAGAACGAGGAAAATTCGGACTGCGAAATGCAATACCAAAATTCCAGTCCTTAGCAAATTTAAGAAAGCTTTCACTATTGAATGGTACATTGTCTGTAACCATTATATCAGGAGGACCTAATCTAGCAAAAATAGGTTTAATAGCTTTAATAGCAGACTCAGCACTTTTATTTTTAATATTTAGAATCTTAAGCCAATTAGAATACGCATCAAATAAAACAATGTAGCTTACACCAGCGTTTGTAAAAATATCACATCCTATTCGTTCCCACGGGCGAGTTGGAATTGGATATGGGTGTAACTTCTCTTTGTTGTTTTTTCGAGAAAATTTTTCACAAATCTTACATTTTTTTAGGAACATTTCAATATCAGTTGACATTTTAGGCCAATAAAAAACCCGTCTAGCAATATTTTTAGTTTTCTCTATGCCAAAATGACCTTCATGAAGCAATTTCATCATTTCGAGCCGTAGAGAGGATGGTATGTAAGATAATTTTTATTTTATATGCTTTAAGTTTCTTTTACGTGCTTACTCATACATCGCTACCAAAATTGATAAACAATCAACGAGAATCAGATGTAGCTATGAAGGTCATGGACCAAAGTTTAATTTATCATAAAATGGGTATCAGTATAGGCTATTCTAAAATAAGGCATAATCGTGTACGTGTGGTTGTATGCGAAATAAGGTGACATTATACCTTCGCGTCTCCAGTCCGAGGACCTTGGAGATTTCCTGAAAACTACCTAAATAATAGAACTGCGCGTGGCGCATGATTGTACCATTCATTAAGTGTTCGGGCGTGAACCTGTTTGTTTTATGTGAGAAGAAAATAAGATTGTGAAGTGGTTGATCTTTGAAAAAAAAAGGGGTGAGTGAGATCACTGAGCATTCCTTTTTCTCTAGGCTAATAAAATAGATAATTGAAGAAATGAATTTAAGTATAATAATAATTGTTTTATCAATCAGATATCAATATCAGTAAGTGTTCTAGTTCCGTTGATAGTCAAAGTAATATCAGCATAATTCTGATTATAAATAGTAAATCTAAACAGTGGATGCGTTTTGTGCTTGTTTAGAGATAGTAGCCGGTGAGGGTCTTGTGCGTTACTTCCCCTGATCCTCCCAGTAGCCGGTGCTAGTCTCGTTGGTGTTTGAGCTCAAGAGGGTACCTGGAGCGAGTGGCAGCGCGCTACCTCCCTGTGCACTCAGTAGGCTCGGTACGCCTTATAATTACTAGAAAGTAAAGTTGAGAAAGCACTTCAAGGGCCTTTCGTGCGCTACTTCCCTTAAGGTCCATTGCACTTTGAAGTAGTTGCTGGGCGCGTTACTTCCCCCAGTGACCAGAATGATATCCACTGTATACGGTATTCTGTACTTTGTACTTTTGTAAACTGTACTATTGTTATGCACTGCACTGTGATGTTTAGTGCTGTTCGTCTCAATTAAATAATATACAGTATATACGTTGATAACGAAATTGAGACAGTACTATAGCATAGAAAGATATGCTAAAACCATTTTCTGTAGTTACAGAATTATTATTGATTATTATTCAGCTGTGTCGTAAATTTTACTTTACAGGCCGATTGGAGAAAACGGTTGCTCAGGTGATTATTTTTATTTACAGGTAATCATGTATATTCCTGATCGAATTAGTAAATCGAAGGGAGGGAGGAGATCAACCCCGCTCTGTCTGAGATAAACTGGTAATCTACCGATTTAATTACCTGACATAAATTTGGCTGATATTATCATAGACTAATTAATCAATATTTTATATTTACATATTAAAAAAAATACCCTTACAACTTCAGGTGTGGGGTCAGAGCTTAATGTGACTTGGGTTGATCGCTCCTCCTTTCTCCGGCAGATTTATGAAATGCATAAAGAAAAATGCGTGAGTGTTAAGATATTCTTTGTTTATTAGAAAGGTTAATTCCAATCGTCGATAATGGGAACCCGACAAAAACGAGGTCATGTTGCTTCACCCGGTAGCCGCGATGAGGCTCCTGAGACTTCGCGTGCTCGACGTAGTGACTCTAGTGGAGCGCATGATCTGACACTATCAATAAATTAATGGAAGTTATGGCAAACTTTTTAAAAACCACTGAAAATAGGTCTAAGGGTGAATTGACAAAGGGGGATGTTGTTCCTTACTTTAACCCCGAAGATCGCGGGCAAAGCGCCGAAGTTTGTTGCAATAAAATCGACGAACTCCGGGAAATATATCACTGGTCTGAAGACGCTACTATTTATTTTGCTACGTCAAAATTCAAAGACCTTGCAGATGTTTGGTATAAAAGTTTACCAACCGTCAAATATACCTTGCAGATGTTTGGTATAAAAGTTTACCAACCGTCAAATATACCTGGCAGCAGTGGAAGGAAAAAATTGTTGGAAGCCTTCCCTTCCCAAGACGATTATTATTCAACGTTAACTAATATGATTAAAAGACGCAAACGCACGGATGAGACTTATCAAAAATATTTTTACGAAAAACAGGCACTATTAATGCAATGTGACATTAATGGATCCAAAGCCGTGTCATGTATCATTGGCGGAATTGACGATCATATTGTTAAAACTGGTGCTAAGGCTGGAAATCACCTAACTCCGGTATCGTTATATCGTTACTTAAGTACAATTCCAGATGCTCAAGGGTCATCATCTCGTAGCCATTTTGTTACCAAACATAATAATAAGCAACGTTTCCGAAACACTATTTCAGACAAACAGAGAAAGACAGCACCTGGAGCTTGTTTTATATGTGGAAAACAGGGCCACTATGCAAATGCTTGTCAGCAAAATTTGCGATGTACATTTTGTCGCCGAGCAGGACATACAGAGAGGGACTGTCGCAACAAAAAAGGTAAAAATACTGGAGAGAAGACAGTATCATGACTAGACAGGGAAGAGGGAAAAGATGCAAATAAACCAAATCAAAAATATTTCAAGGACATTCATATCAATGGAAAAGTGTCCAAAGGATACATTGACTCTGGAAGTTTTTGTGTAGCAATAAAACTTAGTGAAGTGAATAGGTTAGGGTTAAATTTTGATAATACAAAAAAAAAACATTAATAAAAGGTTACGGTGGTGGAACTTTAGAAAGTTTAGGGACCTGCGAACTAACTTTGAAGGTTGATGAAGTTGAGGCAAATGTTAGTGCTCAAGTAGTACCCGATTTTGCACAAAATATCCCAGTTTCAATAGGGCGAAGCTTCACAGAATTACCGGGTGTGTTGTTGTTAAAAGATTCAAACGATTTAGTAGTTACTAACGAAACTCTTGATCAGATTAAAGATA
The DNA here is from genome assembly GCA_947389935.1 of Agrilus cyanescens. Lineage (NCBI taxonomy): Eukaryota > Metazoa > Arthropoda > Insecta > Coleoptera > Buprestidae > Agrilus > Agrilus cyanescens. The sequence continues at coordinate 12,964,666 of OX376709.1, read as the reverse complement.
TTTTTCCTAGTGTTAAGAAAGTTTTATTGTGGGCTAAGGACAGTGTTGTGATTCCAAACGGACACCTCGTGAACGTACCTATAGAACTTAAAGGTGACAATTATACGGGGGACCTATACGTGGAAACCAGTTTTCGCATAATTCCGGGTAAAGAAAATTGTGTCCTTGGAACGGTATTTAGTATTAACAAAGGGTGTGTGCCAGTGGTTCCACTTATTAATTTATCGAATACTGACATTTTCTTAGACAATAAAAAAACTCTTTTACGGGCTTGGCCTTGCGTTCCTACTGTGGAGGACAACACGATATTTCAACTCGACATACAGAATGTACCACCTTTACCGATCGAAGATATTCAGACAGGTCCTGTAGAGCTCAAATATAAAGAAAAGCTTATTGAGTTATTACAGCAATACCGATACTGCTTCGCTGAAAGTACAAAGGAATTAGGATGTGCCAAAACAACTGAATTAGTAATTAACCTAGTTGAAGATAAACCTTTCACATACCGTCCGTATCGCATGGCCATAAGCGAACAAAACATTGTCAAAACAATGATTGAAGAATTATTAAATTGCAACATAATTCGAGAATCAAATTCCTCATATGCTTCACCAATTTTGCTTGTGAATAAACCAAACGGTGATCGACGAATGTGTATAGACTACAGAAAATTAAATTCCCTGACGGTTAAGGATCGGTTTCCTCTACCGAGAGTGGATGACCAGTTGGATCGCTTGCATGGCAGCCTTTATTTTATAACCCTGGACTTGAAATCTGGATATTATCAGATTCCTGTTGCAGAAAACTCTAAAAAGTACACTGCTTTCATAACTTCGCACGGACAATATGAATTTAACCGAATGCCCTTCGAGTATTTCCCATCAGTCAGTCGACACTGCTGTTGCCAAAAAAAGAGAAGGCGGAATACTCACACCAGACAAAAGGGGTAAGCACACTCCCGTTAACAAAATACCGGAGGAGGTACGAAATAGTGTAAGAGAACATATTTCGAAATTTCCTGTTCATGAGTCACATTATAGTCGAGAAAAAACAACACGCAAATACTTGGGCAATCACTTAAATATATCACGAATGTATGCTCTTTATAAAGAAGACTGTCAAAATCTGAGAAAAGATGATATAGCAAAAGAATGGCTTTATGCCGAAATATTTAACTGTGAATTTAATTACGCTTTTAAGAGTCCTGATACTGACACATGTGATATTTGCGACACATTTAGATTAAAACTACAAGAGGCGGGTGTAGAGCAAAGACCAATAATTCAAGCCAATTATGAAGACCATTTAAAAGATGCTAGCGATAGGTATAGCCTTAAGAAGACTGATAAAATAAGAGGTAGGGTAAATAATACTGAAAAAGTTGTGATGATAGATCTGCAGAAGTGCCTTCCAACTCCGGACTTACATAACAGCCAAAGTTTTTATTCCTTAAAGTTGTGGACGTACAATTTAACCATCCATGACTCAACCGCTGAAAATGCATCTTGCCTAATGTGGGACGAAAGTGTATCCGGAAGAGGAGGCAATGAGGTTGCTTCTTGTCTTACGAAATGGGCTACCGATAATATAACTGATCAGACGCAAGAACTCACAATATGGTCTGATAATTGCCCTAGCCAGAATCGTAACTTAATTATGGTTATGAGCTATTTTTGGATACTACATCTCAAACCCAATATAAAAATAATTAACCACAAATATCTTGCAAGGGGTCACACTCATCTCGAGGCGGATGGAGATCATGCATTGATTGAAAGAGAGAGAAAAAAAATACCACAGAAAATGGAACGGATTTTTTTTATTTCAAATTCAGTCCAATTACAGGTTCGAAGAGATACCCCTGGTGTACTGTTTTAGAAAACCAATTTCAATCAAGAAAACTTCTTAAAGGTTGATTTAAACAGAAAAAAAAGACACTCACGTAGCATTGCAGAAGGTATTTCAGCAATAAGAGCTGGACACAAGCCAATATCGACCAAAAAATACACTCACCTCCAGAAACTGCTTCAATGGGTACCTACCAGATTTCATGATTTTTATAAAAATTTACCACATGGTTCGAATGAATCAGATGACTAAGTTCTTGTTTTAAGTATAGTAAGCTGATTTTATGTAGGGGTTTCTTTTATAATTATTATTGCCAAAGAATACCTCCTGTTAAATCTTCCATTATTTTATTAATTATAAGTTCTAATAATAATAAAACATGCTGCGTTATTATATTCTTAAACAAACACACAAATATCCTAGTACTTATTCTCTATTATTGTTATTATTTTTAATACTCACCTATTGAGCGTACTGCTCAAAAACCATTGTTTTAAGTGTATTTTTTCGTTTTTAAGGTAGAAAAATAAAGGTTTTGAATTTAGTAATTTATTTTTTTTATGTTAAAGTAAAAATATAACACTATATTAATAATTTAAAATATTTTAAGTCCAGTTGTTATATTTCTTTTTTGGACTTGGAATAGGTCAAGTCCGCAAATAAATATTTTTTGGAATGCTAAATAATGCTAAGTCCGTTTTTGAAAAGAATTAACAACTAATTTTCAAAAGCTTTAGTTTCTTAGAAGATAAACCAATAAAGAATACTATTATAGCACATTCCTAGAGATTCCCTAATTAACAAAGTAGTAACAATGTTATTACATAATTTAAAAACTTTAAACGCGTCTCCTGCAAAATCAAGTTTTTGGACTTGGCATAGTTTGGCACTGGGGTACAGATATTAAGGCCATAGATAAAAAAATTAAATTTCTGAACAGCAAATAATATGGCAAGAGCTTCCTTCTCAATTTGAGCATATTTTTGCTCAGTTTTATTTAAACTTCTAGATGCAAATGCCACCGGATGGCCTTCTTGCAACAGACATGAGCCCAAACCATCAACCCTCAAGGTCGCCAAAAATTTCATAATTCTTTTTCTGAAATACTTCAGGCGCTGAACAAATTTGGTATCTCCCAAATGGAGTCCCAAAAGTACACATATCAGCACTTTCATCAACAAGAACCACTTGCCAATAACCATCTCTCATGTCAAGGACAGTGAAAAATTGTTTGTTATTTAATTTTGTAGCAATTTCATCTACACATGGTATAAGAAAATGTTCTCTCTGAATAGATTCATTTAAATGTTTAGGATCTAAGCACAAACGCAAATCACCATTCTGTTTTTCAACAATAACTAAGGGATGAACCCATTCTGTAGGTTTGTCTACTTTACGGATAATGTCTTGGGACTCAAGTTGTTCCAGCTTAGATTTAAGTCTATTATACAAAATGTGAGGTACACGCCTAATTGGAGTAATTTATGGAACCACACCTTTCTTAACTGTGATATGATGTTTATGTGGAAAAGTTCCCAACCCTTTAAATACACTTGGATACATTCTTATAACATCATTAAGTCATTGAAAAATTATCTTCAAATCATCAATCCTCTTAATCAATTCTAATTTTAAACAATCTTGTAAGCCTAATAATGGCAATTGATTATAAGCGTCAACCACAATAAATTTAATGTTAGTAACAATATTTTTAACTTTACATTCGAGCTGAACTTCCCCCACAGATTTCAATTTAAAATCATTACTACCGTAAGGCATTAACGAGACGCTAGATTTCTTAATCTTACAATTAGGGTAAACATTTGTCAAAATATTAATTGGAATTACACTTACTTCAGCACCAGTGTCTAGTTTAAAATCAATAATCTTATCTCTAACTATTACCTTTTTAATCCACATTGTTTCCTTTCTATCTCTAGCTATATTAAACTGTTTTTTGATGGAGTCAACATAAAATTCAGAACCACTACTGCTATTCTCTTCATCATTTTCAACTTGGGTAACTTCATTCACTTTCAACTTTCGGTCTGGTTTCTTTCTTTCTTGTTTTTCCTCCTTCATTTCCTTTTGATGACATACGCTAGCAAAATGATTTTTTCCTTGACACTTTGCACAAGTTTTCTTGTATGCCGGACACTTCCTTGGCTGATGCTTATAGTTGCAATATTTACATGCTTGTAAACCTTTGGTAGCAGATGATCTCACAACATGCACTTCTGACTCAATCTGAAGAGCTTTCGACTGGTGTCTACTTATTTCAACAGCACGACAAAAATTTATAGCTTTCTGTAAAGATGAGTCAGGCTCTCTAAGAAGACGTTCTTACGTAGACTTATCAAGGATTCTCATCACAATGCGGTCTCTTATCATTTCATCTGGTACAGAGTACTCAGTTGTTTTTACAGCTTTTCTCAATTCAGTTACAAAAGAATCTAATGTTTGATTCGGCTGCTGCACCATACTATTGAATTTGAATCTCTCAAAAATAATATTTTTCTTAGGAGAACAGTACACCTCAAACTTTTTTAGCACTAGATCTAGGGTCTTATTCTCCTCGCTAACCTCAAATGTAAATGTGTTATACAACTCAAGGGCATCATCCCCAGCGAGATTTAAAAATACTGCAATTTTCTTGCCCTCAGGTTTTACCTCCATGCCCATTGCCTTCAAGAATACTTGGAATTTTTGACTGAACTTACGCCAATTTTCTGCAATGTTGCCATCAAGCGACAACGGTTCGGGTGGCTTAAAAACAGAATCCATTTTTTTTTTTTTAACCTCTTAATTTCCAACCACACCTGACACCATGTATGATTTGTTAATCATGAATTTTTAGGGTTCATCTAGGTTCTTAAGAAAGCACAGGAAAAACAATATATTGTCATGATTGAGGGATGACTACAAAACAATTTTAAAAATATTAACAAACAAAGTTCCTAAATATTAAAAAAAAAGTATTTAAAAAAAATGTATTATTATCAGTTATGTTTAGTTGTTTATTTAGTTTTAAATTGTAACAAATAAAATTTAATTTTAAAATGTTTTGAAATGACAGTAGCATTTCAAAATTATGATACTAATCTTGATTGATTAAAAAAGAAAATTAAACTTTATTTGAAAGATCAAGACACTGGAGATTTTGTTATTGTTACTAGGGGTTGAGACCGTTGAGACTAATATAAAAGATATTAATAACAGAAATTTAGAAATTTAAAACAAAAAAAAAATTAAATCAAAAGAACATTATTAATAGATATAAATAGTAGATATTTTAGGTGATGAAGTATTACAAGTAATATTATGAAGAGAATCAAAGTTTATTGAATATTTGTGATTTTAAGAAAAGCATCTTCAATATAATCATACAACTGGAAGAATAGTAGAAGAAGAAGAAGAAGATTTAGTTACATTAAAAGGAAAGAAAAATTAACATGGATTTGGTTTTATTTCATATTTTGGTAAAAGCTGATTTTTCTATTGACATTGTTTGACATTTAAACAGTGAGTGAGTTAAACTTTTCAACATAATTTAATTTAATTTATAGAATTTTCTTAGTTGTTTAGTATTTAATTATTTAAATTTTGTTTATAGTTCTTAATTAGATTTAGTCATATAGTAGAATTTTTAGAATTTAATTTAATATTAAAAGGTATTTGTAATTTTTTATATATTTTGGAACTTACTCCGAGTTAAGAGTTATTCATGCTCTTACATATTTAAATTTGAATTTAGTAAATTAAATTAAAAAATTGTTTTGTATATCATCCAAAAATATTATTAAAACATATTTAATAAGGTAAGGTAAGGTAGGTAAAATAAAAGGGCATGAACAAGGTAGCACATGTTAACATAGCAAACTCAACAAGCTTACTGACTAACTTAACTGTATTATACCATGGCCACCGTACTTACTAACTATAACTGTCACTACTTTAGACTATTACACCCCTGCCACCTTAGACTAGGAAAGAGAGGGGACACGTAACTCCTATGCCGACTGTACGTCGAAAATTAACGCAATATTTTGGTACCGGCTCCATTTACTGATCCCAAACAGTGCGTTGACAGCGTTGTGTAAAAGTGTCAATATAATTAAATAGTGTAGTTAGGTATTAGTGGATTTTTGTTTAAAACAATGCTGATTTGTTCTTCTTACGGCTGTAAAAGCCGTAGTGAAAAAATTGAACCAGAAATCACATTTCACAAGTAATAAGAATTTTACGTAGTAAGGTTTAGCAAAGAAAATCGTGTTTAATTTGTTTATTGTTTACATACTACTTAAAATGTGTTATGATTTACGTACAATAATCATTAATGCATCCTATTTTTTTTGTTGGAATGGTTTACTAATAGTGAGAGAAACAATAAATACTTTCAAAGTTGTAAGATGCATGCGTTTACCACAGTATTACCATAGGCGGCGTCACTTTTAGTTATAAAAATCTAAAAAAGTAAAATTAATTAATTAATAAAATTCGTCTTAATGTTTATTAATTCCGCCACATCATGTTAATTAACGTTAATAAAATAATTCTTTGCATTTAATTTCATTGAACATGTATTCTCTTTGACATAAAATAAATAATATTTTCTTAGTAGGGTAAGACGCCAAAAAACAGTTCTTAATAATTGTTTACGTTATCAAATAAACAATTGATACTCCGTATGGAATGATAATTGTACGAATAATGGTAACAAAACAAACTCCCTCTTAACATTTTATGTTGCGATACCGAGCGCTGTCTCGCGATCCCAATCGTCCTCAATTTGCAGTCGACTATTACCTGTCCCCTCTCTTTCCTACTCTAAGCCTGCCACACTATGCTCATCCCGCTGCTCATCGCTCTACTCCTCACGCTGCTGCAATGTTGCCCTCGCTGGCCACACACTCCTCTACTCGCGCAATTAATCGCGACGCTCCGCATTTAGTCGTTTCTTGCGTTGCAACATGGATGTTGAAACTGTGGCAGCGTGCGCGCTATGCATATTTAGTATTGCTAATTACATCAATGTCATGTTTTAGCTTGTGTTGTTTGTGCCTTGGATCCCAAATAACTGGCTCCGCAGCCAACAAATCAATAAATATTAATGTTTTTTGGTTCGTCCATTCAACCGGCGGCGACTTGATTTTATTAAAATTTTTTTTTAAAAATTTACCCGTGATGAGGTACCTACTACTCCTTCGAACGCTCCAATAATAGTAAATAATAATAGAACTATAATAAGTTCGCGCGATTATGTGGCCAGTCACTCGCACTCATATTGCCGGCCCTTTGACTCGTGCCCAAAATACCGACAAAACAGGGAGCGGTGGGCATGACGAGGAGCATGACGTGCGGCAATACGAGTAATCTTGCCACACTACACCTCTGCCTCCTTTCCACGGTATTTCGCATGCCACTCGACGAGTGTGTGGCAGGGGCATTACACTTATGCAACACATGATACATATAATACAACTAATTCATCAAAACTTGGAATGACATGATGTTGACGTGGAATATTTTTGTTTATTTCCGTGGGATCTATGCATAATCTACTTTTTCCATCTTTCTTTTTTGTAATTACTAATGGATTTACCCATTCTGTTGGTTCATTAACCCTTTCAATGATCCCTTGATTTTCCATTTTTCTTAATTCGAGCTTTAAAGGTTCAATTAAGGCTATGGGGACTTTTTGACAAGAAGCTACACTACCCTTGGCACCTTCTTTTAGTTTGATGTCATATTCAAAGTTTTTTATGATTGCCTGACCAGTGAATATGTCTGAATATTCTTTAGTTATTCGATTTTCGTTTAAATTACAAATTGTTTCAACCCTTTGTATTAATTGTAATTTTTAAAGACTAGGTAGTCCGATAATAGTAGGATGGTCATTTGTATGTCCACTAACTACAGTAAATTCTAGACTAGTTTGTTCCCTACCATTAAATTTACAATTTAATTTGCAAGAACCTAAAACTTCAATTTTATTACCTCCATAGGCAAAGAGTTTTGATGGTGTTTTGTTTATCTTAACCTCACTAACTAATTTTTGTAATGTTTTATACACAATCACGTTACATTGTGCGCCTGTATCGAATTTAACTGTTAGCTTTTGTTTGTTGTTTATAGTTATTGTTTCTAACCATTCTTTGATATTTTTGTTTTCTAATTTCTTACTTTTACATATATAGTTTTGACAATCATTTATATTTATTACTTTACTATGCTTTATTTTCTGATTTTTCTCATTTTCTGAGAAACCTGTATTTTTATTTATGTGCGCAACGTATATATTACTTACACCTGCTTCATCTACGCTATTAACATTATTTCTTTTTCTACATACCGACGCAAAATGATTTATACTGTAGATTATCTCGGTATCGGCGCGCTTTGGCAGAGACTTCTGCCTGATCACACAAGAAATAACTACACAGTTTTAAACAGGGAATTAACGAAAAACTTTAATAACTCAAACTTGAAGCCAACAACCAAAAATAAAATGTTAACAAGAAAAAAGTAATAACGTGGTGAATAGACGCTTGCCCATTTCTTTTCTTTTTTGGGGACGCGCACTCGTCGTTCGTCGATCAACACTAGCCTTCGTCGAATTCAGCCGGGTTTTCGACGCAGAGCCAACAAAGCTCAGAACTCCTCTCTGGGAAAGTGGACTTGCTTGCGCGGTCTGCGCTCACGTAGCGATGATGGTTGTTGCCTATCTGGCACGGGGTCTGGGGCAGACGCCACAACTACTCCTTCCCCAGAAACCTTGTCGGGACGATGAGGTTGCGAAGACTTGGTTGCAGGAGCCGAAAGAACTGATTGTTGAGAGATTTGGTTCCCAGATGGGTCATTGGCAATGTGGGCTGGCTTGAGGGCATCAGTGGAGATCGTTTTTTCCGTGCCACCAATGTTGATGACAAAGAGCCGGTCGCTGATTCGCTTCACGACCTGGTGTGGTCCAGAATAGGGTGGTTGTAAGGGCTGCTTGACGGAATCTACTCTCCTGAAGACATGCGAACAGACTTGCAGATCTTTAAGAGTGAAAAAACGTGCTGTAGTGTGATGAGCCGTCGGCAGCGGTCGGAGGGATCGTATGTGTTGTCTCAACTGACGGAGAAAGACGGAGGTTTCGGCTGGTGGGTCCTGGGAGACGAAGAATTCTCCGGGAAGTCGAATAGGTTCACCATACAGAAGTTCCGCAGGAGACGCTTGGATGTCTTCCTTAATGGCCGTGCGCAGGCCAAGCATGACAGTGGGCAAGAGTCGTGTCCATGGAATGTGGGGAGTACACATGAGGGCGGCCTTGAGGGAGCGATGCCATCGTTCAGGAAGGCCATTGGCTTGGGGGTGATATGGGGAGGTACGTATCCGTTTACAGCCCAGAAGCACAGCAAGGGACGAAAAAAGGTCGGACTCAAACTGAGTACCCTGGTCGGTAGTGATGGTTAAAGGGGGGCCATAGTGAGAAATCCAGCGATCATAGAAGGCAAAAGCTATAGTCTCGGCTTGGATGTTAGACAGGGGAACAGCTACAGGCCAACGAGTGAACCTGTCAATTAAAGTGAGACAATAGCGGTAGCCGTCCACCAAGGGAAGAATAATGATATCAAGATGTACGTGTTGAAATCGCGCTTCTGGAACGCGAATGTGTTGAGGTTGGCTGTGATTATGGCGTGATACTTTCGAGCGCTGGCAGGAAAGACAGTCTCGGGACCATCGTAGGGCGTCTTTTCGGATACTGGGCCAGACAAAGCGTTCGCGAAGAAGACGAGAGGTGGCTCTGCCACTGGGGTGAGAAAGGCCATGTACCATATCAAAGGCCTGTCTTCGGAGGGGTTCCGGTAGGTAAGGGCGAACGTGGCCAGTGGAGACGTCACAGAAGAGTTTATAACCGTCGAAAATTAGTGGTTCAAGTTTTAGGGAATTGTCAGCAGAAAGAATAGAGTCACTGTTCATTTGGGCTTCATAGATGGTCGCAGCAGTCATAGCGGTGGGTAGGGTAATAGCTGCTATGCGAGATAGTGCATCCGCAACAGGATTGTCCTGTCCGCGGATATGGACGAAACTAAGGTTGAATTGAGAAAGATAGTTGAGTTGTCGACACTGACGTGGTGAGGCTTTATCGCTTTTTTGGGAAAAGGCAAAAATTAAAGGGCGGTGATCAGTTTTGACAGTGAACTCGCGACCTTCCAAAAGATGTGCGAAGTATTTAACAGCACTGAAGACGGCAAGAAGTTCGCGATCGTACGTCGAATAACGAGTTTCAGAAGGTGCTAGTTTACGGGAGAAGAAGGCTATGGGCTTCCAGGCATCGTTTTCTAGTTGCTCCAAAGATGCTCCGACCGCAGTGTCTGACGCATCAGTGGTAAGTGAAAGGGGGGCAGAAATTGAAAGAAATGCGGTGCGAGTAGCAGATATGACGGAAGTTTTGCAGTCTGCGAAGGCTTGTTCGGCAGACGGAGTCCAACGGATTGGAGTTCTGTCCTTCTTTTTCTTAAAACCTTTGAGTAGGTTGTTCAGGGGGGCTTGGATAGTGGCCGCGTTTGAAATGCAGGATCTATAATAGTTGACAAGACCCAGAAAGCGTCGCAATTCCTCATTTGTATTAGGCTTGGGGAATTCAGCGATGGCCTTGATGCGATCATCAGGTGGTTTATAGCCATGCTGGTTGATGTGGTACCCCAGATAATGGATTTGGTTCTTCGCAAATTGGGATTTCTGGACATTGATACGGAGGTTATTATCTCGTAGGATTTGGAGGGTCTGACGAAGATGCTGTTGATGTTCTTCGTAGTCGGACGAGGCTACGAAGACGTCGTCCAAATAACAACAAACGAAGGGAAAACCACGGAAAATGCTATCCATGAAACGTTGAAATGTTGCAGTAGCATTGCGAAGGCCTGGCGGCATACCAACATATTCATATAAACCAAACGGCGTTGTTACAGCTGTTTTGGGAATACTTTCGGGATCGACAGGTATTTGATGGTAAGCTGACCTTAGGTCAATGGCAGAAAATACCTTTTTGTTGTGTAATCGGTGTAATAAGTCTTCGATACGGGGGATCGGGTACCTGTCAGGGCGTGTCATAGCGTTTAGTTTGCGGTAGTCACCCGTAGCTCCGCATGTACCATTTTTCTTCTGCACTAAATGCAGGGGACTGGCCCAAGGACTATCGGATGGACGTATGACTCCTTGATGAAGCAGTAAATCAAATTCGTCTCGGGCAGCTTGGAGGCGCTCACCAGAGAGGCGGCGAGGACGGTCAACAACCGGGGGTCCCTGAGTAATAATAAGGTGGGAGAAATTGGTCTCGCTTGAAAGTGAGGGTAGTTGAGGGAGTGTAAGATCAGTGAAGTCGTGTAGTAGCCTGGCAAAGGTGCTACCAACAGGTCCGTCGGGGAGATCGAGGTTGCTGATAGTGGAAACTTGCGAGACTTGTGCAGATTGTAACGATCCAACGGTTTTAAGGTCCGTTAGCGGATCAATGAGACGTTTATTGGTAAGATCTACCTGGAGATTGAAGTGCGCTAGAAAGTCGGCACCGATTATGGCGGTTTTTACGTCTGCAATTGTAAATGACCATTTAAAGGCTCGGCGAAGGCCGAGTGTTAACGTGAGATATTGTTGACCAAACGTGGAAATGGGGGTGCAGTTTGCAGCAAAAAGTTTTAAGTCCGTTGACTTTAACTTCTTGCTGAGATGAGCTTTTGGAAGTAATGAAATCACTGAGCCAGAGTCTATGAGAAAGTAAAGGTTGGTGACAGGATCATAAATGTGAAGGCGACTAGAAGATTCTGGTGAAGAAACGGCGTGGCAGGCACTGGTCGCCTGTGCGGTGCACAGCCGGGTTAGTTTCCCTCACCCGAAGGTTGTGAGGACTTTGTCCTATAGGTGCAAGGTTGGCTGCAACGCTGAGCATTATCACCAAACCTTGTATGGTAGAAACAGAGGCGGGGTGCAGCCGGAGAAGATGAACGAGAAAAACGTTGACGATAGTTGTTAGAAGTATCTCGGGGTTTGCGGGCAAGCTCTGCTACTTGTAATTTCAAATCAGAAAGGCCCTTGGTTAGAACAGCCAGTTGTTCCGAAATCGTGGGCTCCGAGCGACTTGAAGAGGGCTGGGGTGCTGAGGTGGCCATGATAAAAGGGTCCACCTGGCTGTCCATGATCTCATCTGCAGCTTTGGCAAGATCGTCGAGATCAGAACCACGAAGAACTTTCAAGATGCGCGACATGTGAGGGGGTAGCAACGCAAGCCATTTAACTTTGATGAGGTCTTCAGAAGCTTTGTTTCCAGTGAGGGTTTTAATTTGGCGCAATAACTGAGATGGTTTTTTATCACCGAGCTGAAGTTCGTTTAACATCTTTTGGAGCTGGCGATCGGAGGAGTCAGAGAAACGCGAAAGGATCGGGAGATTTCCAGGCTATTGGAATGTTGCCGTTGTATATTTCTGTGAAGTTGACCGGTTGACGCAAAAGTTGCATCACACTTATTATTATGCTTGTTTCTATTTTTATTTTTATTGATTTGGAGCACAGATTTATTTTCACTTTCTATGGTTTTAATTTGGGAGTCTGCTAATTCAGCTGCTTTGCATATACTGATACATTTTTCTAACTTTAAATCTTCTTCTCTTAGAAGTCTGTTTTTCACATCGACATCTTGTATACCACAAATAATACGGTCTTTTATTAAACTATTTGTCAATTCACCAAAACCACATGAAGCACTTAGTTTTTTTAGATCGGTCAGGAAACTTGTAAAATTTTCACCACTATGTTGTGCACGTGAAAAGAATACATGTCGTTCCACACTCTCATTAGCCTTTGGCATGCAGTAGTTTTCGAAGGCTTGTATATGTTTATTCAGTCATTGTATTAACCAAAATATAAGTATTTAGCAGAATTGTAGCAACCAATTGCTGGAATAGGTTATTTTCCTTACAGAGACTCGGATGAAGTAATCGGTCCATCACAAGCAAGACTTAATTCTGTATTCATCTTTTATGATGTTGCGAATGATAATCAGAATAAGATAAGGGAATACTTTTGCATGGGAAGACATAACTCAATCCACACTTTTTATTTAAATCAAAGATATGCTCAGATCCCTAAACTTTTAATTAGAGATAACGCTAATTTAATTTTACTGTTTAAACAAGACGAATTAAATCTCAAACACGTTTTCTCTGACCACGTCACTGCAGACATGACTTTCAATCAATTTAAAAAAATGTGTGGAGAATGTTGGAAAGAGAAGTTTGGATTTCTAGTGATAAACAAGGACTGTGGTATAAATGAGGGGTGATATCGTACACGGTTCGATAAATACATATTAATGTAAGTGAAATAAATGAAATCAGTTGTTAAAAGACAACAATGACAAGAGTATAGATGTAGAAGCAACGAAAGAACTAATCAAAGTTAGGAAAGCAATAAAGATGAAATTGCAATTGTTAAAGGAATCGACAGCAGAATAGAATCTCTTGTTGCAGCAAGCATACCAAACACTTACAAAATCGCTTCTTAACTTGAAATCTGGGCTGATTGAAAAGATCAAAAAAGAATTAGCCAGAAGTGAGTAATTGGTCGAAAGGTGACGTTCCAGCTTCGTCAACACCAATAAAGATTAGAAAGCTTGCCCCTTCGAATGCTCCAGGCATCTTACTACCAGGTGCTCCTTCATTTTTAAGGGAAGAAAGTGTTTATGAAAGTGACCCAACAACGGGTCATGAAAACATAGACGAGGGTAATGATGAATTTGAACAATTAAAAAAAGCGTACATAGACTATATTAATAGCTCTCGATTTGCTGAATATTTGGAAGAATTCGATCCTCTACCTCGAGACTACATGGAAGGAATTATTAACCACTATGAAGGTGGTACATTTAACACTGACTTTGTGAATCCCCGTCTTGATAAAGTTCGATACGAATGGGACACAAATAAATTTTTTATTGGTGATTCTGAACTGGATTTTGACGGACGAAACGTTGCAATCGATGGAAATTTTAAATACATAGGTACTGTGGGATTATACGAGCTACTCTTCAAATTACGTTCTGAATATCCGACATCGATTAAAGAAAGGAAAGACTACGCCGATATATTAAAACGTACGGGAGCAGTGTACAAGTTAAGACAGCAAACATTGAAATTTTCTAAAGGGATTGTTGACATACAACGAAAAACCGATCGAATACAAATATTTTGATGACGTTAATGAGTTGTGTGATCGTTTAAGCTCATTGGTTGCTTCTCAACATGCAGGCAACACAAACCATGAAAACGAAATTCTATCAATTTTAGAAGAGTTGCGTGAGTGCAATATAATCGTATAAACAAATTATTAAGCTTATTAGTTAGACAATGACGGTTGATAAGTTCGGACGTCCGTTAGAAAAAAAAACTATTGTTTTCGCAAGCATTCAGCAATGTTCATGATTTCAATCATAACCGGTGATCCTCAGCAGGAGCATGATGCTGTGAATGTGAGATATTTGGAGAAGAAGGTGCAACGTCTGTTATCGCAAGATGATGGATGTAACCGATATTAGACAAGCATTCGATAAAGTGTTGTATTTCGTTGATGTTGCTAATAAGCGTATTACACATTTGAACGAGCCTACCGCTGGGTTTCATGCAGCTACTAAGATGTATGTAGATGAGAAAGATCGGTTAACAAAAGAGCATATCAGAATCGAGTGTGAAAAGGTAAAGGATCGTGCTGTCAGTGAAGGTGTCAGAAGGATGGAGGATTTACGAGAAGAATTGAAAACAGCTGTCTCCAAAAGTGGTGAAATGATGATGAAAACTTTTAGTAATAATATAGAGTTAGCGATTAAAAATTTAGAAAGAGAACTTGAAAAATATAATACTGACAGGGATAAAGAAATAACAAACAAGGTGAACGATATAATAGAAAAGAATGCTGTCAGAATCATGGACGTCTTTTCAACAAAAGTAAAACTAGAGCGTAAAGATGTAGAAGCGTTTGGTAGGAAAGGGGATGAAGAGGTATCGAAGAAATTGAAGGTGGAAATTGTGCAAGATATGAAAAATGATCTAGATACGAGTTTTGAATTAATTAAAATCGTGATTCAGGATGAGTGTAAAAAAGTTACGAAATTTTCGGAGAAAGAAATTCAAGGAACCAATAAAAAGAAAGATGATCTCAAAAAGGAACTAGTGGAAATGGTGGAATCACTGAAAAAGGAAGCAAAGGAGCTGAAAGTAAGGCTAGATACTCTACAACAACAAAGAGGAACAGGTAGTGCAAAATCGAGCAGTTCTAAACCAACAACAGCAGCTCCGTCCATGTAGTTCTTCATTATTATAAGGATAATGTTAAATGAGAAAGAAGAACTAGTGAAAGAACTGCATAAGCCTGCTAGAATTAATTTTACACCTCGTAAAGTGATTGTCAAAGATTAGATGATCTTTATCAAGCCGATTTAGTGGAAATGATTCCGTATGCGAGAGAAAATAAAGGTGTCAGATACATTTTGGTTGTAATAGACGTTTTTTTAAAATTTGTGTGGGCTCAAGCAGTAAAACGAAAAACAGGTGAATATAACTGAAACGTTTACGATGTTGTTTACCCCCTTCCTCAAACAATGATTATAAATAAGATTAGACATGGCGAGTGTCATCAGTTGCCGCATTGAAAGTTGAAGACGTAGTAATGGTAGAAAGTTATGTAATTGAAGTGAAAATTTTCAAAGACGGTTTCTTATCTAAGAGAAACTTTTGGAAGTTTCAGAGTTAAAAAACATAGTGCAAGAATTTGAGTTGAAAGGTGCATACAATAAACTTGTAACAACAGGCTATTTAGTAAGCGAGGGTAGACGACTTAGAAATCGAATTTTTCTAAAAAATGGATTCCTTATCATATGAGTTGTATCAAGCGGAAACGCAAGTCCTCTTTATCAATTTCCGCAGAGCAATATTATCTAATAATTTAGATAGAGTTAAAGTGGCTTGTTCGAAGTTGGGAGTAGAAGTCCCAAAGGAGGTGTTCAAATGTTTAACAATGTTACAATTAGGTTTAGCTATTAAATTCTCAGCTCCCAGGAAACGTCCTGAATTTTGCCAATGAGTAACCAGTTTCACATCAACTCGTTTATCAACGTTCTCCATCGTCTTTCCGAGCGGGCTGTTATTCATTAATTTGAAGAACGATTTCGCAAATTTATTTTCAGACAAATTCCGTTTTCGGGTATTTAAAACAATGAAAGGTTTAAGCCAGTCAGACTGTTTAAACTGAATAACTCTATGAACTTTGCACTCATGAAGCCGTTACTTCGTGATAGTTTATCATGACGAAAATAATAATAAAACTACTATCTATCTACCACAATTTATAAATTTTATTAGCGCTAATAAAAGTTTCAAATTGAATGTACTAGAATCTTTACAAATCCGTAAAGCCATAAAAACTTGCAATAATAATAATAACCTTCTCAATGACCAACAAGATCTGTATAAGTCCCTTTTATTTAACGTTTGCAGGTAAAACCCCTCTCTTTTTGGGTTTCCACCACATTTTTTCTATGTATACCGTTTTTTAAATAGTATCCTTACACTCATTTGTCATTCTGTAAAATCACTTGATAATGGTACGTGTATAGTACCGAAACTATAGTCGTGTTATTCTATAATAAATTGTGATAGATACATCGTAGTTTTATTATTATTTTCGTCTATGAACTTTAATTAATTTTAATCGATTATGTAGGGCTTGTTGCAACGGTAGGTAATGAACAATATATTTTGTCTTATTGATAAGGTTTGGAATGAGCTTTCTAACTCTACCATTAACATAAGCAGAAAAAATAATATTTTCAACTAAAAAGGGGAGAACAGCATGCAAGTCATGGAGGTGTTGGGGATATTGAACATCGACTTCTATACATAACCGTATTCTGAAGAAGCATCTAATGAGAGGACATTTAATTCATCAATTTCGGTTTCGGTTAGCCAACGTAAGTGTGAAAAAATACATTAAATAAGAGGTGGGAATGGAGGCGTTATAATCGGGGAGGTGAGGGTTGTTAGCGAAATGCATTCTTTGAACGCATTGACTTATTCCTCCACGTACCCCTTTTTGAAAAAAATTTAGCATATCGATATCGGTAAGAAGTTGTAAATTAACGCGAGTGAACTTTAACATGCTATCCCAGGCATGCCCTGGGGCTGTATAATATTGAGCTGGGTCTAAATTATATGTAGCAGTACAAATTTCTCGGAAATTCTCGAATACATCAGCTAATAATCTGTTTTTAAATATAGGTCTGAATATTCCCCAAGAGTTGAACATGAGAACGTATTCCAAACCGTTTTTGCTCGCTCAGAATCCTCATCGGAAACGAGAAGGGAAGTTCATTTATCGAAGAAATCGTCTTTCTGCTGAAGCATTGTCTCATCAAGCTTGGAAATGTCATCCGCGTAGGAATAAGGAAAAACACCCTTCCGTCGCACAAGCTCAAATTGTTGAGGATCTGGAAAGTACTTTTTCACTTGCAAACATTGAAAGAATCTAGTTCTTCCGATAGCTTGTCGAGGGAAGAAGCCATGAAACGAAAAGAATCGAGAAATCTAATCTTAAGAAACCCATTTTGAACTGAGTCATCTGTATCGGTTTGTACAACATCAACTCGTAATACTTTAGAAAAAGAAATGTATTTTTCTTTATTTTGAGCGATTACGGTAAATTTAACATCGTTCACAGCCATTTTCTCTATAAATAGGTGACAATCGTATCCGGAGAGATTATGGAAAAAGACAGGTGCAAAGTTGGGTAGTTTGTAATTTAAATTACATCTGTAGTGAGCGGCACCGATGCGAACTTCACCGGTCAAATGACAATGATCGCGGACCCGCACGTCGTCGTCTAGAAATGGTTCTTCGCAGATATTACAAGAAGTGGCCTCCAAGTAGAGATGCATTTCTTCATCTGTAAGGGGTAGCATGGGCGTTATGATCTTCAAATATCGGTGATAAATATCATAAACGTCTTGATCGACTGTTTGAACAAATCGATTAACACAATCGGGTCCCCGATATGATCTAAATTTGGAGAGAGAATCATCAAAGGAGCACTTCATCAAGTAAGCGAGCGAATGAGGTTGATGTTTATGGGTAGATGTTAGGATCAGGTAAGCATGTATGAATTGGTTGCAATACGGTTTCAAAGTCTGCATATACAGCAAAGGGTACATTGATACGTTTGTGATAGTTTTCAAATTGTAAAATGTGGTTGGGGACGAACCTACCCATCTTATCCATCTTGAAATCTCCGTTAGGAAGGGTGGTGTAGATGTGGTTGCAGTCATATTGTTGATGACGATGTAGCTGGACTGAAGTGGAGAAGTATTGTAAGCAACCGTCTCATAAGAATTTGCGATGTCCTGTCTTGGAAAGCTGTTGAGAAAGTAAACGAGACATGTTCTTGATCCAACAGTAGTGAGTTTTGCCTTTATCATCATCGGTTAGCAGTAGATTGAAATGCAACCTCCGTTTGATGGGTGTGTAGTATAGGGGACCAACTATCTCCCAGATCCAAAACCGTTTCGGTGCCGTAGACATTCACAGAACAGTGGTTCTTGGATTCAAATGTGGGAATATCTCTTCATTTTATAGGAAATTCGATACCGTCATAGTGCAAAGTACGAGAATAATGTGGGTAGGAAGTTTTTCTGTGTGGGTTTGCTTGCGCGGGGTATAAAGCTGACGTTATTGCCCACTCAAAGCAGGCTTGATCATCTTTTTGCACATTTACAACAGCATTCTTCAGTAGAATTTGTTTAGGTAAAGGAATATACGACGAGGCTTTCAACGGATTGTACTTGTTGAAGTTGATTTCGAGGAAAAGAACCCTTTTTAAAATCCATCCTATAGAAAAGAGAAAAATTAGGTAGATTGTTTGTAACCGTGTTATTAATAGAAAGGTAATAGATGTAAAAAAGAATAATCACCTGACTCTGGTTCTTGAAACTCGGAAGCTTTGGTGTCGAGTATCTCAAAAAAGTTTTTGAAAACATCGGAAACGTTGGTCGACTGAGTCACAACTTTGTTATTTGTGTTAAACCATTTAATTTCTAACATTTACTTAGTTTCATGCACATAACGTCCAAAAACTTCAAGATTTATTTTAACCGAATCGTGGAGATGGATCTGATTATGTACAACACACAAACATTTGTCGAGGACATCATTAAAAAAGTCAGTCTAAGACAGGAAATACAACGCTGTCGTAATACGAAACGAAGCTATCCTGTTAGCGAAAGCAGAGGAGAGGAAACAGATTCCTTCTTCCAGAGGTGAGCAGCAAGTTTGTTTATGTTGTAAGGTGCGCATATGACCGTTGTATGAATTTTGCGGTACATAAACTTTACAGGTGTCACACCACCGGTCGGTAGACATCCCAGGTGCAGTACAGTTGGGTTTTTTGCTCGGTATAGACGATGTAGCTTCGTGTTGTGCTCGTTTACGACATGAAGCGTTTTGATGTCTTTTTAAATTGTCAGATCGTGTAAAGGAGGTATGACAGTCCGGAAAACGAATTATATCGACAAGTTGCAACAGATGTTTCTCAACAAAGACTGAGGGCAACCGTTGGGAGAGGTCAATTTAATAGTATAAGAAAATGGGAGGAAGAAGGAGAATTTGAAAAAGGGTGTGGATCTTAAGAGAGGGGATGGAACATATTTAAGAGAGAAATGTGGAAGTTGAGGTTAGGTAAAATGAATGAAAAGGTAGTGTGTGGTGTTGCCGAAGTGCCCGTGATTACCCTAGACGAGTCAGAGCTGTCGGCGATGTTGAAGCAGTTCTTCCCCAACGATGAATTGATTGATTAGACGTCATCGTCCGGTGGAGGAGAGACGAGTGTAGGAGATGTGGTCACGGAAAAGCCTGTCGCTAGTACATCGCGAACGGTGGCAGGGGGCGTTAAATCCATAGCTATGAAACCGAAGAAACGGACGTACAACAGAAGAATTTCGAGCGGTCCGTTGGATTATTCAAAGCTTGTGGACCAAGTTAGGGAAGCAGTGAAGACTCTTTGACGTGAAAAACGTAAATGTGAATGAGAAATAAAGGAGCACCACACGAAGGACGCTCTACTGTTGGAGCAGATACATCGGAAAGAGAAGGAGTTGGAGGACTGAAGAAAAGTCGTGAAAGCAGCAGCAAACTGGTGGTGGAAGGTAGAAGCGAGTAGAAGAGGTGGAGCAGCAGTTAGTTAGTTTACGCACATATTTATTGGATATATTTGAATGAAATTTTACAAAAGAAACATGAAATAATTGTATGTAAGGTAGTATAAATTTTATTTTAAATTGATAAATAATACACATAAAACATCACTAAAATCGAATTTATTACTTTACTAATCACATGTATGTATATGTGAGCGCGCGCTATCTGGCAACGCAGCCTCCCGATTATGGTATGGTCTCGGCGTCAACCAGTCGCCTGATATGGTTGGGTATTCCTGGGGATCCACCGGACCCAATGACGCAAATGACCTAGTTTATAACAGTTTATAAATACTCTTTTGTCAACCTGGGTGACATATTCTGTTTTTAATAATCGCCACTGTATGTTCAAAATATACTATCAGCAGAAGTAATTATTATTATTTGCCAAAATATTGTAAAGAATACCAGTTCGCTTTTAAAATCTTACATCAGGAGTGGGATCTGCCCATTTTTTCATTATAAACAGTTAAAACAAAAAAGTGAACTTTTGTGAAACAAAGTGCCTAATGAAGACAAAGGAAAAAAAACAAATGGATCAGCTTACTGAAGTGTTGACGAATGTGTTACGTGAAATACAAACACACGCAACGCGACCTTTACCTGTCCCTGGACCATCGACTTCAATCAGCATTCCTGAATTTGATGCAAATCAAGATAAAGGAGCTCTTGCGTGGTGTCAAGAAATTGAGAAACTGACTACAACTTATGGATGGTCTGATTACGAACAATTGACAAGAGCCTCCAGCGGATTACAAGGGGAAGCTAAAGAATGGTATCATCTGTGGTAACCAACCGATAAGAATTGGGCCAATTTAAAGGAAGAAATAACTGTTATACAAAAACACTACAGTGTACTTGAAAACAAATTTAATATCATTTTAATACATATTACACAAATAAAAAAGGCAGAAAGTAAAAAGCAAAAAATAAACGTTTCATACACGCTATTACAACCACACACATCACATGACGCTTAACCTCTCTCTTTTGACAAAAAAAGGCGCGCAATCCCCTTACAGAATACCATAGAAGCAAACAGATATGGTATAAAAGCAGTTTTGCCACATCTCCATAATTTGCACTAACACCCTCCCTCAAACCTGACTTTAAATTAACTTAAATCAAATTAATAATTTATTATTAACATCTGATATTTAACATTTCCAAGTACCGATTAAATTTTACATTTCCTAGAGATTTCGTGAATATATCAGCCAATTGTTCAGTTGTACAAATATACTTAATCTTAATAACATCTTGATTTATGAGATCCAATACAAAGTGCAATTTTATATCAATGTGCTTACAACGTCGATTGTTTTCAAAATTCTGAAGTAATTTAATGGTGCTCTGGTTATCTTCATACAAAGTAATAGGTAACTTAATTTTAATATTTAAGTCTTCTAGTAAATTTTTAAGATAAACTAGTTCACAAGAAGCGACACAAACAGCTACGAACTCTGACTCCGTACTAGACAATGTAACAATGCCTTGCTTCTTTGATGCCCAAGATATTACATTATTAAAAAGCTTAAAACAATATCCACTAACCGATTTCCTACTTTCCGAATCATTAGCAAAATCTGAATCTGCATAGCCCTCAAATTCTTTATCAGAATAACAAAATCTTAACTTATAGTCACTAGTCGTTTTAAGATATTTCAATACTCTTAGAAGATGTCTAAAGTGTGTTTCTGAAGCACAATCCTGAAATCTGTCAAAATAACCAACACTGAAACATATATCAGGCCTAGTGCCCATCATAATATACATCAAACTACCCAATAATTCCTTGTAGGGTAATTTAGTTTCTGTATTAGTGTCTGTATTCTTTTTAAGATTTAAACCTTTTTCAATAGGAGTCCTGTAGGACTTACAGTTACGTACATTAAATTTATTTACCAAATTTTCAATAAGTGTTTTCTGATCTAAAGTAATTATCTTTTTATCTACATCTCTAACTATTTTTATACCTAAGAAATTGTAATTGTCACTCAATCTTCTGACCTTAAAATTCTCAGTTAATTTCAATTTTAAATCATTTAAAAAATTTTTGTTATTACAAGCAACAAGAATATCATCGACATACAGCAGTAAGTAACAACGAACATTCAGCTTTGCAGCAAAATATAAGCAATAATCCGACCTAGAACGTATGAAGCCGAAATCCATCATAAAATCATTAAATCTGTCATTCCACGCCTTTGGTGCTTGCTTCAATCCATATATTGCCTTTTTTAGCAAACAAACTTTGTTTTTATATTTTTTAAAATCTTATAAACCCTCTGGGATTTTCATAAAAACTTTATCATTAAGATGACTATTTAAAAAAGCATTTTTTACATCATGTTGTTCCAAAAACAATCCATAATGATTACAAATGGACAATAATATTCTTAATGTTGAGAGCCGAGCAACCGGAGCATGAATTTGGGAATTTTCACCAAAACTTTGTTCGAACCCTCTTGCCACTAGCCTAGCTTTGTAAATATGTTTACCCATATCATTTTCTTTAACTTTAAAAACCCATCTGTTAGTAATAACTTCTTGATCAGTTGTTCTATTCACAATTTCCTATGTTTTATTTTCTTCAAGAGCTTTCAATTCTTCCTCTATGGCCTGATTCCACATGTCCCAGTTTCCACTTTCTTTTGCCTCAGTATAAGACTTTGGAGTATCTGTATATTCACTTAACAATGCCAGGCAGCTCATTTCAATTTCATAATCATCTAGTCTCTTTGGTAATCTTTTCTCTCTTGTTGGTCTTAAACTTTTGTTTGTTTCTTCATTATTTTTTGTGTCATTTCTCTCTGTCATCTTTTCTACGGGTTCTGTATTTTCAAATTTTTGATTGTCAACTTCATTATTTTCTTTTTCAATCTCTTCTTCTAATTTCCTTTCTTCAAAACAGTTTCCTTGTTCCTCTATACACTCGTTTATAAAATTTGATGACACATAAGCAAAATTATTTTCATCAAATATAACATTTCTGCTATACATAACTTTGTCTTCGTCTTCTTTCCATAACTTATAACCCGTCTCTGAATATCCAATAAACCTACACTTCAAACCTTTATCATCTAACTTCAACCTTAAAGAGTCTGGCACTCGAGAATAAGCAATACAACCAAAAACTTTCATATTTGACACATTGGGTTTTTTACCCGACCACAATTCATAAGGAGTTTTGTGTTTTTCATGATAAGACTGTGTTCTATTAGTAATATAAGCAGCCATCAGCACTGCGTCTTCCCAAAAGATTTTACTCATTGAAGCTTGCATTATCATTGACCTCGCCTTGTCCATGAGAGTCTGGTTCATTCTTTCTGCAACCCCGTTAAGTTGAGGAGTATACGGAGGAGTATAAACAACCTGAATTCCCCATTTTGAACAAAATTCTAAAAACGACTTTGAACAGTATTCCCCACCATTATCACACTTTATTTTTGAAATCTTTTTATTACAAAATGTCGATGTTACTTTCGCTGCATAATCTTTGACACACTCTAAAACATCACTTTTATTTTTAATAACATAAACCATAACGAATCTTGAGTAATCATCTACAAAAGTGACAAAATACTTATTACCATTACGTGAAGTAGGTGTTATAGGTCCGCAAACATCCGTATGAATAATCTCTAAGACCCTAGATGATCTCAATGACTTTGAACGATAAGGAAAACATTTTTGTTTAGCTCTAACACATACCTCACATATTTTTTCATGAGCCCTATTCATTATGTCTAAGCCATTAACCAAGTTCTTACTTTTTAATTTTAACAAAGAATCATAGTTTAAGTGTCCATACCGTTTATGCCATAACTCAATATCATTATTGACAGACAAATTTGCAGAAGTATCAGTAAAACCTTCAGAATATTCAAAAAATATTTTGTACAAACTACCAACTCTTATACCCTCTACAAATACATTGTCTCCCTGTCTGATTAACATTTTGCAATTAGAAAAAATAATCTCAAAATCAACTTTTTCAATAGTTGAAACTGATAACAAATTAACCCTTAAGCCAGGTACACACAATACATTTTTTAAAGTTACATTTACCTGCTAATTTCCTACTTTGCTTACAACCTGGACATCTCCTGAACATGTAGCCTTCATAAACTTTCCTTCTTCTGCCAATTGTATTTCTCTAGGTTCAACAAATATCCTCTTCCTAATTAAGATATTCTCGTTGTTAACATAATGATGAGTGGCACCTGAATCAGCATACCACACCATTTCTAGTTGATCTTTCTTCTCACCAGCATAGAAAGACACATTCTGTCCTTGATCAGACTTCCCAGGATCCTCCATCATCTTCTTATTACCAATAGCACAATTTGCCTTTCGATCAGTATTTCTTCCTTCTATTTTCTTCTGTGTGCATTGAGCCGACTTATGTCCATATCTATGGCAATTAAAACATTTCACTCCACACATGCTCTTCATGTGGCCCAATTTGCCACATTTAAAACATTTAATTGGTCCCTTCTCAGTAGCACCAAACGAAGATGGCCTTGTTAAAAAAGTATTTTTACTTGCACCTCGATTTATATGAAATTCCAATAATCTGCTTTTGACAAATTCCAGTTTTAGATCTTTCTCCGAAAGAGTCCTTATAGCTGTTACTACATTTTCATATTCTGCAGGCATAGTTAATAAAAGAAAACAGCACATATCTGACTCATCAAATTTACTGCCTAAATTCTTTTGCTCTCTAAATACTCGATCACACGCAGAAAAATGATCCTGAATGTCACTTACACTATTATATTTCATGCTTATTAATTCTTTTAGCAGGTAAAACTTAGAACAGGTACCCTTTTTACTAAATATACTTTCTAACTTTTCAATCATCTGATGAGCCTCTTCTATTTCTTTTATGTACTCCAAGTGTGAGTCTGCAACACTCTGAATAATCACCATACAGGCTTTACTGTTTTTCTTCGTCCAATCTGTATCACGAGACGATGCAGGAATTTCTTTAAGAACATCACTTAAATCCAGAGCATTCAGAACTGAATTCAACCGAAACTTCCAATTATCAAACCCAGTTCCCTTGAAGGGTACAATGCCATGCCTATTTTCACCAGTTGTAGCCATTTTTCAATATTTCTATTTTATTTCGTCTGCCTCATAAACGTGCTTTTACTAGCCTTTTAATTTGTTTCTTTTACACTGTAGCCTGCACATCCCACGTTGTCTGGGCCCATAACCAATGTTATACAAAAACACTACAGTGTACTTGAAAACAAATTTAATATCATTTTAATACATATTACACAAACAAAAAAGGCAGAAAGTAAAAAGTAAAAAGTAAACGTTTCATACACGCTATTACAACCACACACATCACATGACGCTTAACCTCTCTCTTTTGACAAAAAAAGGCGCGCAATCCTCTTACAGAATACCATAGAAGCAAACAGATATGGTATAAAAGCAGGTTTGCCACATCTGCATAATTTTCACTAACAATAACCAACCTTTTTCCTCCCAAGAAAAACCTGAGCGACCGTCTACGAAAGGCCAGTGTCTACAGAAGCCACAACGCCGAGTCGTACGTCGAGTATGCCAGGAAAAAGATAAGTCTTTTAAAAAATTTAGATTTCAATTTAAGCGATTCACAATTATTAGAAATTGTAATTGGCGACATAACAGATGTGAATGTTAAAACCGCTGCATTTAACAGTAAACCAGAGACTATTTCAGAACTTTTAAATTTACTGAATGGTTTTTCTAAGGAAAAAAAGGTTCTTGCAGAAAAAAGTAAATTAAAACGACCGTTTCCATCAAATCAAACTTGTTTTAATTGTGGCGAGCATGGTCATTTAAAAATTAATTGTAGAAAGGAAGGGAATAATAGCTCGCAAAATAAATTACAAAGAATTCTAAGATGTTCTTTTTGCCAGAAGACGGGACACCATTCTGACAATTGTTTCTACAAAATCAAACGGAAAAAAATTAACGATGTAGCTAATATCAAATATTTTTGTTTTGATTTGGAAAATGACTTTACTACAAAATTTACGATTCAAGGTTTACCAATTAATTGCTTAATAGATACGGGAGCCGGGTGCAGTTTGATTTCTTCCAGTCTGGCAAATAAATTACATTGTCGCCTCGAACCAAACTTTTTATTATTGAAAGGGTTAGGCAATAAACGGTATTCCTTGTGTTATAAAACGACACTTAATTTAGAAAAAAAATGGCACTGCGTTTGAAGTCGAGTTTAATGTTATTGACGATTCTATTTTAAAATTAGACGCAATTTTAGATAGAGATTTATTTAATCGAAAGGGAATTACAATTTGCTCCGACTATACCGGAACAAAAATACATTTCGATGATTATTTTGCTCCCGAGACCGGTACAAATATTCATAACATCTCTATAACGCGTGACTCAGTTCAAACGCCACTTAAAGGAGATAGACTGCAGCAGTTGTTGAATTTACTAAACAAATTCGAAGAAATCATTACGACGGGTAATATGGTCAAACCAATAAAAGGTGTAGAGTTGGAAATTAAATTGAAGGAAGAAAAAATAATTTCGTATAATCCATACCGTATGGCCATAAGCGAGAGAGAAAAAGTTAAAATTATTATCGACGAATTGTTAGAAAACAAAATCATTCGCGAAAGCAAATCACCTTATGCAAGCCCAATCTTGCTAGTTCATAAGCAAGATGGAAAAAGTCGCCTGTGCGTGGACTATCGCGCATTAAATAAAATAACAATTAAAGATCGATTTCCGCTTCCGCGCATAGATGATATCCTCGAACAACTGGGCCATAATAAATATTTTACTATGTTAGACATGGCTGCAGGATTTTACCAACTAAAAATGGCACAAAACTCTATCGAAAAAACTGGTTTTGTACACCCGACGGACATTACGAGTTTCTGCGTGTCCCTTTTGGTCTGACCAACGCCTCCGCAGCATTTCAGCGGGCAATAATTAATGCGCTAGGAAACTTACGCGGAAGAGACGCGCTTCTCTATCTAGACGATGTCCTAATACCCTCAAGTACAATTGAAGAAGGTATAGCAAAATTAAATTTAATACTACTCGCTCTACAAAAAGCCGGGTTTTCTCTTAACTTAAAAAAATGCCGCTTTCTAGAAACGGAAATTCAATATTTGGGGCATGAAATTTTTGAAAAGGGAATTAGACCGGGAAAAAAAAATTGACTGCGCTTTTAAATGCACCTTCGCCGAAAAATGTTAAACAAGTACGCCAGTTTATGGGACTTGCTGGATACTTTCGCAAATATGTTCCAGAATTCGCGTCCCGCACATCTTGTATTATAAAATTAACTAAAAACAACGAACCATTTAATTGGGGTAACGATCAAGAGATCGCGAAAAACTACGTCTGTGCATTTTTAAGCAAGCGACCTTTGTTAACTACATTTGATCCGCAACTCGAAACAGAACTGCATACGGATGCAAGCTCTATGGGGTACGGAGCTATTTTTCCAGACGCACAACTGACGTTGAGTGTAAATATCACTCATACGAGCTGGAAACTCTAGCATTATATTATTCGGTAAAACATTTTAGAACCTATTTGTTGGGTATATCCTTTAAGGTGATAACAGATTGCAACTCTTTAAAATTAACTCAATATAAAAAAGACCTTTTACCTCGAATTGCGAGATGGTGGCTTTATTTACAATCCTTTATTTTCACAATTGAATATCGTAAGGGAAAATATATTTCACACGTCGATTATCTTAGTAGAAACCCTGTCTCGAGTTCACGATCGCAGAAAACTGCTGTAAAAATAAATAAAATAACAACAGATAATTGGCTAATGAAAGCGCAAAACAAAAATCCGGAAACACAGAACATAATCTCAAACCTATCCGACGGAAAACTAACACATGAATATTTTTTTCAAAACGGCCTTCTTTTTAGAAAAATTAATCCGGGACGTAATCCACCCATTTACAGGGCATATATACCAAAGGGTAGTCGATTAGGATTATTAAGATTGTTTCACGAGGAACAATGCCACATCGGTCCCGATAAAACATTTGCCTCTATCAATCATTATTTTTGGTTCCCAAAAATGACAAAATTTATCAAAAAATATTGCGATCATTGTTTGAAATGTATTGTCGGAAAACGCCATACAGGACCTAAACAAGGAATGTTACACCCAATAAACAAAGAACCTATCCCGTTCTCTACAGTTCATGCCGATTGTGCAGGGCCATTTACAACCTCCCCTAAGGGCTACAAACATATCCTACTTTTACTCGACGCTTTCACTAAATATTTGTTTCTAATTCCCCTAAAATCCTTATCAGGTTCTGAAACCGCGGAAAATCTTGAAAAATACCTAACAATCTTCGGCAACACGAAGAGATTCATTTGTGATCGAGGAACAAATTTTACTGACTCGCGTGTAAAGAAGTTATTTTCCAAATTAGGCATAGAACCGCACTTTATTGCGAAAAGTGCCCCTCGGGCAAACGGGCAAGTGGAACGTTATGTGTCCACGGTTCAAAACGTTTTACGAACAGAAATCAAAGATAAGTCAGAATGGTCGAACGCGGTTTCCAAATTACAAATAACCTTAAACACGACAGTTCAAAAGTCAACTGGCTTCACCCCTCTTTATTTATTAATCGGAGAAAATATTGTAAACCCAGATATTGCAGCTTTAACAAATGTTATCGCGCAAACTACAACCACAATCGATAATTTAAGAAGAGATGGGATCCTGGCATACAGACGCATGCAAAAGCAAGGCAATTATGCAAAAGATCTTTTTGATCGAACCCGAAGAAATAACAAAATTGTTAACATCGGCGACTTTATCTACCATCCTTCAGGGGACTCACCTTTGGCAAAATTAGAAAAAAAATATGAAGGACCATTTGAAGTATTGAAAATATTACCAAACGACCGGTTAGAAGTAAAGAACTTGGCTACAAACAGGATACGAACAATTCTTAAAGACATGGTTCGCATATGGCCTGGTGAATTTTCCGAAAACTAATCTTTTCACACAAACGGTGGGTAGGCTGTGTGAGCTTATGTTAGTATGACTCCGATCACTAATATCCTTAAAAGAGTGACATGTTAAAAAAAAAAAAAACAACAAAAAAAAAATTATTAATTAAATTAACAAACAATTAACATAAAAGAACGATTAAAACGGATTTTGATCCGGTTGATTAAGACAAGCGTTTACTTGGTAAAACGGATTTTGATCCGGTTGATTAAGACAAGCGTTTGCTTGGTAAAACGGATTTTGATCCGGTTGATTAAGACAAGCGTTTGCTTGGTAAAACGGATTTTGATCCGGTTGTTATATATGCTTAAAAAAAATAATAATGATCAATTACTAGAGCAATAAGTTAGCACCTAACAAGGCCAATTTATAAATGTTTTTTTCCTAGATCCGTCATCGGCGAGATAATTCGAGAACGAATTATGTGTCAGGATTGGCCGTGTGAGCGCGCGCTATCTGGCAACGCAGCCTCCCGATTATGGTATGGTCTCGGCATCAACCAGTCGCCTGATATGGTTGGGTATTCCTGGGGATCCACCGGACCCAATGACGCAAATAACCTAGTTTATAACAGTTTATAAATGCTCTTTTGTCAACCTGGGTGACATATTCTGTTTTGAATAATCGCCACTGTATGTTCAAAATATACTATCAGCATAAGTAATTATAACAAGACTAACTAGAAACAACAGAAACAACTACTCCTAAGGGCTAATACCCCTACCGGCATTGAATTACACTATTGAATCTGAAAGTAGACGTAGATAAAATAATCTAAAAAGACAGGTAAATTCCTGTTACGTCTAAATAATTAAGGATTACTAATCCCACACTTGGAACGCGTCCTATACAATAGGTACAACGAACCACAAGCCAATTCTACGACCGGTTAATTAGTTAGACGTAACAGGAATTTACCTGTCTTTTTAGATTAGAAGTAATTATTATTATTTGCCAAAATATTGTAAAGAATACCAGTTCGCTTTTAAAATCTTACATATAGGTATATACAAATACAAATAAAATACAAATTTTTTATTTGTGAATATGGAGTTACAACAATTAAAAGCTTCCTCTATTGAATATTTATATATTTTTAAATATTAAAATGTGACGCTACACATATTCCGTATGTAACATAATGTGCTACACCGGAACCCTTAACCTCCAACAACCGGAGATGCTTCCCCAGTTCCAAAATGAAATCCACGGGAGGCATATTGTCCTTGATAGTGAAAGTGGTGACCGTCCCTTCCGATGTCTCCCACTGTCGGTGTAGTAACACAAAAAACTTGTTGGGGTTTGTTTCCACAGGTGTCCCGGTGAATACGATAAAATAATGCATGTTGTATTTCTCCTTGTTGAAGTTGCACTTGTTTCGTCAACGAGAAGAAATCTTCTGCCGAACGAACGAAATCTGAGGGTTTTTATATGATTCGGAGGAGAACATAAGCAGACAATATTGGATTCGTTTGTAGAATATCGTGATTCGATAACCGTTCATTATCGAGATTGTTTAGTGATAGAGGAGTGGGTAGGTTATTTGTTTTGTATCGCAGACTTCGAAGCAGAGGAGTGGTCGGTCATAATCTTGACGATCAGGTGTAATTATTGGTGACATTATTTTTATCAGTTAACCACGAGACATGCGAAAACAGCGAGAAAATATTGGTAATAAAATACGAAAAAATGTATGATTCCATCAGTATGTAAGCAGACAACAACCCGAAATGCAACGAATCAAATTAATTATCAATCTAATCGTACTACCCAGGAACGTGAAGATCGCAATGAACACAAAAGAATTCGGTTAAGATAGACCCGTAAAGCGCGATATTCGAATAATAACGGTGCAAGTTTGAATCGAGCTGCTTTAAATAGGTTACCTGCTTTGTATCGGAGCAGTCGTGTCTGCAGAAGAGTGGTCGGTCGCAATCTTGACGGTCAGGTGTAATTATTGGTGACATTATTTTTATCAGTTAACGGTGAGACATGCGAAAACAGAGAGAGAATATTGGTAATAAAAAATACGAAAAAATGTGCGATTCCATCAGTACCTAAGCAGACAACATAAGATTCGTTTGTAGAATATCGTGGTTCGATAACCGTTCGTTATCGAGATTGTTTAGTGATAGAGAAGTGGGTAGGTTACCTGCTTTGTATCGGAGCAGACGTGTGTGCAGAGGAGTGGTCGGTCACAATCTTCACGATCAGGTGTAATTCTTGGTGACATTATTTTTATCAGTTAACGGCGAGACATGCAAAAACAACGAGAGAATATTGGTAATTAAATACGAAAAAAATGTGTGGTTGCAAGCAGACAACAACCCGAAATCGTACTGCCCAGGAACGTGAAGGTCGCAATGAACGTAAAAGAATTCGGTTAAGGCAGACCCGTAAAGCGCGACATTCGAATAATAATGGTGCAAGTTTGAATCGAGAAATGGTCTGTGGTAAAACTAAAAACCGGGTTATATTAATGGGTAGAATAAGTTGCAACGCTTCAGAAAACTGTAAGAGAACATTGTTCTAAATAAGTCATAATGATCGCATTTTACTTTTGGTGAATTTATCTTTCCTGGGACAGGTTGTGTATAGGTAAGGCGGGGTTGAAAACTGGGGTAAATATATGAATAATTTTTTTTCTCTTACGCTTTTTACATCGAACCAACATTATCTTCCTCTTTTATATACACCTGACCTAACCTAACCCACCTGAATCCCCACCATTCTCCCAACCCTCTTTCTCCCTATTTAAATCATTCACTCTCTGTTCGCAACACTATTTCTTCTCCAACCTTCCTCATAGCAACATCATGTCTATGAACCAAGTACAAGGTACTCTCCTTCCAAACAATTACTCATTACCTAGACATGCTGTCATTGCTATACAACCGTTCCGACAGGTGATTAAATCCTCTATCACCCTCAAGGTTACCACTAAGTTGCAGTGTCAGCAATGTCTTCAGCTATGTCCTAGCACGAAAGGCTTCGTTTGCCTTTCATGTCGGTTTATGGAACCCTCTGAGTTTTGTACTAGCTGCAAAACTTACTCGGAGGATGTTGTAAACCGAATTTGTCCTAATTGCAGATCAGGATACCTCTGCGATAAGACCGGTTTGTTTTATGAGTCCTCACAGTATCATACCTTGCAGTGCTACATTTGCGCTTCATGGTATGATAGGGAACAAGTCCGCAACGACCTAGAAAGTTATTCTACCGAAGAGTTCACACTCTCGTAGTTGTCTTATTTCTTTCTCATCCTTTCCGACCTGTTTCGACTGTAACACATTCGAAACATCGGCTTGTATACTCTACTTTTTCCAATCCTACACCACTCTTACCCCACTTCTTAGGTCATCCCCATTCATCCCCTCTCTTCCATCTTCCTATTTAAGCTGTTGCAACTGTGTAGCACACATCACTGCATAAGTATGGTTAACTCGTTGAACATGAACCTTTCTCATGTTTCACTTGTCGTTAATCCTTTCAGGCAGACAAGTTCCTTAAACTTTAACCGGTTGCAACGTGGATATGGTTGACTTCTTCGTGAAAGCTGTACGGCTAAGACACGATACTGTTGCATTGAATGTATTACTAACGCACACCTGTTTTTTGTCACAGAGTATCACTATGATGTCATAAACTGGTATGGTGACTGATTCATACCTCTGCGAAAAGTTGGGTCTAGTCTATGAGATCAAGGATACACACACGCTCTTCTGTTTACTATGTACTACAACTGAGCAAAGACGTCAACTATTTCAATACATCATGAGGTTATCAACCTTTTATTTATATCAAAATAAAGAATCGTTAAATTTAACAACGTTTCCATTAAATTCTAACGTCTCGAGAGGTAAATACAGATAATACAATATCCTACATACAGTAAACTGGAGCGAATGGTTGGGAGAGGGGAGGGGGGAGTATGCTCTTGTATTTTCTAAATATCATGTATGCACGTCTGCCTATAGAACGCTTCCAGCACTGCAATGTATGATACTTTGAGAAAGTAGCCGTTTCTAAAACAAGGACGGAGAACAAGGTCGATACCCGACGGGTTAGGTTAGGGTATCGCCTTTTTTCCCCGTCCTTGTTTTAGAATCGGCTACCTAACCCTACTTAATTTATTTAAAGTTAAATCAAGGAAATTTAAACAATTATCTATTTCTTTCTCTAACGTGAATTGAATATTTTTATTAAAAGAATTTAAAAAAGTGAGGAAATTGTCAAGTTGTCTAGAATCCGTCCATACAAAAAATATCGTCCACGTATCTCCAATATGAGAATATTGTTGATCAATTTATTCTTACAGTTGAATAGTCTATTTTCAAAGTCAGACATAAAGATTTCTGCTAATATTGGAGACAGGGGTGAACCCATTGGTAATCCTTCTACTTGTCTGTAGTATTTATTATCGAACATAAAATAACTTTGATTAATACAGACATCTAAAATATTTTGTAATTATATTTTCTCGTGGTCATTTTAGAAATTTTACAACTAAGTATTCTATTAAGTTCACCAATAGGGATGGAAATAAACAGACTAATAACATCAAATGAATCTACCAAATTAACTGCCAAAAATGTCAAGCTTTGTATATAGGGCAATTAGGACGAGCCATAAAAACCAGGGTAAAAGAACATTTACTTTCTGTGAAAAACAAAAAAGTTGCACGGGTCTGACAGATCATTGTATTAATAATAATAACAACTTAGACACAGATAACGTCAAAATTATTCATTGTCTTGAAAAAAGTAGAAAACTAAACTTACTTGAAAATTTAGAAATAAGAAAAGCAATAGACAAAAACAAATTAATAGTAAATAACCAAACGGAATTACCCACCACAAAATCTCCACTTATTATCAGTAATTTATAACACACGGTTTTTTCTTAATACCTCGCCCTTTAAAT
Organism: Agrilus cyanescens; assembly: GCA_947389935.1. Taxonomy (NCBI): domain Eukaryota; kingdom Metazoa; phylum Arthropoda; class Insecta; order Coleoptera; family Buprestidae; genus Agrilus; species Agrilus cyanescens. Next base: position 12,930,585 of record OX376709.1, on the reverse strand, counting down.
ACAGGTAGTTGTAACATTTTAGTTTTAGTATAGTTTGTACTCTTTGAGAACGACATAACTGTAGGTCGAAACATATATGTCAGAAGTGACAAATAAACCAGTGAAACTTATACCATGTGTTTTATTTTATCTTTCAGTTATTAATATTTACATTTGGTTTCTTCTGTGTATCCTTGACAATCATCATCTTGATTTCAAAAACAACAAATTCTCTATATTATATGAGACGTATGCTCAATTCCAACAGTCTTATTACGGTACAATTAGCGAATCGGTGCTAAAACCGTCAGAATTTAAGAAAGTTGCTCCTTTATTTGTAACCGACTGTTCACACCAGAACGAAATTGTAAAATCCGGGGTGATAGATGTACGCTTGGTTTTGAAACTAATGAGGCACTTCCAGCAAATACAGCGGCTTCTGCTTAATTCTGCACGATCGAATGGTTCGTTACAACCCTTCCACCAACATTGTCCACGTATTATAATTCCATGGAGTTCATAGTGGATGTGCAAGGTTTTAAGAAACAGGGAAATATCTTCCTTTTTAAAGAATTCGCTTTCAGTAGAATAAATAGCGATGAAAAAATAACATGGTATTTACTATCTCCACCATTTTCTTGGTCGCAACTTAAAGACCGATATAAGAGTCAACGTGGGTAACTTACTAGAGACGATCACGGGCTAGGATGGAATAGTGGGCATCACGATTATCATGAGATAGTCACTGAAATAGGTAAAAATTTAAGTAATTCGACTGCTGTATACGTTGACGGATTGAAGAAGCGGGTGTGGATATCGAAAGAATTTCTATATTTAGAGAACATTATCAATTTGGAGGATTTGAAGTGTATCTTTAACAAAACTCCTAGTAAATTATAAAACCACTCCAGTTTGCACCTACCACTCCTTCTTTCAAGATTCGTACTATAATTGCGCATTAGAAAATGTCTTTGTTCTTAAAAATAGGTTACAGATACCTATCTTCAAAATGATGAATAAAAATACTTTTTACACTTTTACATTTTTCTGTTTAGTAATAGAAAGTACTATAAACGTTTGGGCATGAGAATAAACTGACAACTTCTACAATGGTAATAATGTGCCACAAAAAACGAATATTTAGAACTGTTGATTGTTGTATTTGTCACTTGTTGAAACATATTCATAATGAAAAAATAACGAAAAAATTGTTTCAAGAAAATTTATTTAACACTTTGCTACATATGTTTCGCTATACTATAGCTTCTTCAGGCGAAGAATATACTAACTATTTCTAACATACAAGTATTTACACTAAAATTATCAACAACAATTTAGGTGGTGGAGGGGTTACAAAATAAAAAGTTTACGTTTAACAATGGACAATTTGAAACATCTGTTTGATCATTTAAAATATTGCGTTTGTTATATCTATTTATTTCAAGTTGTTCTAAAAGATTTAATTTAGTCCCTTTATTTTGAATATGTAACATTTTAAATTCCTTATTAAAGTTATGTCCACTATTGGTTAAATGTTCTGCGTAAGTTGAATCTGTTTTATAGTTTAAAAAACTTTTGTAGTATTCAGAAATGCGTTTATCAAAAGCCTTACCTGTCTGATCAACATATGTTACGATATATTTTTTAGCAAAACAGTTTTTAAAAAAACACAACTTTATTCAAAACAATATATCTGTACTCAATCCAGTCTGAAGCTAGAATGATTCTTTACAATCAAAAAATGATAGCAAAGGCATAAAAAAATAACTATCATAGCAAAAAGCAAAAGCTAGAAAACTACATCAGCATCCGCGGTGTCGTGTAGAGATCAACCGTGGGATTCTGCTAAGCAATGCACATTAATCCTAATTTCACGTGAGAATTTTAGAATATAACATCTCCCGCGCAAGTTCCGAAATTATATTCAACATATTAAAAAAATTTAATTTTCGGGTAACGGTGGAGTCATGTACGTTCTTCTGGACGAAACCGTCGATTCCCGCAGAGGTACACGGTCTCGAATAGGAGTCCTGCAGCTGACACTCGATCTGTCGATCCCAGTTGAAATTTGGCAATCATTGACTCTTTCCAAATCGCCAGTGCTACCATTATTGTAGTTTATTATTCTTAAGCATGTATTCCCTGGGTGACAAGTCCTACAGGGACGGAAAAATTTGAAACAGCCGGGGCAGCAACAAAAGATGAGACAGAATATAATTATTAACCCAGCAAATGCAGTCGGAACAGTAATCCAATAATTTTCCCCAACTTTTGAATAGCTTCTTGTTTCTTGAAATTCAATTTTGCTCTTAAGGTCACTTAACTTTGCTGCAGCGACTTCAATGGTCTCTCTTTTTAAAAAGTTTAAATTTAAAGGTTCGAGATTAGGAATATTAATTTTATTTATATCGTCAATACAACAGTCTGATGGAATTACTGGTAAATCCAAATGCACTTCAACAGTCTTGTTATTACGCGGTTTGTTATCCGAATTTATTCGAAAACCGTTAGAAAAGTAGCACATACACTTTGCATTTATAGTTAAAAGAGTTGGTTTGGATATCTCAAATTTGTTCAAATCCGAGTTTTCACATTTGTATGTTATGTCTATAGAATTAGTAGGCGCAATCAACCACAAATTATGGTCAATTTTTTGAATAAGTTCTTCACTGACTGTAGTAGTATAGATTTCACAAGTCGGTGGGAAGTCTCTTGATACAATTAGTTGTGCAATGCATCCCCTATTGGAATGTATATCTTGGGGTTCCAAGCTTTTCGAAATCCAGGTGTCTTCCATTTGAATTAAGTCTTGAAGCGTTAATAAGTCCACAAACTGTTGATGGTCGGTAGACAGGGCAAAGTATGGTATATGGGGTAATAATATGTGGTGCAGGGATAGGTTAGTTGATACTGGATATGGAAAAAGTTGATAAAGGGTGAAATTTCTGCTTTGAAAGAGCGGTGTTTCTAGTTTAATTAGTAATCCGGAATTTACAAAATAAATTACTGGTTTTAAAATTAAATAGTATTTAAAAATTTCATTGTCGTTTAGTTTAAAAGGTAGAATGGAATCATACAATTCGATTTTATTTAATAGATGTAACATTCCCGTTCTGGCATATGCAAGTGATTCCAAAATATTAAATACTTCTTTCTGAATTAAACTTGATATTTCAATAAGCATCGTTACAGTGTTGACCATGTACAAAGTAATACGATTTTTATGAGTGTAATTTAAGTTTGTTTTTAATAATTCGTCTAATGCCAATATATTTCTTTTCAGAGTGTCTTCATTTGAGTTTACTTTACCTAATGTATCGTTGAAACTTGAAAGGAGAATTTGAGTTAAATATGTTTGTTCTTCTAAAATTTTTAAAGTATCTTTATTTGATGTTTGTAATTCGGAAATAAGCTTGTTGTATTTATCAGCGTCATCTTGATCGAGAGTACCGAAAAGCGTATGTAGACCGGTGCCGAAGATATTAAACCATCCCCGTTTATTTCTTTTTGTAGGGAAAAGAAAGCGTATTTCATTAAGGTCTCTCTCGAGATTCATTATAGTAATACCGAGTGTTGTCGTATGATGTAACTTAAAATTCAATTGATTTAATTTGATTTCATAATTTTGTATTTTTGAATAATACCGTTTTATAGTAAGAAGATTCAAAAATAAGGGATCAATATTTTTATAAATTAAAATATTATAATTTGTATTAGATACCAACAGATTCCCTTTAGGATGGAAATAGATTCCAGTGTTTGGTAGTATTTTTGTTTCGACCATCATGCTTAAGCATCTGAAAAAGAAACGTATTTGTATGGTTTTATTTGTTCTATATTAACTAATGTGAAGTCTTTATTCTTTGATTTACGATTTAGTTTTAGATTTTTATCATTTACTATCTCAATGATTTCGAACGGTCCTAACCATTTTGAATTCCCCTGTCTATTAATTAATAAGTTTTTAAAAAATACTTTATCGCCAAGTCTGTAATTTGGTATGGGATGTTTTATTTTTAAGTCGTGTTGATCTTTAGTTTTTTCCTTTTTTGTGATTTGATTATTATGTGCTAGTTCGTGTAATTGAGAAAGAACACCCTTTCGTTCTGCTAAAAATGATTCAGATGTTTTTTCTGACACTACCCTGTCTTGAGGGTTATTAACATTCCGTGGTTTAATGCCGTACAGTGCCTCATAAGGAATTAAATTTGTGCTGTTGTTTACGGAACAGTTATAAGTTAATACAGCATTTGATAATAACACCTCGTAATTATTATTGTATCTATTTGAATCAATTGAAGTGGCTATGGTATCTTTTATGGTACTTATTACCCTCTCTATAGCCCCATTGCTTTTAGGGTGATAAGCAACCGTAAATGTATGGTCAATGAATAATTCTTTTTCTACTTTACTTAGAATTTTGTTAAGGAATTCCCCACCCTGGTCCGAATGTACCCTTTTTGGTAAGCCAAAAGTTGAGACAAATTTAAGGAAGTGAGTCGCTACTTCTACAGCTGTTTTATCTCTTAAGATGTAAGCCTGAATAAATTTCGTTAATTGGTCCTGAATGATCAAAATTGTTTCTTTATATTTTTTTTGAAAGATAAACCTCAGCTGTGTCCATATCGACACGCTCGAAAGGATAAGAGGGAGTTTCAGTTATTGTCATTGGACTTTCGTAAGAACGTCTGGTGGTTTTATTTCTTTTGCAGTATTCGCAATTATTTATATAATTTGTGACATCGTTTTTCATGTTTGACCAATCAAAAAATTCTTAATTCTATTCATTGTTTCGTTTATTCCTTTATGACCATACGCTGGAGGATCATGGTGCATGGAAATAATTTTCGGAATATCAGTTAAATTCCCTGAAAATTTGTAAGTGAGGTTTATTTGTATTTCTTGGTCGTCTGGGAAATGGAGTTTATTCCGCAAATAATTTATCATTCTTACCAGCAAGATACTTTCGTGTTCCGATATAGTAAATCGTAATGTCTTCATAAGAGACCAAGGTTAAAATTATTAAAATATTTTCGAACATTTCTCGGGGTGTATTAAATGTGTTGATTACATAAGTTAAATGAGGTATTGATTTAGATGTTTTTAACTCTATTGGGTCTTTACATTCGGGATTTTCTGCGTCAAATAAAATAAAGTTCACTTTTTTAGAATTATCAGAAGGGAAAAGTACTTCGTAGCTGTGATTCTTATCATTGAATTTTCCTACAGTAGTCTTCAGTGTTTCGTAAGTTCCTTCATCCTGAACAAAATTATCATAATCAATTCCTTCGGGAATATCGTTAACACCTCGGGTTAGAGCATTTATTTTAGAACAAGTTAACGAATAATTATTATTATCAATTCTGATGCGAGATAGGGCATCCGCGTTTTTATTAAGCAATCCTTTTTTATAAATTATCTCGTAGCTGTACTCTTCCAGTTTGAGCCTCCAGCGGACGAGCCTTGAGCCAGGGTCTTTAACACTGAAAAGCCATGTTAAAGGCCTGTGATCTGTTATGATTTTGAAAGGTTTTCCGTATAGGTAAGGCCGAAAGTGTTTAGTGGCCCACACTATTGCTAGGAGCTCGCGCTCTATAGTTGAATACCGTGTTTCGGTTGGATTAAGCGTTCTGCTTGCAAAAGCTATTGGAAGGTCTTTTCCGATAGGCCCTTGAGACAGAACGGCACCTATGGCATATTGGGACGCATCTGTTGTTAATATAAAATTTTCTTCAAAGTTAGGGTACTGCAAAATAGGTGAAGATGTTAAACTTGATTTTAGTTTCTCAAAGGAATTTTGGCATTCCTCAGACCAAATAAATTTAGAATCTTTTTTTAATAAAACTGTCAAGGATTTCGCTATTTTAGCGTAATCCTTAACAAAACGGCGATAGTAGCCGAACAGGCCGAGAAAAGATTTTACGTCTTTAGGTGTACAAGGAACAGGAAAATTTATAATAGCGTCTATTTTTGAGGGGTTTGGGTTAATTCCTTCTTGTGATATAATATGGCCCAAAAATTCGGTTTCTCGTTTTAGAAACTCGCTCTTATCAACCTGAATCTTCAAATTGAATTGACGTAATCGTTTAAACACATTTCTTAACCTGTCGTTATGATGTTCAAGGGAGTTTCCGTAGACGACAATGTCATCTAAGTAAACTAGACACTGTTTTGGATTTAATCCCGAAAGAACCGTGTTCATTGCCCTTGAAAACGTAGAGGGGCTATTTACTAAGCCGAAAGGCATCCTAAGAAACTCGAAATGTCCTTCATTTGTCGAAACAGCAGTTTTGGCAATAGAGTCCTCGTGAACCTCGATCTGGTGGAAACCGCTTGCCAAATCTAACGTTGAAAAATATTGCGAATGTCCCAAATTGTCCAGAATTTCATCAATGTTAGGCAACGGGTACCTATCATTGACAGTAATTTTATTTAAATTTCTATAGTCAATCACCATACGCCACTTCCGTTTCCCGGATGCATCCAATTTCTTGGGTACAATCCATATAGGACTAGAGTAGGGTGAATGACTTGGTCTAATAATATTTTGATCCAAGAGTTTTTTAATTTGTGAACTGACCTCGCCTTTGTGGCATTGCGGATAACGATAATTTTTTGAATAAATTGGGTTCTCGTGCTCCGTTTTGATTTGATGTTTAACTGCTGAAGTGAAAGTCAACTTGTCACCCTCCAAATAAAATATATCAGAGAACTGATGACAAATCTCTAATATCGATTCTTTCTCTTCGACATTTAAATGATCTAACCGAAGGTTTTCATTTAGTTTCTGGATTCTATCTTTTCTTTGACCTAAAGTTGCAACTACAAACTAATTTATTTTTTACACATAAGGTAAGTTTTCAACAATAGTTTTGATTTTATTAGTGGAAAAACAAATTAATTCTCTAAATGAATTAGAATTTTCGGGGGAGTTTTCTCTTAGTTGAACGAACAGTCCCCGTTTTGCTCGTTCTCCGATGAGTTTTAAGGATTTTCGGAGAGTTCAGTCTCGCCGTCGGAATCTGACTCCGATTCTGAATCATCTCCAGCATTTAACGAGTTAACTTTAGGTTGTTGAAAGCCACGAAAAGGAGAGCCAGAAAAACTGTGTCTTGGTTTTAATGCGCCGAAAGTTGTATTTGTTTTATTGGGTGTATTCTCTGCCGATGATGGTTTAATAAATTCTGGTTTAGTTCTTTCAGCATTCGGATTTTTTTTATACATAATTTTGCTTGATTTGGAATTTTGATTTTTTTAATCAACGAATTTTTGACGTTCCTCTCGTTCTTTTAGTTGTTTGTTAAATTCGTTGGCGAGTGAATACGCTTTTTCTAGAGTTTTAGGTTTAGAAGGCAAAATAGCAATTTCTAGGTCATGACTAATATTCATCAAAAAAACCGTCTTAGCCAATTTATTAATAAAGTCTGAAACTGCGTCAGCTTCCTCGTATGTTTCTAAATCATTAGTCGCGGATACGACAAGATTATCCCTAATATACGATACTTTATTGTAAATATCCTTTAAGTTAGTATTTGGTTTGGGTTTATAACGAAATAGATCACCCACTAGACCCTCAGTTGTTTTTTCTATTCCGAAATTATTTTCTAAATGTTTTTTTATGTCATTCCAATTGTCCACTCTTTTAGCCAAAATAATTTTACCAGCTCTACCTACCAATTTGGTCAAAATCAATCTTACAAAATAAGCATTTTCGTGAATTTTGCAATTTTGAAAAACAAAATCAACATTTTCAGTGAATTGGTGAAGGGGAATGTTGTCACCATCGAAAGTAGGAATCAATTCTGCTAATTCTTTCCTACTGTATGTTATCGTGGTAGAATTTGTATTTTCTACTAAATTTACGTTTGACATTTTTACTTTTTCGCTCAAATTAGAAACATTCTCTTCAACAATATCTACTACAGACATAATGTAGAGAATAGAGGAAATTAAAATAAGGAAATTACTAAGTAGCCGACCTTGCTATAGCGATGCTCCAAATTAGTAGAAGTTGCACCTTCATGGAATCAAGCGGAGGGCGTACAGGCGGAGTACCAATTTTTGGTTATTCCCTTAATCGATGTCTCGGAACGAAAGCCAATGAACAGCGCTGGCGAAACAATAGAAACACCGCACACTTTCCAAAGATTTCCAACAGATAACACAATGTTCTATTTTCACGAGATTACGTTTTCGCGCAATTGTTGCACATTCGCGAAAATCAGTTTTTGTTTTTCTTCTTTTTTGTACGGATTGTTTCCCACGCGACGGAAGAATCAATCCTACTGACTGCGCCAATTTTGTTACGATATATTTTTTAGCAAAACAGTTTTTAAAAAAACACAACTTTATTCAAAACAATATATCTGTACTCAATCCAGTCTGAAGCTAGAATGATTCTTTACAATCAAAAAATGATAGCAAAGGCATAAAAAAATAACTATCATAGCAAAAAGCAAAAGCTAGAAAACTACATCAGCATCCGCGGTGTCGTGTAGAGATCAACCGTGGGATTCTGCTAAGCAATGCACATTAATCCTAATTTCACGTGAGAATTTTAGAATATAACACATACACTATCATAATCATTACAATTTAATAAATAAACTCCTGAATGAACACCCTTTTTTATTTGATAAATTACCTAAATATGTGGAACAACTGAACTTCTTGTATTTGTTTTTTATTATAGGAAAGATGCTATTTAAAGTTTTTTGTTTAAAAAATTAAAGGTATATGCCGTTAGCTCTTGGTAAACCATCCTTGATAATAATTGGTTAAATAAAAACACTTGGAAACGGTCACAATTTTTTATTAAATAAAAAAAAAAATTAAAATTCATTAACATCATATACCCAACTAATTACATTTCCAAGAATAACGTTTGGAGGAAATTACCCTATTTAGGTAAGATAAGTGAAATGGTAGGAAAAACCTTATATCATAACAACATTAGACCAGCATATTTCAATAACAATACATTAAGTAAGAAGTTAGTAAATAACAAATATCTAAACGAAAAACATAATCCTTTACAGAAAAGTGGTATTTATGAAATAACTTGTAATGAGTGCAATGCTATATATATCGGAAAATCAAAAAGAAGCGTAGAGACGCGTTTTTTAGAACACTTTAATTATATTAAGTCAAATAAACCAAACTCAGGCCTAGCTTGTCATGTATTAGATAATAATCACTCAATATGTAAACAAAAACTAAAATTGCTAAAAAATATAAAAGGAGGTCCTATACTCGACAGATTTGAAATAGTAGAAATAAATAAAGCTATTAAAAATAAAAAAACACTAACCAATGATCGATTAGATTTCGGCAATAACCCTCTACTCAGCGCTTCTCTAACTTAGCCTCCCACCCTTATTGTAATTGCGACTTAGGTATATATTTCCCAAATTATGTATTAGACTTAGTACTTGTAATACTCCTGAAGATGCCTTAACCGGGCGAAATGCGCATAGAGTTATTTAATAAAAAATTGTGACCGTTTCCAAGTGTTTTTATTTAACCAATTATTTTTTGTTTAAGTTTTCTATTTAATATATTATTTATAATATTACTAGAGTAGCCATTGTTAGAAGCTGTTTTATAAATTCTATCTGGTTCCAAGTTAAATTAACATCAATCAACACAACTTAGCAGCAAACATTACCAAAAAGAAAACTGTGAGAATTTGGATCAATGATGTGCTAAAAACACTGTTCAAGAAGAGGGATACCCTGTCGATGTACATCTTTTATGAATTATGAAAATTTAGAATTTTTAGAATTTGCAGACTTTTTTTCTGAATACAATATAGCAACAACAACATCGCCGACGTTGAGAGTTACATTGTATTGCGTTTCATTAATTGTGGATCATAAAACATTTAAACACAGCAAAAGTTTTAGTTCCAAAAATTTTATTTATTGTACTCCACAATAATTATTTCGCCACACCGTGGCTTCTTCAGGTGGAAGAAATCCAAATTAAAATTAAATACAGACTTATATAGGTACTAAATATAACAAATAGGAAGAGGTGAAGATTAAACAGTTGAATGTTGAAAATTTAAGTTAAGTAAAGGAGATTTGTTTAAGTCTAATTGGTCATTTAAAATAAGGCCTTTTTTGTTTAATTTGTTTATTTCTAAACTTTCTAATAAATTTAGTTTTTTACCTTTGTTTTCAAAATGCAAAATTTTAAATTCTTTATTGAAACTATGGTTGTTTGTTATTACATGTTCAGCATAAGTTGATGTTGAGTGTTTTTTATCATAACTATTTTTGTGCTCTTTTATTCTTTCGAGGAAGGATCTACCTGTTTGGCCCATATATGCTTTATCACAATCGCCTCATTTAAGCATATAGACACCCGATCTTAATTCTTTTTTATTAATATCTTTATTATTTTTTATGTATTTTCCTAAGGTATTGATTGTTCTAAATGAAATGAAACTGTTAGTGAATTTTTTTACATAATTACTCAATTTAGTTGAAAAAGAGCCTAGGTATGTTAAACTATTATAAATAGTGTTTTTGTTATTTTTATAAATCGGGTAAATGGAATTTAAAGTTTGTTTTTTATTTTTTTAGTTTAATATATTTGTGACGAACAAAAAGCTATATCCGTTATTGTAGGCAACCTGGTAAATTCTGTTTAGTTCTAAATTGTAGTTTTCTACTGGCCTAGGAATGTTTAGAAGTCTATGGATACTTGAATGAAAAAATGCTGATTTGTGTGATAGTGGGTGACATGAATTTAAATGGATAATAGTATCGGTGTGTGTTTCTTTATGATACATTGAAAGTATGTTTATTGTGAAAATTTTTAATAGTTAGATCTAAAAAGTTGATGCTACTGTTTTCTTCAATTTCCATATTAAATTTAATTTTAGGGTGTAAACTGTTAATATAATTGAATAGTTTTGATAACTGTCTATCGATACCTGTACAACATATTAAAATGTCATCGAAATACCTATACTAGTAGAAACATTCTTTGAAATAAATACTGTTACTTATTTTCTTTTCCCAATTATTCATGAATATTTCGGCAAGTAAGGGGCTAGTGGGTTTCCCATTGCAAGTACCTCCTGCTGTTCATAGAATATATTATTAAATTTCAGGTCATTTTGCTTCAAACAAATATCTAGTAACGTGACCAATTCGTTAATTTCTACGGGATTTACCAAATTATCTCTTAATAAGTTGTATGATTTCTTGTGGTGGCATACTAGCAAAAAGTTTGCATACATCAAATGGTATGCATTTACTTTTAATCGGAATTTTTAAATTAGAGATATTTTTTATTAGTTGGAAAGAGTTCTTTAAAGAAAAAGTAGAATTAAAATTAGTTAGGCTGGTAATTTCATTGACTAAAAATTTTGAAATCGTAGTACAGGGAGCTTGAACATATGAAACTACAGGCCTAATGGGTTGATATACTTTATGAAGCTTGATTAAAAAACCACAGAGCCTGGATACCAACACTGGCACTAGTTAAAAATTTGAATCGATGAGGCTCTTTCCAACTAAGTCATTTAACTAAAATTTTAAAGCATAATTTTCTTTCATGGGATTCAATAAATATTGGATACTTTTACACGATAACGATCAAAGATATTATCTTTATTCGTCTGTTACAGGCATTCCTTTGCAGGGTACGTGTATGTGATTATTTTAATAACAAAATAAATTCGAAAATAGCCAACTTCGAGTAAAGAAACATTGAAAATAGCCCCTGGCGGTGAGTGGTAGTGTTACCATTTTTTTATACTTTCTAACCACAGGAGAGCCATTATAAATTCTAAAAGCGATTTTCATTCTGTATTAGCCAATTATCAAGAACACCATTGTCCACCACATTCTCACAAAATAGATTTAAATCATCTTTTATAGATAAACTGATTTACAACAACAAAAATCAAAGTCGAACTATTTTATATTTCAGTTTAAACCAACAATAAAAATAATAATGATGCGTCAATTGGATATATGAACATATTAAATATTACCCCAAAATGACAAAAATATTTTTCTACATCCAACTTGCAAAGAAGAAATAGTAGAAATAATTTCTACAATGAGTGATAAGGCTGGAGGTGTTGATGGAATTAACATGAAAGTGATAAAAAATATTGCGCTTTTCATTAGTGAACCACTCGAGTATGTTTTTAATTTGATTATCGAAAAAGCAAAATGGCCCAAGGCTTTAAAAACAGCTGAAGTAATACCTATTTTTAAACAAGGAGAAAAAGCTAAAGCAACAAACTACAGACCTATTTCATTGATATCAAACATTGCAAAAATTCTAGAAAAAATAATCCATAAAAGATTTATTAATTTTTTTTAACAGATGTAATATTATTTATAATAAACAATATGGTTTCCTGAAAAACAAAAGTACTACAGATGCACTAGCTAATCTATTCAAAGCAATATATAATAATATAGATAATACTGTACCTACTTTAGCAACTTTTTTGGATCTGACCAAAGCTTTTGATACGGTAAATCATAGTATATTGCTGCAAAAACTAGATAACCATGGCATACGTGGGACAGCTTTGGATCTCATCAATAGTTACTTAAAAAACAGGAAGCAAAAAGTTAGAATCATGAACTTTCAAAGTGATGAATGTATTTTGAGAACAGGAGTTCCTCAAGGAACGATTCTTGGACCAATACTTTTCATAGTCTATATAAATGACCTACTGATGGTACTACCTGAAGGATGCATTTCATCTTTTGCCGATAACACCGTTGTGTTGTGTACTGGAGAAACATGGAAACAAGCAGAGACTAGGATGAATAATTATCTACGAAAAATACAAATCTGGCTAACCATAAACGAATTATCTTTAAATACTCTGAAAACTGTACACATCTGTTTCGGTGCCTATAGTGATAGTGTTCCCGAGTCGACTAACATCCATATAGATAACAAAATTATACAAAGAGTAGAAAAAACCAAATACCTAGGAGTCATATTTGATAGCCTTATGAGATGGGAACACCATGTGCAATATATTAAAAAAAAAACTAGATATTTATTGTTTATTTTCAACAAGTTAACTAAGATAATGAATACTAAACAACTGCTGGTAATTTATCACGCACTTTTTAATAGCTTAGCAAATTATGGAATTATTGCATGGGGAGGAGCCTATGGTAATGCCATAGATCCTCTACTATCACTACAAAATGGAATGTTGACTTTAATCTTGAAGAAAGAAAAAAACACTGTGATATCACCCCTAGATATAAAAGAAAACTTCGTAATTGTATCCTTACTATATTACTACAATGAATTGAAATGTAAATTTTTAACCTCTACTAGTAAAACAAGAAACAATAAGCTTAACTTACCAAAAATTAATAAATCCATTAGTTTTAAGAATAGTGAATACATAGCAATTAAATATTTTAATCAACTACCAAATAATTTGAAATCGATACAAGGTTCTAATAAACTAATTAAAACTAAATTAATAAATTGGATTAAAGATCAACGATTAAGAGTTAATAAAAATTGTTTCTATTGTTAGTAGCATTTTTTGTACTATTTTGAATTGCGGGATGTTTGACACATCATTATTATAAAGCTTTAATTACTATACCATGATGTATATAAATTAGGAATCCGGACATTATATTGTAAAATCTTATTTTATTCTATATTAATAGTATGTTAGTATGTAAGTTAGATACCAGACCTACGTACAGATAACTGGTTTATCTCTATAGGATGCGTTTTTCTTTTCGTTTATACTTTTGTATTTATGAAATATAAATAAATAAATTCAAATTTAAAAATGTTTTCAATAAGTTTAATGTAATACTAATCGAAAATAATATTAATGTTCATTTGATAAAACATTGACTTAATAGTTGTTTATAAGGTTAGTGTATTTTCTATAAATATGAGATCATTATAATTTACAAATAGGAGCACGATATTTTCACTTCTTATAGAGTGTTTATTTAAAAGAAACCTTAACATAGGTATGTTCAGTGAAGACAGTGGGAAATTAACAAATGTTGGAAGATAAACTGAACTAACTAATTTTTTTAGCAATTTTGAGAGGCTTATGCCTATGCCTTATGCAATTGTTCTAAAATAATTAAATGTATTTATTGTCAGTGTTCCGTACCGTCGTCCTGGCTAATTTGAGAAATTTGACAATGAGTGAAAATTGCTTCTGCAAAATGATACAAACAAAATTAGTCGGGTTTGTCTTCCGTTGCGCGTCGCGTGGAGAGGGTTCCGTACGATGAATATTTCTTTTTACTATGTTTTGGTTATTATTTATATTATTACCCCATCCCCGCAGTGAGAGGAGGTTGTAGCATTATAGATTGTATACGCATTAGAAAAATGCCTCTATATGTACGCATTGTAAACATTAGTATTTAATTTATGAATCTGTGGGAACACTTCGTACATACCGAAATACGGAAGTTAGTACACTCTGTACAGCAGAACTTAAATTATGCTGACAGAGAACATCGGCAGTTCTGGCCACAAACTAGGTCAGAACAAATACGCACACTAGCGCAGACCGCTGACGGCACATTATCCATATAATCAATGTAAATATTTTCTGTATAAATAGGTGTAGTTTATTTCAATAAAGTCTATTTTAAGTCTAACTTTGAATCGCTCCTCATTGGAATCTGAAATGGGCTTCCACATCCAACGGTTCTTATTAAAACATACATCGCAACACACACCTACACATGTTAGCTGTCACGACGCTACAAATCTATTTACTAACAGACGCTTTTATTCAATGACTACTCAATATTTCTCGTTGACAGACACAATTCATTATTATTTAATTTATGATCTTATTCGATGACACTCTTATTTCGGAACTTTTTGATGTCGTTCGACGTGTCACGACATGTTCACTTAAATAATCATTTTATGATCTTGTTTTCATGCAGATACTTTGATTTATATAACACTTACGAATTAGTGTCAATCGTTGAATACTTTATTACTACCAAGATATCACGTACGTCGAAGACGGTAACTTCACAAAAAAATGTCATCGTAAATATAATCCGTGCATCAACGATTGAGTGGTGGCGAATCTATTTAAAGCGTCTTTCTGCAGAAGACTTTAGTTTAGTTTATTCCCATTGAGTACCACTGAGCCCAAAACGATTTCAGTGCTTGGGTACAGGAAGAAATTTGTTGCCACGTTGGTCGTTTTCCGTCTCTTCTCCATTCCATCGCCTTCTTCAAGTCCGGATCGTTTTCTTGGTCTTGTCTTATATTTTCAGGTAACCACTCGTCATCGATTACCCTGACGCGTCGAATTGTTTCTTCGTTCGTTTCCATTCTGTTAACTTTATTTAATTCCTTTTCCAAGGAAGAAATAAGCGTGTTACTATATTATAACACTTTTTTTACAAAATAATAAAAGTAATACAAGTGTGGGAACACTCTGTACATATTAATTCCGACAAAGTAGTTCACACAGTACAGCTGAGTTTAGACTCTGCTGACTAAGATATTGCCTTTTTGTACCACAAATTGGGTCAACCGCAAATACACACATAAGTGTAAACGGTTGACCACGCATTTATCCATAAGCTTATTGTAATTACTTTTTGTATAAATACCCGTTTATTTTTCTAATAAAACAAGTCAAGTCTAATCCTGACTCGCTATTGATTGGATCCTGAAATACGCTTCCAATACCTCGGTCCTTATCAGGACACACACTTTGGATCCTGAAATACGCTTCCAATTTATCGGTCCTTATCAGAACCACACTGTCTATGCATGCACCTTTCTGGTAGCCGTCAAGCCGCTACACAAGAATAGAACCAATTTTTGAATTTGTGTTCTAGAAGAATGAATAATGAATAATGAATACATATTATTCTCATAAGTATTATTGTTGCTGTTTATTAATCATTTTGGCCAGTGACCGTCTTGTTTTGGAATAAAGGCGCCTCTAATCCGGGCGTAGCCCTGTTGTACACCCTGTTACACGGTAGGTATCGTGCAGGATGTTTGAAATTAGGTATTCCGTGCACCTGATTTTATCCTGGGTTATTTTTAGTACAATAAAACACTCGCGTCGGAATAACAATAGTTTATTAAAATAATCTTATCAACGAAATATTTGCTATGTTAAACTTATCACTATGAAAAGACTTAGAATTTAAAATAAGGGAAACGAAATGTAAAATGAAATTAGAACGATATTGAAACGCTTTTCTGAGAGACGACACAAGAAGCTCTCCCTTCACATCTGTCTTTTTACTTTTCTCGCCGTTTACCAGCCCCCACGCTTCGGGGTGGTTTTTCTGCGTATCCGGTACCTGCGAGGGTACAGGCTTCAGCATCCCACACTTTTATAGCACCAAAAGCAAAAAGTTTGGATGCTTTGGCCTGACCCTCAGACGAAACTGCTTATACGTAACAAAACGAAAAGAACATTATTAAATATAAAAATACTTGAAACAATGGGATATAACATCCCTCCCCCTTTAGGGAATTAAACTTACCTAAAAAAAAATTGTAGCAGATACTATTATTACACTAAACAAAATTTAACTAAAATAATGAAACAATAAAAATCAAAACTATAAAAAATCATTAAATTTAATTGTTCATGAATTTATGAATAAGTAGAGCGACGTGCCTTAATGGGTGCCGCTATTTTATTAGGTCTAGCATTGCTAGTACTAGGCTCTGTCATAGTAGTTAATTCTAAACTTTCAAGATTTGAAACAGATGACGTTTTACTAGTATTTCTTTCATTTTTGTTAATATTAAAAATGCGTAAGCATAAGGAATCTTTTGAAGAACAATTACAGTTAGTGTTACATGATGATTTTCCATTATGTTTTCTACCGCACTTACAATACAAAACAAGAATAATAAGTAAAATTATGAATATAATTCCAAACGTGGTTGTAGAAGTTACGATTGTTCTTAAATTAGGATTGTGCATATCATGCAATTTATTTAAGAGTTCATTGAGTTTAAAACTGGATACATTTAAATCATCTAATGACGTTACAGTAGACTTATAATCGTTCACTAATAAAGGAATTGTTACATTTATTGTTTTATTCTTCATTTCTTCGTTACAACAGTAATCTAATAGGTCGACGTCCGGAAAATAGTTATATTGAAGGGTAGTTTCACTATCGTACGAATGGAATGCCACTAATTTCACATCCGTACCGAAACCCGCACAATTTACACTCAATTTTAGCACTCCGGTGTTACGTAACATTTTCTGGTATCTTCTTATCTGAGCAACTGACGACGATGGTTTCCATATCAGGGACCACAAAAATCCATGCATTTGTATTCGATAAACGATGCCAAATGTTGCGCGTTAGATTAACAACACGGTAATCACAATTATCGTAGTTTCTTATATTTTGATTATAGAGTCCAATTTCACATTCTTGCGTATTAATTGTAGTTAGTGTAGGCTGGTGTTGTTTACAAAGTCTTTCGTCTCGTAAAACTTTACAATTATTTAGATCACTTTCGCTTACGTACATATACAGTTGTGTGGTTTTTTCGACGGCCATATAGGGTGACTTCGGTTGAATAAAAATAAATCCATTCGGAAAATTACCTCTGGTTGGAAGTGGGTATAACTTGTAAATAGTAAATTCTTCGTCCTTTACTAAAGGCACTTTTACAGCAATGATCAGTCTTTTGTCCACGATGGCCATGATTTCCAGGAGAAGGTTGAAATTTTCCATTGTAAGAAAAATGGGGTAATGTAATCCGGGTGGAAGATAAGGCAAAGTTTTCTTGATTTCGAAAAGAAGTTGGGAAGGGGTAACTATTGACGGATGTAATTGTCCTATTCTGGCAATAATTAATGCATTTATTAAATTTTGCATGTCGAATTGACATTGATAAATTATTTCCGATAGAATATGCGCGTGTTCTAAGAATTTTGTTTCTATGTCAAAGTTATTAGCTGTATTTAACATTTCTGTGTACAACGATTTGGATGTATTTTCTAAACGCTCTAAATTTTTGAGTATTACATTTTCATTGTGAACTACATTACCTAATGTCTGATTGACTGAATGTACAGTATTTCGCATTACAGAAGTTTGTTGGATCATTAATTGGTGCATTTCGCGTTCATGATTAGCTATTTCTGAAATTGTCTTATCATAATAAAGAACATCGTCAGCATCTGCTGTTCCAAACAAGACCTTTTCTATTTTTCCCACAAAATCAAATAATCCTCGTTTACGTCTGAGAGAAAAATCCATTGTACCTGTTAATTCTTTTACAATAGTTGCTTGAGTTTTAATTTTTTTCAATATTTTGATGAGCATTTGCAAGATAACGATCACATTGTGATGTAAGTGTTATTATAGCCTTACTGCATATTTTAAAAGCGGTTTTACTATAAGCATCAATAAGTTTTACATTATTAAAATATACTTCTAGGTCGAGGTGAATTAAGAGTTTCCATTCCTCATTATAAAATTGCGCATTAGCCACTTTTTCGAAAAATACTCCGGGATTGTTATATATTGGTTTTACCTCGAATGAGTTCTGAGCTTCAGAAAGTGTTAAAGGAAAATTTAAAAGGTAAAATGAAATGAATAGTGAGATGTTCATCGTCTGTAAAAGATAAAAGGAAATGCGTTTAGTGTTATTCATAATAATGTTTAAGTCTGTTTATGTGAACAAGTATGGTTTTCTTTCCCTTTTGTATTACATAATTTACGTCAGACTTTTGTTCTAATACTTTATAAGGACCTAACCAGTGGCTAGTTAACTTATTTGATCTACCTCTCCTAACGCTAGATCACCTGCAGAAAATTTTCGAATTTTAGTATGACGATCGTAAATGTTTTTCGAACTTATTTTCGAAGATTTGATCCGTTCATGCGCGAGGCTCCATGCAAGTTGTAGTTGTCATTTAACGTTTTGTGCATAGTCATCGTATGTGTATTGAGTATTTGGTAACTTATCTATAGAGCTTGGCAATATAGGTTTACGCCCGTACAGCAATTCATATGGAGTATTGCCAGTAGTGGAATGCGGTGTTGTATTATAAACAAAAACATAGTAGTCTATCCATACGTCCCAATTTGTCTGTTTTTCATTGATGTAGCTTTTTAGATATTCTGACAATCCTCTGTGTGATCTTTCGACTTGCCCATTGGCTAGAGGGTGATATGCCGTAGTTTGAATCTTCGTTATTCCAAAAATTTTACAAATATTTTTCATCATTTTGTTTATAAAATTGCTTCCTTGATGAGAAACTAAGTTTTCAGGTACCCCTAGTTTACAGATTATTTTTGTCGCTATATAATGTGCTACGGTTTGTGCCTCTTGATCTGCTAAGGGAATCATTTCAGCATATTTAGTCAAATTGTTCTGAAACGTAAGGATATATTTGTTGCCGTTTTCAATGACAGGAAGGGGTCCTACAATATTCATAAAACATTTTTGTAGCGGTCGAATAGAAGTATCCGTTATCATCATGGGATAATTTGGTATATTTATTCCGTTGGCATCTATCACATTTTTTTATGTAATCGCGTATGTCCCTTTTCATTTTAGGCCATGTATGGTATTGTCTTATCTTCTTATATAAATAACACGTTCCATGGAAATAATAGTAACATTCGGCCATCCTTCTTCCTCTGATTGTCCCCAATGTAAAAAAAACAATAAACTAAGTAGTTGTTTTATCTTGCTCCCGCATCGTCTAATCATGACAATGTGGACAATAATTTGTAAGTATTTCCAAACATCTGGTACTTATGTTTATCATTCTCCGAATATCTGGTGCTCAATCTCATCATTTGGTACTTATTCTCACCATTGTTTTCAAACGATTGGTGCTTATTCTCACCATTGTTTTCAAAGCTTGAACGCTGACTTACTTGCTCTTTTAATGTAATCCAAGGCTTCAGATGATCTACTGCGGCAACAATATTTTGTTTTCGCTTACCCATCACGTCTAGATTTCATACCGTTCATTAGACAGTACAGCAACTACTTTGTGAGGCCCTTTAAACTTTGGATATAATTTCTTACTTTCACCGGGGCGGGTACGCTTGATACTCGTATCAACTTCTCCGAACGAATATTTTCTGGCCTCAGCTCTTTTGGTATCGAACCGTTCCTTTTGCTTAATTTGACCTTCATTCTATAGTGATTTTAGTTTTTTCTCGTACGACGGGTAAACCCAAACGATTGAGATCCTCCGATAACTCCTTAAAAATCAAACTTTCAGGGACACTCCAGGACTTGGCGCCAAACAGTAACTCCGAAGGAGTCATGCCTACTGCCTTATTAAAAGTACAATTAATTCCGCGCTGTACAGTTTTCACATGCGTGCCCCAAAGTTCATCTTCCATTCCCCCATTAAGTGTGGCCAGTGAATTCAATATAGTGCGATTGTACCGCTCGCATTGACCATTGGCACGTGGTGTGGCAACCGCGGTCAGAATGTGTCTAATGCCCATTTCCGTGCAAAAGGTCCGAAACGAGTGGGACATGAAAGCTGTTCCTCTATCACTTATGAGTCGAACCAGTACCCCGAAAATATCAATCAGTTGGTTCAAAACTTTCATAACATGTCTTGATTTTGTATTTTTAACGACTTCAATTATACAAAATTTTGTGAATCCGTCTATAATGACTAAAAGTTGCGTATTCCGCTGTTTACTACGAACAAATGGGCCTATGTGATCTGTATGTAGCGTATAGAATGGCATCGAGATTTTCTCAATGGGATGAAGTTTACCTTGTTTTTTTCCCGATGGTAGGTACCTTATAATACAGACAGTTTAAACAAGAGTTAACATATTTAGTAATAAATCGTCGCAATTTTGGAAAATAATAGTGTTCCTGGATTTTTTTCAGCGTTTTGTCTGCTCCAAAGTGCCCAATATCGTCGTGGCAGAGTTTACAGATCTGCCACTGGTTAGCTTTCGGTACTAACCACCGTAATGAACCATCTTTTAATTTTCTGTAAATTATCTTTTATTTCATAATCTTTGAAATATTGCTTGTAACAACCACTCTTGTTTTGTTTCCGCAAAATTTCGCGTAATCTGCAGATTGTCTCGTCTTGGCATTGCGCAGCTAAAAGCCATTCAGCTTCCGTTACATTAATTACTCCCAAAATATTCTTAGGAGGATTTCGACTGAGACAATCTACATGATTCATCTTGACACCCGGGCGAAACTCAATTTTAAAATTGTAATCTTGTAAAACCATCCACCAAAAATAAACATTTTCACAATTTTAGTGTTAGATTATGTGTTCTTAATCTTTCCAATACTTTTCTTAATCGAATCAAACCGTCCTCAAAAATTCTTAGCAGGTATTATTTTATCATCGATATACATTTGTGCACTTGATAAAAGTCCTAGGACAGATCTAGGGTCGTAAAATGTTTATAACCTCCCCTAATCTGTCGATTTAGTCATCTATTATTGGAATAGGATACTTGTCTTTTATTGTCCTTATTCAGGGCACGATAATCAACGCACATTCGCTGCTTGCTGTCTTTCTTATTGACTAACAGGATTGGACTCGCATATGGCGAATATGAGTCGTATAATTTTGTTTTTTTTTTTTAATCATTAATCATGGCTTTCACCAATTTTCTTTCTGTCAACGACAATCTATTTGTTTATCATTTACGTAGTCAATTTTCATACTTATGGTATTTGTTTTACCTAATTCTTTAGTATTAGAGGAAAAGCGATTGCGATATTGATTAAGGAGTTCTGAGAGTATTTTTTTTTGTTTGAAATGTCGCCGCATTTGTATTGTGTCATAGTTTGTTCATTGGGAACGAGCCGATCGATCTCGACGAAGTTCACTGAATATTTGTTTATTGTTTTATACGGCAACACGTTCTAACGTATGTCCAAATCTGTTACAAAATTTACATTTGGTTGACTTAAATTTTGGACAATTTTCTCGTTTAAGACCAATTTCATTGCATCCGTAAGACATTTTAGCTGACTTTGCCTTTTATTGATGGGGGACCTGTAACTGAATTTGCCTCTCTGCTGTTCCGTTTTAACGAACTACAGGGAAACTTTGTAAGATATTCAGACAGCTCAACAAAAGTGGTACAACGAGCAGATTTAACGTTTACTTTGATTTGTGGATCTTGAATTTCTTCTATAATGCAATCAACAATTTGTACTTGAGAGAGATTTAACTTAAGTTGATTAAGTTTTTGCCAATCTACAAAAACAGTATTCATTTAAATCTTGTGATGTGAAAGTAATCATTTTGTCCAGTGACCGTCTTGTTTTGGAATAAAGGCGCCTCTAATCCGGGCGTGGCCCAAATAACACGTTCCACGGAAATAATAGTAACAATTCGATCACACCGTTTTTAATCTGCTTGACAGGATCTTCTGGAAAGTGGATCGGCATTCTTGTGTCCTGTTCCAGGCCGGTGCTCTACGTCAAAGTAATATTCCTGTAGCATCTCAATCCATCTAGCTACCTGGCCCTCCGGATTCTTGAAATCCATTCACTTTAAAGCTGCTTGATCGGTGCGTAGGGTTAATTTTCGTCCATACAGGTGTTTGTAAAAGTGTTCTACACCTTTGACTACAGCCAGCATCTCTCGCCTAGTGACACAGTAGTTTCTTTCGGCTTCTGACAAGGTCTTGCTAAAATAGCCGATTACCTTCTCTTGGCCATCTTGTAGTTGCGAAAGAACGGCTCCCATTCCCACATTGCTGGCGTCTGTGTCCAAAACGAACATTCCATTGGGCCAAGGATATACCAAGACGGGGGCTGTGATTAAAGCCTGATTCAAAGTCTTAAATGCCGTTTGACAATCCGAATCCCAATAAAATTTGCGGTCACTTTTAGTTAAACGTGTCAAAGGTTTGGCGATATTGGCGAATCCATGAACATAGCAACGATAATACGTGCACAAACCCAAGAAACTTCTTATGTCGTGAAAATTTTCAGGCACTGGCCATTCCTTAACGGCCTTAATCTTCTCTGGATCCACGGCCACGCTCTTCTCTGATACAACATGTCCCAAGTAAGAAACTTCTTCGCGGAAAAGGTGGCACTTTTTCGGATAGAGCTTCAAATTGGCTTCACGTAACCGCTGGAATACTGCTTGCAAATTCTGCAGGTCTTCATTGAAGGTTCTTCCAATTACTATGATGTCATCTAAGTATACCAAGCAGGTCTTTCCAATTTGATCACTCAAGATTTTCTCCATTAACCTTTCGAACGTCGCCGGGGCATTGCATAACCCGAAATGCATAACTGTAAACTGCCATAAGCCCGTGTCGATCGAAAATGCGTTTTTCTCCTTGTCGGCGGCAACTTGCCAGTTTCCGCTTTTCAAGTCGAGTGTGGAAAACATTTTCGAGCCAGCAAGCATATCCAAGGTGTCATCAATTCGTGGTAGCGGATTATTGCTCTTCTTGGTTACGTTATTGAGCTGTCGGTAATCCACACAAAAACGGGTTATCCCATCCTTCTTCTTTGCCTTCTTCGTGGATTATTCGCTCTGCTTCTTCCTTCTTCTCCAGGGGCAGTCGTCTAGGTCTTTGACGAATTGGCTGCGCATTACCGGTATTGATTTTGTGTTTACCGATATTAGTCCTTGCCCTACAATTTTTGTTAGTTTCAAAAATGTCGGCATTCTGACATATATACCGTTATTGTGTTGTGTATTCGTATTTTGGTTTCTTTCTCTATTTCTTTATTACTTAATATGGTTTTGTTTATTGAATAGTATATTTTTGTTCCCTTTCTTGCTCTGTTTGTTATTTCCGCGTCTATCTTTCCATCTTCTGTTATTATAGTTCCTAGGTATTCATATAATTTTACTCTCTCTAGTTTGTTTCCCTTACATTTTATCACTCTTTCTGCTTTGATATTTTTGTTCTCGTTTACTGTCATCATTTTACTTTTATCTATGTTTATTTCCATTTCCATTTTCTCTATTTCTTCTATCCATATGTTTATTAGTTTTTGTATTTTAGTTTCTGTATCTGCTATTATCTGCGTATAGTAGACAATTGATTTTAACTGGTGTTAGGTTTTTGTATCCTATTGTTGTTTCTAGGCACTTTATTCTTTTATTAATGTTTTTCAATATTTTGTCCATTACTATTATAAATAGTAAAGGGCTCAGACTGTCTCCCTGTTTCAGTCCCTTTTTAATTTCAATAACTTCCGATCTCCTGCCTGCTATTTGTATTTTTCCTTTTACTTTTCTATATATGCTTTCTATTGATTTTATGATCTGTTTTGGTACTTCTATTTGCTCTAGGCTCTCCCAAATGCTTTGTCTATTTACTGTGTCAAATGCTGCTCTTAAATCTATGAATGTTAGAAATAGTTCTTCTCCTTCATTTATTTTTATTTCCATAATATTTCTTAGTACGAATATGTTGTCGTTTGCTTGTCTTTCTATTCTAAAAGCTGCTTGTTCTTGTTCTAACTTCTCTTCTATTATTCTTCGGAGTTTTCCTTCCACCACTCTTGTATATACTTTAAAGCACACACTTGATATACATATCGCTCAGTAGTTTTCGCATTTGGTGGAGTCTCCTTTTTTTATATATTGATATTATTAGGTTATTCTCCCATTCTTCTGGTATCTTTTGTTTTTCCCATGATTCTTTACATATTTTCTATAACCACTCTACCCCTTTATTCCCCATCCATTTAATCATTTCTGGTTCTATATTATCTTCTCCACATGCTTTTCCTATTTTTATTTTGCTTATTGCTTCTTCTACTTCTTGTCTCTCAATTTTGTATTCTTGCGTTTCTTCTATGTTTTTTATTATTTCCTTTTTCTTGTTTGTTCCAAACTTCTTCTTGTAGTACTCCCACTATACTTTCATTATTTCATTGGGTCCTGTTTTAATCTGGTTGTTCTCGTTTTTCATTTCTTTTATTTCTTTTTTCTGAGTTGTTTTCTTAATTTATTCCAGAATAGTCTATTGTTTGTTTTGAAGTTTGTTTCCAGTTCTTTGCTAAATTTCTCCCACCTCTTTTTCTTTTCTAGTTTTATCAGATTTTTTACATTATTTCTGTTGTTTATGTATTCTTGTCTTTTTAATTCTGTTCTGTCTCTATTATATCTTTTCCAAGCTTCTTTCTTTTTCTTTACTTCCTCTTTTATTTCTTCATTCCACCACGCTGTCATTTTCCTTTATTTGTTTGTTTTAATTGTTCCATAAATAAGCGTTGCTTTATTTATTATGCTTTCTTTAAATTTTTTCCATCTTTCTTCTAGTGTCATCATTTTTTCTTCTAATTCTATGTTTGTTAAAGATTTATTTGTCTCTGCCTGATATTCTTTCCTTTTATTTTCATCTCTTAGTTTATTAATTGCTATCTTTCTGTATTCCTTTATTTCTTCTATTCTGTTTTCACTTTTGTTCATTTTCCAGATAGCTTTTACTAGTCTATGGTATGTTGATAGTTCTGCATCATTTTCTGTCAGAACTTTTTGGATTTCTTTTCTTATTTCTTGTGTATAGGTTATATAGTCGATTATACTTTTCGCATTTCTTTCTTCTGCTCTAAAAGTATATCTTTCTTCTAGCTCTTGTTCCCAGTAGGTGTTTCCTATTAATATATCATTCGTTTGACAGAATTCTAACATCTTTCGGCCGTTTCTATTTATTATTTCTTCTCCATAGTTCCCCATACATCCCATTCCTACGTTTTCATCTCTTCCTATTCTTGCATTCCAATCTCCCATTATTATTATATTTTCGCAGTTTTCTCTTTCTTTATCTACTGTTTCTTGTAGCTCGTTGTAAAATTCTATCATTTTTATTTCTTCTGTTCCCTCTATTGGTGCATAAATCTGTATTATGACTAGTTTTTCTTTTGCTTGTATTCTTAACATAATTATTCTAGAGCTTATTGATTCGTATTTTGTTACCATTTGGTTAATTTCTTCTTCTACTATTATCCGTACTCCCTCTTTTACTCTCTTTTCCGCCTGTGTCATCCCTGAGTAGTAAAGGTAATAGTTGTTTGTCAGTTTTGTGTATCCTTTTCCCAGTTTCTTTGTTTCGCTTATTCCTAGTATTTTGATGTTATGATTTTTCATTTCTTCTGTAATTTCTATTTCTTTTCCCGTTAGTGACGTTATGTTCCACGTTCCTGTTCCTATCTCTTCTCTTTTTTCTTGGAGGTTCAGTTTTTCTATCTTTCTTTTGTTTTTATCTTCGTCCATGTTCGTTTTCCTTTTTCTTTGATCGATCGTTTTCGTTATATCTTCTACCTTCTCCATTTTCGTTAGTTTTTTGCTTCTAATTTTCCTTTTTTCTCCTCCCATCTATACCATTCGTCATTTATTTTAAGTTTCTTGTAGCCAATTTTTACCCCATTTCCTTTTTCTTTTTCTAGTTTTGCTATTTCAAGTATTTTTTGTTGTATCTTCTTCTCTTTTTGGGTTAGTTCATTTTCTATATATATATTTGTATCTCTGAGTTTGTTTTTATTAATCATTATTTCCCTTTTTTGTTTCCATGATTCTACTATTGCGAAAATTATGTCCTTATCCTTTTGATTAATTTTATGCACTGTTATTATCTTTGTTTCTACATTTAGTTTGTTCTTAAAGTATTCTTTTATTTCTTCCTTTAGTTCTTCCTTTTCTTTATTTGTTTTAAAACCTTTTATTACTATGTTGTTCGCCTTATCTTTTTCTCCATTTCTTCCATTTTTCTCTCTATTTCTTCTATTTTTTCTTCTAAATATTTCTTCTCTCTTTCCCATCAATCAATCAATCAATCAATCTCTCTCTATCTTTTTTATAGTTTTCCTTTATCTCTTTTAGTTCTTCTTTAATTTCGTGATTTTCCTTTCTTATTTCTTTCATCTGTCCTTTAAGGTCTCTTAGAATTTTCATCATTTCTTCCTCTCTACCCATTTTTCCTTGTTCGATTTTTTCCGATTGTTTTGGTTTTTGAGGCGATCTTGCTGTCTTCTTACTTCTTGTGAGAATTTCTTCTGGTTTACCGTTTTCTTCTTCTTCTATTTTCCTTTTTATTAGTTCCTGTATGTTGCTTTCAAGGCTACCACTTCTGTTTCTTGCTATTATTTTATAGATGTCGCTACTTGTGCTCAGTTTTTCTTCTTTATTATCGTTGGTAATAATAATTTTTTTTCTTATCGTTCTGTTTGGACATAACCTCACTTCGCCTCTTACAAACGAAGGTGGTATTTATTTCCTTTTTATTTTTTTTATTTTCTTCTTCCGGGACTCTTCCACTTTACCTCTCCCTCCCTTTCTGTTTTCTCCAATTGACACTTTTCTGTACACTCTTCTCTGGCTTTTAAACTAGTTTATCAAATTATTTGCTCTCGCTTTACGAACACGTCTGTTCACTCTACGCGCACACACACAACAAAAAAAAATGAAATTCAAACTTAGCCTAACTGAAAAACTCAAATTGCCCAATACCAACGAAGCTTATAACTAACCTAAATAACATGTACGTTCGCATGTATGTAATATTATCCCACCAGGACCTTTCTACCAAATTACGAATTATATTTGTCACGGTCATCTTCAAGCTGTCCTATAGGCAAAAGATTTCAGTGACAAACAGCGTCTCATTGACGCCAACCCCGGAAACGACCACCCTTAAACAAAACACATGCGAACGTACCGACCCAAAAGGAAATACAAAAGCTTACGACTAAAATGCACATAATTACGATTACAAAAGAGATACATTAAAATTCAACACTCCCACTTAATCGTAATTAGTTAAACAAAACAAATTGTTAATCAAAACCGCCATTTGGTTTTTCGATTCAATGTACGACACTTCGATGTCACCGCGCTTACATACGTCGCGCACAAAATGAAAACACACTTCTGTGTGTTTTGTTCGCTTGTGGAACTCTGAATTCTTCGTTAATTTAATTGCCGACTAATTGTCTACCTTAATTAGAGATGGCGCTTAAGGGGCACCTAATAATTCCTCAAGTAACCCTCGTAGCCATAGAACCTCTTTGGTCCCCATCCCTAATGCTATATACTCGGCTTCCGTAGTAGATTGGGCCACAACACTTTGCCTTTGAGTAGACCGAGTTACAGGTAAACCATTTATTAGAAAGATATACCCACTTGTTAACTTTCGACTTTCAACACAACCCTCGTAATCGGCGTCGGAATAGCCAGTTAATTGTATATTGTCTATACACAATCTCGTAGTTCATAGTTTGTTTTAAATAACGCATGATGCGTTTCACGGCAGTCTAATGTTCAGTTCTCCAGTTATTTAAAAAGCGACTCACCTGGTTAACGGCGTACGCAATATCAGAGCGACTCACTGATGTAAGAAAAATAAGGGAGCCTACTGCCTCACGATAAGGTACATTTGCAGCACTGGTATCGTTGGTCTCAGGTGGTTTTAGGTGCAGCCCTGGATCAGCTGGTGTGCTTGATGGTTTTGCATCGGACATTCTGTACTTCTGCAAGATATTTTTAATATATGGCACTTGGTGGATCCCATTTTCACGGTTTTTCGCGATATTTGTTCCGACAAAATGTTCTGCTCCAGCTACCGTAATATGAAACTGTTTCTTTAAATTAGCGATTAAATTGTTTATCACTAACTGCAACGTTAATGCCACTAATTCATCCACATATAAAGCTAGGTAAATAATTTCGCCATTGTCTTTCCCGACAAACACGCACTCGTCACTTTTAAGTTGTTTGAAGTTATACATGTTCAGAAAATTTACAAACTTCTGATTCCAACAACGCGATGACTGTTTTAAACCATATAAACTTTTCACTAACTTACTAACGTAATCGGGATGTTCTTTGTCTTCGAAACCATGGGGTTGCTTCATTTATATATACTCATTTAGATCTCTATATAGCAACTCCGTTTGAACGTCAAAATGTTTTAATTCAAGATCTTTCTCGGCAGCCAAAGCAAGCATGACACGGACGGAGTCGTAACGAACGACCGGTGAAAACGTTTCAGCATAATCCAGCCCTTTCCTTTGAGAAAATCTTCGAGCCACGCCCGTTGGAAGCTTTTGCAAAATACACGTTTTGTTTGCTTTTAATGCGTCTATTTCATGTGTCATCGCGATTTTTCACTGATTCGCATCTTCGCACTATTGCTTCGTCGTACGCAACTGGCACATAATTGCAGTAATAAGACACTGCCCCATAGTAGTCTAGACGTTGTATTGTACGCCTGTCGCGTAGGGAACGGAAATTTTCGTGAAGTTTTGTCGCAGGTTCTTCTTGTTCATCTCCTTCAATTTCATTTCTATCGTTGGTTTCCGGTTGAGGCTGTGCACCGAGTTGAACTTCATCATCTTAGAAATGCAGTGGAATTATAACATCAGCAGGTGGTGTTTGTTGAAATCCTTCGTCTTCGTTAAATTTCACCACAGCTGATATGAATTCTTCTACTGTTTGGATCCCATAGTCTGTAGTTTTGGGAATATCCTTCATACCCAACGAATAGCAAGTTCTTGGCTTTTGCATCCCACTTTCTACGAAATTGTGACGCAATATGTGCGTACGCAGCACAACCACAAACTTTCATGTGCTTTACTTCCGGTTTGTTGACATATTCTCGACCAATATCACTTTTCAATATTTTGATCATGTTGCCAGTTTGCTTTTCAACAAGTGCATTACATTCTCCGAACTTGTTGAAAACTTCCGATTTGTGTTGCACGAAGAAAACCAGTCTATACTCACTAGAGTTGTCTTTAAAGATTACAAAGAATCACGAACCTCTCGGTGATTCCACTTGCATGGGTCCGCAAACATCTGTGTGAATCATCTCACCTGGTTTCATTTCTCTCACATTTTTCACTGTCGGATGCGACCTTTGAGGTTGTTTGCCAAAACTACATGCTTCACAAAAAGTTTCTTCGCGATTAACAATTTTTGGTCCGTTTAAAACATTTCCATTTTCCGCTTCTTTGATGGCTCGTAAAAGTTATGTGCCCCATTTGATCATGCCATGTCTTAAGTGTTTCACTATTCGTTGCATAGCAATTGTTGGTGGATTTTACCCTAAACTTCATTATCCATAGGTTGTTTTTACGCACGCCTACACATGATAGTTATCGGTAATAACTCCCACTGAAAAGAGACTTCTTTTTAATTCAGGAACGTATAGAACCCCTTTTATTTCTCTGTCATACCATTTTCCGTCTACCTCTGCTTGAATTTGTATTGAACCAGTTCCTGCGGGGGAAATAGGTAAAAGCTTTTCAAACAAACTTTTGCTTGAAGAATGTGTAATTGCTTGCATTTTCTTAAAATGGGATGAATAAACCTAGCAATTGCTTTTTCTTTGTAGCAATTGCTCGTAAACAAGCTAGAACGCCTTTAAAATTATCATACTTGCATTTTCATTCAGAAATGATGATTGTCGAAAATTATACGGATTCGAACAGGAAAATGTAGTGGTTGGCGCAATATTTTTTGGAAGATAGTGTGTGGCATTCTATAACATTTAAAGCAAATGGAAGTGTTATTAAAAAACATATCTGATCCCAGGTTCCAGAATTTTACTGCTGAGGAATTGGGCTAAAAAGTAATTTTGTTTTACAGAAAGTACTGAGATAAAGTGAATATTTGGATTACATTTCCAACAAATGTAGATGAAATTGTGATTGCTAAACAACAGTGGGCCCAGAAATGCTTATTTCCAAGTGCAATTGGGGTAGTACACTGTAAATAATTTTTTTTATTCTGCTCTTACACAACAAAAGAGCCCCCTATATGTTACATATTTTTGAAAAGAGAAAAGAAATGCCTTTTTAACTAAAGGATACTCAACTATGATTCCCATATAATAAAACACAACTTTGCTATAACTCGAAAGTTCACTATTTTCTAAAATTTGTTTCGACGCCACTGTATTCTACATAAAGTGCCTGAAGAACATTAAAATCTTTTTTTTTTTATTTATAAACAACCAAGGTATGGGCATATTTCGTAAACTTGAAAATTCCAACTTTTGTTTATAACTCGAAAACAAGACAATAGCAATTTTTTGAAAACACCAGGTAGTTGCCCTATAGAAACATCGATTTTGGCCCATTCTATACATTCTACACGCTACAAAATGTTACATAACAAAATGTCATAAATTATATTTCTTACATTCTCCTTATTACTACTTATGGTTTAAATTTATCATAGCCCTCATTAATTTGATTTGAGTAAAATTTTGATGTACATATACATAGGTCTTAATAATCTCAATAGCAATTGCTTGAAATTGATCTGGATATGCAGCAAAACCAGCAATTGCTTGTTCAGCAATTGCTTTTACTAAATACAATTGCTTATAGCATTTGCTGAATTTTTATTCATTAGGCTATGTGTAGTAGGACGTAAGCAAAATAAATTAACAATGGAAGAACTTGCAAAAATCCTAACGGACTCGTTAAAAGCACTTAAGGACAATAATACTAGTTCCGTGTTTTCGTCTGTAAATAGTTCTATTTTTAATCCAGCATAAAATGACGATGGTGCTTCAAATTGGTGCGACGAATTAAAAAAATTAAGTGAAACCTTCAACTGGTCGAACCATGAACTAATAGCCAGAGGATCAAGCGGACTAGCTGGAGAAGCAAAGGAATGGCTGTCGTCTTGGAAGCCCGTGCAGAAACCCTGGGAGGACTTCAGGAACGAATTGAACAGCCTTTACCCGCCGAAGCGTAATTTAAGCGAGAAATTACGAAGAGCGAGCCTGTACACAAGCAACGATGCGAACTCATACTGTGAGTATGCCAGAAAAAAAATAATTCTTCTACACTCTAACTAATCTAACTGAAAGTCAGCAATTGGAAATTGTTATTGGAGATATTAAAGACATTCACATTAAAACTGCCGCGTTTAACAGCAATGTAGACTCAGTCAGCGATCTTTTAAGCCTTCTTGGTAATTATACTCGATTTAAAAATGATAATTTGCTCGCGAAAAAGGGTCTAAAAAGAAGCTTTGATAATAGGGATATAAAAGTCTATTTAAAAGAGTGCTATAATTGTAAACAGTTAGGGCACATTAGTCGCAACTGCCCGAACCGACAGGTTAAACGCTTAGCCATTGAACAAAAAACAAAGCGAATATAGATCATCTGGTAGCAAATTTAATATAATTTGCACCTACTGTAAAAAACGCGGTCATTATGAAACTGACTGTTTTCAAAAGAAGAGAGATCTATCTGCTACCTCTCAAGTTAATTATTTTTGTATCAGTCTGGATAAGAGTTTTTGCACGACATTTATAATTCAGGGTTTATTAGTTAAATGTTTGATAGACACGGGAGCGGAGTGTAGTTTGTTATCAAGCAATGTAGTAAAGAAACTCAATTGTCACTTAGAGCCCGTGTTAATAACGATAAAAGGTATAGGAAGCGATATTTTTTTTGTTAATAGCAAAACTATATTACGACTAGAGAACAATGGAACAGCTTTCGAAATTTGTTTTTACATTGTTAACGATTCTGTAGTAGGGCCTGACGCTATCATAGGTAGGAACCTTTTTAATCACAAGGGCGTTGAAATCCATACAGACAGCAAAGGGTTAAAATTATTTTTGAACAAAGTTCAAGTAACGCCACCTAAATCAATCCTTCAATTGTCAATTTCACCGGAAACTGTAAACACCCCTTTAAAGGAAGACTGTTTAACAAATTAGTCGATCTTATCTCTAAATACGACAAAAACATAACAGTGGGAAACTCGTTATCTCCCATTAAAACGGCAGAGCTGAATATTAAATTGAAAGAGGTTAAAATAGTAAACTATCACCCCTATAGAATGGCACTATGCGAAAGGGAAAAGTTTAAATTAATAATAATTAGCGATTTACTGCAAAATAAAATCCGATAGTTCTCGTGCATATAAAGGACGGTTCAGTGCGCATGTGCATAGACTACCGGGCCCTTAATAAAATCACACAAAAAGAAAGGTTTCCATTTCTATTTATCCAAGATCAAATCGATAACTTAAAAGGCAACAAATTCTTTATGACCATTGACATGGCCTCCGGGTTTCACCAAATTCCCGTAGCGCCTGAATCCATTGAAGAAACGGCCTTTGTGATCCCTGACTGTCATTATGAGTATCTGCGGATGCCGTTTGGCTTAGCCCATGAAGTGTAGATATGAAGGAGGCCGAACGTAATGTTAAACGAACGGCCAAATTTCTGATGCAACATCCTTGAACCGATAGGGCGCGCTCGGGTTCAATAAATCTTCAAATTCTTGCGCGCGAACGGCTGTCTACATTGTAGAAACATATACTTTCTTATTGATTAACGTCATATAATTCTGATAAAAAATATTTAAGCAAATGTAAAATAAAATCTAATCTAAAAGGAACGAATATATAAAATAGTAATAGTAAATAAAGTAAACAGCAACTCCTATTTTTTTAAAAGAACGAAATAGGCAGAACTTTTTTCAATTCCTGCTATCAGCACATGTAAAAAATGTAGGTTTTTTTCGCTTTTCTCTCATTATTACTTAAAATATAAATGTTTCTTTTGAAAACTTGATAAGGAAAACTCAAAGAGAAACATTTGAAGGTGTTTGAATTTCGTCAATTTTTTAAAATAATTTTTTCTGTATTTTTGAAGGCAAGAATTCGAAAAAACACGGTATGGTTTAAGGACAAAATTAAAAATAACAATCAAAATTTATATAATTACAAAAAACATTTATTTCAAATAATTTAAAAAAATATTCACATAAGATTAACAAAATTATCACATAAATTAATCATTCTTTAGATTATATCTGGAAGCCTCGACAGCGACTATGTTCCTGTTTTAAAAATAATCAAAAATATATCAAAAAGTAAACCTAAAAAATATCAAAATTTTGCTTTATTAATACTTAAGTTGCTAATAATTTTAAATTCGGCCACAATTCCATAAATTTATAAAATCAAAAAAAATATTTTCGATATTTGAGGTTACTTACTTTCGGTGCTTTAAACAACGAAATTTTCTTGGTTGTATTTCGGCCACTAAAACAACCATTTATTGCACAGCACTTCACCATAATTTATTTCTAAATTTCAACTATTTTAATTAAATTAAAAGATTTTATTAATTTTGTTTTCAAACACCGTCTCTCTTCTCTGACGTTTGTTTACAAACAATCAGTCAGTACTTTTTTCTACCAACCGTGGCGCTCGGGTTCGCAGAATCTGAGATCGGGTAACTGTTTTTTGTTAGAATTATATATGTAAAACCCGACTCCTTCATATCTACACTTCATGGCTTAGCCAATGCACCGGCCTGTAGGTCCTTGGCGATCCAAGGAGCCAGGTTGTTCGGGAGAAGAAGATACACAAGACAAGATAAATACTAATTATCACTTTATTCGATCCACAACTAATACTACAACAGTTTTACAGGCGGGAGATATAACCGTAGGATGTAACAGCTTACCAAGACAGCGACTAAAACATGACTGACTGTTGACATAACACGACGCTACCATCCATTGGTTGACCACGGGTGGTCACGACCATAGAGCGCAATTACGATCGTGTCCGCTCGTACGTTCTCGCGCACTCGCGATACCAACACTCAATGGCGGCAGGCGCCTACAGTACTCCCCCGCGAAAGAAAGAAAAAGAAATTCCATTTTTTTTTACATTACTTCACACATAAAGATAACATTTTGTTTACTAAAAACACTACTATCTAATTAACATTTTGGCTTACATTCTAATATACATTAATTTTAATTTCGTTTGGTTACACTTGTGCGTGCATATGTGTGATCAAATCGTACATGCCCTTTGGCTGGCAAAGATTGTACTTTTTGACTTTGCGTTGAGTTATTCGTTCGAACTCGGGAATACGTTTTCAACGTGGCTTGCAAGACTCGTTGGGTCGGTTCTGTATGCGTATGCATTGCGGGTTTTATCATTTGAGACTTTTCCAGCCTGTCAGTACTTGCGTCCGGTTGAGTTATTTCTGACTCCGTATTTTGAAATGTCTTTTTAGCGACACCCTCAGATGCGTTTTGCGCGGATAAGTTCGCCGGTGAACTAGTATTGAAATGCGTTTTCATCCCCCGATCTGCAGGTTCGAGAACGTCATTCACTACTTCATCTGAAATGTACCAAGCTGGTTTCAACCGTTCAACGTTTACAACTTTTCCCGTTCCGTTTATATCAATCTGAAAATTTCGGTCGGAAATGTGTTTGATCACCTTGTATGGCCCCAAATATGGCGGTTCTAGGCTTTGTTTATTAGGCTGATTCTCTAACCATACGTGAGAGCATTTGTAAATATCTTTGAAAACAAAAGATGCGTCTGGAACGGCAAAGCTTTCGGGTAAAAATTTGTTCTTCCTTGTAACTTCAGACTGTTGACAAGGGATGCAGTATTTTACGAACTTGACTATGTCACGTGACATATTAGGCCAAACGTAGCGCTGTCGAATCATGGCGCTCGTAACTTACGCATTCGGATGAGACTGTGAATGAAATAGATTAATGACTGGTTTCCTCATAGGTTCGGGTAAATATGGCCTAATAGAATTGGATAATATATCGCAACATATGGGAGTGTGCTTCTCGCCGTATGCTAATTTGTGCAGTTTTAATTGGTGGTTCGCATCTGCCAAAATTTCTTTCAATTGTTCGTCTTTTTCTTGGGCCGTTGCTAATTCTTCAAGAGAAATTATGGTAGGTAACCTGAACGCGTCGATCTGCGCTAGTACCTTACTAATATCGGGATGGTTAATTTGATCGTTACCTAGGTTACTCCAATTTAAAACTGATGGGGATGAGAATGCATCGGTTCTCGAAAGGCAATCGGCTACAACACTTTCCTCGCCTTTTATGTAACATATCTGCGACGTGAATTGTGCAATATAATCTAACTGTCGGCGGCGGCGCGGTGAAGCATGTTCGGGGTCTTCTTGCAGTGCGTAAATCAACGGTTTATGATCGGTATACACTTTGAAAGATCTACCTTCGAGGTAGTAATCGAAATGTTGAATTGCGTGGTACACGGCGGTTAACTCGCGATCGTATGTAGCGTATTTGAGTTGCTATGGGGAGAATCGCTTTGAGAAAAAACCGAGTGGTTGCCACGCTTCGCCAGAGCGTTGTTCTAGTGCGGCGCCCATTGAAAGATCTGACGCGTCGGTGACGAGGCGCGTTTCAGCTTCCTCGTGGGGGTACGCGAGGTAGGTCACCTCTACAAGAGCGCTTTTGCATTTTTCGAACGCAAGCTCAGCCTCAGGGGTCCAAGGGACGGGGCGTTTATCTTTTTTCTTTGCGTTATGTAAAAATGCATTCAACGGCATCTGCATTTCAGCAGCGTGCGGGATGAAAGAACGATAAAAATTTATCAGCCCAAGAAAACGTCTAAGATCTTGGATAGCTTCCGGCTATTGCCTCGACCTTGTCGGCTGTAGGGTGTAACCCTTTGGCGTTAACTCTGTAACCGAGAAATATCACTTCTGGTTGACCTAGAACGCATTTCTTCCAGTTTACGCGCAAGTGAAATTCATCTAGCCTTTCAAAAACTGTTCGAATATGCTCTTCATGTTCCTTGCGGTTCGTCGAAGCGATTAACATATCGTCGACGTGAAAAAAGACAAATTTAAGATCTCCGAGTGCTCGATACATGTATCTTTGCAGAGTTTGACCTGCGTTTCGCAAACCAAATGTCATCATAGTGAATTCGAAGAGACCCATTGGTGTGATTACTGCCGTTTTCGGTATATCTTCGGTTGCTATGGGAATTTGATTATACGCGCGATGCAAATGTATTGTTGAAAATATTTGTTTTCCTTGCAAAATATACGGGAGATCCTGCATACGAGAGCCTATGAATCTATCGGGTTTCGTCACTAGATTAAGTCCGCGATAATCAACGCAGATTCTCCAATCTTCGCGATTATAGCTTTTGCAAATCTTCCCTTTATTTTCACCTTTCGGCACTAAGTGTATTGGGGCGGCCCATTCGCTACTCGAAGGGCGACATATACCTATTTTACAGAGGTATTCGAATTCTTCTTTAACAACCTTCAATTTTTCCGGCGCCAGGCGTCGGGCGCGTTGCGCTACAGGAGGCCCAGTTGTTACTATATAGTGGAGAACGCCACGCGATTCAATTGGAATTGATTGTTCCAATCCCAGAACTCGCGGGAATTTTGAAACTATGTGCGCAAAAGGGTGCCTGTGACCTGTAAATTTGTTAAATTGTCGACTAGACGTTTGCGTTTAAGGTCTGGCACTAGGTCGAAGTGCGCTAACGCGTCTGCCCCGAAAATTGGATATGGCACATCTGCTCTCCAAAACATCCACGTGAATGGACGACGAAGTCCGAAATCCACAGTTCTACGAACAGCTCCGTAGGTAGCAATAGGCGTGTCGTTTGCAGCATGTAATTGCATACCGTGCGGCGTCTCGATACAATCTGTGGGTTTGGGTATCAGTGAAACTTCTGCACCCGTGTCTATTAAAAAGTTTTTGCGGGTATTACGGTCTAATAAAAAGAGACGTACGGATAATTCGCCCAAACAGCCCGCCTCAAAAACTCTAGAACTAATTATTTTTTTGAATCCGCATTTTCCGAATCAGTAATGCGTTTTGACGGCAGTGTCTTACCTGCTGCTACCAAAGA
Source organism: Agrilus cyanescens (assembly GCA_947389935.1). Taxonomy (NCBI): domain Eukaryota; kingdom Metazoa; phylum Arthropoda; class Insecta; order Coleoptera; family Buprestidae; genus Agrilus; species Agrilus cyanescens. The sequence continues at coordinate 12,892,949 of OX376709.1, read as the reverse complement.
AGCCCAGGCACAGGGTTGATAACAACGCTTCGCGTCTTTTCCGTACTTGTAATGTATGCGACAAACCCAATCAGGAGGTCGACTCTTGGATCGAGATTTTGGCCTTTTGCCTTTCCTCAGCTCATCTCTACTTATTCCACGCGATTCACGTTTTTCGAGCGCGGCTATGCGAGCATATAAGGTGCTAACGTCTTCCCCTCGCAGTATACTGCCCGAGGATGCATGAGAAGCAATCGCGCTTACTTGGGAGCTGGAAGCGGTTCTCCTGAGGTTTACTAAGCGATCGGCTTTTTCGACTGCCAGCACATCGTCGCATTTGACAATCTCGTTGTCAATGCTGACTGCGATTTCGTCTGGAAGTCGCCGCCACCATATGCGCAAAATAGTGTCTGGATGTACTTGTCCGTTCCCGCACCGTTTCATTTCGTTGAAAAGTTCGGAGGGTAATCTGTCTCCAAGAGTGCATTCTCGGAATAATCGCTCTAACTTTTGCTCGTCCGATTCGGCATACTTTTTCACGAGGTATGCTTTGAGTGCCGCGTATTTGTTACCAACAGGTAACGTAGCTAATACGTCGGCTAGCTGAGTAACGAGTTGAACGCCTAAATTCCGTATAACCTGCCAATATCTCTCTTCGTCCTCATATATGCGTAAAGAGTCGAATCGTGGCTCTATTAGGTTAAACCATAACAGGATTATTTTTGAAAAATGGCATAAAGTCGATCTCGCGTTTGAACTGCGCTTGACCGCTCTGTTCGCGAATACCTAAAGGGAAGTGTCCGTGTAAACTGGTCTGTGGATCTGTGTTATTGCTCTCGACTGATGCGTTCCCGGTCGGGGTTACACCGTTCTGTGGCACACCGAGCGTTAAACCAGTCAGCGGGGCGGATGGAGGAAATTTCCGCGCGTTGGGATCGAGTTTGTTTATCACTTTCTCAGTTTTTTCCTCGGCAGATTTTTCCATCGCGACTTTTGCCACTAAGGCCGTTTGAACGACATTCAACATCGCCTCCGTCAGCCTCTGCTCAAGTTCAGATATCGCGTTTTGAAGTTCGGCTCTTGTTGCCGCAGTCGTGCGGGATCCGTCAGCGTTCTCGCTCGACTTCTCTTTTTCACTTTCTGTTGGCATTTTGTCGCCGTACGCAGTCCCTTGTCGTGTTTTGGAAGGTGACGTGTCAGGCATATATTTGACAATGATCACACAACGCAACACTCGTGCAATATATTATAAAAATACATGCAATATTCTAGTATACAAACTGCAAAAAGAATGTTCATAATTAGCCTATTCTACGATTCAGTTTCAAGTTCAATTATTACAGTTTCGCGTGAACCGTAGAGACGTTTAAAATGTTACGCGCTTTCGACAGTTTCCCAGAAAAGATACATTCGTTTCGTCATTATATGATGACTTGCTCGTACGTGTTTAGATTTATGAATTCAGACTGTTTACTTTCAATGCACCGTACCTGCTTGTATTTTATGCCTCGATGATGATCCGGTAGCTCCTGTTGACGATGACGATAAATGACGAGATCACGTTGATGACGATTTAGCTGTCCTAAGGTGGCTCCTCAAACGGAATTTCCACTTGCACTGTGCTGGCCCCGTTGCGATGGAAGAAGCACATGCATAAGCATTGGCTTGTGTTCGATTTTCGCAATGAGATGTTGACACAGTACTCCTGCGTTGGTGATGTCTTCCTGTCGTCCGCTTGTGTTCTCCCGGCGGATTAGAACGTTGGGGTCACCAAGGAGCCAGGTTGTTCGGGAGAAGAAGATACACAAGACAAGATAAATACTAATTATCACTTTATTCGATCCACAACTAATACTACAACAGTTTTACAGGCGGGAGATATAACCGTAGGATGTAACAGCTTACCAAGACAGCGACTAAAACATGACTGACTGTTGACATAACACGACGCTACCATCCATTGGTTGACCACGGGTGGTCACGACCATAGAGCGCAATTGCGGTCGTGTCCGCTCGTACGTTCTCGCGCACTCGCGATACCAACACTCAATGGCGGCAGGCGCCTACAGGCCGTCTTTCAGCGCGCCATCTGCAAAGCTCTAGGTGATTTAAAGGACAAAGACGCACTAATTTACTTAGACGACGTGTTAATTCCATCGAAAACCATCGCGGAAGGTTTCCAAAATAGGGTTCTGAAATCTCTTACTTCTGCAGGGTTCTCTCTAAATTTCAATAAATGCCATTTCTTTAAAACCCAGATTGAGTAATTAGGCCAGGAAATATCTGAGCACGGCGTTAAGGGGATTCCGTAGTACAAACTCCATGGCATAAAAACATGTTGATTGGTTCTAAATATTATGAGTTTAATATACGGAATATAGATTTGAAATTTTGTAATAAGATAAAGAAAGGTACGTTCTAAAAACTGTAGAATGCCGTTTTTAATTTTTTTTTTTTTGTCGAAAATAAATGGCCTATAAGAAGCGTTATGTTTAAACCCCTATAAAAGTTTTTAACGATGGAATTATTCAAAACTAAAAACTTAACGAGTTAGAATGAACCTTTATCTCTTAGCGAAACCAAAATTACGTGTTTAGGTCTCAGCGTTGAATCATGATATTTAGAACCAAAACTCATGTTTTCCGAAAAATTAGGGCAAAATGCTGCCTGGACAGGGGCGCGTTATTCGGTTGTACGAGAAACTAAAAGATAACTCCTCCCATTACGATTACCGTAAGGCGGACATGTACCAAGCACATGAGACTCTGTTTCTATCTCTCATTTCACCGTAGATGAATGATTTCTTTGTCATATCCCTGCTAGCATTATAATATTATATTTTTGGTCTAGCCGACTGCCTTCCCATATACTGACTTATACGAAGCAGTACTTGATAGGTAGCTGGTCAAGAAAGAATAGGTATACCTAGGTATTGTTTTCTATATCCGTGTGTTTTGTAACTGCGTAATGGGTAAACGAAAATCTAAAGCGGCTTATTACCGACGAAGTGTGAAGAATAAAATTAGGTATATGTTTGCATAAAGAAACTTTTATTTTTAATACAAATCAATCTTTATCTATATTTTCTTTAGAACTGTTAATTTTGTATTCATAATCAGTAACATTTAATTTGTGTCTGTAACTTAGGTACTGTTGAAGAAGATAGATAGCAATTTGTGAATAGGTATATTCGTTCATTACAGATTAATTCAATTTTATTTATTTATTTATTTATAACTCAGTTTTTATTACAATTTTGTACAATAGAGGTAAGCTAGCTGTCTGAATGTAGGACTGGTGAAACTTAAAACTCCCTAATAAATATATAAATTGTCTTGCTTGGAGATGCTCACAACTCGTAAGTGAGAGAAACACGTGTCCGCGTTTGTTAAAAAATGTTGTTGTGTAATTGGGGTAAAAAAAATTCCTTTTCATTATTTTAATCACCACTGCCTCCTTTATATATTTTTTCATTTATCAAAACTCCCTTTCAACTAATTAATTATAATCTAAATAATAAATATTTATTCACCAAATTACTACCTTTATGACATCGAATATGCTTATTCTTCGCTTGATTTTGAATTTTTACGGTTACCTATATGTGATCATAAATTTCATTATTTTAATTATGTACAATTCTATATACCTACTCGCTACTCAGGATGATGACCATGGTTAAAAAATTACGCCAAGAAGAAAAATCCGACGTCAATCAATGCGAAGGCGCAGAAGTTGTAACACATAGAGAAAATGTGTCTGCCCTAATGTAGTTATATACATCTCAAATAGATAATATATTGCAATTTTTTGTTTCTATTAATGTTAAATAATACTTATCTGCAGAATGACATCAACTAAAAACCTACAATCACGAGAAGGTACAGAGGAACCAACACCTCTACATCGATTAAATTCCTCACCCGATTTAGAAATGACGCAATCACAAGATTCAAAAATTGCTGAAAACTCCTTAGAAGGAAGGCGTATTGTTGATATTGGGTTTCTTTTTAATCAAATTATAAATCTGGAAAGTCATTGGCCTTTCAAATGTTCATGGAGGGAGATGGAATTTGTAAATGAGAGACGATTGGGGTTTAGAAGCATTTTCAAATTCAAATGCAAAATGTGCAATATGGTGGAGCAAATTTTTTCTGAACATGAACCAGCAACTGTCAATGAAGCAGCGGTACTAGGTGTTCTTTCCACTGGAGGTGGATACAGTGGTTTGGAGGAATTGTGTGGACATATGGATATTCCATGTATGTCCCAAAAAACCTACGAAAGCTGCCACAAAGATGTATGCACCACCCTACATGCTACTTTATGGGACAATATAAAGCGTGCTGGAGAGGAAGAACATCGTCTGGCAGTAGAATTGGGAGAGGTGGATAGTACCGGCATTCCGAATATTGCAGTTGTTGCAGATGGGGCCTGGTGCAAGAGATCCTATAGAACAAATTATGATGCTAGTTCTGGCGTAGGATGCATAATTGGAAAGCGCACCGGCAAAGTACTATAAAAGCAAAAATGGGAATCTTAACATATAACATTTCATTGACACTAAAGATTACCTAGATAAAAACATTGAAACATAATAAGCAATATTATTTCTTTTACTTCATATTAGGGATATTGCGAATGCAAAATTATCAAATTCCTCAGATGCGGATGCGAATATTTCAGTTAAAGAAGTGGTAGTTTTTGGTTATATTTTTTAATAAAAAAAAGTAGGTAGTAGACGATAACAAATAAAACACTACTTTGTTTATTATCACTTTATTATAACGAAAAATCGTAACTATAGTTTCGACAACTTACATTGTCATTATCAAACGATTCAAATATAATGAATATACAAACAGACAGTACACAGGAATTTATAGATACAGTTTCGGAATTACCGGTTATTATTGAATGTTGTAAATAGTTGTGAGTGGTAAATATCTATTTGGTCATTAAGAAGGTTATTTCCATGAATTTTTGATGCTTTAAATATTTCTAGGGATTCCAACACATTTAATTTGAAACCCTTCTTTTCTGTGTGTATTATTTTTAAATTTTCAATAGGCGGAAACTGGTGGTTGGTTTCCAGAAAATGGTTCGCAAAATTTGAATTATTTTTCTGTAGTCTAAATGAACGGAAATGCTCATTAAACCTTATTCTGAATGATCGCCCTGTTTGTCCCAAGTAGAAGGAATCACATTCGGAACATTCAATCTTATAGACTCCAGTTTTATCATATTTATTCAATTTGTCTTTTGAGTTAAAAAATATGTGTTTTATAATCGAGTCAGGCTTAAAACTAACCGTTAAGTTATTATTTGTGGAGAGGATGTTGGCAATTTTCAAGGAAATATCACCAAAATACGTCAGAGATATATATTTACGGGTTGTATCTTTTATGTATGGGTATATGCTGTGGCAAATTGTTCTAAATTGTTTTTTATTGATTAGTTTAGTTTTAGTCCAATATTTGTAGGTAGTAGAATTTGGTGCATTTTATTTTATAAAAAGTAATATTACTGCTTTAGTCCCGCGCACCTAAATAATTGAGTGACCTAAATGAAGATTCCTATTGGGTGATCAGCAAAAATATTAAACGGGAGCGGCACGCGCCGCTCGCTTGCCCCGTTCAGATTTTCTTTGCACGATTTAAACAATTGATATCTGCATCCGCAAAAGCTCTGCACTGGTTGTTGCGGATGAGACTGTGGAAATTGATATCAAGATTAGTGCGAATGTTCCGCGAATACGGATGCGAATATTCGCAATATCCCTACTTCGCACAGACGAAAACTTCGGAAAAAACAAATAATAATAAACAATATTGAAATAACCATGTTTCACATTTAGGCATTGGAAACAAATACTGCACTTTGTGTGCAAAATATGAGGGCGACAATAAGGACATTGTACAACACAACTGTTGTAAAAACTGGAGTGGCAGTTCAAGTAGTATGGAGGCAGATATTATTGCGGAAGGTTTTAAAGGAAGTATAACAATGCACGGTTTAAAGTATACAATTCTTGTTGGAGATGGTGGCAGTAGCGTATATATGAAATTACAAGACTGCAAGCCATATGGGCATCAAACTAACATCCGCAAAATTGAATGCCGAAACCACCTATTGCGGAATTTTTGTAATAAACTTAAAGAACTTACAACAAAAAGGATAAGTTCTACAAACCAGGTGGTTCCAGTTCGTTTGCGACAGTTGCTGTTGTCCAAATTATTGAAAATTCGCACTGCTGTTGTTTCTGCAATTTTGCATAGAAAAAATGAAGAAAAACCTGTCCACGAAAATATCGAAGGATTAACAATCGATATAAAGAATGCAGTAAGTCATACATTTGGTGAACATGAAAAGTGTAATGAAATTAAATATTTCTGTGAAGCAACCTGTGACAGAAAAATCGCTGAGGTTGTTGAAATGAAGTCCTGTGGATTGTGGAAGGATATATTGTCAATCACCAACAGATTATCGTTGCAAGCGTCAAATTTAATCTTGAACATGGACTCCAATATAGCAGAATGTTATAATTCATTGGTCGCAAAGTTCACAGGAGGTAAACGCATTAATTTTTCTTTGAGGGGATCATACCAAGCGCGTTGCGAAGCGGCAGGTATTTCTTTCAATTCCGGAGGAGAATATGCGAACATTGTCCAGCGTGCAATTATTAAAAAGAGTCCAGGAAAGTACACCAAATCATTTACAGCTAGAAAGATGGCCTTGTGAGATAAATACAGATGTAGACGAAATCTATTCAGGAAAAGCAGGAAACGTAGTATAAATATTACACCACTCGTTGATCCAGACTATGGTTCAGAAATATCACAGTTAGACATGTCTCCTGCTGAGTACGAAGAAAAAGTCAAGAGTTTCTTGAAAACATACATCGAAATACCTGCGAGTCAAATTTTCAATATTGAATTAACGACAAAAGGGCAAAGTAGCAATCCCAACTGGATAGCCGAAAGAAATTATAGAATAACATCATCTAATTTTGGTAAAATTTGTAAATTACGGGCAACTACTTCATGTGCAAATACTATAAAAAATTTGCTGTACTCGACATTTACTGGTAGTGCTACGACCCATTATGGCAATGAAAATGAAGTAATTGCACGTTACGAATTTTCAAAACTAACAGGGCTGGATGTAACGGAAAGCGGACTAGTTGTCGATAAATGCCACCCGTTTTTGGGTGCTAGTCCAGATGGCATAATTGTAGAAGAGGATGCTATTCTGGAAATAAAATGTCCATTTTCTGCTAGAGACTTTACACCAGTAGAAGCAATAAAACAGAAAATTATTAAATTTGCGACAATATCGGAATCTGGCAATATAGAACTGAAAGTAAACGACAATTATTATTATCAGGTACTGAATTTAGTGCATTCGTCAAAAACTTCCTCTTACATCCTTTTTTGAATACAGGTACAAGGGTTGCTACATGTTACCCAAACAAAACATTGTTACTTTGTTATATATACTCCGAAAAAAATTGAGTTCCTTAAAATTTTAAAAGATGACGAATTTTGGTTCACGAAGATGGAGAAAAAATTGAAGAATTTTTATTATTCATGTCTTCTTCCTGAAATTGAAATGCTAGTTTTACAGAGTGAAGGTTTTGCACGTTCTCAACTGTAAAGACATTTGTTCCATTAACATTTCTTAAAATAATAGTATCCCATTTTTTCTTCCATGTACAAGACATATCAATATCCTTATTAAAATTTTTACAAACATAGGCTTCATCTCCAATAGTATTATCAGGTCGGGAAATGTAGAGGGTATTGTTATACAAATATGTTAAAATCAGTAACGACGACACACTGATCATGATTGCTTTTTTCCATAACAACTGAGACATTTAAAACGAGCAACGTGGTTTGTATAATAAGTTCCCCTCCACTGAAGCTTATGTAGTGGAAGGGGATTTTACATAAGTTACGCGAACGAGTGAAGGAGCGGTAGATGCATAACAGAGTTGAGTGTATTTAAGTCAGTATAACATGGAAACCTTTATCGAAAAGTTTAATAATGTGCGGGTGGGTTATGAAGAGAAAGAAATACGTGCTCTGAAATCACTGGAAGTGAATCAAACGTATCCCGTGCAACGCTTCAAAAAGGTGAATACAAAATGGGGACCTCGTCTATTAGCTGATTTATGCAGCTTTATCATATTTGTTCCGTGCAGACACGCAGAAGCTTTTACGGATGCAGAAATCGAGGACATAAACGAAAAAATTGTTAATAAAGTGGGTCATCCATCAATTCGCCTTAAAGGATTTGTTGGAAAAGCGGCTGATTTAGAAATACATATGTAAAATGTATAACATTGTATAAGAATATAAAAAAAATAAAAATCTAATTTATATTATGAACGTGTTTTATTTATTTAAAGGAAAAAAATACAGTCAATTTATGAGTGTAAAGACAACCAATATTTTAATAAAAGAACATTTTTATAAGCACAATTCTGTTCAACAGCGGTTGTAAATAAATGATAAGAACACACATTAACTTTAAAATGAGTTGGGAGTTTGGAGAGAGCTGGACATCCGATATCTTCAATGTTAACAAAGTTAACAGTAGGAAAGGATTTCTGCAACCACATCAACTTTTGTCATCCTTTAACATATACAACTGTTGACTCCATCAATATGGAGTAAGTTCTATCATAAAGTGTAGAGTACGGAAGATCGCCCTTATCCCAATATAACCCATGAAAATTTCTTGTTAACCAACGATTTTGACTTCTGTAACGAACGGGGAGAGCGTCCCATGGAAATGGTGGTTCAAATGTGAAATGATAAACTGGTTCTTCTTTTAGAGCAACAACAGCTACTTCTTTAAAAACAAATCGATTCTCACTACACTGAAAACCTTGTACGTCCAATAAGAAAGTCATCGTGCTCACTGTTCAGTACCGGTAAGAAAACTAAATTGTGGAAGTAATCGTTGTGTTTTATACTTCTTGAACTAAGTTTGTGGACGGATTGTAACGTATCACACGATCATGTATTATTAAACAGAAAGCTGCTGTTTTGTCTGGTATATTTTCTTTAGTTTGAAACTCTATACGGATATCTATACTACCAGATTTAACAGTTTCATTCTGATAAGAACAGTCTACTATTACAAGAGGAGCAATGACTAGAAATTGTTTAGGATCGAATAAGGGTTCACTTAAGTAGTAATAGGAGAGGGCTACTGAGATCATGTCCCGTTAGATTGTTGTTGTTTCTGTCTAACGTTAGTTTGCCGTATAAGTCCATCCTTCTCGCACCTATGGGAAAAAGGTGTATGTGTTCTGAGATCATTTACCGTTACTTTAATGATGTGACGTAGCAAGGAAGGAGCGCATTTTTTTCCCGTCGCTCGCGACGTACGTACCTATCAAGGAATATTTGTTAATTGTTTTTCCGGTTCGGCTGGACATGCATGCCGCTGCCGCAGTGCAAGAAATAATTATTATTTTTCTTACGCGTTCGACTCTAATGAATGAATTTATTAAAGTATGTACCTAATTGCTTTGTTATGAATAGGTAGGTAACAATGGTAAATAAAAAGTATTGTTATTCAGAAATAGTTTTATTCTTTAAAAAAAAAATGTTAAATTACAACATTATTAGATGGAATCCAACTGTTTTGAGATTTATCGAATCCAAGCCATTTTACGTAGACTTGATCACCTTTTCTTCGCAAAATTTTTTCCACCAGGTACACGTCGGGATGTTTCGCCTTTTGCAGTTCCTTATCGTAAAATCCTCCCTTTATATCGTTACCTGTTAAATCTTGTAAATAATAGACGATCGGATTAGAAAATTTAATGTTAACCACTTTAAAAATTTCGTTGGACCAGTTTGGGGTGTAACCTTTTGCAAAAACTTCGCGATGTTTGCTAATGCGTACGTAATCTCCAATGGAAAATTTCTTTCTCTTCAGATCTACTGTTTTAATGCGAGAATATACGGTATTCAATAGTAGCTTTTCGTTTTCCTTCTTTATAGCATTTATCGGTTTCATTCTGATAGTTCTGTGTTTTTTATTATTATAAACTTGAACTAGTTTAGGTAACAAATCTAACCATTTGTAATTTCCTTGCAATGTAAATTTTTTCCACATTATACCTTTTAAAGTTCTGTTGGCTCGTTCGACTATAGAAGCCTTTTTACTGCTGAAAGTTGAATAGTGATTAATTCTGTATTTTCTCATTAGATTCTGAAACCATTTATTGTAAAACTCTTTTCCCATGTCAGTTTGCAGGTTTGTCGGCGGTATACGTTTATTTTTGCGTAATATATCTTCAAACGCTTTCGAAACATCTTCTCCGTTTTTTCGTAAAACCGGTGACGCCCATAGAAATTTAGAAAAAGTATCAATTACTACAAGAATGTATCGATACCCTTTATTTTCTTTTGCATACGGAATCATTTCAACTAGATCGGCTTGAAACAGATCGTATAATCCTTTAATAATTGTTCTTCGTCTAGTAAAATTTTTTCGAGCTTGTTTATGTAATTCAGCTACCACTTGCTCTTTAATAGTGGTTGTTGTTTTACCGTTTTTGCTAGAATCGTTTTTTATCTTTCCTTTTAGTATTTTGACCATTATTATTAAACAGAAGATGTGGTGGTGGTGGTGGTGCTGGTGGTGGTGGTGCTGGTGGTGGTGGTGGTGGTATCGATATTGCTAGGCAATACACTTGACGGCGTGGCTGTAATTAAAGAGCTCTTCTGTATGTCAAGTTGCTTAAAGATAGCATCTATATACAAAGTATTTAAACGAAAATTAATGTTTAGTGAGTCAATGTCAGCCTTGAGAGAGTGTATTAGTACTAATAATTCGTTTCGGAGAATTTCACGTTTTTTATCTCCTTCGGACATTGCATCCTTTTTGACTTTTTCACATTCTAGTCTAATTTGGGTCTTAGTAACTTTGTCTTTATTATCAACATATGCTTTTGTAGCTGCATGCCAAGATGCTGTTGGCATCTCTAAACGAGTTACATGTTTGTTATCGAAATCAATAAAATAAGAAATCTTTCTAAAATCTTCAGCTGTCGCTAACGTATCTATTATTGTATCCAAGTATTTTTTTGTGACAATCTCATCTTCAGTCTGTTCCCCATCATCGTTGTCGTCGTCGCGGTCGTCGCTCGTTTTAACTCGAGCGAATAACTTATTATTTTCAATCAAGAATTTATCTATCGTTTCAAACTTTCGTTTAGAACCCCCCGACAATGCTCGACCGAATTTATCAACAACCATATTGAAACTAAGTGAGAATATAAATTATTTATTCTATTATACCACACTCTCGAAGTTCTTCGACAATAGATGTGATTTCATTGATATGGTTGGTATTTCCTGCAGATTGAGATGAAATGAGTAATTTTAAACGATCACATAATTCGTTAACATCATTAAAATATACATATTCTAGAGGTTTATCGTTTAAATTCATCCATAGACCTTTACCCAAAGGATTTGTAACTGGAGTCGAAGTAGCTGCTATGACATTGGCAGCAGCGGAAGGAAATAGAGGTCCGATCATGAGTTTCTTGATTAGCTGATACTTTTTTCCTTTGTTTCCAGCTATTGGAGCGATACTCTTGTAGCCAATTTTATGAGCATTTGTTCTATACACTATATCTTTATATTTCGCCAAATCATATTCCTTATAACCACTAGGCTCCTTTTTAAACAAAAGCTCCAATAATCCTCGGGATAGTGTATACCTTACATTTTTTACGGTTATTTTGTTAGTTCCAAACTTTATTTCGGAATCTCCGATAAAATATTTTTGTCTCTCTGGATTAAATCTTACACCATATTGTGTATCAAAAACTCCTTTAGTATCATGATTTAGAGATGTTATATAAGTTTGAGGGTTATCTAATCGAACGAGCTGCATTATTTCCCTATAGACATCCCTATCTTTTTGCTTATCTCCGACAGGATTCTTTTTGAAAAGTAACTCATATAGTCCAGGCGTTCCGACAAATTTACGTCCCATTATTTCTAGATTTTTACCTACTACCTTCATTTCTTCATCACCAATATATAATTTGTTCTGAAGCCAATCGTATCGAACATCATTTCTTGCAATTTTCGTTTTACATCTTTCCTCACCTTTACAAGCTCCTGTTTAATTTTCGAGTCCATTATAGTGATAATATATGATCCTCACTCGTTTACTGCTTTTATATTACTCAGAGGTAAATCGCAATGGTTATAAATATATATATTGATCAAAACCTTTACGGTATCGACCGTTTTTAACATCACTATCTTTATAAATACTTATAAACCCATATTTGTCATCCCAACAAACTTTGCAAATGGTTTTAAACATTTCAAATGGCATGTCAGTATTGACATGATCTGAATAGACATGCTTAAGATTTAGCTCATCCTGTTTGAATAATATAATTAGATTTGCATTGTCGCGTATTAGATGTTTTGGAATATGAGTATATGTTTGACAAAGATAAAAACAATCGACGTTGTAATGACGTCCCATACTAAAATAATCTCTGATTACAGTCTGATTTTCGCAAGCAACATCGTCAAATATAAATATTGAATTAGATTTCGCATTTGATGGAGAAATAATATTCTCAGAATCTTTGTAAGGGTAATAGCCAATGCCTTTTATTGTCTTAAAAAGCTCGTCTAAGTATTCATATTTTGGTTGAGTTAGCGATTTAGAGTATACGTAAACATTCTCGAATCGGAGACCATTGGGATGTTCTAAAAGTGAAATTATAACATTCGTCTTTCCACAATTGGAAGGACCTGTAACGATTGATCGTATTGTTGACGGTAGTAGGGGTCCATGTCGATTTGCCTTTGGTACATCATTAAAATCACGGTTAGTAATAGGCAGCACGGCTTGTTGTTGAACTATTCGCATGTCAATAATCTAATGAAAAATATGGTTACTGTTTTTCTATTTTATAAGCTGATAGCTCGACATGAATTGGTTTATTTCGAAAAAAACTTTGAATAAGAGAGAGCAATGCGGAAAGAAGTGCAACGAGGCAATGGTTTACTTAATAAACCAATTAATTCTTTACCATTCGAATTTCATATACCGGGCTATCGCTTTTGTGGACCAGGTACAAAGTTAAACGAGAGGTTGGAAAGAGGGGACAAAGGAATAAATCCTTTAGATGAATCCTGCAAAGCTCATGATATTGCATACTCAAATTTTAAAAATCTAGAACAAAGACATAAAGCAGATAGTATTTTAGCTAGAGCAGCACTTAGACGAGTTCATTCATCGGATGCAAGCATTGGAGAACGTTTAGCTGCTCGAGCAGTTGCAACCGCTATGAATGTAAAAACAAAGTTGGGTATGGGAGTTCAACAATAACAACAAAGAAGAAAACGAACTAGTAGTTCTATGAAAAAAAGAAAGGGTGGAAGAATAAGTTTTCGAAAATTTATAAGAAAAGCGGCGAATGTTCTAAAACAGAAAAAGCCAGAAAATGTTATTCGAGCAGCACGATTAGCAATGTCACAGTTAAAAAATGCAAATCAGACCGATTCTCCCAGGATAATACCGGTTCCAAAAAGCGGTGGATTTCTTCCATTAATACCACTTTTCGCTGGATTATCAGCTTTAGGTGCTTTGTCCGGAGGAGCAGCCGGAATCGCGAAAGCGGTTAATGATGTTAAAGCAGCCCAAAGAAGTCTTAGCGAATCTGAACGACATAATAAGGCTATGGAAAAAATTGCTCTTGGAAAAGGTCTTTTCTTGCAACCTTATAAAAAAGGTTTGGGACTTTATTTACCTTATCAAAAAAAAAAAACCTCTCTAAGTCTGCCACAACGAGCACTAACCGATGAAGATTTACATAAATATGTTAAAATGCTTCAAATTCCTCACTTTCGTGGAATATTTATGCGTGACCGTTTAGTGCGCGCCATCGAATGTGGAATTGTAAATCATGATAAGAAAACGGGCATGGGTACGCATTGGACAGCATACAAAATTAAAAACGGCAATGCAGTTTATTTCGACAGCTTCGGAAATTTGCGACCACCTTCGGAAGTTGTGAAATACTTAAATTCTTCTCAACCATGCAAAATCTTTTATTATTATTATTATGATCGCAAACAGATGTACAACTCATTCAACTGTGGTCATCTAGTATTACAATTTCTATATAATATAATAATAATAATAATAATAATAATAACTTTATTTAGCAAGGACAGCTATACAAACTACATGTAAACTTAAACTTTATTTAACACTTTCAAAGAAAAATATACTGTATAGATTTAACTAATAACTTCATTAATCTACTTTAATTTCACTAGCTATTCTCTTTTTAAGTAGTTTATTTTCAGTTGTTTTTTAAACTTTAATAAACTACATTCTTTGAGATTGTTTTCAAGTTCGTTATATTTTTTTATTCCCCTGAAAAAAATTGAATTCTGAGTCTTTTTATTATTCACGTGTGGTAACATAAAATTCGTTTTAGTTCTTGTGTCATAATTGTGTTTTTCAACGAACTGCACCAGCAAACTGTCAAAATATTTAGGCATTAATTTCAATTTGATTTTATGTATGAATACTAATGTCAAGTACTCTGTATGTTCTTTGATTTTTAGCCAACCCAATTGGTTGAGCATTGTCTCAATACTTGTGTGTCTGCTGCACTTCAGTATTATTCTCATACCCCGATTTTGTAATTTTTGCAGAGTATGCATGCTGGTATTGCTGCTCAAATATAGGATAGTCCCTGCAAAATAAAAATGGGGCAAGATAATACAATTGTACACCGTACGCAAAGCCCATTGTGACAAATAGTAGCCACACCTTTTTAAGATGCCCAATTTTTTGGCAACTTTTTTACAAGTGTACTCTATATGTTCATTGAATTTCAAATTGGAATCAACTACTATACCTAAATATTTGGTATTGTCTACTATTTGTAATATGTTGTTATCCATTTGCACTACAATTTCGTTGCTCCATTCTTTTCTATCTGGTCCTATTATCATCACCTTCGTTTTTTGTACGTTTAGTTTCAATCTATTGAAAGAGAGCCAATCGTTAATGTTGTTCAGTTCAGTATTGATTGTTTCTTGTAGGTCCGTTTTGTCTCTACTTGAGTAGTATACAATTGTATCATCAGCAAACAAATGTATTTTGCACTGTTGAGTTACTTCCAAGATATCATTTATGTATATTATGAACATCAGTGGTCCAAGTATGCTACCTTGAGGTACACCATAGTCTATACTTTTTTTTGTAGACGTCACTTCATCACATTTTACTGCTTGTTGTCTGTCGGTTAGATAACTTTCCAGCCATTTTATCACCGTGCCTTTGATATTATATGTTCTCAGCTTTTTCAATAGTATTTTCCTATCTATAGTTTCAAAGGCTCTTTTTAAATCTAGATAGACAATAAGCGTATTCAACTTTTCGTCCCACTGTTTTTGCCACTCGTTTAGCACATGTTGAAATGCAGTTTCACAATTATGCCCTCTTCTAAATCCCGATTGATATTGGGATAGAATGTTCTCATCTTCTACATATTGTACCAATTGGTTGTAGACAACTTTTTCTAGAATTTTTGTTACTGCTGTTAGCATATTAATTGGTCTAAACTCTTCAATTTTTTTTGTTCTACATACTTTTCGTATAGGTACTACTGTTGCTATTTTTAATATCTGGGGAACTACTCCTGTTTCTAATGAACAGTTTATAATGTTTAGTAAAATCGTTCCAATTTCATTGAATACAGTTTTAATACTTTCTATTGTAATATCATCTGGGCTGTTTTTGTTTGGTAATGAAAATATTACGTCTCTTAATTCTTCCAGTTCTAGTAATTTGAAATCTGTAAGCTGTGAACCTGTGTTATTCCTACTGTTATTATTTAATTCAAAATTACTTGTACCTATATTAATATTCTTTGTTATTTCTTTTATACTTTTAATATAATATTCGTTGAATTTGTCTGCTATTTGATCCTTCTGCTTGATAATGTCTCCATTTATTTGTATTTCATCATAATTTTCTTGTTTATTTCCATTTGTTATTGTTTTAAGTGTTTTCCACATTAGTTTGGCATCTTTCTGGCACTCATCTACCGTCCTGTTGTAGTAGCTCACCTTTTCTATTCTTAGTATTGACAGGGTCCTATTCCTAATAGTTTTATATAATTCCCAGTCTTTTGCCTCTTTGGTGTAAAGAAATCTTTTGAATTGCACATTTCTATCTTCAATTGCCTTCAACACTTCTTCATTCATCCATGGTTTATTGTTTTCCCTCACCTTAATACTTCTTTTTGGCATTACCGTATCAATAATCTTTGTAAAATTATCACAGAACATTTCAGTCTTAGTATTTAAATTGTCTATTCTAAAATCATAAACTAACTTACTTGCTAAGTTTCTAAACTGATTTAAATCTGTTAATCTGCTACGAACAATTTTATTCTTATTTCTATCATGTGCTGTTAATTTTAATGATATACTAATTAATAAATGGTTGTTAAAATTTGGCTTATCTACTACATCTACTGTAATATTTGTACCATAGTTACTTATAACTAAATCTATTAAACTACTACTACCATTTGGTGCTACATGCGAGTACCCTTCGACATACTGTTTACACCCATTTATTTGTACTGTCGTTTTTAATTTCTTTGAGTAAGTTCCTTTTTCGTTATAGTCTATATTAAAGTCTCCCACCAAGATTATGGGATATTTAGTGTCTTCTACCAATTTTTCAAAACACTCATCAAAGAATTCACAAAATGTTGCACAAGATGCACTGGGTGATCTATATAGACACCCTAATGTTATTGCACTCTTGTTAATTTCTACAATTACCACAAGAAACCAATAGTTCATAGTTTGTGTATAACTCCCAAATACACTAGCCCTTATATCACTTCTGGTGTAGATGAGTACTCCTCCTGTTGCTCGGCTTGTTGAATCTACTCTGTGTATGTTGTAATTGTCGATTGATATTGCTGAATCATCTATTTCTTCTATTAAGTGGGTTTCAGTTAAACACATACACAAAGGTTTTGTATTTAATATAAAATTTGAAATTTCGTCAAAGTTGGCAAGAACACTTTGGGCATTTTGTACATATATTTTCCCATTCTTAAGCCTTGATTGTTATTGTGTTATCATATACGTAGTTCTTCTTTTGTATTCTTCTATTTTTTTCTGATAGACATTGCATTCTCGGTCATATACTGTGTGGTTAGTGTTCAAATTTAGGTTTAATTTTAAGTTTGCTGTTCTGCAATTTATACAGCATTTGTGTTTGTTATTGCAATCTTTTGTAGTGTGTTCTTCCTCACCACATTTACCACAAGTCAGGTTATTTGTACAGAGATTGGCCTTATGATTAAAACCATTACACTTATAACATCGTAAGATACTATAATGTTCAAAGACTGGACATAGGGTCCATCCAATTTTTAGTTTCTTCTTTTCCATTATTTCCTGAAACGTATATGCATTTGTATTAATTATTGCCGAGTAGTTTTTCCCTGTCTTGAAAACTGCCATAACCTGAAGCTCTATGTTCTCTTTACGATCTAATCTGTTTTGGTTTATTATCTGACTTATCAGTCTGTCCTTATCAAGTTGTTGGTCTAAGCCTGTTATTTTTATCTGTGGACTTCTTCCTTTGGTTTCGTAAATTTTGACATCACTGGACATTTTTGTTTCCAATTCTTGTTTTAATTTAGTTCTATCTTCTTCATTGTCACAAACTACTGCAAGTCGCCCCTTACTTATATTTCTTAATTTAGTTATTCCAATCTTTATTTCTTCAGGTTTTACTGCTTGTTTAATTTTTTCTTCTATTTCTTTGGAGTTGTTTACTCTGTTTTTTGCTTCCACGATTAATGCACATTCCTTTTGTTGTTTATTAGGTACTCCGTGAGTTGTGTTCAGTTTAGTAATATTCGCATAACTACTGCGTTCATTGATGTTCATCAAGGTTCTTTCTTGTTTACCTTCTTGTAGTTTTCTAATTTCCTCTTGTGTTTTTTTAATTTCATTTATAATTGTTGTTACAACAGTATGATCTGTAATAACCTCACTTATTGGGTAGCATGTTTCACAGAACCATTTTACCCCCTTACAATCTTTTATAACATTGTATTGTTTTAACGTTATATTGGCACATTTTACATGATACCATTCTTTACATTTTCCTTCACATCCGATAATAACATCCCCATCAAATTCTTTTAAACACTTCTTACATTCTTTCGCGCCTTCATCTTCCGCCATTTCAATAATTTTTTTTTTTTTTTTTTTTTTTTTTTTTTTTTTTTTTTTTTTTTTTTTTTTTTTTTTTTTTTTTTTTTTTATATATATATATCACACCACCCTTTCACTTTTAAAACGTTAGCGCAGACGATAATAGTTCCATTTAATCTAACGTTAACAGACTATCAACGTGTACACGTTTAATTTAACCGGAGACAAATCAATATTGCAAGCTAATATTAGTCCACCAATTGTTTTGGATGACAATTTTGAGTATTCTTTAGGACTCGTTAATTTTGAAACGTACAATTCTATTCCAAATATAGATCAAAGTAACAACAAATTTTATGTTGGGAATAGAGTAATAACCATACCGGAAGGATCGTATGAGCTTGACGACATAAATCGTTATCTACGCCTTCAATTAGGCGATCCGAGAGCAAAAGGTAAAGATATTATATTTCTTAATATAACTGGCAACAACAACACTTTACTTTCGGAAATTAAGTGTACAGAGCAAGTTGATTTCACAAAAACGGATTCAATCGGACGACTGTTAGGATTTAAACCGAGAATTATTAAAGCTAATAGTCATGAAGTGTCTGATTATCCTGTAAATATTTTTAAAGTAAACGCTATATGCATCCATTGCAACCTTGTTTCCGGTTCATATAGAAATAACGAAGAAGCTCATTTTATTCATCAACTTTTCCCAAACGTTCCGCCAGGCTACAAAATAGTGGAAAATCCAACCAACGTTATTTATTTGCCTATAAATTCGAGAATTATTGATTCAATAGTCATTAAAATAGTTGATCAAGACGGTGAGTTGGTTAATTTTCGTGGAGAGACCGTTACAGTAAGACTTCATTTGAAACGTCTCTCTCTGTCTAATAGATATTAAACCATAATGGTTTGCCGTTATAAAAATTTTAACAAACGTAAGGAGATTTATAGGAAACCAACATTATCACAATCGTTCAGTACAAAAGAAGAAGTGAAGCGATTAACACCTTCAAACGCACGCTTTTTAAAAAGTTTAGGATATCAAGTTAAGAAGCTAAAACCATCATGCATTCTGAAATCTTGAATGTTACCGAACGTGCATTATTTGATTTATCTATAACCAATGCGGAAAAACATACTCATCAACCGTATACAAATACAACGTTTAAAAATAATGATGAAATCCGCATTCCAATTGAAAACGAAGATGTCTACACTTTACCATGGGATAGTGTATTATATGTTGAAGGAAAATTGCTAAAAACTGATGGTACACCTTCAGCAACTGCCAAATTTATAAATAATGGAATTGCACATCTTTTCGACGAAATTCGTTACGAAATCGGTGGTAAAACTGTTGATCGTGTTCGAAATCCTGGAATAACTAGCACCATAAAAGGTTATGTTTCTTACAACGTAAACGAGAGCTTGCGTCTTCAGAATGCTGGTTGGGCTCCCAATGATGATACATTTTCGGCAATAGATCAAAATGGAAATTTTAACGTATGCATCCCACTACGTATGCTTTTAGGTTTTGCAGAAGATTTTCGAAAAATTCTTCTCAACATAAAACAAGAACTTATTTTAATAAGAAGTAGTATCGATACAAACGCTATAATAAATACAACTGCAGGTGAAACTTTAAAAGTAGATATAAATAAAATTTCTTGGAAAATTCCACACATATCTGTAGCAGATGTAGAACGTCTTAAACTTTTAAAATATTTGCAAAGAAATCAACAAATGGAAATTAATTTCAGTAGTTGGGAGTTGCATGAGTATCCTTTATTGCCTCAAACAAATAATCACACATGGGCTGTGAAAACTACGTCACAACTTGAAAAACCTCGTTTCGTGATAGTTGCATTTCAAACAGATAGAAATAATAAACCTGAAAAAAATAAAGCCCACTTTGATCATTGCGAACTTAATAATATTAAATTACATTTGGGCTCTTCTATGTATCCTTACGATAACCTTCATCTTGATTTTAAGAATAATAAATTTTCTATATTATATGAAATGTATGCTCAATTTCAACAGTCTTATTACGGAACGGTTAGCGAGCCGGTAATGAAACCATCAGATTTTAAGAAAATTGCTCCCTTATTTGTAATCGATTGTACACATCAAAGCGAAATTGTGAAGGCGGGCGCTATAGATGTACGTCTAGATTTTGAAACTAATGAAGCAATTCCAGCAAATACAGCTGCATATTGCTTAATTCTACATGATCGTATGGTTCGCTACAATCCATCCAACAACATTGTTCAAGTATTGTAACTATAAGTAGGTATATTACAAAGATGAAATTCATAGTGGATGTGCAAGGATTTAAGGCAGCGGGTAATACCTTCATATTTAAGGAAGTTGCTTTCGCTAAAATAAGCAATGAAGAAAAAATTGCATGGTTTTTATTATCCCCACCATTTCCTTGGTCGCAACTTGCAGCCCGTTACAGAAGTCAGAATGGATGGCTTACTAGAAATTATCATGGAATCGAATGGAATTTTGGATTGCACAGTTATTACGAGACAATAGGTGAAATAGGGAAAATTTTAAATGATTGTAGTACTATTTATGTCAAAGGCATGGAGAAACGAAGATGGTTATCAAAAGAATTTCCCTATCTACAGAACATTATAAACTTGGAGGATTTAAAATGTCCATCTCTAACAAAACTTATTGCAGATTATAAAGTCGTCGCTACAACTACTACATCACTATGCACCTACTACCATCATCAAAATTCAAACTATAATTGTGCATTAGAAAACGTTTTTGTTCTCAGGAGTTGGTTACTAAAAGACTATATGTAGATGTGTATAGATAATGAATAAAAATATTATTTTTCCACTTTATTAATATTTATTAATAGGTAATGGGAAATAATATAAACAATTAAACATCATCTCCCCTCCACCTACCTAGTCCTCTTCAATTTGTCATAGAACTATTAAAGAATTTTAGTATATTTTTACCATGGTACGAGAAAGCATGTCTGATTACTACATTACTATAAAGTTTTACGAAAATGGTGTGCTGATTGAAAGCAAAACGCTCGAAGCTAAAGGTTTAATAAACATTTTTGAAAAATTTGATGTTTCTGCATATGATCAAATAGAAATATTGGGTAATTATTTCAATCATCCGGTCACAACTGATTCATCTTATAATAATAATAATAATTACAACAGCAGCAGCAGTAGCGATAGTGACGAGTTTATTTATTTTCACAATTAAAAAATATCTACTAACAAGAATGGATCCAACCTCTTATGCAACTTACAATAGCGATGTGAATAATTTGAAAAAGGAACTTTCCTATGCATTTGTTCGAAATAATGAACAGACAGCCAAAAATATTTTTATGCGATTAGGATTTCAAGTGCCCTTCGAAGCCTTCACATGGATTACAGAGACTTTTCCATCTCTATCGTTGCTGGATTTGTTATTTCACCGTCAAATTATATGCGATGATTTTGTACAATCCTTTTTGAATACAGTTCCAGATGATTTAGACTTTTTAAGTGTATTTGATGTAGTGAGTATATTAACTGAAATGAAGGAAATGACAACTTTGTGCACCAATGATATATTTTTCCTTCAAGATCTCCTTTCAAATTATAATCCTTGCAATTTAGAAAAAATTCCCATAAGTAATATTAAGAAAAACTATAAAAATGTATTAGCATGTTTGGATGATATCATACTAGAAACTGCTTATTATGCACAACCAAAACTATTGTACTATATAATTCAAATTATGAAAGCCAACAAACTGGCTTATAAATTTGAACCATTGCATAATTGTAGACAGAAAGCAGTCTTTCAATGGCTTGTTGGTAATTTATAAAAAGCGAAAAAAGGATTGCCAGTAGGTTGGCAAAATGAAAATAGATCAGATTCTGTAAAATTGCCATCAATTTATTCTAAAGACTATAAAAGTGTTTTCAATATTTTGCAAGAATTAATGTAAGACTTTTTTGTATACTTAACATTAATAGAAATAAAATACTCATATTAATAAGATTTCTGTTTATTTTAAAAAATCCTACAAATCTTTAATTCCCAATTCTTTATAAATATTATCAAATAAGTAGCAGCATTGTTCGTTTTTCGCTGTAGTGGGCGGCGGTGGCGGCGGCGGCGGCGACGGAGGCGAGGATGGTAGTGGTGGTGATATCAATGCATAAGATTCTTTCTCGTTTCTTTTCCTTTGTCTTTTTTCCCTTTTTCCGTTACTATTCTTCTTTTCTTCGGTTCTTTAAAAATATCTCTTCTTTTCTGCACTTCTAACGCTAACGTTTTCCCTGTATGGTAAATTTCTTCATTATTACCATTATTAGGATCGATGGTTTTCGGATAATTTAAAATTTCAGATAGCGGACAAGCTACAATATTGAACAAATCACTACCAAACACGCCAGTGCTTGATGTTCTCCATTTTTCTTCTAAATTTGCAAAACTGCTATGCCAATTCTCCTCAGCAGTCGCTTGCACAACATTTGCCAGTTGGATTAATTCAAATGCTGAAAGAACTTTGATTTTATTTCCCGGTTTTAACTGTACAACTGCCATTTTGCTTTCTAAAGTTAAAACTAACGCATTTGTTTCGAGAACTACTCTTTAAATTGGTTATTACCACTACTATTATCCATTCCTCCTCCTCCTCCTCCTCCTGCTCCTTCTCTTCCTAGATGTTAAGGTCATTAACGTATGTACAAATAAAACACAAGTATCTAATGGTTTCAAGTTAGTTTATTGAACATCATTATAGTAATTAACTAACTTTATATAATAATTAAGACATTAAGAAATCATTAAAATAACCTAACTTAAATTATTGTAAGTATTATCAGTAATTTTGTAGTGTCCCCATGCTAAAGTCTTATACGTTTCTGGTATATGGAAACGTTTATCATCATCCGCAGACAAAGCAATTTTATTAATGCATTGAGAATAAATTATATGCTTTAAAGACCTAAATACATTTTGTCGCTTCAGTACTATCTCGTTTTTATTTAAAATCTTTTTCCGTTAATGACTTTATTACATTCTTTTTAACACCTTTAGCCTTTTTCATTATCAAACTTCCTTCTATATTCACTTCATACATTTTAGCTTTAAGACCGACAAATTCCCAAATAATCTTACCACAAACTTCATCTTTCATAAGTGCTGGGATGGCTTTGTTTACCAAAGGCATTTCAAAAATATTATCAATAGAATAATTTGAGGTATCAAATCTATGTAAATTATTCGTCATATCATTATAAACATTATCCGTTTCTATGAAATATAACAAACTATCAGTATCTGTATACAAAAGTGATGCTTTGGAACCATATTTTTTTTTTATAAAGTTATAGTGAAAATCATACATTACAAATTTGGCAATTTCCAATACTGCAAACCCGGCGTAAATTGGTTTGTCATAATAGATTTGAGACTTTAACAATTGTACTGCTGCAAAATTTTCATCAAAAATTGATATACTATGAAAATTGGGTTGTGAAACTAATTTCTCAACTTCTTTTTTATGACCCAAATCTTTCCACGAATTGACTAAATTAACGTTAACCCTTTTTTCTATATTTTCGATACATTTTCCATAGTTTGCATTATTTATTAATTTGTACATATCTTTTTCAAATGCGTTTGCGGCACTTTGTCTTAGACGAGTATTAAAATCGATAAACGGTTTCATCCAAGCAGTTTGCTTGAACGTGAGAATTCTATGAATCTTTGACAACTCTAAACCATTTTCAATACATTGCTTAAGAGTCTTTATATGAATAACGTAATTTTGCTTATCGAAAAAGGTTTGCAATAATTTTTTACATTTTGAATTTGGAGGTTTCATTTTTTCAATACACATTGGAAAATCATTGTGCAAATCATGCAAATGTTTTGGATAATGAATATCGACTTCCAAAACATATCCTTGATCATCAGAATCTGTATAGTTATTTATATTAAATGAATCAATTTCGTTTTGTGAGAGCCATCGAAAGTTCGATATAGGCAGTTTTTCCGAAAGCGCATATCCATATAAATTATTTGCATCCCAATATGATATGTAAGATGTTGCTTGTGAATTGTTGTAATTAGAGGGAATATATTTATTGTTGGCCTGTGCGAAACGTTGAACCACTCCAGCATAACCACCTCGGATATTTCGTTGAAAAAAGAGTACCATTGAACAGTCAGTTAACAACTCCAACTGTACATTGGTAAATTTTAGCATTGCCTGCCATGACAAGCCGGGTAAACTATAAAAATGGACCGGATCTAATTTGTATGTATTCAAACATAAATTTCGGAAATTTTCGAAAACGTCGCATAATAAAATTACGTCTACTTTTAAATAGAGGTCACTGTATTCACCTAAATTTTTACATGAAAATTTATGCCAAATATCGTTTGCTCTTTGATAGTCTGCATCAGAAATTGAAGTATCTTGCATTGAATCGTAAAAATCCATTTTTGAAGGTAAACATTCGTTATTTAATTTTTCCAACGTATCTAAATAATTGTATGGGAAAACACCCTTTTGACGCATTAATCTAAATTCTTCATCATTTGGAAAAAAGTTTCTTAATTCTATAATTTGATCATCTGATAAATTTGCAGCGAGTGTCTCCAATTTTCGATTCATAAATCGATAAGAATCTACAAAACGTAAATCTATGTAACTGTTTTCATTATTTTTTCTATCGACTAAAATTTTCTTTGTAAATGAAATATACTTTTCTTTATTCACCGGAATGACATTCATTGGTTCGTCATCTTCGGCGGCAAATTCACGTATAAAAAGATGACAATCATAATTGCTAAAATTGTGAAAGAAAACCGGGATAAAGTTAACGGTTTTTACTTTCAAATTACAGGAATTATGACAACAGCCTCTATATTTGCCGGTGAGGTGACAGTGATCTTTAATTTTATCTGAACCTAAATCTCCGTTACATAAATAACAGTTTGTTGCCGATGCGAAATTTTCTAAATCCTCTTCAGTTAATTCTTTCATAGGAATAAAATTTTTAAGTATGTATGGTATATATGAGAAGCTTCATTTTTAATCATATTACAGAAAACTTGTGCACAATTTTCTCCCCGAAACGAATAAAATTTCGAAAGTGAATCGTCATAACAACACTTAACGTAATAGGCAAAACTAAATGGCTTATGAATGTGAGTAGATACTGTTTTAGTATCATCTATCGACGATTCTGAAGATTGTTGAACTGGAACTAGCAAAGATTCAAAATCGGCATATATAACAAAAGGAACTTTAATTTGCTTTTCTATTTGTTTAAATTTTAAAAAATTATTTCCAGCTGAAGGTAAAACGGTTACACATTTCGCACAGTCCTGTTGCATATGATTAGCTAAAAGATTTTCACTACCAAAATATTGCAAGCAACCATCACAAATATATTTAACAGTTTTTCTCCGACTTAGCTGCTTCGAAATAAGACGACTTAAATTTTTAATATAACAGTAATGTTGTTTATTTTCTTCTTCGATGTATAGTATGTTAACATGGTTTAATTTTCTATATTGAGAGAAATAATATGGTCCTACAATTATTGACTTTTCTTTTTGTTTTTCGAGACCAAAAACATTTACACTTACATTAGGATTCAATTTTTCAAACAATTTAATGTTACAAAAGGTCATTGGAAAGGTCATACCTGTTAAATTTAGCTTTGAAAGATATTTCCTATAACTTGATACATGATTTTTACGACATCTGACGGGATATAGTGCGGAAAGAATTGCCCAGATGAAACACTTATTATCTTAGTTTTTAACGTTAATAACAGCCTTTTTGCGCTCAATGTCCAATGGAAGTTTTACATAGGTGGAAGCTTTCAGTGGATTGTATTTCACCAAATTGACTTCCAAAAATAAAAGTTCCTGAAGTGCATATCCACTATCACGTTCCTTAAAACAAGTATAAGCGTTTTATTAGTATTATTATTACTATTAGACTAGACTAGTTTTAACTTACCTGGAACTCCTCAAGCTTTTTCTTTAAATTTGCAATTAAATTTTCAATTATTTCGTTTACATTGATAGATTTATCTACAACTTGGTAGGGAACCAGAAAAGATTTTACTTCCAAGTTATGTTTTCCATCATCATCATCTGAGACTGCTGCAGGCTTCAGAAAACTTCCATAAAGTTCGAAATTTACTTTCAGCACGTTAAAATCCTTAAGTTTTTTATTTATGATGGTTACGATTTCATTCCGTATATCATGAATGAAGTTTTCTATTAATAAATTGCTATAGTCGTTTATAGGTAGATTGACAATTTTTGTATTATTAGGTATCAAACGATAGGAAACCACTTTTCGATTGAATGCTGACAATATTTCATGAACATTAGAACCAAGAGTGACATCACGTTCCAAACATTTATTCTTGTGGTTAATAGATTTAAGATGTGCAGAATAATTTACGGATTCAAGTGTACACTTGCAAATATCACATGTTGTAAGCTTAACTCTTTTAGCTGGAGGCTGCTCCATGATGTTACTAGTACTCGGAAGCGAATGTAATTGTTCATTCAAATGTTGATTCCTATGCATTTATAGCACCTTAATTTTTTAATAACACTTCATGCATATACTTATATGTAAGAATAATTTTTATTGAAAAACGAATAAAATTGTTCACTTAACATTGATTAATTTTACTAACACACTCACGCGTATACTGGAGTGAAAAAATGTCTTACTTTAGTTTTTCTAAATTAATTTCAGACGTTTCTGCTCCATTTGGTAGTTTTTTGACACCTTTTAAAACAAGGCCCGTGTCCACGAATTCTGAAAACTTTTCATCAGGAATAATTTTGGCCCATCTTTGTGGTAAAAAACATTCAAAGTCTCCTAGATCGACCTTCACCTGTCGACCATATCGCGTTTGTACGGCGAAAACTCGTTCAATGCGATATAGCTTCCCAATTTCTAACGTTTTTAACGATACCGTTGTTTTGAACTCTACCGAACCGGCCGCATTTAATTGTTTTAGATAATCCATAGTTAAAATACTTTTTAAAGGCTAAACTTAGTTAAAGTATACTAGGTAGGTAGGTACTTTGATTAGGAAATAACCGACTTTAAAAATAATGGCGTTTGCACCATTATTTATAACTATTACCTATCTCTCTTCAACAGATAGTTAGATTTAATTAAGGAATACTTTTATGCTATTGGTTAAAATTATTTCGAATCGTTGTTATAATCATGATGATGGTGGTGGTGGTGGTGGCAGTGAGTGAATGTTGATAATAATTTCCGGCATATAATGATGTTAGTGGAAAATATTCTCAATTAATAAGTCTGTACACTTATACATATCAGTTATTAATCGCTTCCGTCACTAACTAGTCCTTATTTTAAAAATGGCTTTAATTCCAAAATTAGATAATTATTTTTTTGTAAAAGATAGACAGTTAATGAACTGTAAAACTTTTTTTTCAAAATTTAAATTTAATCATCATTCTATTAAATGGTTTTTACGTGAACTGCAGCATTCGAAGATTTATAGTTTAAACAATATTCCTATCGAAAATTCATACAGAATTATTTTAACTTCAGATCAAAAACCTGTTTATTTAGTGAAAAGTTTGAGTGCATTATGTTTGGAAGTAGTTTTTAACGATTATAAAAAAATTAAAAAGGATGAGTTAACTATTTCGTTAACAGTACGAGCATTGGAGAAACATAGATTCCGTATTGAACTGTTGGGACCTTGGCAAATGTCTATGCCGAAAAATGATATGTCAACGTTTGAAGTCCTATCATTTATAAAAAAAGAATGTGACCTACTTAACATTAGGGTAATGTCAACGGAACAAAATTTCTCAATAATAACTGTTAATGACAATGCCATTTGTTCGTCATCTGTATTATATATATACCATATATAAAATATTGTTGGTGAAGAGAGGATTGTCTGCAGGTAAGCAAACATATATTATACTTACAAATCTTTGCAAATAAATTCAAACTCATTATAAGTCCGCAGTTAAGATTATTAATTATTGGACATCCGTTGCAGGTGCATTTGTACGATTACATTTTTGCTATAATTGTAACATTTTGCCATATACGTAGCTATTTAAAATTGTAGTTTCCCACAATAATATCCTGCTTTTTATCTGTTTAAGTATTCAACTCAAATCAGTAAAAGATATTTATTTCAAACTTCATGGACAAAGCAAAGGCTGAAAAATATTACTTCTGACATCCTGTCATGCAGGTGGTAAATCAACATATCCGTTTAAGCATTTAAAAAAATTATCAGCTCACATAACTACAACATATTGTTTCAAGTTTCATATTTACCCATATCAGTCATGAATAAATCAACATACCAGTTTGAACATTTTAAAAAATTATCAATTCACATAATTACAGCATATTGTTTTTCAAGTTTCACATATTCCCATTATCAGTCATGAATAAATCAATGTACCAGTTTGAACATTTTAAAAAATTATCAACTCACATAAATACAGCATGTTCTTCTTCAAGTTTCATTATTCCCATTAGCAACCATGAATGCGAATGGTAAGTTTTGTGAGCAAGAGACTTACTTATCCTATATTACATACTATTAATTTAATTTATTTTTCAGAGAAACTTATGATCATTAACTGCGTGGTTAATTTGAATCTTCCAGAGTTGGAGGTAAACTATATTGATATTTAAAATTCTTAATTTGTTTTTGTTATTTTTAAGGATATAGATAGGTACATGGTACAATGCCATAGTCCTCCATCTGAAGCGATATATTTAGGATTGATAGGTATGCCCACGGCTTGTCCGAGGGCATACTTAACGATCGAAAGACCGGAATGGTGTGAACCATGGGCAACCATTTGGTTAGGTATGTATGTAGAAAATTTTAAATGTATATATATTTATATTCTTTAATTCTTTTTAGAATAATGGATTGCCCATTAAAAAACTTTATATTTTATTTTTATTTTATATAATAAAATTTTGTTAAAAACTCATAAACATTTGTGTTTTATTTCTTACATGATAATATAGTTTAAACATATACGTGTCTCCTCAATTAAATCAGCAATTTTACACGGATTCCATCTAATAATGTTGTAATGTAACATATTTTTTTTGAAGAATAAATCATTTGTGTTATGATTTGTGCAAAATAGATCAATAAACAATACCTTCCTCGAAAGGAATTTTTTTTAAAGAATAAAACTATTTCTGAATAACAATACTTTTTATTTACCATTGTTACCTAACTACCCACCTATCTACCTATTCATAACGAAGCACGCAATTAGGTTTCATTCATTCATTAGAGTCGAACGCGTAAGAAAAATAATAATTATTTCTTGCACTGCGGCAGCGGCATGCATGTCCAGCCGAACCGGAAAAACAATTAACACATATTCCTTGATAGGTACGTACGTCGCGAGCGACGGGAAAAAAATGCGCTCCTTCCTTGCTACGTCACATCATTAAAGTAACGGTAAATGATCTCAGAACACATACACCTTTTTCCCATAGGTGCGAGAAGGATGGACTTATACGGCAAACTAACGTTAGACAGAAACAACAACAATCTAACGGGACATGATCTCAGTAGCCCTCTCCTATTACTACTCACTTACATTACCATAATACGATTGTTGAAAGTTGGCATACATTTCATATAAAACGGCAAATCTAGAAGTATCAAAATCTAAATTCAAATTATCATACGGGTACATAGTAGATCCTAAGTGAACTTTAAAATTGGTTAGTTTGCAGTGATCGAAGGCACTCATATTTTTTGCAAGATTATTACTTTTATCTGTTTGATATCCGAAAATAATGAAGCGAGGCTTTTCCAATTGTGACGTTGTTTTCACATTCCAGTTGTGAGAATACGATTTGGGAAGTAGCGGATATTCATGTAGTTCCCAACTCCGAAATGAAAGTTCCATATTTAAATTTCGATCAACATAACGCAACAATTTCAAACGTTCAGCATCTGCTACAGATACATGAGGAATTTTCCAAGAAATCTGATCCAAATGTACAAGCACATCTTCAAGTGGCGTTGCTAAGCAATATAAAGCATTATTGTCAGTGCTGCTGCGAACTAGAACTAATTCTTGTCGAACGTTTAATATTATTTTTTCGGAAGTCTTCTGCAAATCCAAAAATCATACGTAGTGGAATACAAACGTTGAAGTAACCGTTGGAATCTACTAGTTTTACAGAATTAAGCTTAATTCCTTGTAGATCGCTTAAAGCAGGAGGCAACCATCCACTGTTGCTGAGACGTTTACTTTCATTCTCGTTGTAAGATGCGTAGCCTTTCATTGTTGTAACCATGCCAGGATTACGGACTCGATCAATAACTTTTCCGCCTAATTCATAACGAATTTCATCAAACAGGTGTAAAATTCCATTGTGGATAAAAGAAGTGTTCGCAGTTGTCTTTTCATCCTTTTTAAGAAGCAAACGACCTTCTATGTATAGGAAACTACTAGAAGACAAAGTGTAAACATCTTCATTTTCTATTGGAATTCATATCGTATCATTATTTTTGAAAGTTGAATTCGCATAAGGTTGATGAGTATGTTTATCAGCGTTAACTATAGCGTCTTCGATAACGCTACTTTTTCGGTAACAATCAGTATTTCTGCTACCATTTTACCGTTTCCTCTTTTTCAATCGCAACCCCAAAGATTTAAGGAACTGTTTATTGAGCGGTGTTAATCGCTTAATGGTTGTAGGCGAAATAAGCATCCGGGATTGTGGTAGTAGTTTTATAGTACTATTCTTCTTTGAATATCGTTGGGGACAGCTATATTGCACTACCATGTTACGCTTTTCGTAAGTGCAGTCTTATTGTGACACGCTCTCCACGGAAATTAACTAGATTACCGTCTTGATCAACTATTTTAAAGGAAATGTAGTCAATGACACGAGTGTTGATTGATAAATAAATAAGATTCGTAGGATTCTCAACAATTTTAAATCCGGGGGGTACATTGGGAAAGAATTGATGTAGTATATGTCCATCTAGTCCTTTAGCACCATCACTGGTATGTATGTAGGAGTTAGTTACGAGGTTACACATCACTGAAATCGTGTTTACTTTGAAAATGTCAGCTACATGATCAGACACCTCTTTAAGTGATGGAAGAAGCTTATTTTCAAAACCCAATATCTTTGCGGGAGAATCTGAAGGAGCGAAGTTCACTTTTTTGGTGCTTTTTATATAGCTTTTTAAGGTAGTATTGTCTCCAAACAATTCAATAGCATCATCAGTATCTCGCAATTTCTCGCGAAGATAATGATTAATATCATCGATTTCATAGGATCCTTCCGGAAGAACAACGACTGGTGGTGTAGAACCTTCAAAATAGAATTTGTTGTTAGTTTCATCGATATTCGGAATACTGTTATATGCTTCAAAATTTAACAAAGCAATTTGATATTCATCATCATCGCTTAAAAAAATTGGTGGACTTATTATCATTTCCAGCTCCGACTTTGTATTAGTCAAGGTAAATGTGTAAGACATGTTTTTGGTTTGACGTTCTGTCTACTACAACGAAGTTAGTTTGATGGTTTGTTTTTATGAAAAGGTTTGCGTAATCTCATTACGGAATTGGACAACTAAATGACCGCAGTTAAAATCTGAGGGGTTCTGAACACGATTGTAGTTATAAGTGATAGCACAAGGTCCGGAAGATTGTAAATATTGAACCAATTCTTTAGGTGGACGGAGATCTCCAAAACTGTACATAGCTTTGTTATTTCGTTTTACATACGCTGTCCAATGTGTACCAGTTCCTGTGTCTAAATCTAAATTAACAATTCCACTTTCACACCTTTTAACTTTTCTGGGTAATTCGTTACGCATAAAGATTCCCCGAAAATGTGGAATTTGTAAATAGTTAATGTAATTGACCAAATCCAAATCTGTCAAATGACGATTAGGTAACTTTACGAAAAATTTTACGTTTTTTTTTTTGTTGATAAGGTCTAAGGTATAAACCGAAACCTTTACGGAAAGGTTATACTGAAATATTTTTTCCAAGAGCAATAGCTTCCATTGAAGCGTTATGACGTTTATCTTCTTCTAGCTGTTGTTGTGCTGTTTTCGCATCGCGTACAGCTTTAGCTATCCCAGCAGCACCGCCAGAGAGAGCTCCAAGTGCTGATAGTCCAGCGAAAATCGGAATTAACGGTAGAAAACCACCTGCCTTTGGAATAGGAATGATTCTTGGAGATTTAGATCGCTTTCAAAATTTACGAATTGTATTTAGTGCTATTTTAGCAGCATGTATCAGCTGGAGAGGTTTCGTTTTCTTAAGTGCAATTTTCGCAGTTGTCACTAGCTTACGAAACGGTAGAGCTCCTCCTTCTCTTATTCGCCTTCTCTTCTTTATTTGACGATGTTGCGAATGAAAATCAAAATAAGATAAGGGAATACTTTAGTATGGGAAGACATAACTCAATCGACACTTTTTATTTAAATCAAACATATGCACAGATTCCCAAACATTTAATTAGAGATAATGCAAATTTAATAATCCTGTTTAAACAGGATGAATTAAATCTCAAACACGTCTTCGCGGACCATGTCACTACAGACATGACTTTTGACCAATTTAAAAATATTTGTGCAGAGTGTTGGAAAGAGAAGTTTGGATTTCTAGTGATAAGCAAGGATTGTGGTAACTATTAACAATGAAATATTAAATAGTGCCGTATTTTAAATACATTAAATTGAACTCAATTAAATAACCAACTACAAATTACCACAAATTAATGTGGAAAAAGGTATTGTTGTCATCATGTCCCCGACGGGTAGTAGTTGGTTATTTAATTGAGTTCAATTTAATGTATTTAAGGATTGTGGTATAAATGAGGGAAGATATCGCTTAGGATTCGATAAATATATATTAATGTAAGTGATATAAAGTCAATCAGTTGTTAAAAGACAACCTTGACAAGAGCATGGATGTAAAAGCGAAGAAAGAACTAATCAAAGTTAGGAAAGCGGTAAAGAGGAAATTGCAAATGTTAAAGGAATCGACAGCAGAACAGAATCTCCTGTTGCAGCAAGCATATCAACCACTTACAAAATCGCTTCTTAACTTGAAATCAGAGCTGGGTGAAGAGATAAAAAAAGAATTAAAGCCAGAAGTGAGTAATTGGTCGAAAGGTGACGTTCCAGCTTCGTCAACACCAATAAAAATTAGAAAGCTTGACCCTTCGAATGCTCCAGGTACCTTCCCACCAGGTGCTCCTTCATTCTTAAGGGAAGAAAGTGTTTATGAAAGTGACCCAACAACGGGTCATGAAAACACAGAACAGGATAATGATGACTTTGAACAATTGAAGAAAGCGTACTTAGACTATATTAATAGCTCTCGATTTGCTGAATATTTGGAAGAATTCGATCCTCTACCTCGAGACTATATAGAAGGAATTATTAAAGACTATGAAGGTGACACATTTAACGCTGACGTTCTGAATCCTCGTCTTGATAAAGTTCGATACGAATGGAACATAAATAAATTTTTTATTGGTGATTCTGGACTAGATTTTGATGGACCAAACGTTGTAATCGATGGAAAATTTAAATACATAGGTACTGTGGGATTATACGAGCTGCTCTTCAAATTACGTTCTAAATATCCGACATCGATGAGAGAAAGGAAAGACTACGCTGATATATTAAAACGTACGGGAGCAGTTTACAAGTTAAGACAGCAAACAATGAAATTTTCTAAAGGTGAAGGATTGTCGTTGTTGACATACAACGAAAAACCGATCGAATACAAATATTTTGATGACGTTAATGAGTTGTGTGATCGTTTAAGGTTATTGGTTGCTTCTCAACAAGCAGGCAACACAAATCATGAAAACGAAATTGTATCAATTTTAGAAGAGTTGCGTGAGTGCAATATAATCGTATAAACAAATTCTTAAGCTTATCAGTTAGACAATGACGGTTGATAAGTTCGGACGTGCGTTAGAAAAAAAACGATTGTTTTCGCAAGCATTCAGCAATGTTCATGATTTCAATCATAACCGCTTAACAAGAATCGGTGATCCTCAGCAGGAGCATGATGCTGTGAATGTGCGATTTTTGGAGAAGAAGGTGCAACGTCTGTTATCGCAAGATGATGTAACCGATATTAGACAAGCATTCGATAAAGTGTAGTATTTCGTTGATGTGGCTAATAAGCGTATTACACATTTGAACGAGCCTACCGCTGGGTTTCATGCAGCTACTAAAATGTATGTAGATGAGAAAGATCGGTTAACAAAAGAGCATATCAGAATCGAGTGTGAAAAGGTAAAGGATCGTGCTGTCAGTGAAGGTGTCAGAAGGATGAAGGATTTACGAGAAGAATTGAAAACAGCTGTCTCCAAAAGTGGTGAAATGATGAGGAAAACTTTTAGTGATAATATAGAGTTAGCGATTAAAAATTTGGAAAGAGAACTTGAAAAATATAATACTGACAGGGATAAAGAAATAAAAAACAAGGTGAACGATATAATAGAAAAGAATGCTGTCGGAATCATGGACGTCTTTTCAACGAAAGTAAACCTAGAGCGTAAAGATGTAGAAGCGTTTGTTAGGAAAAGGGATGAAGAAGTATCGAAGAAATTGAAGACGGAAATTGTGCAAGATATGAAAAATGATATAGACACGAGTTTTGAATTAATTAAAATCACGATTCAGGATGAGTGTAAAAAAGTTAAGGAATTTGCAGAGAAAGAAATTCAACGAACCAATAAAAAGAAAGATGATCTGAAAAAACGAATTAGTGGTAATGGTGGAATCACTAAAAAAGGAAGCAAAGGAGCTGCAAGTAAGGCTAGATACTCTGCAACAACAAAGAGGAACAGGTAGTGCCAAATCGAGCAGTTTTAAACCAACAACAGCAGCTCCGTCCGTGTAGTTCATAATTATAAGGAAAATGTTAAATGTGAAAGAAGAACTAGTGAAAGAACTGCATAAACCTGCGAGAATTAATTTTACACGTCGTAAAGTGATAGTGAAAGGATTAGATGATCTTCATCAAGCCGATTTAGTGGAAATGATTCCGTATGCGAGAGAAAATAAAGGTGTCAGATACATTTTGGTTGTAATAGACGTTTTTTCAAAATTTGTGTGGGCTCAAACAGTAAAACGCAAAACAGGTGAATATGTTGGAAGGGCTTTACAGTTAATTTTCAAAAGAAGTAAACGTATTCCTAAGAATATGCAAACTGACTTGGGAAAAGAATTTTACAACGAACAAGTGAAACGAGTTATGCAAAAATATAAAATTAACCATTACTCAACGTATAGCACCAAGAAAGCGTCAGTTGTGGAGCGGGTAAATCGAACACTAAAATCAAAAATGTGGCAACGCTTTAGTTTGCAAGGATCCTACAAATGGTTGAAGTTATTACCAGATATAGTACAGGAATATAACAATTCGGTTCACAGAACTATCGGAATGAGACCAAGCAAAGTTAATAAACGAAACGAAGAAACACTTTTGAAAAGTATTTACAACAATCCAAAGAAGGTGGATTTACGAGAAATTAAGTTTAAAGTTGGAGACCGGGTACGAATAAGCAAACATCGTGAATTGTTTAGCAAAAGTTATACCCCGAATTGGTCTAACGAATTATTTACGATTAGCTACATAAAATTATCACATCCAATTATGTATTACTTAAAGGATTATAAAGGGGAAGATATAAAAGGAGGATTTTATGGCATGGAACTACAGAAAGCGAAATATCCAGATGTTTATTTGGTGGAACGTGTACTAAGACAAAAAGGTGACATGGTTTACGTCAAATGGTTGGGGCTTAACCAATCTCATAACAGCTGGATTCATAAAACGAACGTTTTGTAATGTATCCCCAGTTTTTTTTTCTGATAATAAAGTCTGCAATGTTAATAATGATTTTCTTTACCCCTTCCCCAAAGTATGATTATAAATAAGATAAAACGTGACGTGTTTAATCAGTTGTAATCGTTAGTTGCTGCATTGAACGTTTAAGACGTAGTAATGGTTGAAAGTTACGTAATTGAAGTTAAATTTTACAAAGAGGGTTTATTATCTTTGAAAAGATATTTGGTAGCGTCAGAGTTGGATAGCGTGACAGAAGAATTCGAATTAAAAGGTGAATACAATAAAATCGTAATAGGAGGCTACTTAGTGGTCGATGAGAGCGATCCTGACGATTTTGAAGTATAATTTTTATAAAAATGGATTCATTATCGTACGAGTTGTATCAAGCAGAAAAGCAAGTCCTCATTCTCAACCTTCGAAGAGCAATACTATCAAACGATTTAGATAGAGTTAAAGTTGTGTTGTCGAAGTTGGGAGTTGCAGTACCAAAGGAAGCATTCAAATGGTTAACTGTAACACAAGAGACATCGTTCGATATTTTATACTTCATATTCGAAAGAAAGCAAAGGTGTGACGAATTGGTGGATGAATTTCTAAAAGGTTGCTGTGAAACAGTGGAAATAACGGTTGATAAATAAAACAAAATATAAAATAATCTAAAAAGACAGGTAAATTCCTGTTTCGTCTAAATAATTAAGGATTACTAATCCCACACTTGGAACGCGTCCTATACAATAGGTACAACGAACCACAAGCCAATTCTGCGACCGGTTTCGACCTATTGGGTCTCTTCAGGCAGAAGCAGGCAAAACACAAACTGTAAAGTTCACTTGAAAAACAAGACTGACTAGAAACAACAGAAACAACTACTCCGAGGGCTAATACCCCTACCGGCATTGAATTACACTATTGAATCTGAAGGTACATACATGTTAGACGTAGATAAAATAATCTAAAAAGACAGGTCTACGTCTAACATGTATGTACCTTCAGATTCAATAGTGTAATTCAATGCCGGTAGGGGTATTAGCCCTCGGAGTAGTTGTTTCTGTTGTTTCTACAAAATATAATTTCATGCGACACGACGTATATTTTTTAAAGGAAATGTTAACAAACGGATCAGTTCTAATGCGGGATAAGAAGTTCTCCGTAATGAATGTCAAGAAAAAGTATGTTACATTGTTAAAGTGTGTGGATGGCTTAATACTGGATGTAACATACTACGCACAACCGAAAAATTTGGAAAAGTGTATTAAACTGATCAACTTGTTTCGGCTTCCGTATACATTAAGTCCAAATATCAATGGTCGTCATCAAACAGTGCTGCAATGGATAGAAGAAAACATTTTAAGAGAAGGAACGGAGAAAGCTGCAGGCTGGCAGAGCGGTCCTGACTCAGGCAAATGGCCATCAAGTAATATCGAAGATTATAAGAAAATTTATTCATTGTTAATGTTATTGAAACAATAAATTGTAACAGTAGAAATCGTACACATGTTATTTGTGAAATTGAGGAATATATTTCACAGAATAAAAATAGTAAAGAAACAAGTTGTGTAGTAACGTTTTATTATTATTTATACAATACAACCAACATTAAGGATAAAATATTTACATTGAGTGACATTTCAGCGTAAGCTATACTTAAACAGAACTCCAAGTAGGTATTACAGTAGGTGTTCATAAATATTATCAATGGCTTCCTGTGGAAGTGACGAAGCTTCGAAAAGTCTTTTAATAAAGTATTCTCCAACCGTTAAGTCGTCGGTATAGGGTTGATGAAAATTTTGTATAAACCGTTCAACGGCACCGTCGAACTTTGAAAGGGAACTGTTTGAGTTTTTTATATTGTAATGTCCCCAAGGAAGAGTATTCGCTGTTTTCGGAATTAAGAAACGTTTATCATCTTTGGGAAAGAGGGCTACTTTCGTTTTCATATGGGTAAACATAGTATGCAGATCGGAAACGAAAACATTCATACATTTAAGAATGGTGGCGTCATCTCTAATGACGCGTAGGTAATCATCGATTTGAAGATGTAACTTAATGACATTTTTCTTGACACCTTTCGCTTTTTTAACAATTTGATCAACGGCTTCAACGCAGTAAGCTTTTGCTCCGGTTCCATAGAATGCTTTAATGGGATTATTAGGGAATTCGTCTTTAAATTTGCCAATAACAGAAGAGGTAATAGGGATATTGAAACTATTATTATGGGGATAATTGGAAGTGTCGAAGTGATGAATATTTTCAATCATATCTCTGTAGAAATTTTCGGTGAAAACTTTAAGAATGAAGGAATCAGTATCCATATACATCAAAGAAATATTTTCTTGATATTTTTGTTTAAGAAAGCCGTAGTAGAAGTCATACATAACAACTTTTGATAAATCCAAAATAGTGAAACCTACATAGAGCGGTTTATCGTAAACAATGTGTAATTTATTCATCTGAATAGCTACGAAATGGGGGGGTGAAAATTTTTGAATTTCTGAAATTGGGTTTAGCTATTAAACTTTCAGCACCAAGGTACCGTCCAACGTTTTGCCAATGAGTAACTAACTTGACGTCAACTCGTTTATCAACGTTCTCCATCGTTTTTCCGAAAGTACTGTTGTTCATCAATTTAAAGAATGATTTGCCAAACTTATTATTACACATATTACGTTTTCTAGAATTCAAATCTATGAAAGGTTTCAACCATTGTGACTGTTTAAACTGAATAGCTCTATGCACTTTAAGTAATTTTAATCCGCTCTGGAGAGCTTGTTTAAGCGGTAGATAATGAACGATATACTTTGTCTTAGTCATAAGGTTCGGAATCAATTTTTTGACTCTACCATTAGCATTACCAGGAGAAATAATATTTTCAACTAAAAAGGGAAGATCAGCATGTAAGTCGTGTAGGTTTTGGGGATATTGAACGTCAACTTCAAGTCCATAACCGTATTAAGAAGAAGCATGTAAATCGAGAACATTTAATTCATCAATTTCAGCATCGGTGAGCCAACGAAAATGGGATATGGGAAGGTATTGACTCATGCTGTGTCCATACAAATTGGTAGCATCCAAATACATAATGTAGGAAGTGGGAGCAGATGCGTCATAATCAGGAAGGTGTGGGATATTAGCAAAATGCATTCTTTGAACACACTGACTTATTCCTCCGCGTACCCCTTTTTGGAAAAACTTTAACATATCGATGTCAGTTAGAAGTTCTAAATTAACGAGAGTGAATTTTAACATGCTATCCCACGCTAGTCCAGGAGCGGTGTAATACTGAGCGGGGTCCAAGGCGTAAGTGGAAATACATATTTCACGAAAATTCTCGAACACGTCAGCTAACAGTAGGACATCGGTTTTCAAGTAGAGGTCAGAATATTCTCCGAGAGTGGAGCAGTTAAAGGTTTTCCAAACGGTGGCAGCTCTTTCATAATCTTCATCGGAAATGGGTAGAGATGTCTTTGAGAGGGAACGTTGATTGGTCAAGTTTAGTAATATCGTCGACGTAGGAGTAAGGGAAAACCCCTTTCCGTCGCACAAGTTGAAATTGTGTAGGATCAGAAAAATACTTCTTCACTTGGAAAAATTGAGAAGGGTCGAGTTCTTCAGACAGTTTATCGAGGTAGGAAGCCATAAAATGAAAGGAATCCAGAAATCGAATCTTAACAAATACGTTTTGAGTAGAGTTATCTGAAACACCGGGAACAGTATCAACTCGCAATAATTTGGTAAAAGAAACGTATTTTTCTTTATTTTGAGCAATTACGCTAAATTTAACATCGTTGACAGCCATTTCTTTTAAAAATAAATGACAATCGTAACCGGAGAGGTTGTGGAAGAATACAGGCACAAAGTTGGGTAGTTTGTAGTTTAAGTTACATCTGGAATGAGCGGCCCCTAATCGAACTTTACCAGTCAAATGACAATGATCGCGAACCTTTACATCATCGATTAGGAAGGGCTCTTCGCAAATATTACAAGACGACGTTTCAGAGAAAAGTCGCATTTCTTCATCAGTCAAGGGTATCATAGGAACCGGGGTCTTTAAAAATCGGTGATAAATATCAGAAACGTCTTGATCAAGAGTTTTAACAAATTGATTAGCACAATCAGGTCCTCTATAAGTTCTGAATATTGAAAGGGAATCGTCAAAAGAGCACTTAATCAAGTAAGCAAACGAGTGCGGTTGATGTTCGTTGGTAGGCGTGGTGAAGGTCTTGTTAGGATCGGAAAAGCATGTATGAATGGGTCGCAATATGGTTTCGAAGTCTGCATAAACAACAAAAGGTACTTTGACACGTTTGTGGTAGTTTTGAAATTTTAAAACGTTATTAGG
This sequence comes from Agrilus cyanescens, assembly GCA_947389935.1. Lineage (NCBI taxonomy): Eukaryota > Metazoa > Arthropoda > Insecta > Coleoptera > Buprestidae > Agrilus > Agrilus cyanescens. The sequence goes on along the minus strand of OX376709.1, from coordinate 12,852,422 downwards.
GATGGGCCTACCCATCTTATCCAATTTGAGATCAACAGCAGCGTCGTGTAAACGTGGTTGCAATCATTCCGCTGATGACGGTGCAGGTGAGCCACAGAGCGGAAGTATTGCAAGCAGCCGTCACATAGGAATTTGCGATGTTCTGTTTTGGAGAGTTGTTGAGAGAGCAAACGGGACATATCCTTAATCCAACAGTAATGATTATTTCCTCGATCATCATGTAGCAAGAGTAAATTGATGTGCAGCCTTCGTTTGACGGACGAGTAGTAGAGGGGACCAACAATTTCCCAGATCCATTTTCCATCCTTCAAAACGTATTCAGTCCCGTAAACATTCACAGAGCAATGGTTCTTCGTTTCAAACTTGGGAATGTCGTTTAATTTAATAGGAAAATCGATACCGTCATAGTCCATCGTGCGGGAGTAATGCGGATAGGAAGTCGTTCTGTGCGGGTTGGCTTGGGCGGGATACAAAGCTGAGGTTATTGCCCACGCAAAGCAGGCTCGGTCATCGTTTCGTACGTTCACCACAGCTCTCTTAAGTACAATTTGTTTAGGTAGAGGAATGTAAGATGAAGCTCTAAGAGGATTGTACTTGTTGCAATTGAGTTCTAGGAAAAGGACTCTTTCCAAAGCCCATCCTGTAAGAATGAAATAATAGTAAACACAAGTGAAATATATATAAAGAGAGAATGATAAATTACCTGACTCTCGTTCTTGAAACTCAGAAGCTTTACCCTCAAGAACGTCGAAGAAGCTTTGGAGAATATTGGAAAGATCCGTCGACTGAGTGACAACTTTGTTATTGGTGTTGAAGGATTTCACGTCAACCAATTGTTTAGCATCGTGAACATATCTTCCGAAAAGTTCAAGATTTAGTTTAAGCGTGGCATGCAGTTGTATCTGATTACGAATAACACGCAAGCATTTGTCGAAAACTTCGGCGAAAAAGTCGGTATACGACAGGAAGAACTTGGCGGATGAAATACGAAAGGACACAATTCTGTTAGCGAACGCGGACGAAAGGAAAGTAATTCCTTCCTCAAGAGGAGAGCAGCAAGTTTGTTTATGCTTGAGGCTGCGAAGGTGACCGTTGTAGGAATGTTGTGGAACGTAAATACTACAAGTATCACACCAGCGGTCAAAAGAACCAGCAGGCGTAGCAATTTTAAGTTTTTTCTTCGGTAGAGGCGATGTACGTTGGAGCTGTGCTCGTTTCCGACAAGAAGTTAATCGATATCTTTTTAAATTATCAGATCGCGTAAAGGAAGCATCACAGTCCGGACAAGGGATCATAGCGGCTAGCGGTAAGAGGTATATCTCGACAACGACTGAGGAATACTGAACGCGAGGGACAATAAATAGCGATAGGAAAAGGGGAGGGATGTGTAAGGTGGAGATGGATAAGGAGAGGGGCGAAAGGAATATATACTGAAACTGTAGTGGGTACGGTGTGGTAAGATGAGTGCTCGACAACAGGGTAACGGTGTTGATTTAGCTGCTGAGCTAAATATGAACAAAACCGAGCTGGCTGATATATTGGAAAACTTCTTTCCAAACGATTCCTTCACATCAACCGCTAAAGGTGAGGGGTGTGTTGGAGGTGCTACCACGGTAACGATGGCAGAGCCTGTGGCTAGCACCTCTACGATGGCGGTGGCGGGAACGAAGTCGATATCGATGAAGCCGAAGAAGCGATCGACCACACGAAGGTTGTCGGCTGCTCCATTCGATTATTCCAAGATAGTGGACCAAGTAGGAGAAGCTATAAATAGTGTTAAGGAGGAAAAGCGGCGACGAGAAGTGATACTGAATGAAAGAGAGACAAAGGCCGCTTCATTGACTGAGTACATGAAGCGGAAAGAGAAGGAGCTGGAGGAGTTGAACAGATCGGTAGTTGAAACGAGAAAGGAGGTACAAGAAATCGAACATAAGCTAGCTAACCTTAAGTCTGCTTTACTGAGTAAATTTAATGACTAAAATTCATTGATGTTTTATATTATATTGTATTATATTAAATAAAATTGTTTTATATTGTATAGTTTTATATTTTGTAATTAAAGAAATAAAAGAGAATATAAATTATAAATAAACACATTTTATTTATTGTAGTACATAAAACAAAAAAGCAATATATGTACAGTTATACAAAAAAAAAACAGTTCAATTGAACGTCTTGATGTAGACCGCTGCCACGTGGTCCATCGCATACACGACCAGTGTCTCCTGGAAGGAGCACCACGAGAGATGCACCTCAAGGTGTTGGCAGAAGTCTCCGTCGGACACCTTCCAAATGGTGAAATCACCTGGAGTGGTACTGGTAAAAATCATCGTGTCTACCGTGATATTCAAATCTGTTGGCACGGAGCCATGGAACACTGCAGTATATTGTACCATTTTGTTGTTGATGTATTATGTTTGAACAGTGTTAGCGATCTGTGCAGAACGTTGTGAAAACTTGAGTATTTATACAATTTCGAGGAGGAGGATATGAGTGGGGTAAAGTTAAGATCAGCACAAGTGTTTGTGCGAAGAAGGAAAAACTAGAAAGAGAAGTTGTTTGAGCTATAAATGACAATGTAAGTCAGAGTGAGGTGTGGATACTTTCTGATTAACACCTGTATACCAGCAGCACTTTGCTGAACGAACTGTGCATATTTCAATAACAATCATAATAGTTATTGTATTGATTTTGCTGATATTTTATAAATTAAAAATAATTAGTATTATAAGGAATTGTGGCAAGAAAATTCCGAGTTCCCAGGAAATTGATGGTATTCTAGGTCATCCTATACCTACGACGGGGACGTCTTCAATCTAAGGGGGAAAGAGTAATGTCATGAACCTACAGATAGATATTGTGTTTGGTATCATCTCATACACACATAAAAGTTCTGATACATGGCTCATCTAGAGTGTGAACCATTGCTTATTCAGCAAATAGAAATAGGTTACATGTATAGTAATGTCATGAACCTACGGGTAGACATGGTGTTTGGTATCATCTCACACATACATAAAAGTTCTGATACATGGCTCATCGAGCGTGTGAACCATTGCTTATTCAGCAAATAGAAATATGCAAGAAGTGTGGAGGGAAGGTAGCAAGCGGAGCGTCGTCTCATTCTTCTCCCCCCTCTCGTTGAGAACAGACGTTCCAGTAATAATAAAAAATTAATAGAGTATATTTAAAAATTTATATTAAAATAGAAAACAAGCAAGTAAAACACCCTGCAGTACCGAAATGCCGGTACGGAAAATCGAGGACAAGTGGTGTAAGTATTAATTAATATTGTTGAAGTAATTGTTTAATTGTTAATTAATAATTTTGTTTTACAGTGCGAGTTTGTGGTCGCCGTGACCACGATGGCAGCGATAGCTGCAGTGGCGACGCCACCTAGATGTTCCGCAGCTGCAGGTGGAAAGCGGACTCTAGGGATGGCGAAAATGAAGCGTCTTTCAACCACCACGACAGCGACCACAACAGCGACCACGACAGCGAGGAGGAGCACGGTACCGACGCCGTTGTCCACGTCCACGACGGCGGCAACGACGTGTACCGACGCCGTTGTCCACGTCCACGACGGCGGCAACGACGTGTACCTGGACAACGGCGACGACGATGACAACTGCTGCTGCATCGATGTCAAGAGACTGCGGTTCTCCACTTCCAACGCTCACGCCGATTCCATCGCCTGTTTCTCCACTTCCAGAAACCCCAACGACGCCTTCTCAGACGACTCTATCGCAGGACATAGATAGTCTGGAAAGCGCCTTTGGGATAATTCCGAAAGTGTGTGAAAAGATGGCGTATTTGACGTCCGCTTGGGAAGGAAGGCGCGCTGCGCAGCAGAAGGTGCGCGCTGAAATTTCCCAAGTCGACAAGGCTATCTTGCAACAGGACGACGACGTCGCTAAGTGGAAAGCTGAGATTGCTCAGCTTGAAGCAAAAGTGGCGAAGTCTGCCTGTAACAAGGGAGCTTTGTTAAAGAAACGGGTCGAACTGGTTGAGGAGGACCACCAGCTCGATCAGGAAGTGGACGTCTTAGAGCGCGCGAAGGAAGCAAAGCGCCCGAAGTTGGAGCGATTGAAAACGTTGCTTGACATCGCGAAGCAGCAGTTGACGTCGGTTACCAATAGGTAGAGAATGTATAGTAGTATATAAGGTAAATTGTAAATAGTGTAAATGTATATATGTAGTCTTAGTAAATAAGGGTTAGTATGTAAGTGTTGTAAATAAGTTAATTAGTAAGGGTTAGTATGAAAGTGTGTAAATAAGTTAAGTAAATATTTTGTTAGAGTTAGTTTGTGTTTTGGAAAAAAAAACAAAAAAAAGCAAAAAACCACCAACCAAAAAGGTCCCAAAATATTTTGGAAAAAAACAAAAAAACAGGTTAGGTTAGGTGGTGTTAGTCGGCCCCATACAGGAAATGGTACAGAGACCATTGTTGTTCTAAATTGTGAATAAGACATATATGTGAAAATTGGTGAATTTATGTTTCCTAGGAGAAGTTGTGTATAGGTATGGAAGGGATGAAAAATAGGGTGGAAAAGGGGTTGAGAAGAAAATCCGATGAAAAACATCATAGGGAAATGGGTACAGGGGGGGGGGCAGGTCGCCGAGGTGAGCTGGTGGGGGGAGGTCGGGTTGCATTAAGTCCGAGAGGGGTAGTTGTCTGAATTTGATACCTTCAGTCTTCGACATCAATAGTGAGAGAGGTACCTTTTTTTTTAGCACCGCTCCTTATACCTTTAATTAATTCTTGAAATTTAGGGTAGAAATTACTTCCCCCATTACAGACGTTCTCCAAGTTTCGTTGAAAGCAAATTGTTCTTCATGGAACACTAAACATTTTTTACCCAGACATTTTCTCCCTATCATCTACCCTTCATACACTTTTCGGGGGTCAAAGTATGAGGGTGAAACACGTTAAAAAAATATTTCTCGACTTTTCAGGGTGGGATAATTTAGACCACTGTTCAACTTACATTTTCCAAGAGGAACACTTTTTTTTTTAACTGCTTTTTTTTTTTTTCAAAAATTTTTTCAGATTCGGGTACTTCCACTCGGGGTCCTTCTTCCCACACCATAAGTTATTATCCGATTTCAACTCCTTCTGCTTCATTTTTACACTTTTACCCCCATCATTTTTTACGCATTTCATTAAATACTTCATTGCCTTCTTATACTACACCTCATTATCCATATTTTCATGTACTAAGTTTTCATACTACTCTTTTCCTGCCCTCAAAATATGTTTTTTAATTGCTGGAATTTTTACCATTATTCACACCTAAAAATTTTTCCTCCGACAACTGTCTATTAAAATTCATAAACGAATACAACAGGTTCAATAACACATATTACGCCTTATGTACTCTTTTAATTACCCCACTCCTTCATCAATTAAAAAATTACTACTACCTAGCGATGCCACCTCATTATAAAAAATATTGCTACACCATCACCTTCGCTACCACACTACTCTATACCACTTTCTTTACATCCCCACTATTCCCCACTACTCTCCCCACTCTTTCCCCACCACATACCTTCCTATTTAAACCCTTGTCAACCTGAAAGAGCATCACTTCACCAGAAGGGTCTTATGAATTAACATGGACCTTTCTCGTGTATCTATTGTCCTTTCACCATTCAAGCAAACTGTTAATGAAACCACCTTCCTCCAATGCGAATATTGTTGGCGTCTGCGTGAAAGCTGTACGGCTGAAACAGGATTCTGCTGTCAAGAATGTTTTGACAACAGACCTCTGCTTTTCTGCCACAGCTGCAGATTTTATCATTGCGATGTCGTAAACTTGTGCTGCCGACCTTGTCGTCAGGGGACTCAATCGTACCTCTGCGAAAAGTCGGGCTTTGTTTACGAGATCGATGATACGCACACGCTGTACTGTATTCTTTGCAATATTTACGAGCAAAGGCGTCAACTCTTCCGATCCATTATGTTTTCATAAACCTACCTTTCAATATTTGTGATACGGTGGTTCTCACTGCAAACAAACTCGTACCTGCACATCTCACCACACCATCCGCAATGGATGTGAACTTCGTCATGGATATACACTTCCAACATCCATAAATTCGGAACTCGTGTATATAATGACACAATTCCTCCATTACTTCCCCCATATCGACAGCTCCAACACATTGGTAGGTAGCGAAGATTGTTCCTATCACAGTACAGCACATACGCAGAACATGCTGAGAAGTTCGTTTCACATTTGAAGAGTTTTCGAGCTACGTTCCACCCTTTCATTGAGCTAACATCACTTACATACTTCTTTGCTATATTTACAGTATACTCCTCTGTGTCTACGTAATCTCATCTATGTAACACAGTGTTACGCTGCGCATCATTCAATCCTTCCATGTGGTCAGCATTATTCCACCACAAACTTCATCGATACTACTACCTCTACTACTGCTTCTTACATCCATTCTCAAACCAATCTTCTCAACTACTTCTGCCTTCTCTTCCTTTTTACTACTTTAACGATTGTCTACCGGCTTACAACTGCACTTCTTTCCCATCCTTCCCCATCACAATATCTACATGAATCACGTACAATTGCAATTGCAATAATCAGTGTAAGTGTAACTAAATACCTAACATCATTCATCGAATAACGTTGCAATGACACTTCAACGGCTGTAGACGTATTTAAAACTTTCCGTCATAAAAATCGTAAACTTCAGACGACTGCAGACGTATTTAGTTTCACATTACCGATACATGTGCATATGTTTCAATTCATTGTGAAGCATTCGACCACTACATACACACAAGTTTAAAGTCAATGACCTTCCGTCAATTTGATCTTAAGTAACCTTTCCTCCTCTGAATTAGAACCGGTCATCTTACACTACTTTTATCAAATACAGATAGGGTATGAAGGTGAAGGGTGGGGGGTGTAAAAAGGGAACAAAAAGTAGGTTGTCCGAATATCAATAATAATTTCTTTTTTATTAAATTTTTTTGCAATTTACAATTTCTTCTAAATAAATGTAAAAAATAGCTTCCGCCGATTTGAATCGTCTGTTTTTAACATTTAAATTTATCGATGTGAGTAAACTAATAATTTTGCCAAAACTGATAACAGTTAAGTTAAAGTAACGTTTCAACCGTAAATTTCGAACACCTTCAGGATTATTTATGGTTTATAATTTACAAGTAAAGTGATTTCCTCAGTCTGACGGAGGCTCAAATCGAAGGTCGAAAAAATTGAAATTTGTGTATATAAATTACAAAAAAAAAAAAAGAAAAAAATTTTTTTAAGTCGTTAACTGTCGGTACCTACCTATTTGATTACTTAATCAAAAATGGTTATGATCTGCGACGTCGCTAATCTGCCATGGATTTGCAGAATGGTTGCCAACTCGCAAGCAATAAAGATTCAAAAAGCCACCGCTGTTTTTGAATTGTTGCCGCTGTGTGGCAAAATAATCGGAAATGAATTAAATTTATATTTTTTACATTTTTTTTTAATGTTTAAGGAAAATTGGAATATAAAAACGAAAAAAAAAAAATAAATAAATAAACAAGTGGAAAAAAAGAGTATAACAGAGTTAACGGATTTTTTCTAAACACATTAGTTCTATAAGTTTCAACTGTATTTCGAAATTCATGTGTTATTTTGTTACACTCTAGTTCACATGGCGAATCTGCAGTTGCGGGGCCATCAACAACTGCACTAGCAGTAACTCCCCAAGAGGACGCGTCCCTTTTTATAGGTGAGTACTGAGTAGGTAATAGCAAATAGTAACCGTCAATCATTTTTTATTGCATAGCTTTATACGAAACGTATTTTCAATATGCTAATGTGAAGATGTTTCCTTAGGTACAACAGCAAAACCGACTATTGTGATCGTTCCTTTGCACAGCCGCAGGAGTAATGAACGTGGAAAGCCGGTAAGTTTCTAAATTTCGCTATTACGATTTACTTCTTTCCCTACATTTCGTTAGCCATCACTATTATAACAAAGGGTATTCTTACACCTGGTTATGCTTTTGATAACAAGTACTAATTTTCACCAACCTTTATTGTAGGTCGCCGCTCAACGTCAAACGATACTACAGAAACTTCGTCGAGGGATTGCTAAAGAAGCCAAATGGACGCGTCAAGTTCCACAGTTCGTTTTTAGTAAGATAGCAAGTAGTAATAAACGGGAGCTTTTGCAATTATTTGGTAATTTGTCACCTGTTGCAGTAACTTTTATTATGTCTCAAATTGAACGCGGTTGTAGTGTCGCTCGTACCTACATCACAATGGACGAATTCTGAAAAAGTCGTTCGTTTATCTATTTTCAAAACATCACCTACATGTTACCGTTTTCTGATTCGATTGTTCTGTTTATCGCCTCCCAGAAGCCTGGGTTGCTGTACGCAGCGCATTGAACTGAAAGCCGGAATAAACGACGGCCTTTTCCATTATTTGTCTGTCATGTCGAAAAAGATGAATCTCGACGAACGATACCGATTGATGTTTTGATGAAGTTCACCTTCAGGCAAATATCAGCATGAGTAGCCAGTGGAGATGTGTTATTGGTTTGGAGGATTTTAATAGCGGTTGTACAAAAAAACATAGCCGATCATGCTCTGGTTTTAATGATTCGCGGAATCAATAATAACTGGAATAAGCCGATGTATTATTTTTTTTTTGTTCAATCAACTACTAAAACACCAATTTCAAAGTCACTTATTAAGAATGAATATACATAAAAAGACCGAATTAGTTGTATTGGCAACTGTCTGTGACCAAGGCGCTTGTAACCAAGCTGCTGCTTCTCGACAATCCTTGTTTCATACAACTTAAGAATTGTGGCACACTCGTATATCCATCGAATGAGTTTACTGCAGAGGTGGACAAATCGAACTAATTATTTACAGGGTGTTTGTTTCTAATATCAATTCGGCCGATGTGCATGCGTCCGTCCTTTCGCAGCTTCCGAGATTATTTAGTATATGTCCATCACACGATTTGTATCATAACGACGTTGTGAATAGGTAGTTCACTTGTGGTAATCATCTTCAAATACTATTGCACTTTAATAAATAGAAAAATTTAATTTAAAGATCAAAGAAGCAACAGAATTGTAGAAGATCGCCTACGACGTTATGTTACGTGGACGAAAAAGAGGTAAATGTCTTTTTCGTTTCGGCGTACACGTACATTTTACTTAATTCTGTGTTATTTATTTATTTATTTATCACATCATTATTATTAATTCACATTATTTTTAATTTGTTGTATTATCTACTTCAATTTTATTTCTATTTATTTCAATTATACGAACTGTTGTAGCAACAATAGCACAACGGTTACGATAGAATAACATGCATACTATTTGTATTTCTCTGTTCAACAATAATTGCCTTTGTTAGAAAGTTGAAAAATAGTGTTTTATAAGTCCAGTAATGTAGGTAATTTTTCAATTGCAAATTTGTAGCAATTTTTGCAACAGGTATATTTTGCTTTTCTTTCGTAAATACCCTCTCGCTGTGCATTTTTTATTTTCTCAAAGAAATGTTTTTAATAAGTAAATAAATAAAAAAATGCTTTCAAAAATAAAATTAATTCGCCTCAACATTTGTTTCGACTTACACATAACCATTCTCAAGAGGTGCAATAAGTGTAAATAATGTACTCTCTTGAGAATGATTGTATAAGTCGAAATAATTGTTGAGACAAATATATTTCATTGTTGAAACCTCTTTTTATTTATTTACTAATTGTAATTAGATATTGCATACTTTTGAAGGAATGTTTTAGATTTGCTTATTTCACTTTATTCACGATAAATTACGCTTATTTTGTCTTTGCCATGAGAATTTCAAAATCATACTCCACAAAGTAATTGTTTCCTACTTGTGATTATGGTAAGTGTATTTCTCATTCGTTAATTTTGACGAATATTTAATTATAACAAACATAGTACTTAAGGGTTTATTATTAGCACGTGTTTTACACATGATTCTTGCTTTTTTTTCTTCAATAATACTGTTTAATATAATTATAAATATCAACGGTTTGTCTGTGATTGTTTAATATATGTGATTGTTTTACGACTTCATGTTTTATTTTTAAATCCTCCTACCTTTTACTAAAAATGAAAATAATATTTATAAAATTAGTTTTGAAATTCAATTTATTCGATTTTTATTAGTTAGAAGAAAGTTTCTTACACCTATTTCACAAAAGTCACTAAAAATCTTAAGGATGTTTAGTGAGTGACTTTTGTGAAATAGGTGTAAGAAACTTTCTTCTAGCATTACAACAAAAAAAATAATAGAACTATTTAAATTTCCCGCTTTTATATGTTTAATACCGTACAATGGCAAGAGATGGCGTCTCTCCTTAAATGACTACGTAATGATCGTTCTTGTTTACTATGACCGTGTTCCGATATACACTGTGAGCACTGTGACACGTTACGTCACACAGTATACTGTAAATTCCGTTCCTGTTTAAATTTTTGTACTGAGACCGTGTTCCGATATAGACTGTGAGCACTGGACAGTAATGCCAGTATACAGAAATGCGTTCCGATATAGGCTTCCAGTGCACTGTGACAGTGACAGAAAGAAACTAATGACGTCATATTTGCCACCATCTTTGTACTGGGAGCGTATTACCTCTGGGAGGTAAGGCGCTTCCAGTAGTTTCCAGTAGATAAAAATGGCAGAGATAGCAAGAACACAGACCACACCACAACATGGACCAATATTTTTCTTCAAACTTATAAAAAGCTACAATTCATTAAAAGGTTTAAAATGAAAGAAAGTGAAACATTATTATTGCTCTGTTTTACGGTTTTTGTAATTTGTTTGTTACTTAAACCACTAAACACCGTTTTTACTTAAAATTATTCTAAAAGCAGACCTGTTCAATCATGTAAGAAGAGGAACTTTTCATCATTCTTTTACATTGTGTTCAGTCCACTAGGTCTGGATGAATTAGAAAATTGTGAAAAACTGAAATAGAAATTTTGAAGTGATATTTACTCTTAAGGTTTCTCTGCAAAAAATATGCATATTTTTATTTTAACTTTTTAACATTAATTAGCATGCATATACCTACCTAAGCACAACATATACTATTAACAGTAGTTTTGGTCGGTTCTTTATGAAACATTTTTTAAATAGAAGAAAATAAAATAAATAAACCACTTTTAAATGTTTCAAAACGAGTATTTATTTAACTCTACAATTATTTCGGTATTATAATACCTTTCTCAAGAGTAACAGGATTTAGGTATAAATAGACGATAAGGTATAAATAGATGATAAGCACCGCATTAAATTTAGTAAAATCCTGTTACTCTTGAGAAATTGTAGAGTTAAATAAAAACTCCTTTTTGAAACATTTAAAAGTGGTTTGTTTATTTTATTTTCTTCTAAGCACAACATATTGGTCACTAGGAACGTTTTCTTGTTAGTAATTTTCATTAGTTAAGATCATGAAATTTTATTAGGTACCTATACCGTGATAAACATTTTTTTATTCTCAAGTAGTTTAAAACATTTATTTGCCAAAAATTGCAATATTTATGCCATATTAAATGTTAATATCGTGAATCAATACATCTAGCGCCTCTACCGGATAGTGTCTTAATTATTTTTGACAAAAGTACTGAAACAGTACTGAAATACGTTCTAATATATAACAGCCAGTAGCAGATTCAGTACAAAAATCTAATCAGTAACGGAATTTACAGTATACTGTGTGACGTAACGTGTCACAGTGTATATCGGAACACGGTCTAAGTGTTGTTAACCTAACACAATCTGACATTGCCTGACCCATACCCTAATCCTGACAGTGGCAAATTGGCAGCTGTCTATGCTGGCAGCAAAGAATATACTGATAGTTCCAACCTTCCAACTTTTGTTGCTTTGTACCGAGTTCGGGTGCTTTTCCTAGTGTGTCCTAGTGTTTTTAACCTTTGGGTTAGACACAATTCGCACTAGATCCGCCTGCCTGTTTTTAATTTCGTTTTTCATCTCCGGTCTCCTCCAGCCTGCAGCAAGCAGAGTCTCCTGGTTAATATCAAATTGAATCCTCTGATGCTGAGAACTCAGTACCTTCCACTATGTCTACTACTAATTCCAGATAAAGCTGAATACAATAATTAAATAAGTCTTGGGATGATAATGAACAGGAATGAATTATGAAATTGAATTAATCAGTCAGAGACAACGCAGAGGTACTTAACAGCTGATTCCATTTACAACTTAAAATCATATATAGCAATGTATTGAACAATATTAAACAAATTATGGGAAACGAACAGTCACATTTATTTAATGTGGATATTGATGAAAAAGCTGTTGAAGATTGCAAATACTGGTCTCTTTATTCCGCTTTAAACCAGTCCGTTTCAGTTTTTGTCGGTCGTCGTCTTCCTTTAACATTTTCAGATGGTTCTCAATTTCTAATAGAAAAGTCTGCCAAGGTAGTAAACTAATATATTCTTAATATAACTTAAATTAGGTTACCAATAATTGTAGAATCTTATGGTCTTCCGGCATCCCTGCATATTGAAATATATATCGTCCTGGTACAGATATTCAAAGTTTTATCTTGTAGTAGAAGAAGTATTACCTTTGATGTCTACATTAAATACACAAAACTCTTTACAGAAATGTGTAGGTCTTTTTTCCATATTGAAAGCCATTTGTTTTTTACATGAAAAGGGTGGAGTTTCACATAATAATGTATCTGTTAAATCAATTTACGTTACTAAAGATGGAGATTGGAAGCTTGGGGGGATGGAGTTTTGCTGTAAATTTAATAAATTAAATATAGATTATTTGAATAAAATTGAAAGTATTCAACATATTTCTATTGATCCAAGCCTAATACGAAGCGTTCTACAAAATGATGAACACAAGGAGTCTGTTGATTCTTTTGCATTTTGTTTATTGGCATGTGAAATATTGTCCAGTGAAGCAGAAGGTGTATTTTCACATTTTATTTCATATAATTTTTGTATGTACTCATTTTATTTTTAGATAAACTATCATACCTTGTATCTTTTAGAGATTTATGTAAAAATGGATTACAAAATGAGGATTTATCACAAATACCAAAATTGTCTACACTTCTTGAACACCCGTTTTTCAAAAATGACTTTGTTACAATTTATTCTACTTTATATGAATTACCACTTCAATCAAATGAAGCAAAGAAAATTTTTTTTTCTGCTCTTTATGAAAAACTAAAACAATATGATGAAACATTAACTGCCAAGCAACTTGGCAGATTATTACTATCGAGATTAGTTCTTCTGGATGAAACAGCTCAGAAGAAATTACTACCTTTCATACTATATCCCAGAAATGATGGTAAGAGTCTGTCAATGTACATTTATTTATCATTTTGTGGTGGATTTATTTGAAAATTTAAAAAGGAAGTTTTTGTGGGTCATGGTCAAATTGGTTTTGAAGTACAAAAGGTTTCGTATATTTCTTCAGTGGCGATTGCGCGGTTCCAGGTCATTGTATAGCAATCAAGAAGGCAATGACCATGGCCCTACAAGTCCAGGAATATTTTGTTTAAATATGAAACGAAGATTAAGGACAGGAACTTGATTTTTAGATTCTACCAAGGAATTGTTTTCCATAGAAACCTTCAAGAAATATCTAGTCCCTATATTATTAAAAATATTCTGTGTAAGAGATGTTCAAATTCGTCTATTACTTCTAGAACACTTAAAAGGTTTCATAAATTGCTTTTCCAAGGATGAACTTAAGCATCAGATTTTACCAGAAGTATTATTATTGTTATTATAAAAGTAGTTGTCAATGTTTTAAATACTTGTTTTTTAGCTTTTGCTTGGCATTAAGGATATAAATAATGAATTGGTATCTGCCACTTTACAATCGCTGGCTGATATGGTTCAAATATTAGGAGCCGAAGTTGTAATAGGTGGCAGGAGAGCTAAATTATTCAATGATGGAAAACCCAATTCAGTAAAATCTGAGATTGTAAATTCAAGGTCAAGTATTTCAGAGTCAGTAGTAACCAAAGAAGATTTTGAAATTCCTTCAATTACCAACAATTCAGTTATAGAAAATAGTTTAGATGCATTTCATTCATTGGCAGAACGACCAAGACCTGATGGTGAAGAAAATGATTTTTCTTTTGAGAATCAAACCCTCTCTGCTAATGAAGACCTAAACAGTTGGGATGACTGGAATCAAATTAATCAACTTGATGAACCTTCTTTAGAAAATGAGTCTACAAATGAGAATGAAAATGAAGTACCAAACAGTGATAGTAAACTAATAGAAAAGGATCAATATTATACTAAAAGGCTAGACAGGTCTTTGCCAGATATATTTCAGCTTGATATCAAGAATCAGGTAGTAACAGAGAATTATGGCAATTTGAATCTGTTTGAGGGCATGGAGCCTGAGATCAAAATTTCAAAAGTATTAGTTTTTCCTGAAGTAAATGTAACAAATCAAAGTTTGGAAGGGACTTCTTCGAAAAAATTAGATTTTAGTGTTAATCTTGATATAGATAGCACCATGAGTTGGGATGATGATGATTGGAATAAATAATAGTTGATTGTAAAAGTGTTTTAAATGTAACTATATTGAAGATGTCAACCGCATTCATTTTGTTTATTTTGAATAAATGTTTATATAACATACTCAAATACTTTTACTTCGCTTCTGCTGTTCAATAACGGGTCTTAGGGCTCGGGAAATTGCTATCGTATTTTCGAGATATAGGCAGAAGTTGGAATTTTCGAGTTTTATACATACTATAGTTGTGTTTTCTTAAATGGGAACGATAGTTAACTATGCTTTAATTAAAAAAAAACATTGTTTTCAAAGCTTATTCATTGTACCTTCTGCGATTTTCAGAAAAGAATGAATTTTTCTCGAAAACTACCAGAGGTAAGTTTGGGGACAATCTTACATCAGTCAATACGGAATTTAATTTCACATTTACTAGTGGAGATTCAGATTCTCATTTTTAGGTGAGCCATTTCATTTAAAACAAAAAGAAATTCAAAATGTTTATTATTGTGTTTAAAGTAGAACATAGAAATTGGCAAAGCACGTGTCCGCAGTAGTGAAAAGTGTAGTGGTAATTGGGGTGATTCTCTTGTTTAGTTATTTTATTGTGTTTATTTACTTGTTTCCAAATGGAGCATGTTGGGTATACTCGGATAAAGTTTAAATATTCCTCCACCATTTCCTTCTTACAAAAAAGCGCGGATCTACCAATATGGACACGCTGAGTATGTTCACAACCTTAATTAAGGTAGAAAGGAAGATGTGGTTACTTAAAATTTTTTATTTTATCGGCCTTGTTGAATATTTGCGGTTCTAATTTATCGTCATTGTATTTAACAAACACATGAATTTAACCAGTAACCTTGGCCTCATGTCTTGTAAAAAAAATAATAAATGTATAAAATTAAATAAGTAACTCAAATCTGTGTTAATTGATTACTTATATATTTTTTATTAACCAATTCTAGGGTGGTGCAAAATGCATTTTTGCAAACGAAGCGAGTACAAGTTTACCGAAATAGGTATAACTGGGTATAACCTTCAGCCTTACACCTACACTTGCCTAACCTAAATAAACCATTTTCACTATAATGCCACCAAAACTGGAAGAGATCGCGTCCATTAGGAGCGTTGGTCGAAGAATACAGTCAATGTTCGTTTTCGGACCTGGCATAGATCTTTTAAATACAATTCCCTCAGATGGCTCAGCCATGAAATCCGTCTACGCCCTACACTTCGTTTTCCTGCAATTTTTCCTTGCATTATTAGCCTCAGCAGTTCGTATTTTTTTCTCTAATTATGTGGCCTAGATATTCCAAGTTTCTCTGTTTTATTTTTTTTTGTATACATTAATGTGAATTAATTTTCAATTAATAAATTTAAATTTGTTGGTATGAATTTGGCTGTCATAATTTATTATACACTAATTACCTTATGTTGTGTATTAGCCTGACGATGACCCAAATTGACGGTCGAAACGTTGCTTAATTATTAATTATAAGTTGTTGGCAACATTAGCTTTTATTGATCTTGTAATGTGAATTAAATTATTCAACCAACTACAATATTCTTTGTACTACGCATCTTATTAGTTACTTTTTTGTCCAAACATCAAGAACGTTTCAATGCTTGCCTTTTTGGAAGTAAAAGCTTCTATATCTATACCATGCAAGAAAACATAACAGCATAACATTAGCATTCTAAGCTATCATTAATTTCTCAGTAATATAAGAACTTTTAAAGTCATAATTTGAAATAACGAAAGCATGTGCTGTTCAGAAGGAATGGATCACCCTGTATAATTTCAAATATTTTTCTACTTTCTAACAATTTTAATTGAAAACAATCTACACCAAATGAGTTAATATTATTATTATTGGTACGCAAGCATTTAAGCATAGTTATTAACGCACCTCAAGAAACAAAGGAAAATGTTCCAGATATTTTCGATATCTGTTTATTTCTTAACAGTATACAGAAATATGGAGCACCCTATGTGCAATTGTTTTTCCATAATTTTGTCGCTTTATTAGATACATCTCTAAAATAACAGCGTTTAGGGCTCCAAACATATTAAAGTTATAATTATTAAGCACAGAGTCCTTACATGTGATTGTATTTACAAATTCAAATAATTACGGTTGCTAGGATATACGCTAAACACTATTCAATCAAAATACAAAATATTTTTATAAGCTTCCTACAAGACAAATGTTACAGTAACGCTTTGATTTTAAAATGAACGATGAATTAAAATTGGTTATAAAGAAGTTGAACACTAAGTTGTCAACCGATTTGAATATAATATCAGTTAATTCCTTATCAGATACACAATTACTACAACTTGTGGTTAAAGTATTACACCAGGTTGGAGTCTGCTCATTGGTACGAATTACACCCCTATATGCGTATATGATATGAAAAATTTTATTTTATTTAGTAAAATGTTTGTATATTTTATAGGTCAGTGCTGAAGAAAACAAAGAACTGACCGTTTTCGTTATTCTTGAAACATTGCGAAAAATTAAATATGTCCCACCTTCTGACATATCTCCGGAATTGTTCAGAGATGGATTACTTACAGTAAGTTGTTTAGCACCATTATCATTTTCCGTTAACCTATAAATTATTTTTCTTAGGGAAATTTGAAAATTATTATACAACTTTTGTCCTGGTTATTAGAAAATGAAGATGAAATAGGTAAAAGAGCCTACTTGTCAAAGTAAGTCTGCGAAATGTGGTAAAGGTTTCCTTGATTAAAGATTAACGTATTCTTAATTTCCCTAAAACAAAGTAAAGAAACTTAGCGACAAATCTAAAACTGAGTTATTTGTGGTACCTAAACCATCTCCCTATTTTAATAATTGATATAAGTTAACTGGTAGATATTCATATTCACATTTTCTATTATTCAATTGGTAGTAAAAATAAATGGACGGTATTTACTTTTGTAAATATTTAGTGGATGTTTCTATAATTGTAAGGTACAAAAACCCACCCCCTGTTGATAAATCAGCCTTTATTGCAAGATAATAATTTAAATAAAACGTAGCCTTTCTGGATGTTTTGTGAATTCTACAATTGGTCTATCATCTAAATGTTCTACTAGATAGAAAATCGGTAACACTGAAAAGCTCCGTCATCGCGGAATTCAAAAATTTTCATGTAGGTTGATGTTACGGTTATTAAACTAATACGTTTGCCTCACTTCGATCAGTTTGTAAGCGCGGGGGAGAGGGGTCTGGTTAGGTTGTGACGTAGCTCAGAATGTACGAGCTACGGGCGACTTCGTATAGTGTGTCGTCAGTGTGTCTTGGTCTGCTATTCGCTTGTAGTTTTCATTAATAATAGACTACTTTTAAAATACGATACTAAAAGTGTTTGATAAACTGAACTAGTGCTTAAGGGTAGGTTAAATTAAGGTATTGTATACATGCCGTATATAGATAATTCTTAAAACGAACCAAAAATATTTTACATATCATAGCCATTGTCATTACAGGTAAGTAAGCTTGTATGTACCTATGTACTTACCTATTTTCAATATTATATAATTGCGATTAATAATGACGCCAGTAATAATAAAAGTAATTCAAAGTAAATAATGAGTTATGATGACTTTTCGAACTCTTAAATTGTAATAATTTTGTAAAAATAATTCTACTACCTACATGCAAATAAAATTATAACTGATTCTATTCTAACTAGCAACTATTTATGTAAAAATTAAGCTACCTACTTAAAATTATCTGGACAACAATTTTTCTTTCTGTAAAATAATGAAATTTTGAATGAAGCTAAGTTATCTTCAACTTGTAGACCATTTATAAAATGGTAGGAGGTGAAATACGCTGTAGTGTCGGTTCTTGTAAGAGCCAACAGGGGGAAAATAAGGACTTGTCTTTTTTTTTTTTTCATTCCCAAAAGATGTTCAATTTAAAAAAGAAAGAATAAATCGATGTCATCGAGTCGATAAAATTAATGTAATTAACGCCCGGATTTGTAGCCTGCACTTTTTACCTTCAGATTTTGAAAGAAATTTGAAGGCAAAACTTCTAAACGTTCCCTATAGAAAAAAGTTAAAATTTCATGGTAGGTTTGTTTCGTACATTGGTCAAAATTACGTAAAATGTTAGAAAGTTGATTTATTATTCAATATTTAAGCTATACCATCGCTTCTATATGGCACGCCGTTAGTGTTTTTAATACATAGGTACATTGAATTAATCATAACCAAATAAATGTATAATAAAAATTAACACCATAAAAATTGTATATCATGGAAATTAAATAAACTTATTCTAACAGTCATGATAATTCATCGAATTATAATGATACATTAATAAAATTGTGTATAATACTTAGGATTGAAATGTATTTTATGGTAGCACAAGTAAAAGTGAACCCAAGAATTATTGTGTAATTTTAAAAGAAAATTTTCGATTCGATCGTAATAAAATTGTAGTTTAATATTTATGTGCATCATAAGAAGAAAAAAAATAAGGTGATTTATTCTCAAGTATCAAAAAAATTCTTCACCATAATATTTCTTCACAATGAAAAATAATTTATTTTTTATTATTGCAGCGAATTTCTACCATCACTCTTTTTCTAAATAAATTAAATTAGTCGAATTATTATTACTATGTTGGTCGTTTTAACAACAAAAGAGTTATTTAGAATTTTAATGTAATTCAAACATTACTCTTTGGATCGATTAACTGCATTAACAATAAAAATTCTTGAATTAAAATTATCTATAAAGATAATAGAAATTCAGGAATTAAAATTATCTATAAAGATAATAAAAATTCAGGAATTAAAATTATCTATAATGATAATAAAAATTCAGGAATTAAAATTATCTATAATGATAATAAAAATTCAGGAATTAAAATTATCTATAATGATAATAAAAATTCAGGAATTAAAATTATCAATAATGATAATAAAAATTCAGGAATTAAAATTATCTAAATAGATAGATTGGGGTTGAGGTCGAGGTTTTGATCCAGGGTTAGATTGTAGGTAAAATTTTAGGGGGTGTTTTTAGGGGGTGGTTTTTTGAGGGTGTTTTTTGGGGGTGGTGGTGGTATTTTTGGGGGTTGTTTTTTGAGGAATGTTTTTTTGGGGGTTGTTTTTTGAGGAATGTTTTTTTGGGGGTTGTTTTTTAGGGGGTGTTTTTTTTTGGGTTGTTTTTTTTGGGGGTTGTTTTATTTGGGGGTTGTTTTTTTGGGGTTGTTTTTTAGGGGATGGTTTTTTTGGGGTTGTTTTTTTTTGGGGGTTGTTTTATTTGGAGGTTGTTTTTTTTGAGGGTTGTTTTTTTTTTTGGGGGTAGTTTTTTTGGCTTGATTTTTTTGGGGTTGTTTTTTAGGGGGTGGTTTTTTTGAGTGTGTTTTTTGGGGGTTTTTTTAGGGGGTGGTTTTTTTTTAGGGTGGTTTTTTGGGGTTTTTTTCGGTGTTTTTTTGGGAGGTGGTTTTTTTGGGGGGTGGTTTTTTTAGGGTGTGTATTTTTAGTGTGGTTTTTTTTATTATCTATATAGATAATTTTAATTCCTGAATTTTTATTATCATTATAGATCATTTTAATTCCTGCATTTCTATTATCTTTATAGATAATTTTAATTCATTTTAAATAACGTAACTTACAATTTAAAAATACAATATAATGAAAATAGCTGGAAATAAAATTATGTACTTAAATGGAAATTCACTGAATTCGAATTATACATGAATTTTGTCTGCCAGGTCCTTTACATTTTTTTTATAAACTATTTTAATTGTACTTTTTTAAATTACATACCACTAGCTTAGAGACATATATTTTACCTCGACATCCAACTGAAATTTATTTGAAGCAATTTTTATGACAATGTAAATTAGTGTATAAAAATTACGTTATAGATAATTATAACTTTTTTATTTGTATTGCCGTAATAATTTTAATTGTGCAAATTCTTATGATACAGGAAGGTTTGTCTTTTTAGTTAGCTGCATAATAATGAAAATTTGCTCCGTATTAAATAACATAAATAAAAATTCCACAAAATATTATTTAACTGTTTAAAATAAACATGCGGCAATATTCATTTTTATTCAAAGTAATTGCAATTGTACAAATTAAAATTCTATTGCACTGTAATGTGTTTTTTTTATGCTGTAATAATTTAAATTACACACAATGATTTCTACTATTATAATAAATAGGTGAAAGGCCCTATCCTCTATGTACAAAACATTTAATATTATCTTAAAGTATAATAGAAACTATTTCTTTTTCTTTTTATAATAATCAAAATAGTTACCATGAATTTAAATTCATTTTATTTCAGTGATTTTATTTTTATTTAAACTATTAATATTTTGACAATTAAAAATACTAACGGCGTGCCATACTTCTACTAAGATGTGGTGATAGAATATTTATAAGAATTAGGTATTTAAATTTACAGCTTCAGGAAAAATGTCTAAAACGAAAAATAACAGCGACAAGTTCGAGGACATTAAAGAAATTCAAGCGAATTGTCAATTAACGTAATTGCATATTATTGATAACAAACATGAACATTTTCTTAAAAATACATAAAAGCACCTATTTAAGTATATTTTAATACGATAGAATTAGGTAATAAAAAACCGGTAAATTTCAATTACGTGAAACATTATATTTCGTGTTGCATTTACTTCGCATGTCTTTCCTGTACGCTGTACATTCCGAGATACGTCATCGGCTAGTGCGCTCTGATTGGTTGACGGCAAGTGAGGCAACCGTATTAGTTTAATAACCGTGGGTTGATGTATCATGTATAAACCGTACTTAGGAAAATCGTTACTTGCTTTGGTGTGATATTCAAAAACATCTTTGTTTGCGGGTCCAAAACTAGTCGGTTCTATTAAACTTGTAAAATTAAAAAAATGTTTTTATGGGAAATGCTAAACATATCGGTTCGAATAAAATTTGTCGGCCATTTTTCTATTAGTAAAGCAGAAAAAAGAAATACGAAAATTCCTACTAATTACACTGCGGATGATCAATATCGGAAACAATAGTTTTATAAAAATAGCAATTACTTAAGCTATCGTAGGTATATTCACGAAGAAACACTTTCAATAATAATTAAAAGACAGAGAAGAATGTTTCAACCAAGCGATTTTTATTCCTCGACAATTGTTTCGACCAAACCGGTCATTTTCAAGAGTACAAAATACTTAGTGAGATTGGAATTTTCAACGTGAGTTTTTATACATAGGTAGACTAAAACTATACCGTGGGAGTTATAGAGGATGTTTACATTAAAATTTTTGTGATTATCAAAGGTGCACTATTTATTGAAGTAAGTTCTTCCGGGTTCTGCCGTGGTCGATTAATTTCGCTTGACGTTTCGCGGTGACCACTCGTAGTATATGCTAAGACCCCCCCGCCCCTCCGAGTTGTTACGTAATATTAGAAAATGTGATTTTTAATCATTTCGCAGGCAAAAAGTGAAACAAATAAAAATAATTTGGCTGATACTTGTCTTTATTAATACGGCGTTTATTGCATAAAACTGCATGCATACTTATAATGACTAGTAAATTAAATATTATGAACAAGAAAAACTTATGTAAAAACATATCACACTGTGAGTTTAAAAAGCACTACACACTCCACGCCATATTCAAATATAGTTCGAAAAAGCGCGAGATTTTTCTCGGCAAAATTGACTACGTGACAAAAATCTAAGCCACCCCCCACTCCCGTGACTAAGCGTAGTATTTTAAAGACCTCCCCCCCCCCTAAATGGGTCACGTAGTATGGGTACGTTCCCTAGTTTCCGAATTTCTTTTTTTTTTTGTATTATATTTTGACAGGATTTTAAAGTATTAATAACATTATTTTAAAAACGGGAAGAGGGGTCTTTGCTAATTAATGCATAGTAATTGTCGACTAAGAGGACGTTCGTTTTTTTCAAGTATTCTTTTTTTTTATTGTAGTTGAATGATTTTTTTAATGAAGTCTGCAAATATATGTTTTTCATGTGTTATGTTTATGTTGTCATCACTATGAATATTGTTCTCAATTTTACTTCCTAAATATATTGCTAGTTCCTGAAAATCCCTTTTTAATGGAGCCGATCTTGGAGAATATTTTAGCCCTTTTTTAAAAAGTCACATTTCGTTGTTATTGTAGGTATGTTTTAAGAGATTTGTTAGACGTTCACTGAATTTAAAGGTACTCACTATGTTTTGTTCCCTTTTCCCTGGGTTTTGACTTTGTTAAATTTGGAGTAGTTTTAGTTTCTATCGGTGTCTTAGGTTTTGATCGATATAACTGCCATGACGTTTTAAGCGATGTCGTTGTAAACCGTTTTGACTAGATATTTTGTCATGATCACATATTCCCTTTCCTTATTCTCAGCAAAAAACATTATTTGACTGCGTGCAGTCTTTGGTAGCACCCATTTTGGTCCGTTCGGGGTGATCCTGAAGATGCGATTTTCCTTAAGAATATATTCTTTGTGCATACGTTCATCGTTCTCATCTGTAGGATTTCGTGATAAACTGTCATGTATTTGTTTACAACTCCCGTCGTTTAGTTGGGCAGATAGTATCCAATCATCTTCACTGATGTTGATGTGGTACACAAAATTTCGTCTTTTTCTATATCATTACTTTCTTCCACTACAGCGTTACGACTAAGCTCGTCTACGTGTGCCATCTTATTACCTGGCCTATATTCGACGGTGAAATCAAATTCTTAGGTGAGTAGCCACCATCGCCCAATCCTTGGAATTAAATCTCTTTTGCACATAGTGGAACGAATGGCATTACAATCTGTAATTACGGTAAAATGTATTCCAAGTAGGTAAATCCTAAAACATCTCATGGATTCTAACACTGCTAACGTTTCCAGCTCAAAGGAGTGATAGTTCTTTTCTATTTTACTCGTTTGACGGCTAAAGTAACAAATAGGTTTAGGGTTTTGTCGCTTTGGGACTGCAAAAGTATGCCACCAACCCCATGCTTCGATGCGTCCGTGTGTAGCTCTGTATTTGAACTTCTATTGTATAATGCTAACACTAGACGTTCAGATAAACATTGTATTAAGGTGTTAAATGCGACTTCTTGTCCTTCTTCCCAAATAAAGTTAATCCGATAAATTGTCTAATCCCATGTACTCCAATTGTTCATGAAAGAAATGACATTTTGACAAACGAAACGTCATTCCAGCATCTCGGAACGGTTCCAGAACTTGTTTTAATATTTTTAAGTCATCCTCGAAATTGTTAGTGGGCAACAAAATATCATCGAGGTAGGCCATCACGCACGTAAATCTTAAATTTCCAAGGACGGAATTTACCGCTCGCATGAAAACTGCTGGTGCATTAGTTAAACCAAATGGCATGCGCAAATATTCATAATGCCCGTCCGGCGTCACGAAGACTGTCTTGGGTATGGATTCTTCTTCCATCTTGATTTGGTGGTAGCCAGAAGCTAAGTCTAGAGTAGTGAAGAACTTACTTCCGCTAACTCTCTCTAAATACTCGTCGACCCTTGGAATTGGATACCTATCTTTAATGGTTTTAGCGTTCAATGCGCGGTAGTCCACGCACATCCTATATTTCCCCTGTTTTCTTTTTAACCAACAAAATTGGACTAGAGTAAGGAGAATGAGATTCCCGTACGATGCCATTATCAATTAGTTCTTGTACAATATTTCTAACAACTTCTCGTTCTACGTAAGAAAGTCTGTAAGGATGATACGTAACCGGGGTACTATCATTAACTTCTATTCTCATCTGGATAACACTCATTTTACCTTACTCGCTCATGTCTGATGCAAAGCATTCGCGAAAATCGTTCAAAAGTGTTAATAACTGTTCACACTGTAGTTCGGTTAAGTTAGTACGCACTTGTGTCATTATATCAGCAAGCTGAAAGGGTGTTAGTTGATAGCTGTTAATCGGCTCGTTCTCCTTCCTACATGGAATTCCTCTAGCTATGGACTGGTTCTCCGAAAGATGCAAATTACCGTCAGACGCATTCCATACGAACACAGCATTTCCCATTGACGTGACGCAAGTCGGAATGTGATATTCTTGGCCCGGCTTGTGGTTGGATGTTGCACTTATGAAGACATCACCATTGTAGTCGTCAGATGTACATATTTCGATGCACCCAATTGTATTAAGCGGTATGATGTTATCGTTCTTAGTACGCACTAAAATTTTATGTTCTGGCAGAGCCGCTAGATCGGGCAATGCAGGTAGATGTTTTTCAAACAAACGAACTTTGTTATCACGCACTACCATTGTTACGTTAGCACGATTTAGGAAAGGCTCTCCCACAATAACCGGTACAGATTGTACAGTGTTAGCCACGACAAGGGCTGTTATTTCTGCCGTAACAAGATCAACCGTTAAACATATTTTTGCTTCGGCCAGCGTCCTCGTTACACCACCTGCGTACCCTTTGATACACTGGGAAGTTGGTTCTTGTTTTAGCTGTAGTTCCCGGGCTTCTCTTTCAGAATTGTAACAATACTGCATCCGGTATCCAGATAACATGGCAATACTGTTTTGTTGACTTCGCATTGCATGAAATAACACTTTTGAGTATCATTTGTATTCATTAGTTTGACACTTGCCTTGTTTCCTTTAAATCTTCTGCACTGACTTTTATCGTGCCCTAGTAAATGGCAATTTTGGCATTTTATTTTGGCTTTTGAACACTTGCTGGAGATGTGACCAGTTTCCTTGCAGTTGTAACATCTTATTTCGCGGGTACCACGCGCTTCATAAGGACGATGACGTCTTGAATCGAACGCTCACTCGAACCTTTTCCTTTCCACTCTTGGTTTCTGGCATTCATTGTGTCTATTGTACTCTTCCTGCTGTATTAGTAGTCAAAGTAGGCAGATATTCGCTGTATAGTTCCTCTGAAGTATCATAACGTCCGGCTTTGGCGCCATTTTGAAGAGTTCGATCGCGTAATCCATCAATAAGGCACGAAACAGCATCTCTCCCAGTAATTTTGCGAGCCTGAATTAAATTCATTTTGCCAAAATAATATTGGGTTATTGACTCGTTTGGTTCTTTTACACGGTTTACAAATTGCTTTAGGGTTGCCGCAAAGTCATGGTGATCTGGGAAAGTTTTTATCAGTAATTCCTTCTATTCTTTCCAGTCATAGGTGTACGTATCTAAATTATCGTACCATGTGCGTGCCAATCCAGTCAGTCTATCTTGCATTAGTTGAATAGTGGTGTTTTCGTCCCATCTGTTAACGACAGCAAGCTGATCTATTTTATCAACCCATTTTGCCGTAGACTGATTGGTTTTTCCTGGGGTAAATTCGGGTATACAGTCACTTTTTACAGTCATTTTTATTATGGTCTGACTCTGCGCAATACTTTGCGACTTTTGTCTTGTAGCAAGAAGTCGTTCAACCATATTTTCCAAATATTCCAGTCTCTTTGACTGGTCATCTCGTGAACGCGAACGATGTTTGTCTGTTCTGTGATCAGATTTACGTACACTTCGGTCTTTACCCATTTTGCTGACAATGAGTATTCTCTTTCGGTCCAAACTGTATATACCCAAAATATTTTTATTCCTTATATTCGGTTTGGAAGCTCCGAACTGTTGCAGGGATGATACTTATAACGTAAACAGTCGCGTATCTCGTCCATCTATGCTTACGATCTGTCGTTGCTTGCCTCACCCCACCACGGCTTGGCGCGTATGTGTGTAGTAGTATGCAGTTATGCAGCAAGGTTTATATACAGGGTGTTTCACAACTTCTCCACGAAATTTGAACCACATATGCACTGTTACGAAAGAAGTTTATTTTTCAAAAAAAAATGTAATAGAAGTCCTACAGAAATTAAGTTATAACCCTGAGTTTCAATAACAAAATGAAAAATAAATATCTGTATTTTGCGTTCATCGTTGCGATATCACAACACTAATTAATAATTTATTGTAGTAAATGTTGTACCAAACCACTAAAGAAAACAAAAAAAAATAAAAAAATACCGATGAAGCAATTTTTACTCGTAATGGTATAACCAATCTTCACAATACACACGTTTCGTCCTTTGAAAATCCTCACGCAATGGTCCAGACAAACTTCCAACATCGTTTTTCTTTAAACATGTAGGCAGGTATTGTCGATGAACGTCTAATTGGACCGTTCATATTGCCAGGTCGGATGGATGGTCACCAGTATTTGGAATTTCTTCGGAATGATTTGCCGCTCCTTCTTGAAGATGTGCCATTGGCGATCTGAGCAAGGATGTGGTTTCTGCACGATGGGGCACCTCCGCATTTTCGTTTAGAAGTTCGTAATTTTTTGACTGAGGTACACCAGATACGCTGGATCGGTAGGGGTGGATCAATTGCATGGCCTCCGCGGTCTCCCGATCTAAATCCTCTGGACTTCTTTTTATGGGGATACTTGAAAAACGAGGTATTCCATACTCCAGTTCAGAATATTGAAGATCTGCGTGATCGAATCACAGTGGCTGTCGCTAATTTGAGACTTCAAGCACAGCAGGAAGGAGGTGTATTTCAGTTAGTGCGCCGAAATTGGATTAGACGCGCCCAAGCTTGCATTGAAGCCAATGGAAACAATTTTGAACAGCTTTTATAAGTAAGTGAACTGGTAAACTGTATTATTTTATTATCTCCATTTCTGTATGACTTTTATTAATTTTTTTTTGAGAAATAAACTTCTTTCGTAACAGTGCATATGTGGTTAAAATTTCGTGGATAAGTTGTGAAACACCCTGTATAATAAGTATATGCAATGTCCCACTATATCTAATTTTTAACACTTATTTACCTACTATTTACACTTATTTTATTTTATTATTATTAGGGTTACTATTTTAATGAGCCGTCTTTTATTTACAGATTTTTAGCGTATTTAAATATTCAATAATAATCACTCGCACAAACTTTTAATCACTCCTTTTAATTTTAAAAACCCTTTTTTTTATGATAAACGCCTTACTGTAATAGATAACACGAAAGTTATCCTACCGCTGCACTATAAAATCAACTCGTAGCTTTAACTATTTGTTTTATTTAAAAATATGTGTATAATCACAATAATGCTTAAGTATTAACTCGTATGATTCGTATCAAACCGTATTCCGTAACACACTGTCGAAATCCTCCCTTCATCCCTGAGGGTCGGCAATCGTTCACGGGGACCGCAGCCCCTGCCCCTCAGCGGTGACACCGTGGTCGCTTACAGTTTCGCTTACAATTCAAATTACGTATTCAAAAAAAAAAAAAAAGAATGATAATTTAAAATCCTTAAATAATCGATTAAAGTATCACCAATAATGCAAGATCAATAAAATATAATCTTGCCAATAACCAACGACTATTAACGAATAATTAAGCAACTAATTATTATACAGTAATTGATGTTGTGTATTAAGGCCTATTTGTACTATCCGGTCAGACACGTTGCGGGAAAGTAGCGTATCCGGTCAGACAAACATTCTTAAATGCATTTAATATACAAGTATTTATATTTAGCGTATCGATTCCGTTCAGACACGTTCCGCGTCATACAGGTACCGTCCGTCGTGTTTATCTGACACGATACGTGTCTGAACCTGTCAAATTTTGTTTTTTGAGAGACTTCTATTTTTCCCAACAAAATGTGAAAGTCGTACTGAGGCATTCAAAAATATTGGTAAAATTTTTGCTCATCATCCATCAGTTCTTTAAATATTGTCCAAAATTCACCATGAGCCTTTCTTTTTTTTAACATATTATGAACACCAAAACGACGCCGGCGGGTGACGATGACTTTGCTCCTCATCTTCGTCTGATAACATGGCAGTTCTTCTAAAGATGAAGAATCCATTTCATATGAAAAGCAGCAATACTGATGTTTTATTCAATAGATGCAATCTACGTCTGAAGACGAGCGATATAGTTCTGATAGTATAAACACTACCCGTCCTTGTCTGAGCGGATACGGTACGTTCCCGCACCTTGTCTGACCGGATAGTATAAATAGGCCTTTAGCCTGACGATGGCCGAAATTAACGGTCGAAATATTTCTTAGTTATTCATTAAAAATCGTTGGTTGTTGACAAGATTAGATTTATAAATTAATAGTTTATTCATACCAACAAGATTAAATTCATTAAATAAAAAATATCACCAGTTATATTTAAATCGACTAGTAAATAATGTTTTAACGTCAAGTACATCCTGGCGTACCTATATCCGTATCGGAATATTTGACATGTAGGTATTTTATTTCATTATCCCAAGGTATGTCGAGAAAATAGACATTCCCTTTGAAATATTAAACAATTCAAACGTTCAAGAAATATATCAACAATACGAATCTAAAATTGAGGAATTTTGGAAGACGTACAGTTTGTATAAGCGAGAAAAAAAGAATGAAAAGGAAACATCCGAGTTGAAAAAGGACATTGAGAGAATGGATTTTGATCTACAAAAACTAATTCAAAGAATCAATAGACAGAAAGAGAAAGTAGAGAGTATACCAGATCGCGAAATGCTGCTTGCACAAACTAAAGCTTACACGAAAGAAACAATGGAAGAGAAGAGATTACAGGAGCAGGTCAGTACATTGCTTACCATTTTTCTATTCTTTCCTTAACCCCTGTCTATAAAGGTTATTTCTGTTGTAATAAAAGTTACGTCAATAAAGAGGCTTTTTAAGAAAATATTTATCTATATGGATCTTAGACTAATAAAGAAACTGTACGTCGAAAATTGACGCTCTATTTTGGTACTGCCTCCATTAAAAGATCCCAAACAGTGCGTTGATATCGTTATGTAAAAGTGTCTATATAATTAAATAGTGAGTTAGGTTTTAGTGGATTTTTGTTTAAAACAATGCTGATTTGTTCTTCTTACGGCTGTAAAAGCCGCAGTGAAAGAAATGAATCAGAAATCACATTTCACAAGTAAAAAGAATTTTACGTAGTACCTAAGGTTAAGCAAAGAAAATCGCGTTTAATTTGTTTATTGTTTACATACTACTTAAAATATGTTATGATTTACGTACAATAATCATTAATGCATGATATTTTTTTTGTTGGAATGGTCTACTGATAGTGTAACAAACAAAAAATACTTTCAAAGTTGTAAGATGCATGCATTTACCACAATATTACCATAGGCGGCGTCACTTTTAGTTATAAAAGTCTAACAAAGTAAAATTAATTAATTAATAAAATTCGTCTTAAGGTTTATTAGTTCCGCCACATCATGTTAATTAACGTTAATAAAATAATTCTTTGCGTTTAATTTCATTGAACATGTATTCTACATGACATAAAATAAATAATATTTTTCTTAGTAACCTATGACGCAAAACAACAATTCTTAATAATTGTTTACTTTATCAAATAAACAATTGATACTCTGTATGGAATGAAAATTGTACGAATAACGGTAACAAAACAAACTCCCTTTTAACATTTTATGTTGCGGTACTGAGCGCTGTCTCGTGATCCCATGCGTTCACAATTTGCAGTCGACGATTATGAGTCCCCTCTCTTTCCTAGACTAAGATATGGATTAAATAAAATCGATATCCAATAATTGCTTCTTTTTCTAATAAAGTGCCATATAGTTTTCGATTTTCTTCTTATTATATAATCTATAAGTTCTAACATTCTCTTTACAACAGCAAAATAACTGGTTACCAAATATACCTACATGCCGTTAATAAAATAAAATGAAAATAAATTAATTTCAGCTTATGTCTCAACAAACGACGCTAAATCAGATTGAAAATCAAATCAAAATTTTAAACGAGTCCTTATCAAAAAGGAAAGTGTCAAAACCTATTCGAAATAAACCTATAGAATATTTGGAAAATGAATTTCAAACGAACAAACTTTTGGCTGAAGAAGAACTGCCGAAAGAATATGAAAAACTTAATTTGGAATTAACTTTACTAGAAACTGTATTGGATGAACCAGAACCGATAGACGCTGATCTGGAAATGATGAATGAAGAGGTAATTAAATCGTGAACGCATTTTATTAAATCAATCTATGTAATAGCATAAATGATAATAATTACATATAAATGGAAGTTTGCCAGAAAAGTATTTGGAAGCCCTGTGAAAAGAAAGTACAAAGGTGTAAATTAAAGTACCTAATCAAAACTTACAAACGAATTAAATAAAGATATTCATTTATTTAACTCAAACTTTCCACTTAATTAACTCATACTTTTTAAACTTACGAGGCGGGGTCAAAAATTTCGCGGAATGGCGGGGTTAGCGAGGGTGAGTTTACTCGTCCAGGTCGGCGCTAATCGAGTGACTCAATGTTGGTATATATACCAAGTTTCAGCCTAATCGGGTCATTAGCTATTGAGTTATCAACGAGTAAACAAGTCAATCGAGAAGAAATTAGCCACTATGGAGAAAATTGAATATCGCGCCGTCATTAAGTTTCACCGGTGCGGTTTTGAACAACTGCTCCACCTACCCTACAGCCCAGACCTGGCCCCAAGCGACTATCATTTGTTTCCAAAAATGAAAAAAGAACTGCGTGGAAAAAAATTTGGCGACGACGATGAAGTGAAGTCGGCAATTTCGGCCTATTTTGACGCCCAAGACAAATCTTTTTTTTTTCGACGGTATTAATAAGTTATTTGACAGCTCTAATAAATGTATTAGGGTTAAGGGAGAATACATTGAAAAGGAAAAATAGTTTAATGTTTCATATTTCATTATCCTTCCCTGTCATTCTGCGAACTTTTTGACCTCCCCTCGTACATGCCTTAAATTCTTTCTTCTATTTAATCGGAAATTTGCTTGTATGTTTCTTTCTAAAATACTTTTAATTTAATCATTAAGTACTTCCTAATTTTGAACTTGTTAGTTCTCATTAGTGTGTCTTGGGAAATTCCGACGGAATAGCGACCATTCAAAGCCTCCTGTATCCAAGGAAAAACTATCTGTTGACGCTGGAGGTTAAGTTTGGTCTATATTCTGTCGAAACTGCCTATGACACTCTGATTGGAGGTTATTTAGATAGGATATTGGTATACGTGTATACCACGTGTTCTGTTTAACCTGTAAATATCCTTAATTGAATAAGGATGTTAAAATTATCGAATTTGAAAATTTATGGAAATTACCACAGATGGCGCCTCTTTTCTGTCTGTGGTAATTTGCTGTTTGCCAATGCTTTTTTAAAGGTAGAAAAACTACAATTACAAATACAGAGTCTCAATGAGCAAAAGCTTTCTTTGGTCCACTCTAACAATGATATTCTTCGTCCGTATCAAAACCAAGCCACCGTAATGGAAAATAAAAAGCAGCAGCTAACCAAAACGGTCATAGAAAAGAAGGAACAGTTAAATAAACTGAATAACACACTAACTGAAAAACAAGATAAATTAATTTCATACGTTGGAGGTCCGGTGCTGCATGGTGATGAACTACGTAATTACGTATCGAAATTACGTGATTTAAGTGTAACATATAAGGAAAAAAAGGCCCAACTTCAAGGTCTTTTTAACGAGCTTGGTATCGTTAGTCGCACTTACGAAATCCTCAATACAATCGATCCCAATATCCAAAAAGTAATTAAAGAAAGAGAAGAACACAATAAGATTATTGAAAACATAGCGGTTCCGGCAGCAGACGAACATAAACTTAAAACAGCAGTATTTCAATCAGCTCAAGAAGCGGACAAGAAGCAAGTGGAAGCCAAACAAATTAAAAGAGAACTAGCTAATTTAAAACAAGAAATTCAAACAACGAATGAAGAGTATCAGACCGCTAAGGAGGTATGTATTCTGCGTAGTGCGTAAGGATATTGGAACGGGAAAGACACAGTTGAGGAATACTTCTAAAGGAAATTTTAGCAATCTGCTACTAAAAAAAATTCTTATCAATGGTTGCATTTACAGATGACATCCACGAGTTTCTCACAGAATGCATAATGCAGTTTTTGAAACTATTATAGGAAATTTTACTGCTTTGATTAATTTTGAAGTATGCAAATAATACTCGCTTTCATTTAACAATCACACCGATTTGTAGCTTCGTCAGAAGTAAACAAATTTACACGTTAAATTTTCATGAAATCTGTTCAATTACAGTAAATTATTTAAAAGAAACAACTACTACATTAAATTATAATTTAAACTAACCACCTATATTATTATTACTGTCGGTGTTATTATACAATTTTTAAGAATTTCCTTTAAATATATCGTTTAATACTTTATAAAAAAGTACAATATATAAAATATCAAAATCGTGTTTTCACAAATAATCGCAAATAATAGCTTTTTAATAAAATTTTTATGTCACAATTTTTAATTTGTTGCTGTTAGTTTTTTACATGAAGATTACCGCAATTGACGGTTGAAACGTCGCATAATTAAAATGATGTTAATAATTGATTGATTAACTTGACTGGTTATAACACAAAGATGAATCCCATAAAGCAGCCACCCCTAAGATGAATGATTTATTTACTTCTTGAAATAGCATCCGTATAGTTTCTTTTGGTTGCCCGTCGCCGAAATAAATATCAATCCCTTCAAACCATTACGGTCGTAGTTCCTCAGTTTTTCTCTTCTGTCGCTAAAAAGGTTCTTAATTGGCTAAGTTAAAATAAGGACCAGAAAATTTGTTTGAAATTTGCCTCTATTTTTCAATCATTTACAGCTTCAACCCTTTTAAAGGCAGAAGACAAAAATGAGGTATCGAAATCTATGGCTACTGACGGTCTATTGTCAAAATTTCCATTAAACATTACCAAATTGTAGAAATTGGTGAAAAGGTTGCAGTTTATATATATTATTCTTTTACGTCGGCGTATACATGAAAATGTTCTTTAGAACTTTGAACGAACAACGGGCCATACAGTGGACGAATTGGAAAAGTTGCGCAAAGAAAACAGTGACTTTGAAGAAGAAATACGAAAATTAGAAGACAAATGGAAACTTTTACGAAGAGAAATAGATAGGAAAGAAGAACTTTTAGTTCGTTTAAGCGAAGACCTGATTAACTCCGCTGATGATGATGGTGATCGTGATGAAAAGAAAGAACCTTCGCAATTAGAAAAACTTGAAAAGAAACATCAAGAGAAAGAGAAACGAAAAATAGAGCTGGTTACAAGGAAGCAAGCACTTCATAACCAACAGGTATTTTTTGTGTGAAACATACTTTCTTGAACTGTTAATATATTTCAATTATACTTAAACTATCGTAGGTGCATTCTTGGAGAAACATTTTAATGAGAAAAACACAAATAAATTGTTTCTGCAGTTAAACTTTACTAACCATTTGTAGTACTCTTGAGAATGGCCGTTTAGGTTCGAAACAATTGTCGAGTATAATAAAGTTTAACTGCAGAAACATTTTGTTTGTGTTTTTTCTTATTTCAATTAGTTATGATACAAGTACATTTTGAAATTTTTTTCTATTGGGCATTACAGGTGTATTTCTTTTAGGATGAAGTTCACGAACAAATGGAAATAATCAAAGGCGTTATCCAAATATTAAATTGCAAACAAAAATTATTAAATTAATATGTATGCTTTTTAGTTTAAACGCTTTTTTTTCAGAGTAAAGCGAATTTGTATGTATATCCCTTTTAAAAACAGAACATTCCAAAATTCTTTTCATATGAAAAGTACCTTTGCTGTTTTTATAATTTTAAAATGGATTGGGTTTCAAATACTCAACAGATAATTAATAAATCAATAATTGAAAAAAGACGCTATTATTAATAATACCTTTTCACTGAAATTATAGTGAACGATAAAGGGCCGTTTATTGGTCCGGAATATATTGGTTTCATAGTTTGATAATGAGCATTATTACATAATAAAAAACGTCCCATAGGTCTTAAAAATCCACACACATTTTTATACGTATATGCAAACACCCTTGGCAATCGTTGGCGGGGTCAAGCACCTTGTACACACATCGGGGTATTTAAGGGTGGTAACGAGTGTGGTATCAAAATTGAACTACCAAACTTAGGGGTTGGAGCACAGTCCGAACTTCGTCAGCACCGTGCACCAACAAATAGGTACAGGCAAAACTCTAACATGTTCGTCTTGAACTGGAAGAAGATAAGTCGTGCAAATCGTGACTATATAACTGTGATTATAATCACAACTGCTGTAAGTCCATGGACTACCTTGGTAAGCCATGTTCAAATATATGTTGCTTGAAGTAGTCATTTGCACGGTAATGATATATATATAGTATGTTTGAGGGAGGGGGGGGAGGTATCGGGTACACCTGCTAACCACGAAACCTTTTATATTTTTTTATCGGACACGACATACTTGGTGAACATAGTCCTTTTATTTGTTTGGCGAGACACGACCCTTAGTGAACATAGCCTCTATTTGTTTGGCGAGACACGACACCTTAGTGAACATAGCCTCTATTTTGTAAAGTTGGTCGAGACACGCCACGCTTAATGACAGTTCAGAACAACAGTATATGTCATCTTAAGTCGACTATCTTCTCTCGGAATAAGGTTTCTTCAATAAAGAGTTTCGTCTTAATTTAGAGAAAACGGTAATTATGATATTTTATTTACCAAGTCAAAACCTTGAGATGCTCAAACAATGTTAGTGGTTCAAAATTCAAACCAAAACAGATACCTTCAACTGAATGAATAGATACTGCCAAATTAGTTAATACGGTAGCTACACGTTCACCTGGATTAATCAGAGTGTAAACGAGAGTGCTACTTCTAAATCCCTGCGTACAGTTCGTACCTCAGATAGACTTAGTCACATCTATGTTTACTGAAGTTTGTAGTAAATATACCAACGTTATTATGAACTCATTCGAAAACAACTGGTCAAGTTCTTAAGATAAATAATGACTAAACCAAAATAAAGTGCTTATCGTTGAGTGCCTAGAAACGATACAGGGATCTGTGAACAAAGGTGAACATGGTCCAGTATGGACTAGAGTAGGTACAATATATTTTAATATACATTAGAATGTAAGGCAATTGCAACATTATAATAATCGAATTAAAACCAAAGTATAAATCTAAAATGAATTAAAATCTTATACTTAAAACGAAAGATCTAAAGAGAAACATAATTTTACCTAAATCATAAATTATAAGCAATGGTAAATTATAAGCAAAGCAAAAGTCATGAGTGATTTAATGAGGGGTTATAACTGAGACCAACAATGAAAAGTATCATTTTACCCATCGACACATATGTATATGGGTCAGTGATTTACACCCAGCTTCGCTCTGAATGTTGTCAGCCTCGGTGACGTCTGCCTCGGGGTGAACGGACATGGTACCGTTATCGGGGTTGGTGGCTAGGCGGGGTCGTATGGGCGACAGTAGTTAACGATACTAAAATTGTTAACGTTACAATAAAAGACGTGCCTTATCGGCTGTAGACGGTTGGCACTGGCGACGCTATCCGTCTGGTAAAAACTATACTACTCTTTACTTTGGTTTTAATTATTGAAATTCAGTTACAAAAGTCTTTCCTACGCGGATGGGCCGATATCTTATTGGACCTACACTTAACGCACATAGTGTATTGGTATTTCCATATGGCCGTCCGCACACGGAGCGTATCGTCATAGACGCGTATAGACGCGCTGTACAGAACGTGTACGCTTTTGTGCTGCTCACTTGTATTTTAATGGAGAACCGCACACGAGGCGTCAGCGGTAAGGAATCGTCAAAGCAGGCAAGCTGTAAATCGCTAGGCGTACAACAGTGTCAGTCGCTTAGCTGCATACGCTTAGGAAGGGTGGTATTTTACTTTAAAATGGCCGATAATAAAACCGTGAAATTTGTGAAATTAATCGAAAAGTACCCCTGTTTGTACAACAATACTTTACAAAAGTATTCCAGAAAGGATGTTGCCGAAAAAATATGGGGAGAAATATCCCGAATTATGGATTGTACAGGTAATATTATTATTTCGACGATGTAGGTACCAGAACACCAATACCTCCTCATCGTCGCTAGACATCGTGTCAACTGCCATTCAATTTTTTAAATTTCATACGATACCCGTACGTTTAATGTACGCCTCGTGTGCAGTTCTCTAGGCATATAGGAATCGTCGCTGCAGGACGAATCTTGTGCGCGTCTATGACGATACGCTCCGTGTGCGGACGGCCTTTAAGAGTGTAACTCCTATCCCTACGGCCACAAAAATCCAAAAGTGTAGTTAAAATTAAAATAATCTTTTATAATATAAAAATGAATCGCTGAATGTGTTGCTAAGCGCAAATCTCGGGAGCAGCTGAACCGATTTATCTAATTCTTTTTTTTATTATATGCCTTGAAGTACGAGGATGGTTCTTACAGAGAGATGAATTTAAAAAATTGTCTGAGAAAGTCTAAAAACAACAATTTCTATATTACCATATTCCGGGGAGGAAAAACAATTGAGTGACGTTAGTATGGTAACATTACTCAAAAACAAATTGTGTATGGTCTAATGTAAATTGTCTGCGGTAAAATGTCACTTGAAATGTAAACGTCTCTTTGCTGTGCATCTATAATATTACTAAATCTAAAATTTCTATAAAATTAAAAAAGTGTTGTGTGAAACCTATCTTTCTCACTCGTGGCTGTCATAGACCTCTGACACCAGACAGTATTTTAACGTGTATGTCGACACAACTTTGATTTAAATTACGGATGGCGAGAAATTAAAGATAGATTTTAATATTTTATTTCCTAACTTAACCTGATTGAAAAATACAAATATCCGACCCGAGTTAATACTAAATAAAGAGAGTAATTTTTCGTATAGCTATGTACTCTGCTTATAACTGTTCATCTTCAGTTTTTATACTTTTCCGTTTTTAATCCCGCCCTGACTCGTGACGTATGAAAACGTTTGTTTACATCTTTTAGCCAATATTCGTCTTTTGGGGGGGGGGACTAGGTTACACCCCTGAGCAAAGTGTTCACCCTCAAATATTGTTTGGAAATTCGTAAGTGGTTTTTATAAACAAGAGACAAACTGTTTAATCAAGGGGAACTTTTATAAACAACGAAAAATTAGGGTGAAAATCTAAAAATAATAATTACGGAAAAGATAATAAAACAGATGAAATTTTACATAAAGATTTTAACACCATGTGTAACATTTTAGCACAATATGGTTGAGAGAACGCTCTGTATATTTTCCGAACATTGGAGGGTTAACAAATAAACATCACTGAGATTGTTCTCTCAACCGAACGAATTAAGTTTGTATATGTGAGATTTAAGATTTCTTTAATATTAAGTCAATGAAACGTGCGATGGTTAACTATAATATGCGTGTATTGTCACTCCGAAAAATACAGTGTTCTTTCTATACCAGTAGCTTGGTCAAGAATGCCAGAACAAGGGAACAATTGAACATTTTGTATTATTATTTTAAATGTAATGCGTCACTGGACTTGTTGGGTTCCCAGGAAATCACCATCATATCAGTTCGGCTGGTCGGCGCCAAAACCATAACAAAATCGGGAGGCTGCGTTGCCAGATAGCGCGCGCTCACACGGCCAATCCTGACA
Organism: Agrilus cyanescens; assembly: GCA_947389935.1. Classification (NCBI taxonomy): domain Eukaryota; kingdom Metazoa; phylum Arthropoda; class Insecta; order Coleoptera; family Buprestidae; genus Agrilus; species Agrilus cyanescens. The sequence continues at coordinate 12,814,328 of OX376709.1, read as the reverse complement.
CATAATTCGTTCTCGAATTATCTCGCCGATGACGGATCTAGGAACAAAACATTTCTAAATTGGCCTTGTTAGGTGCTAACTTATTGCTCTAGTAATTGATTATTTTTTTATTTTATTATTTTTTTTTTTAAGCATATTTAACAATCGGATCAAAATCCGTTCTACCAAGCAACAGCTTGTCTTAATCAACCGGATCAAAATCCGTTCTACCAAGCAAATGCTTGTCTTAATCAACCGGATCAAAATCCGTTCTACCAAGCAACAGCTTGTCTTAATCAACCGGATCAAAATCCGTTTTACCAAGCAACAGCTTGTCTTAATCAACCGGATCAAAATCCGTTCTACCAAGCAACAGCTTGTCTTAATCAACCGGATCAAAATCCGTTTTACCAAGCAACAGCTTGTCTTAATCAACCGGATCAAAATCCGTTTTACCAAGCAACAGCTTGTCTTTTATGTTAATTGTTTGTTAATTTAATTTTTTTTTTTGTTTTTTTTTTTTTTTAACATGTCACTCTTTTAAAGATATTAGTGATCGGAGTCATACTAACATAAGCCCACACGGCCTACCCACCGTTTGTGTGAAAAGATTAGTTTTCGGAAAATTCACCAGGCCATATGCGAACCATGTCTTTAACAATTGTTCGTATTTTGTTTGTAGTCAGGCTCTTAACTTCTAAACGATCATTCGGCAATACTTTTAGGACCTCGAAAGGACCTTCATATCGTTTATCCAATTTGGCCAAATGAGAGTTTCCCGAAGGGTGACATATAAAGTCAATGGTTTTGTTATTTCTTCGTGTTTTGTCAAAGAGGTCTTTTGCACGATCACTGTGCATTTGCATGCGTCTGTATGCAAGAAGTCGATCTCGCGTTAAATTGTCATTGGTAGTTGTATTTTGCGAAATAATTGTCGTTAAGGCGGTGATGTCTGGATTTACAATGTATTTTCCGATTAACAAATAGAGGGAGGTGAAACCGTTGACTTTTGAACTGTGGTATTTAATGTTACTTGTAACTTATAAACTGCGTTCGACCATTCTGACTTATCTCGTACTTCAGTTCGCAAAAGGTTTAGGTCCGTAGATACATAGCGTTCCGCTTGCCCGTTAGCTTGTGGGGCACTTTTGGCGATAAAGTGCGGTGTTATGCCAAGTCTGGGTCTATGATTGACGGGTTTGTCGCTGATTAAATTTATTTTCATGTCAACCCCAGAAGCAGTTTCTATTTCCGATAGATCATTTGCAATACACCCTGTATATTTACCGAGTAACGTTAGCAGTGATTTAGTCGCATGTTGATCGTCAACACCGATATTTACGAAGCAGTTTTTGATTAGGTGGTTTACATTATGGTTTATTTCGCTTTGTGTGAATATTAGTAAGTTACCGATTTTTGCGTATTGGACATCACAAAGCTCTGTGAAATTCTGGCCTATCAAAACACTCATAACGTTTTTTTTTTATGATGTAAAAATCTACGAATTTTTCTATGGAGTCGATTTTAATTACTGCTCTGGTAAATAATATTGGAATTTGTGCTCCGCTCAGCATAGACAAAACAACCTTGCTATCTAACTGTTTAATTACAAGTTGCCGGTTTTCAGCCGCCACCTGTGTAATAAGCCAACATTCGCTTCCAAAATCGATAAAACATTTTGTTTGCGAACCATTTATAGTAATTGTTTTTTGTTTTTGTAAAACTATTCAGTAAATTTAAAAGATCCGAAACAGTTTCTGGTTTACTATTAAATGCAGCAATTTTCACGTTAGCGTCAGTTGTGTCGCCAATAACTATTTCTAGTAATTGTGATTCATTCAAATTAAAATTTAAATTTTTTTAATAAACTTATCTTTCTCCTGGCATACTCGACGTAGGACTCAGCGTTGCGGCTCCGGTACACACTGGCTCTCCGCAGATGTTCGCTTGAATTTCTCTTGGGTGGAAAAAGGTTGGCGATTTCTTCCTTGAAATTAGCCCAATGGGGAGGTTGCAAAAAATGTAACAAATATAAATTTTTATCTAATACTGTGAAATACTAACTACAAAACGTGAAAGTGAAAAAAACTTTAAAAAATTCTTAGCGCTTTCTTCAAAATCCGCCGAAGAAGTTTGAATATTTTGACCACGTGGCAGAACGTTCACTGATTGGATTGACGTCAGTAGCGCTCCCGAAACTCCGCCTCTCACTAACACTAATTGAAAACTCATTAATGCAAGACTGTTACGCACCGTCGCTTGTGTTATATCTGTCACACATTACAACGATTTTTGAAAATGAAACCAGGTTTCCAAAAAACCGACAGGCACAATCTACCTCATGTACATGCAGAAATGGTGTGGCATTTTCTCGCTAAAAATCCGAATTTTACCGGTGTCAAAGTAGGGAGTAAGATTCTTGAGTCTTATTACCTGCATTAGTACATGAGCATTACTGCACTCGTAACGCTATGACAATCTTAGAAATTTAGGTTTTCGCGTGTAAATAATGCAATTAATATGTCTTCCAAATAAATACGTTATCTACTAAAGAGTCTCTCTCAAAAACCACACCCGCAACCTTTTGTTCTCAGCGCATTTGAAATGTTCGTTTAAGTGGCATTGTTGCATGTGCTAGGGAACGTAAACAATATTCTGGGCTACTTCTAATTACAAGGAAGAAACGGAAGAATTTGGAAATTGTATTTAGGTTATTTATTTACTCATATGATTGGAAGTTTTAATTTTTAAAGGTCTGGTAAAGAATCTTGCGGAGATACGGCTGTAGGCTACGTGCAAGTCGCGGGAGAAGATACATGCATATCCGTGGAAGGATTTGCCCAGAACAGAGTTCGAACAAAGCCTTACTGTGTGGTGTGCAAAATTAATGAAAAAAGGCAAGAAATTGTCGTAATTAAATGTCTTGATTGTTCGGCATTTCTAATGTGGATCCACAAAAGATGTGAGGACCTGCACCCACTACAGTGAATTAAGTGAATGCTACTGGAAGAAATCGATTATTAGTAAACAACCAAGAACCAAATGAGCCGCAACCGTTTTCTGGGGGATTCTGTGGCTCGTCTGAAGACTGCAAATTTTATTGGAGACGTTGTAGCATAGCATGTCTTTTACTCGGTGTAAAATTTGACTTGTACTGTTTTAATTCGAAAATAGGAAACGTGGGCTTCGCAAGCGACGTCCACTTTTTGCGCAGTGCTGCAAGTTGTTCGATCTGTAGTTTTCTCCATGTCTATTGCCGTTGTCTCTTCAACATCTTCTTCTAATTAACTAGGGTGTCCATGTAACAATTCAGTTAGGTATTTCTTTTCTCCTAAATCTTTTTTCGGTATACGAGCGGGTAGACGACTGTGGTTTATCATGTGAAAAAGAGCGGCACCACGTCTGACTTCATTCGCGCTCTGACATGACTTAATTTAAACGTCTTGCGGCCGCAAACTACTGTTTTTTTTCTCTTCCTGTCCTTTAGCACTGTCACAAATATTTTATTGGGAGTTCTATAAGTTATACTTTCGTAGAAAGCCGAATTCCGCAAGGAGTACTCGACGATTTACAGACTCCGGCCGTATCCACGCTTCGACGAGCAGTGCGGAGAGCACCTGTGACGTCACAGCGCTAACCTTGCTACTAGGTACCGTTTTATAGCCTCGCTACTTCGGCGAATACTAAAATGCTTATAATTCGGTAATTATTATTTTTTTTAAATTTTTAGTAAAGTCACGTTGTTCTGCATCATCAGAACTTTGATTTTTTTATGAAATTGAAAAATGTGAAATCTTCCCATTCTTGTCAGTCGGTTGCCACAAAAGATACCAATTCCTAGCTTTTCCTTGCAAAGCGCTCGAAGCTCTTGTTAACTGTTCATAGTCGGACCATCCATAAGTCAAAGCCAACTTTTCGATTTCATGACACCATGAAATGGCACCCCTATCTTGATTTCCGTCAAATTCGGGAACGCTGATTGAAGTGTTTGGGCCAGGAGCGGATGAAGGTCGTGATGTGCGTTCTTGAACTTCACGTAATACATTTGTTAATGCTTCTGTAAGCTGCTCCATTTGTTTTTTGTCTTTTGGTTTCATCAGGCACTTGTTCGTTTCACAAAAATTATTGTCAAAATTTCACTGTTATTTAGTCTTTATGGAAATGGGCGATCCCACTTCTGATGTGAGATTTAAGATTTCTTTAATATTAAGTCAATGAAACGTGCGATGGTTAACTATAATATGCGTGTATTGTCACTCCGAAAAATACAGTGTTCTTTCTATACCAGTAGCTTGGTCAAGAATGCCAGAACAAGGGAACAATTGAACATGATTGAATTTGAATTTTTTTTTTAAATGTAATGCGTCACTGGACTTGTTGGGTTCCCAGGAAATCACCATCATATCAGTTCGGCTGGTCGGCGCCAAAACCATAACAAAATCGGGAGGCTGCGTTGCCAGATAGCGCGCGCTCACATATACATTTATTAAATAAAAGATAATTTAGATTGTTTGATGTTAAACAGGTAAGTATCTAACAGCGGACCGGAAATGTGTCTAGACGAAACATTCCTGGTCGCGAAGTCGATGTTAAAATGCTCGCTTTTACGAAGCTTTCAGTTCTCTTTCACTCATTAGGTACAAAAATTATTTTAATTTGTATTGACATTCTTGCTTTAATTTAGGTGATATTCAAGATTTAAATTTGTCAAATAAAATTATTTTACCAGGAAAATTATTTACCCCTTTTTGGAGCAGGGAAAAAAAATAATACTTCAATTAATAAATTTGGATGAAAACAAAACAAAATTCAAAATTATGACGATATAAATAAAAAAATATAATACCTGTAATTTAGTTTAAACAGAAATGACGTCATCAGGTTAAATTTCCTGTTAAATAAATAAACAAAGGTAATTTATTTAAATTATTGTAACACCCGGGTACGGATGGTTACATTACCTTTGGGGACCAACTCGACAGCTCCCCGTAATATACGTGGTTTTGTCTACTTTTATAGATAATTTAGTTAGCAACTTGTTTTAAATTTTTTGTTTTTAGAACGTTTTAGATATTCTTGGGTCTACGTCCACATAAGATATAAAAAAGTATATGTTATCATTTTCCCTCTCTTCGGTAAGTGATTATAAAAGGGTTCCGTTATTTCACACATATGTTAACATATTCTATTCAAGCAAAACATTTTTTTTAAATTAATACCTTTGGTGTAATAGTTGCCCCACCAATAAAATCTCAAGTAATCACGTTAGACGCCCAGACTCTGGAATGAACGACCTTACAAACTCCACACTTTGGTCAAAAAATATACTTTGTTGAGATACTCTCATGGACTCATCTTAAAAAATTAATTGGCCTTTTATTTTTTATCATATGGAAGATTTACATGAAACGGTCATACCCCAAAGGTTTTGTTGATCGTAGACCTCCACACTCTACGTAAAGGGTTGCGCGGCGAAGGTTATACTTATCTTAATTCTTTCGTTGTTTGTGTGGAAATAGCAGCTTTAACACCCAATTTCAGCTTTCTAGGACTTAAGGGCAAAATCAATACATACATTTTGGGTAATGATCAAATGGAAAGTATAAAACCTGGGCGAAGGAAGCCAGGTGAACTTAATTTGTATGTTAACTGTATCTTATTCCGAGTATTTGGGCACTCTAAATATGTTGGGCCAATTTTATAAACTTTCGGAGACACGAAACACTCAACTTCGTGGTATAGTACATAAATCTTGCTAAATTATGGTATATTTAAGTATATTTTCCCTTTTTTGGTAACTACGTTACTCATTTCTCAATGGTTATTATTCTCATGGAACCATTTCTCTTAATTTAAGTGCACTAATTTATTATTTACAACACTAGCAGAACAGCCATGGTTTGATGTAAGAACAAACCCCTAGAAACGATTTTTTCACATATTCTCGTCTTGTAACTTTTCTTTAATCTACTAGAACAGTGGCTCCTAACCTTTTTTTTTTTGTTGCGGCACAATTTACAATAATTTCAAAATTTGGCGACACAACAATAGAATAAATTTAAAAGAATTTTACTTGTCTGCTATCTATTACAACGCCAAAAATGGACCACATTTGTGTAGAACTTCTAAGTAGAATTAAAGGATAAATTTTGAATAAAAACCCACATCGTTTCAGCCATTAGTTTGTTTTAATGATTCTAATTGATCTATTTTATGACATAACCTACCAAAATCTATTTTTAATGAAACCCTATAGTGTCACATAATAGCAAATCACGTGCACATCGTGCAACTACCTTTACGGAAATAAACGGGAGCATAACTATAGCGCCTCCCTATCTTTTGCAGTGTTTTTCCACTTAACACTAAAATGGGATAACAAGTGTAACGAGCGTATATGTATGCGAGAGCGAGCAGTGCAACGAGCGTATATGTGTGCGATAGCGGCAACGAGAACCGACAGCAGATAAGCGGAGCTCAAAGAATGCCGGCGTCGGTCGGCGCTTTGATGACGATAAACAAGGCCATAAATTAGACGAACACAATAAGCACTCCAGTAAAGTCTAGTATGTCATTCTGGAACTTTCTGGATTGTTCCTAATCAGTATAAATACCTGTTGACGTGGCCAGTAATATGTAGTCAGTTCACAGTGAGCTTCCGAACAAGTAATATAAATAGCGAACTACGATATACCGAGTGATATAAATACGCATTCTCCTTGTGATATAAATAAGTCGTTGAATTATTATTAGTGTTTAAGTATTCTATTAGTGTTTAAGTGTTAAATAAATAGTTGTAAAATAAATATCCGTTAAATAAATAAGTTCTACTAGAAAAGTCGTTACACAAGGATTTTGGAGATAGGAGGTTATTGATAAATCTGTGTTATGTATTATCCTAACCAACCGGTTATGTTATGTAAAGTTTCTTAAATGCTATACACCACCATCCTATGTTGGACGGGTTCAACTTGTAGTTACAATAATTTGCCAGGGTAAAAATTTACGCAAATGCTCTTCTCATCAACCTCTACCAGAATTCGCAAAAAAAAGAAATTGCACTTTATATCCTTTCGCTACTCAACTAAACAGATTCCGTACGTGGGCCTGCCTATATTAGCTGTTCATTTCGGCGCTCTGGCCCTGGATCACCATAATACAAGAAATATTATTGGGGTGAGATATTGCGCATGTGGACTTTTTATATACGTCGCTCAGAGAGTAAGGGCATGTTCCAATATAGACCGTGTTCCGATATACACTGTGAGCACTGTGACACGTTACGTCACACAGTATACTGTAAACACCGTTCCGGTTGAGATTTTTGCACTGAATCTACTACTGGCTGTTATATATCGGAACGTATTTCAGTACTGTTTCAGTACTTTTGTCAAAAATAATTAAGACACTATCCGATAGAGGCGCTAGATGTATTAATCACGATTTTAACATTTAATGAGGCTTAATATTGCAATTTTTGGGAAATAAATTTTTTAAACTATGTATTTGAGAATAAAAAAATGTTTATAACGGTATACCTAATAAAATTTCATGATCTTAACTAATGAAAATTACTAACAATAAAACGTTCCGAGTGACCAATATGTTGTGCTTAGAAGAAAATATAATAAATAAACCACTTTTAAATGTTTCAAAACGAGTATTTATTTAACTCTACAATTGTTTCGGTATAATAATACCTTTCTCAAGAGTAACAGGATTTTACTAAATTTAATGCGGTGCTTATCATCTATTTATACCTAAATCCTGTTACTCTTGAGAAAGGTATTATAATACCGAAACAATTGTAGAGTTAAATAAATACTCGTTTTGAAACATTTAAAAGTGGTTTATTTATTTTATTTTCTTCTATTCAAAAAATGTTTCATACAGAACCGACCAAAACTCTGTTAATGGTATATGTTGTGCTTAGGTATATGTTAATTTATGTCAAAATAAGAATATGCATATTTTTTGCAGAGAAACGTTAAGAGTAGAAATCACCTCAAAATTACTATTTCCGTTTTTCACAATTTTGTAATTCATCCAGACCTAGTGGATTGAACACAATGTAAAAGAATGAGGAAAAGTTCCTTCTCTTACATGATTGAACAGGTCTGCTTTTAGAATAAGTTTAAGTAAAAACGGTGTTTAGTGGTTTAAGTAACAAACAAATTACAAAAACCGTAAAACAGAGCAATAACAATGTTTCAATTTCTTTCATTTTAATCCTTTTAATGAATTGTAGCTTTTTATAAGTTTTAAGAAAAATATTGGTCCATGTTGTGGTGTGGTCTGTGTTCTTGCTATGTCTGCCATTTTTATCTAATGGAAACTACTGGAAGCGCCTTACCTCCCAGAGGTAATACGCTCCCAGTACAAAGATGGTGGCAAATATGACGTCATTAGTTTCTTTCTGTCACTGTCACAGTGCACTGGAAGCCTATATCGGAACGCATTTCTGTATACTGGCATTACTGTCCAGTGCTCACAGTCTATATCGGAACATGCCCATAGACTGTGAGCACTGGACAGTAATGCCAGTATACAGAAATGCGTTCCGATATAGGCTTCCAGTGCACCGTGACAGTGACAGAGAGAAACTAATGACGTCATATTTGCCACCATCTTTGTACTGGAAGCGTATTACCTCTGGGAGGTAAGACGCTTCCAGTAGTTTACCACTAGATAAAAATGGCAGACATGGTAAGAACACAGACCACACCACAACATGGACCAATATTTTTCTTAAAACTTATAAAAATCTACAATTCATTAAAAGGTTTAAAATGAAAGAAATTGAAACATTCTTATTGCTCTGTTTTACGGTTTTTGTAATTTGTTTGTTACTTAAACCACTAAACACCGTTTTTACTTAAACTTATTCTAAAAGCAGACCTGTTCAATCATGTAAGAGAAGGAACTTTTCATCATTTTTTTTACTTTGTGTTCAATCCACTAGGTCTGGATGAATTAGAAAATTGTTAAAAACGGAAATAGTAATTTTGAAGTGATTTTTACTCTTAACGTTTCTGTAAAAATATGCATATTCTTATTTTGACATAAATTAACATATACCTAAGTACAACATATTTTCGCGTTAGTAATTTTCATTAGTTATGATCATGAAATTTTATTAGGTATACCGTTATAAGCATTTTTTTTATTCTCAAATAGTTTAATAAATTTATTTGCCAAAAATTGCAATATTTATGCCACATTAAATGTCAAAATCGTACATCAATACATATAGCGCCTCTATCGGATAGTGTCTTAATTATTTTTGACAAAAGTACTGAAACAATATTGAAATACGTTCCAATATATAACAGCCAGTAGCAGATTCAGTACAAAAATCTAAACTGGAACGGTGTTTACAGTATACTGTGTGACGTAACGTGTCATAGTGCTCACAGCAGCTCACAGTGTATATCGGAACACGGTCACTGTGTGACGCAACGTGTCACAGTGCTCGTTAAGGGGCGGGCTATAATGGAAAAGTTCTTAATAAATTTTCTGAAATAACTCGCCAGTCCTAAAAATTGTCTAACCTCTCGAACAGTCTTAGGTTGGGGATAATTTTGAATTGCCATTGTCTTATTTCGTCCGGGTTTAATACCGTCACTTGTAATTTCATAACCTAAATAATTTAATTTCGTTTTGAAAAAAAAAACATTTTTGTAATCTTAAAGTTAAGCCCGCTTGTTACAAGACCTCTAAAATCGCTCGCAACGATTCCATTCCCTCTGCGTAACTTTTAGAAAGAACTAAGATATCGTCCAAGTCAGTCCAAGTATGCCAAAATTATTAAGAGGGCGAAGGGACTCGATAACACAATTTACAAGTCTTTGGAAGACTGGTGGTGCATTTACTGGGCCGAAGGGCATTCTCAAAAATTCGTAATGCCCATCGGGCGTGATAAATGCAGTCTTGGAGATGGAATTTTCATTCATTGGTATCTGATAGTATCCCGATGCAATGTCTAACTCGTAAAAAAATATTACCGGAGAGGTTGTCAAGTTGATCTTCTATTAATGGCATCGGATACTTATCCTTAATAGTTTGTTTGTTTAGGGCGCGATAGTCAATACAAAGCCTATTCTCTCCTATTTTCTTTTTAACGATTAATATATGACTCGCAAAAGGCGATACGGAATCACGAATAATATTATTCTCTTTGAGTTCATTTATGAGTTTTCTAACAATTTCGCGTTCCGAGTAAGACAATCTATACGGACGATAGACAACAGGGGTTTCGTCATTTAACGTGATACTCATTTCTGTCAAATTAGTAGTTCCCAATTCCTTTAAATTTTGCGCAAAACAATCCTTGTATTCTTTAATTAAATCTAACAACTGAATTTTGACATTGTTAGGTATATTTTCTTCAACATTTAAATGGTTTTCTGTAATAGTTTCATACTTTACATCAATCATATAACAGTCAAAAGTACTTACCGAGAGGTCCAAGTTCATTTACTCCCGACATTCGTCAGCACGAACAACAATCTCTTTCTCCTTAACGTTGAAGGGAAAGTCACTTGTGTTTGCAACAATCAAACTATCTTCATGAGGCTGCATAACACAACGGCCAACATAGTACGAGGTTCCTTCCCATATTCTTTGGGCCGCTTCAACATAAACTGATCCAATGTAATCGCTATGGGTTGTGACGTTCACATGCCCAACAGTTTTCGGTGGAATCACCGTTGCCTCTGCCTCCCACAACGGCACTTTTCATGGGGACACGTCGTCCATCTGGGGTAAGACAACGTCTGTCTTACGATAAACTCGAACTAGATCGTCTCTAATCGTCACCACTACGTCAGGGTGATTTATTAGAGGCTATCCAATTAAAACTGGTACCGTTTGTACCACGTCAGGTACAAGAAAAGCTTTGAGGTCTACGTTGACCCCGTATACTTCGATGTTGATATCGACTTCTCCCAGTACTCGCACAATTCCACCTGCATATCCTTGAATGACCGCCTTGCTAGGCTGAGGTTGTAAGTTCAGAGCTTCTGCATCGGTTTGACGTGTAGTTGTAGCTCCACTACCTGAATCTAAGTAACCTTTTGTAGCTTTGTCGTTTACCAAACAGTCTAAAAAATATAATTTGTCTGACTTATCAGGTACCGCAGGTGACACTGTGAGAGTGTTTTTCATTCGAGAACAAGATTCGCTGTCGTGTCCCAATCGCTTACATAAACCACATTATTTGCGTGGTTTTGGACATTTCGTCGAGAAATGACCCTTTTGGGAACAATTGTAACACTTTAAACCACTCAGTGAATCCCTTTTGCGTTCGACTTTCGTATTAGTGGAAATATTCGGTCTTGTTTGATGATGTAGCGGACGTAGCAGCTACCATCAACGAGTAATAAAGTGATAAAGTATCCGTTTAAAGTAGGCACAGTTAGTTTCATAAAACAGTTCACTACACCATACACGTTGTATAGTTTTATCTTTTATTTTTAGTCTATAGTCACTACTTAACTTGGCACGTGTGCTGCAACTCCACCTGAACTGTTATCGCACATGAAAAAAAATTGAAACACCCTTTCTAAATATAACTTTTATTGTGAGCAATAACAAGTGTCCGACAATTTCTACGGCTTATAATATTCTGCATATTACCTTCCTTATTTTTTTACTTGGGCCCCAGTCGATACGTGACAAATATCAAAACATTCCCGTTGGAATGTACTGGTTGAAGAAAAATCGGCCTTCAAATAATAAAGAAATTTACAAACAACCTGTTTAATCTCAAATACATGTATGAATGTAAATACGCCAACACAATTTGAACATTTATTATTTCTAAAAGTAATAAAGTATTCAAACACGTTTTTAATTTCTTAACGTATGCTTTCTTAAGATCTACCCCTTTGATCATATTATTATTAGCGTTTTACCGTTACCATCGTGATCCAAGGCCAGAGCGCAGAAATGAACAGCTGATGTAGGTAGGCTCATGTACGCAATCTGTTTAGTTGAGTTGCAAAAGGATATAAAGTGCAATTTCTTTTTTTTGCGAATTCTGTTAGAGGTTGATGAGAAGAGCATTTGCGTAAATTTTTACCCTGGCAAATTTGTAACGAAACTTATTATGATTTTGATAATAGTTTCGGCAGTATGAAGATTACATTGAGGAAAATGCAAAAGTATATTATTATGTTTGAAGTAATTTAAAGTTATTGTTGATAAAAAGATTTCTTGTTGTGAACTTTAAGAAACTGATCTTCGATTTTATTGAAAATTATATATTGAAATAACTATATTTGTGATTTCATCTTTTTGAAACTTAGGCTACCTCGGGAAAGATTTTTTATCAGCGAATTTTCATCAATGTTAATGTGGTCTGCAAATGTTAAATTTTCCTCACATGCCACGCATTTAATTTTTTTTAAAACAATATAGCAGCAATATCCTCCTAAATATGCAATGACCGGGATTTGTCCCTCACACTTTCGATATCTTGTTCAGAAATAGTAATGTGAATGTTTAACCAATCTGATTTTAGAGTACTTGTTTCGCATGATATTTCTTTAGCTGATGTATCTTCACCATAAAAAGAATCGATTTTTATAGAACTAAAACATGGATTTTAAAGACATTAATGGCTGAATTCGCAGTCTCTTTTTGCTTTCATATAATTGCCTAACAGAAATATCGTACTGACCCTAGTAAAACATACTTCATGTTTAGTTCTTCAAAACAATATTTTATTAGTTCCAGCATGCCATAAATTGTATGATGTAAAGCGGCAAAAGTTTGTGGCGTTAATTTCCTTGTAAATGTATGACAATGATTCAAAATTTCCAACAATACATGTTTTCTTAAAAAGTAATTTTTGGATCACAAATTTGTAATGCTAATGCAACATTTTGTTTCTCAAAATTGGTAGGAAACAGCGATTTTTATATGCTAAATACTCTTCAGCACTTTGTTTTATCGCTTTTAATAAATTTTTTTCTTGTCTACTTTTTTATTAATATTATTAGATTTTAATAAGTAAGATGGACAATTTGGAAAAATTGTTGGGGAAGTAGGTACCGACCTTAAGTTTGGGATATTTCAGTTTTACCTTTATCACTTTCCCGCTTTCTTCATCTGCATGTGTGGTTTTCCAAATAATACTGCTTTTGTTAAAGCTACGTTCACAAACCTTACTATTTTTCGTCACTGCATAATCATCCCGGTGAATTTCCTGAAGCCACTTCTTACACAAATCACCATCTTTGTGGAAACCAAAAACATGCACACGTTTTTCACCTCTATATTTTCCTCGATACTCCGGCACACAGCACTTAAATGGCATAATGTATCTATATTGACTTTAAAAACAAGTACCTAATATACCGTTTATAATTATTGCACATTTATTGTCAATGCTTTTTCACACAGTAATAACTAATGACGCCTCGGGCGGTCAATTGATAAGAAATACAATCAAAGAGTCGATGGCAACTGAGAAAGATCGATGCCAATCACCGCCGTCTTAAACTAAGTTTTGTAAAGTAAAAAACGCGAATTATACTAACATTTTTAAAATAAGTTTAATCATTTATTATAGGTAAATCAGATACAGTATGATGTTATATGTCATTAATGATATTCGAATGCTGCTATTTTTTGGTTCTGATTACGATAATGGTTTTGTTTGTTGGGGTCAATGGGCATTTCCAATAACCACTTCTTGCATTTGTTTTAAACACTTTATTAACGTAAATTAAAGTTGATTCTGTTAAATACTTATACGTATGTACATGGTGTGCGAGCACGTTTTATTAGCAAGCACGTCTTATTAAATACAACGACATTCATAGAGTCAGTGTTTTAGCTTTGACTGCGCAACAACCCCCTTCTAATACCGGGCGTGATGCGTGCGCTCAATAAAAATAGTTCGTAGAAATTTAAATTACATGTATAATACAAACATACCCCCGCCTTTGAAGCGACTATGTTCTTCAAAATAAAATGGAAATTATAATTCTAATAATAATAATAAATGAGACAATTGGTAGTGATAACAGAAATGAGAAAATTGTTAGCGATAATAAAAATAAATGTACGTAAATTTAAATACATTTTACGTTTACGTTTTAACAGTTCTTTCAATAGGTAATAGGCAAACTTTCACTATTGATCTTTTCACTGCGCCGTTTTTTGTTTTAACGCTCACCACCCGCACTAAACCATCTGAACCGGGATGAATATCAGTGATTCTGCCAAGCTGCCAAGCCTGTGGTGGAGTGTTGTCATCGTGAAGGATTACTAGCGCCCCTTTCAAATTCGGATTTTCGATTTTAAATTGCCATTTTGAGCGCTCTTGTAAGATGTGTAGGTATTCGCGTGACCACTTTTTCCAAAAATCGTACACCATTTTCTGCAGATGATGGTATCTAGACAAATGAGTGCCTTGCACTTGGGCATTTGATGATGGTAAAGAACTGAGCGGTCCGCCAACTAGAAAATGTCCGGGTGTTAGAGGATCGAGATATTCGGGATCGTGGGATAATGGATATAAAGGTCGTGAGTTCAAAATCGACTCAACTTGGGTTATAAGAGTATAAAACTCTTCAAATGTAAATGTCATATTTTTGCAAATTCTAACAAGATGAAATTTAGTTGATTTTATTGCACTTTCCCATAACCCTCCCATGTGGGGGGAACGCGCAGGAATGATATTCCATTTGATTTTATTTTCGATTGCAAATTTTTGAAAGTCATCGTCGTGTTCTAGTTTGTATAATTTTTGTAATTCTTTATTCGCGGCTACAAAATTGGTAGCATTGTCGGAATAAATTTCGCTACAAGTCCCTCTTCGGGCTACAAATCGCTTAAATGCGTTTAAAAAAGTTTGTTTTGTTAGGTCACTCACCAGCTCGAGATGTACAGCCTTTGAGGCAAAACAAATAAAAAGACAAATATAACATTTGATAAACTTTCTGTTCCTAAGTTTTCCGTCCTTTATAAGGTACGGTCCCGCATAATCAACGCCGCAAATTTGGAAAGGCAGTGACGGTGTTACGCGAGCATTCGGTAACGTTGACATCTGTTGATGCATATTAAAAGGTTTGGTTTTAAAACATGTAATGCAACTTCTTATTAATTTTCTAACAGTTTGTTTGCTCTTTAGTGGCCAATATTGTTGCCTTACAGCACTAAAAGTAAGTTGCACACCAGAATGGAAGTTTTTAATATGTTCGTATTGTATTATTAAATAGGTCAATTTATGATTTGCAGGCAATATTATCGGGTGTTTTTGATTATACTTCAAATTTGATTTGTGTAGTCTGCCCCCGACACGCAAAATATTATTCTGATCCAAAAAAACATCAAGAGATTTTATTTTACTGCGTTTTGGTATGCACTGATTATTTTTAAGTGAGGAAATGACATCGCTAAATTCAGAATTCTGAATTAATTTTACTAATAATTCCGTAGCATGATCCAATTCTTGTATGGTTAAAATTTCTTTATATCGAGTTTCGATAGGTAATCTTAAGTTTTTAATGAACCTCAAGCAATTTGCGGTTACACGCAGTAATTTTACGAGAGACGAATATTTGTCGAATAAGTCAAATTTTGATTCTGCAACACAAAGATGAAGTGCAATTTTCAAATTTTAATTCTGGTACGTTCATTTGTTCAGAGAATTTACTTATAGGCCAGCTGTTCTGTGTCGTACTAAGCCATATAGGGCCATGCCACCATAAACTATTTGCAGTAAGTTCTTCAGCACTAAAACCGCGGGAAATTAAGTCACTAGGATTATCGCTAGATTTTACATGACGCCAATTGGAAGTATCTGATAATTTTTGAATATCAGAAACACGGTGAGATACAAATGTTTTTAATTTTGCTGGTTCGGTTTTAAGCCATGATAGAACAATAGTCGAGTCGCACCAATTAAATACACCATCGATCTGCATTTTCAAGGCAGAAATGACTTTATTCGTTAATTTTACCATGAGCAGTGCGCCACTGAGTTCCAACCTTGGTACAGTTAATGTTTTTAAAGGTGCTATACGTGATTTTGCAGTAATAATTCGAACTAATATTTCGTTTGATGCTGATCTTGTTCGTAAATAAATACAAGTTCCGTAAGCTAATTCTGATGCATCCGAAAATGCATGAATTTGAGTTTCAATCAAATGCGGTAAGGTAATTTGTCGAGGTATTGCTATTTTGTTAATCACGGGAAGTTGATTATAAAAATCTTGCCATTCGGTAAATAATGATACGGGTATGGACTCGTCCCAATCAATTTTCAAAAGCCAAAGTTTTTGCAGTATAGCCTTAGCCTTTACGGTAATTGGTCCCAACAAGCCTAAGGGATCGAATATTTGTGACGTTATGGAAAGAATTTGTCGCTTACTAACCTTCGTTTGTTTTTGCCAGTTACTATTAGTGTACTGAAAAATGTCGCTCCTTGCGTTCCAACCAATACCTAAAGTTTTACAATTTTGGTCAGTCGGTATTATAAAATTTTGAATGTTAGCTGAATTTTTAATTTTCTCGGTTTCGAATAAATCTGGTTGATTAGAGACCCATTTTCTGAGCTCAAAACATCCGCTGCTCATTATGTTATTTAAATCGTTGAATAAGTTTCGCGCTGATTCAATATCATTCGTGCCGGTTATTAAGTCGTCGACATAAAAGTCATTAAGTATTGTCCGAGATGCTGTAGGGTACTGATTTTCGTTTTCATATGCCAATTGGTTAAGACATCGTGTAGATAAAAATGAAGCTGATGACGTTCCGTACGTAATAGTGTTTAAGGTGAAATGTTTTAATGGTTGTGATGTATCCGAACGCCATACTATACATTGCAAGTGTCTTTGAGATGGATGTATCTCCACCTGCCTGTACATTTTTGTAATGTCGGCAGTCATAACTATATTGTGTTTCCTAAAACGCACCAAAATGTTGTACAGTTCATCCTGTATAGTAGGTCCTACTTTGAGAATGTCATTCAACGACAAATTCGTTGATGACTTTGAGGAGCCATCAAAGACTACCCTCAACTTTGTAGTGAGTGATGTTCTTTTATTCCACAATGATGAGGGAGGTAATAAGGAACGTGATTAAATGTAATTCGCGGATTAAATTCGGTCATGTGGCCTAATTTTATGTATTCTTCCATAAAAGAAATGTACTGAGATTTAACCTTTTTACTTTTCGATAATTTTGTTTCGAGTACATGAAATCGCTTGATTGCATTATTTACGGAATTTCCTAAATTTCTGTAATTTTCTCGTACAGGTAATTTAACCATAAAACGTCCGGTTATTGGGTTTCGTGAAAAGTTGTCGAGAAATTCTTGTTCGCATTCGGCTTCTTCTTTACTGTAAATTTTTCTGTGCGGAATCTCTTCGATTTGCCAAAATCTATCTAGCTGTTTGTCTAAGACGTTAAAATTTGTTGCTAAATTGCACGTTGCTTGATTAAGTTTGAAGGGAATAAATAATGGACCTGACACTAGCCATCCTAGCATAGACTTTTGTAGGATGGGTTCTCGTGGGCCTAATTTGATTTGTCCGACGCTTAATAATTCGTAGAAAGTGCCGGCTCCTATTAAAATGTCGATATGA
This sequence comes from Agrilus cyanescens, assembly GCA_947389935.1. NCBI lineage: Eukaryota > Metazoa > Arthropoda > Insecta > Coleoptera > Buprestidae > Agrilus > Agrilus cyanescens. The sequence goes on along the minus strand of OX376709.1, from coordinate 12,796,749 downwards.
TTTGATTCATTAAAATTCGGATCGGCCAAAGATATATTTTTGGGAATATTGAAAGTAGTTCGATTAATATTGATTTGAGGAATGTGTTTCGTTATTTTATCTAGTATGAGAAATGGTATTTTTGTCGAGTAATCGTTATATAATGATTTTATTGTTGTTTCCGTTTTTTCTTTAATTTTAATACATGACGCGTTAATGCCTAGAATAGGCATATTAACCCTTCGTGTTTTTAATCTGAATTTATTGGCTAAATTTTTCGTTATAAATGACGATTGAGAGCCATTGTCTAACAATTGTTATCGATATCTGAAATATATACAATCGCTGTGGATAATAAAACGAAGCAATTATTTGTTTGCTGACTGTGTTGAAATAGAAACATTTCCGACAACCCCTGTATCGTTAATGGTTGAGACTTGCATCGTAGGTGAGACCGCCTCACGCGTCGCGGATCCTTCCCTGCCATTTGTGCGCTCTTGCGCGCTAAAATTGTTATTGTTTTGTTTACCGTGTTGAGGGTTAAATTTTATGCCATCGCGATGTAATAACGTGTTATGTCGTTTGTTACAGATTTTACATCCGCCAGACCTACAGTCAAAACTACTGTGGCCATATCTTAAACAATTCGTGCATATTTTTTTGTTTTTTAATTCAACAAGTCGTGAATCGTAATTCATTTTTAATAAATGTTGACAAGTGTTAATATAATGATTTGAACTTCGGCAAAATACACATGATACGCTAGTATTGTTACCATTATTATTCGTTGCAATATGTGCTTGAGATTTTATATCGATCCTTTTAACGTGTTGGCCTTTTGTGTCTGTCATTTCTAGAAACTGACTACGCTTGGTTAGAAAATCGATAAATTCGGTGACAGTGGGCATTTCGCTGCTGTTTGATTTCGATTCCCACTCCCTTTTTGATAAATAATCGAGTTTTGAAGTTAAGAGATATATTAAAATTGCGTCCCATGACTGTACGGGTATATCAAGATTTTCGAGTGCTTTAAAATGTTTTAAAAAATTATCAATAAATCCCCTTAACGACAAATATGAATTAGCGGTTACTTGCGGAAGATCGAATATGTTTTTTAAATGAGCTCGAGTGATTACCTTTTTATTTTCAAATCTGGTTTGCAACAAACTCCATGCAACTGGATAATTAGCTTCTAAATAATGCTTCTAAATAATTAATAACTGATTTAGCGTCACCTCGTAAAGCAGATTGTAAATAGTAATATTTTTGAATACCTGTTAAAGTTGCATTATTATTGATTAATGAATTAAATGTGTCTTTGAATAAAAACCATTCCTCGTAGGCACCAGAAAATTCAGGAAGACTTATTTTAGGTAATTGAACGCCTAATTGCTGTACATTTGTAGCTTGTGTGACATTATTCGAGTTATTCGCTGTTGAATTGTTATTAATTTGCTTTTTTGCTTTATCTACTGCCTCAAAATACCTATTTTCAAATATTTCGTGCTCTTCAATTTCTATGTTGATTAAACTTTCTTCCGTTTTAAGGTCTATTTTAGTTTGTACGTCGTCGAATAAATTCCAAAGCAGAGAAATTTTTTCTAATCGTGGTTCTATTCCGCTTAAATTTTCATTTGTTAAATTGCCCACGAATGTTTCGAATCGCGTGAGCTGTCCTTTCAATATAGCTCTTCGAGCACGCAATTTTTTTAATTCGGTTTCGGACATTTTAGCGTAACACATTCTTTAAATAAATCCAGTGTTCTTTTGAGTAACAATTTTGGTATTGGCTAAAATAAGTAATAGCGAAACATAAATCTGGCCTACTGCCAAGCATAATATACATAAGTGAACCTATTAATTCTTTATAAGGTAAAGTATCATCCATACCAATATTTTTAAAATTTAAATCTAATTTCGGCTGAATAGGAATTTCTTGTACTCTACACTCATTCATATTAAACCTTTTTAAAATTTTGTTAATCAGACTTTTTTGACTAATAACCAAATCACCGTTTAATCTTTCTATTTCCAAACCAAGAAATAAAATTTTTGTATTGTTATTAAATTCTTTCATCTTAAATTTTTTCATTAATTCATCTTTAAAATGTTTCAAATTATTTGAGCTCTTTGACAATACAATAATATCGTCCACATATATTAATACAAAAATGTAACTTTTAAAATACAAACATGGATCTTTCCTAGATTTACGAAAATCTAAACTAAACATAAAATTGTCAAACTCTGAGTTCCAACATTTTGGTGACTGTCGCAGTCCATATAATGCCTTCTTAATTTTACAGATGAGTTCTGGTGATTCACTGTCCAATCCCTGTGGTTTGTACATGTAAACCGGTTGCTCCAAGGTTCCATATAAAAATGCTGACTGTACATCCAATTGCATTACTTGTAGATCGAACTCTACCAGTAAACACAATAGCATTCTGATTGTCGTCATCTTTGCTACAGGCGCGTACACATCGTGATTCAAACCTTTTTGTTGATAACCACGAGCCACTAACCTAACCTTTTTCACTTTTTCATTATTCACAATTTTTTCACTGAATACCCACTTCGAGTCGATTATTTCACAGTTTGGTTTTTCACTCATTAAATCCCATGTGTTGTTCTCTTCCAATGAAGTTAGTTCCTTCTTTATTGCCTCCTTCCAACCATTTCCTAGTCTCATTGCTTCTTGTGGTAGTTCTGATGGCAAAGAACCAGTTGATAGTGCTGCTACAAAATTCATTTCGTAGTCATCAAATCTTTTGGGAATTCTTGTATTTCTTTTTGTTCTAACATTCATTTCATCTTTATATGAATTTTCTTTTTCAATAACCTCATTACTTTCAGTTGACCTATTCTCTGTTCTATCGACTGAACTGATGTCTTCATCTTCCGTACTACTTTGATCCTCATAATTGATATCTATTAATTGTGGCGTTTTGTTATCAGAAATTGATTCCTCATTAAAAATTACATTCCTTCCAACAATAACACACTTATTATCCATATCCCATAATCTGTAACCATTTGGACAGTATCCAATCATTTTAAGTTTCACACTCTTTGGGTCTAATTTTGTACGTCTTTCATTCGGTATATGTAAAAATGCGTCACAACCAAATATTCTTAATTTCCTTGCATCAGGCTTTCTTTTGAACCACAATTCTGCTGGTGTTTTTCCTTGTGCTTGGAGAGATTGTTTATATATGCAGCTGTTCTTACTGCCTCGCCCCATAAGAATTTAGGCAAATTTGCATCTAAAATAATAGCCCTAGATTTTTCTAAAAGAGTTCTATTGAACCTCTCCGCGATACCATTCTGCTCAGGGTTATACGGCATTGTATATTCCAGATTTATTCCACTTAACAAACAGAAATCTTGGAACTCTTTTGATGTATATTCACCACCATTATCTACCCTCATTCTGCTTATCTTTTTCTTAAAATGTGATTCCACTGATGCCTTGTATTGCTTAAATAAGTGAAAAACTTCACTTTTATTTTTTATTAAAAAGACTGTTATAAAGTGTGTATCTATGAATGATACAAAGTATTTACATCCGTCATGAGTTTCAGGTGAAATCGGACCACACACATCTGAATGTACCAATTCTAATAGCCTTCGTGATCTTACAATACACTTTGAATGTGGTAGAACAGTCTGTTTTGCTACAGTACATACTTCACAGAAATCCAATTCCTTGTTAATACTTTTAGGTGTTCCTGCCAACATACCTTTGTTAAATAATTCCAACAAATAATTTTTGTTTAGATGCCCCAATCTTCTGTGCCAAATTAATATATCATTTACACTGGTATTTAAACATGCACGTTCTAATCTAAAATTTAACTCGTAAAGTTTTCCGTTTCTAACAGCCACTGCATGAGTTACGTTATGTTTACTAATTTTTGCTTACCGCCTCAGACGGGGCGGCTCATTTCTTCGAGCCGTCCTGGCCGTTGAGCCGTGACGGCTGACGAGCTGTCGAGTTTTTGAGGCGTCGCGGCTGACGAGCCGTCACGCCGTGGAGTTTTTGAGCCGTAGCGGCTGACGAGCCGTGGCTGCTGACGAGCCGTAACTGCCGACGAGCCGTCATATCTAACCAGCCGTTGAGGCTGATGGTTGTTGAGTCGTCTCGACTGACGAGCCGAACCAAGTAGCTTGACACGGCCGTTTCTCAACGCATTTGTTACTGTTAAAAGAGAAACTCAATTAATTGTTCGCAGGCATGCTTACCTCGAACTCTCTAGCTCTTTATTTTATTTTGGATCCTGAGTTTTTCACCATTACTAATGGCTGTTTTATCTTCATAGATGGCGATGGCCTCGACTTTTACGACCTTCTATGAGCTACTAGAGGAGTCGGCCAAAACAGAGGTAGGTGATCGAATTCTGGACCGGCTTAAATTGTTAGCTCAGGAGAGTTTGCCAGAGGGTTGGACAAACTGGCAATCGGTGAGCCTTTCCAAAAAAGATCTTTTTGGTGAGGAAGGTGTTGACTCCCAGGTGCTAAATAAACTAAGATTCGCCCTGCCAACAGTTGGAATCGTTAGGGCCTTCAATCCTTCTGCAGTTAGCCTCCCAGAGAAGCTGTACAGAGACATTAAGATTCAAATGCTTGAGTGGGCATTCTGCAGAGCACTGATTATGAGCCCTCCTGCAATTACGAACAGAATAAAAGGTTCTACTGGTCGAACAGATCTGTTCCTACAGGCAATAAATTCCATCAAGAAGCTCTGCGTTACGCGAAAAGAAGCAGATTTTGAACTCAGGCGAGCTGCGGGTTTGGTGGAATCTCCTAGTGACGAAGAGTCTTTAGTCGCGGCCAGCAGAGTTTCCCAAGAAAATCGGGAATTTAGTGGGCCTCCCGCAAAAAGGTCCAAATATGATGTCCAAAATTGGCGAACTAACAAAACCCATAGTTCGTCATCAGAAGAATAGAGATGAGTGCAGCTCGGACAAGGAGAACAGTTTGTCAGAGGATGATGCTTCTTCAGTCGCTTCGGAAACTGGACCCCATAGCACTCCACGGTGGGAACCACCGACGCTAAGGGACCCTTCTTTGAAGCACGGGGATGTTTTGGAGGATTTGTCTCTTCTCCCTGAAGTAAAAGAGGACGAGCCGTCAGTCCCACCACCAGATCCAGCGATCAAGACCTAGGGCCTGGCTTGTCAGAAACTAGGATCACCTTTCTGGAACTCCATTCGATATAAGGAAGTGCAAAAGAAACTCCATGCCTCTCCTGTTTTTGATGCCTTAAAAGTAAATGCCCATTTATCCGGGCTAGTCCAAAAATCTTTTGGCCAATCCTTACTTGTCAGGATGGATTCCACGTTAGGAACGGTTTGCCATGGCTTGCTAAAAGAGAAAAACTGTCACAAGCAATGATAAAATTAGCTCAAAAGTTCCCCGATGCATATAAAGATATTAAGGACCTGTTTCTAGGAGAGGAATCCTTTAAGAGCTTCTCAGATGATGTACTGCACTTTACATGCGCAAAGAGAGCGGAAGTGATCGAGATGAGACGAAAAACGTTTAAAACCAAACAGACTTTTCAATCCACAAAACTGGCAGAGATTCCTCCCTCTGAATCGCATTTATTTGATGAAAAAGACCTGGCAGCCTTTATTGACCAACAGGGTGGTCTCCACAAGGTTTTCCCTCACACGGAGAAGTTTTTCAATAACAAAAGTTCGTCCGCCTGGAGAGCAAAACATCGTCGCCCGATCCGCGGGGAGATTTCAAGTCATAGCTTTAGTGACAGGTTGAATAAACCCGCTAACTCTTCTTCCTTTCGCCGTTCAAATCCAAAAGGCTCCAGATCCAGAACGGATTCAAATTCAAGAAAGGGATCGTTCGCTACGCGCGATCGCAAATTCGGAAAGTCATGACTACCCGTTTCAAGGTGGCCAGCTGAGGCATTATGTTCCAGTCTGGCAAAATCTGGGTGCTCCGGACCACATCCTCAGCATGTTAAAAGGTTATGTAATCCCATTTATAAGAAAACCCCCAACGATTCCTTTTACAAGACAGATCATTCGAAAATTTGGGTTAAAGGAATCGGAGCAGATGACAAGAGAACTAGAAGAGTTACGACGTTTGGGAGTATTGGAAAAGTCAGAAGCAATATCGGGATTCTTGTCCCCTATGTTTCTGATACCAAAACCAGACGGCACTTTTCGTCCGATCTTCAATCTGCGTCAACTCAACGAGTACCTAGAACCAAAGAATTTTCGATTAATCAATCAGCGAGATGTCCCAAAATTTCTACAGAAGAACGATCATCTGGGCAAGTTGGATTTGTCACAGGCATATTTTCATATTCCTATAAAAAGAAGTCACCGGAGGTACCTTTGTCTAGCTTACAAAAATCAGCTTTACAACATGACTTGCCTCCCGTTCGGCCTATCAACAGCCCCCCTAGCTTTCTCCAGGATCAGCAATTGGTTGGCAAGTGTGTTTCGCCGAAAAGGAATGAGGGTTCTAGTATACCTGGACGACTTCCTTTTTGCTCACCAGAACCCGTCGATTCTTCAGAGCCAATTGTCAGAGGCAATTTCGATCCTGCAAAAATTAGGTTGGAAGGTGAACCTAGAAAAATCTTCTTTGCGTCCGACGATGGAGTTAGAGTTTCTAGGAATTATATGGAACACGCAATTGAACTGGATGGCACTGTCAGGAAAAAGAAAGAAGTGATAAATCGGGGTCTTCAGAGGTTGGTAATGGACAGGAAGTGGAATTGGAAGGAAGACACCTCTCTCCTAGGCAGGCTCAATTTTGTCGCGTTAGTGGTTCCCTTAGGAAGACTATTTTCACGACAGCTTCAGCGAGCAGGTCGCAGGCTAAAAGAAGATCGGCCAACCGTGAAAGTCCAAGTCCCGAGAGATGCGATGGAAGAAGTGGTGGTTGAAGAATTTACAAAACAGGCAAGAGATTTTTGCAGAAAGTCCCACTCAATATCTGACGACGGATGCGTCGCAAGCGGGGTGGGGCTTTCAATTGAATGGTGTGATTTGCGCAGGGAAATGGAAATCAAATCAGAAACGCTGGCATACAAATCAAAAGGAATTCTTCGCAGTCCTGAATGCAATCACAACTCACAAAACGCTTTTAAGAAACTCAACCGTGATGGTACAGTCAGACAACCGAACTGTGGTTGCATATATCCGCAATCAGGGCGGAACGAGGTCGCAAACCTTACAGAAGATGACAAACGAATTGCTAACACTAGCAGATCGGTTCGGAATCCGTCTAGTCATGTTTTATCTACCCGGAAAATTCAATTGCATGGCCGACAGTTTATCACGGGACCTTCCATTACCAGATTGGCATATAAGTCAGGAGCTGACAAAGGTAATTTTCCAAAAATGGGGAACGCCGGAAATCGATCTTTTTGCGACATGCAGATCGCGAGTAGTCCTACGATACGTGACATTAGAAGCCGACGACCAGGAAGCCGAATTTGTCGACGCGTTTAGCAGAAGGTGGATGGTAAACTTATCTTGGGTGTTTCCTCCGCCGACCTTAATCCCCAGAGTTCTTCAACACCTCAACACAGCCCAGGGAACTTTCTTAATAATAGCTCCTCGGTGGGAAAGAGCTTTTTGGAGGCCAGATCTAAAAAACAGAAGCACTTCAGCCCCATTCCAGCTGAGAGATCTGAAGAAGCACTTGATACATCTGTCAACAAACCAGGTACCTCGAGAGATAGAGACTTGGTGTTTGGAGGTCTGGAGAATACAGGCTGGAATGATCTAGTGTCAGGCTTATCTTCCAAAGAGACGGATTTATTAAAGTCGGCCTGGAGAACGTCAACTTGGAAAACCTATTCATCTGCATGGAAAAATTGGTGTCAATGGTGCTCTGTAAATGAAATGCCAACTAAAAATCCTTCAACCCAGCAATTGGTCTCATTTTTTGAGTTTATTGTTTCACGATAAACAGCTATCTTATAGCACAATTTTGACTCAAAAATCTGCAATCATCTCCATGGCGGATCCTGAAAAGAGAGACAGCTTGAGTGCTCATCCCCTTATAAAATCGATGCTAAAAGCTATTGGCGTTAAAAGAGCAGAGGCTTCTAGAGGCAATTCACGTCTACCAACAAGCGTTTGGAGCATGGAAATCTTATTAGAATGGCTGAGACAGCATGTTCCTGATGAGAATAGCCTTTTCCAGGTCTCTCGCCACACAGCAGCCCTTTTGGTACTAGCATCAGGACGAAGAATCCATAATCTAACCTTATTATCCATCAGCGCTGACGATTTTATAGTAGAAGAGGATTCCATTATTTTCTGGCCCAGGTTTGGATCGAAAACCAACAAAATAGATTACAGACAATCAGGATGGAAACTGCTCAAAATGAAAGAAACTAGTTTGGATTTGATTTCTTGGACTCTAAAGCTAATAGATCTTTCATCGGACAGAAGAAGAGCGTGTGTAGACCTAAATAATCTGTTTATAACCACAAGAGGCAAGGTGAAAGCGGCTTCTAGGTGTGTCATAGCTGGTTGGTTAAAAACAATTTTCTCTGAACTTCGTTTAAAAGCCTCACCAGGTTCAATCAGGTCGGCAGTGGCATCGTACAATTTTGGAAAGTATTTAGATTTGGATGAATTACTTAAAAGGGGAAATTGGAAAGGATCAACAAATTTTTTCAAGCACTATTGTAAGGAAGTTAAAAAACCAAGAGACGAATCTGCTAACGTTTTGTTGGAGGCCTTTGAGCCTATATAAGTACTCATAGTCATTCCTCTGGAAGTTAGAGTTTTATTTTTATTGTTATTGAAAGAAAAGAGTACAACAGATAGAGTTAGTTATTTAGTTCCTTTAAAAGATTTTGTTCAGCGTTATCCATACGCTTTATTTTATTTTTGCTATTCGTACTTTAAGCCCGTTGGCGATTGTTCAAAACACGGTTAAAACAGCGATGTTTTTTGTTTGTAAACTCAACGACTGTTGTTTCATATTGCGTTAAGTGTTAAGTTATTACTTGTTATTTTAAAGATCTCATTTAATAGAAAGATTTTTCTTGAGACTAAGAGTTTGGTTTGCCATATCTCTCCTTCTTAAATTTGGAACTTTCCCTTTTTTTTGGTCACAGTACGCTTTGAGGTGCCGGCAGATTATAAACACTTCTCCGATAGGTCAAGCCGAAGGCACAGACCTTAAATATATCCCGTTTTCTACCCCGAAGGGAGGAAAACGGTTATTTCAGGTCTTGCCGAGACTTGACCTGAGTGAGGTCTTGCCGTCACTTAGCACAGGTAGGTACTGAGGAATTTGCGCGTTTGACCGCACTAGCCAGCATGACTCATTCTAGGGAAAGGGAAGGGGAGAGGTTTTCTGTCCTTTATTTCAGGTCTCAGTGACGGCGACGGGTCGGTTCGCGTGAAAGAACATGATGGGTAATCTCCGATAGGTCAAGCCTCGGCAAGACCTGAAATAACCGTTTTCCTCCCTTCGGGGTAGAAAACGGGATATATTTAAATGTCGAGAATGCTGTTGGTGTTGGATTCTGATGAGAGTATTAAACTTTTCCTTTTGTTGTATTCGTCCAAAAGGCGAGTCTTAACAAACTCAAGTTTTAAATTTTCCTGATCCATAGTTTCAATTGCAACTACAATCGCATCATAAGACTTGGGTAGACAGTAATAAATGACAAATTATGTCTAATTCCTGTAAGTTAGCTCCAGAACCTCGCAACTGTCTTATACTCTTTTCGAAATTAACCAAATATACATTCATATCTTCTCTCTCATCATATTTTGTAAATAATATTTTCTTCCTAATATACAGCTGGTTAGCAATGCTTTTCCTCTCAAATATTGACTTCAATGTGTCAAAAATTTCCTTGGCCCCTTGTTTATCTTGTATGTGTTCAAGTTGACTGTCTGCTATGTAACTAATTATTATTGCCTTACATCTTTTTTTTCCTTTCATCAGTTCTCTTCTAACCTTCTCTTCTGTTTGATCTGTTATCATTTCGTCCAATTTCGTTTCCACAAATTTTTTGAGATCGTATTGATCCAAAATGGCTTCCAACCTGAATTTCCAGTTAGCGAAATTACTGCCACCAAATAAAGGCACCCTATAACGTTCTTCCTCCATTTTTGTACCTGGGCCCATAACCTGTTGGTTTTCTAAATCAAGCACAGCGATGGTAAACGAAATAATACACAATTTATTTGATGGTAACTTTTACTTGATAATTTAACATAAGAACAATAATGTACACATCGAGTACACGAACTTATATGAATGACTGACTTAACCCACACTCAGTATCCATGATACATTTTTACCCATAGAGAGTATATGCCGCATATGCGCAATCAACTAACAACAGAATTGACAACTACAACATAAATTAATAAATTCATTACAAATATTTGCCGATAAATATGATGTATTTCCTTTTCCACGATTTCCGCAGTTTTGTATGTGATCAGCAAGAAAAGGATCAAACTCACTAATCAGTTCTAACCATCCCAAATAATTCCCATTATTTTGCGATCCTAATGTCTCATTATCACCACGAAAAGCAAGACCTCTTGAAGCCAAAAATTTCACTACTGCAAATTTTTTTACCATTCAATGTTATCAATATAATATTAAAAATTTATTTTCAATTGTAAGCTTTCCCCTCCCCTTCAACCCTTTTCTTCAGTTAGTATATAAGACAATTGTATTTAAAAATTGAATAGATGAAGCTTTTAAGTAGTGTAACTCCATAATTAATAAATAAAACACTTTAGATGAGTTACAAATTATTTATTGTTACCACAACAAATGTTTCGACACACAGTGTCTTCTTCAGGTGGTGAAGTAATACAAAAACAACATAAACTAAAACTACTTATATACCTAAGAGTTAAAAGGAGGGGGTAGGGAAAGATCAAATAGTTAAAATAATTAAAACTTTTACAAATTTAATAATGGGGAATTAACCACATCTGTCTGGTCATTTAAAATTAAACCTAACTTATTTAATTTATTTATTTCTACGGACTCTAATAAATTTAATTTCAAACCTTTTTTCTGAACATGTAAAATTTTAAAGTTTTCATTAAAATTGTGGTTGTTTAACAGTAAATGTTCAGCATATGTAGAATTATTACAGTTCTTATTATCAAAACATTTTTTATGTTCATTCAATCGATCTTTAAAACATCTACCTGTCTGTCCGATATAAGCTTTATTGCAAGTGCCACAGTTCAACTGATATATGCCTGACTTATGTTCCTTTTTTGTGACGTCTTTGTTATTTTTAATATAACTTCCTAGGGTATGATTCGTTTTAAAAGGGATACGAGCATCTGTAAATTTTGATAGAACTTTGCCTAAAGTAGTAGATATATTACCTAAGTAAGGTATTGAGTAGAATTTATTTGAAATATTTATATTATTAATCGGATAAACTAAGTTTAAGGTATTTTTCTCTTGTTTTTTATTTAGTAACGACTTGATTAGTGAGGGTTCATATCCATTATTGATTGCAATTAAATAAATCCGGTTTAATTCTTTGTTAAGTATAATGTTCTAAAGACATTGGTACTGTTAAAAGTCTGTGAAGACTAGAATGAAAGAAAGCTAGTTTATGGGACATAGGATGACATGATTTTGCATGTATTATGGTGTCAGTTTGGGATGCCTTATGATGAATAGAAAACGAATGTTTATTGTTTAAATTATGGATCGTCAAGTCTAAGAAATTAATAGATTTATCCTCTTCCATTTCCAACGTAAATTTAATTTTAGGGTGTAAAGCATTTAGTGTATTAAATAATTTAGTTAATTGTCTATTCGTACCATTGAAACCTACCAAAATATCGTCAACATAACGGTACCAATATATACAATTTTTAAATAAACTATTGGTAGATATAATAATTTCTAAATCATTCATAAACATGTCTGCTAATAATGGGCTCAGCGGGTTGCCCATGGCTAAACCTTGTTGTTGTTCAAAAAATGTATTATTGAATACTAGGTAATTTTGTTTCAAACAAATTGTTAACATGTTTATTAATTCATCTATAATTATGGGGTTTACCTTATTAGTTTCTAGATGTGTTTTGACTATTATGATAACTTCGTTCGGCGGGATACTAGCGAAAAGATTACAAACATCAAAAGAAACCAATTTACAATTATTCGGTAAAGATATGTTAGAAATTTTGTCAATTAGATCTAAGGAATTGTTCAATGTATAAATAGGTTTGAAATTTGTTAACTGTTTAATTTTATTTACTAAAAACTTTGAAATATTAACACAAGGGGCTTGAACAAAAGAGACTACTGGTCTAATCGGGAAGTTTGTTTTATGTAGTTTTATGAGACCATATAGTTTAGGGGGTTGAGGATTCATAATTGATAGGAAATAACTATGTTTATCTGAAACTAGGGCTACTGAATTGTTAATGACTTTTTTAATAGTTTTTTGAAAAGTTGGAGTAGGATCTTTTTTTATTTCTGTGAAATGATTTTCTTTCACTGTGTGTCGAAACATTTGTTGTGGTAACAATAAATAATTTGTAACTCATCTAAAGTGTTTTATTTATCAATTGTATTTAGTTTAAGTTTATGTATTCTTCCACCTGAAGAAGCCATTGTATGGCGAAATAATTATTGTGGATTTATTAAATAAAATTTTGTAACTATTGTGATCGTGTTTCATTCTTAAAAATGGAGTTACAACAAGTAAAAGCCTCATCGATTTTATTAGTATACAATTTCTTTGCTGGTGAATAAAGAAGCCATTTTCTTTCTAAAGACTCACCATTCGTCAATTTACGAATAAAAATATTTTTTGTCAAGCATCTTGTTTTTGTTTTACCATTTGAATCTGGAAAACTAGTAGGTTTCGGAGAAGTCACTATTTATATTTTGGAAAAACTCTGGCCCTTTTCGAATCCAAATATCACAGACTTTTTTCGGTAAAATGTCACAGTAAGTACCAGGGTCAGGAGTGGTCAGGAGACACAGATACATTCTCTAAGCTTGTAGTTATTAATTCACAGTAGGTTGAAGTCGATGGTTTTGAATTTAATGTGTGATTGTCATTTTCGTCACACGTAAACACTCCCGAACGCATCCGACCTAATTTCTTAAGTACACCATCTAGCGATCACTCACGCAATCACTCCAATTGCAAAGTCAAGCTGCATCGTCTAAACAAGGCCTAACATAAATGTCGACATCGTCTATGGTCGGGGGAATCCCCGAATGATGTATTAAACTTTCAGTCTGTTATGAGTGAGTGGAGTTATTTTGTTTCGTTTTATATTTAAAATTGAGTAAGATAAACAGAAGTTTTGATTTGTTCGTTTGTGGTTCGTTTAAACATTATTTCATTATGTCACAAAAAAGAAAAAAAGTTACTGCTCAAAAAGAAATAACAGAAAAACTTCCAAATTTTCATTAGTTAAGATCATGAAATTTTATTAGGTATACCGTTATAAACATTTTTTTATTCTCAAATACATAGTTTACAAAATTTATTTGCCAAAAATTGCAATATTTATGCCATATTAAGGGCATGTTCCGATATAGACTGTGAGCACTGGACAGTAATGCCAGTATACAGAAATGCGTTCCGATATAGGCTTCCAGTGCACTGTGACAGTGACAGAAAGAAACTAATGACGTCATATTTGCCACCATCTTTGTACTGGGAGCGCCTTACCTCTGGGAGGTAAGGCGCTTCCAGTAGTTTCCAGTAGATAAAAATGGCAGACATAGCAAGAACACAGACCACACCACAACATGGACCAATATTTTTCTTCAAACTTATAAAAAGCTACAATTCATTAAAAGGTTTAAAATGAAAGAAATTGAAACATTCTTATTGCTCTGTTTTACGGTTTTTGTAATTTGTTTGTTACTTAAACCACTAAACACCGTTTTTACTTTAAAATTATTCTAAAAGCAGACCTGTTCAATCATGTAAGAGAAGGAACTTTTCATCATTCTTTTACATTGTGTTCAATCCACTAGGTCTGGATGAATTAGAAAATTGTGAAAAACTGAAATAGAAATTTTGAAGTGATATTTACTCTTAAGGTTTCTCTGCAAAAAATATGCATATTTTTATTTTAACTTTTTAACATTAATTAGCATGCATATACCTAAGCACAACATATACTATTAACAGTAGTTTTGGTCGGTTCTTTATGAAACATTTTTTAAATAGAAGAAAATAAAATAAATAAACCACTTTTAAATGTTTCAAAACGAGTATTTATTTAACTCTACAATTATTTCGGTATTATAATACCTTTCTCAAGAGTAACAGGATTTAGGTATAAATAGACGATAAGGTATAACTAGATGATAAGCACCGCATTAAATTTAGTAAAATCCTGTTACTCTTGTGAAATTGTAGAGTTAAATAAAAACTCCTTTTTGAAACATTTAAAAGTGGTTTGTTTATTTTATTTTCTTCTAAGCACAACATATTGGTCACTAGGAACGTTTTCTTGTTAGTAATTTTCATTAGTTAAGATCATGAAATTTTATTAGGTAGCTATACCGTGATAAACATTTTTTTATTCTCAAGTAGTTTAAAAGATTTATTTGCCAAAAATTGCAATATTTATGCCATATTAAATGTTAATATCGTGCATCAATACATCTAGCGCCTCTACCGGATAGTGTCTTAATTATTTTTGACAAAAGTACTGAAACAGTACTGAAATACGTTCCGATATATAACAGCCAGTAGTAGATTCAGTGCAAAAATCTAAACCGGAACGGTGTTTACAGTATACTGTGTGACGTAACGTGTCACAGTGCTCACAGTGTATATCGGAACACGGTCAAAATGTTAATACGCTCTATTAGTGTGACGTCACGCGATCAAGGTCATTTTTGCGGGATCCAAACAAAACATCGGTCCGTGTATTAGCTTATGGGCGAAACTTGTAGGGTGAATTTTTCGATTTTTTTGAGCGTTGCTGAACATTTGGAAGCATTTGTATGAAAGTTCATGTAAGTTAAATTAAGTACTGTAAGTATTACGTAACATTTTCTGCAATACAGACTACTTTCATCGAGAAATTTTAGTGAACATAACCTATAACATGGTGATGTGATGTGTTGGGCGCCTGGTTATTACCATTACAATCAAAGAGAAACCTGCCAATTCTTCAAATTTCCGAAGAATGAAAATCTTAGGTGTAACGTTTGATCTTTTAAAAAAATGTTTTATCCTTCATATAATGTATTTTACGGTTTATTAAGCAAAATAATACAAAACCTTATTCGATAGAATTGATATTTATAGCTGCGTTTGTTTATTATTGAGTCACAGAGTTGTTCTTGTTTTGTTTATAAAAGAATGTTCACACTATTGCGGGGTGTGAGAAAGGGAGAGAGTACTAAAACATACGAGTACACAGTGCCACAGTGGTGACATGTGATTCAAAGAAGTAAGTTGTGTAGTATGCAGGTTAATAATGTGTACAGAGATTTAAATGATCAGTAAAAGGGTTAATCGGGTTACGATGCATTGGGATGCCATGTACAGGCGTCCGGGGAAGCCTCTACTTTTTCAGGTGACTCTAGCCAGTAGTTGAAGATAACCACGATAATATGTAAAATACGTAATATTTAACTTTAAAACCTAGTTAATGTCGATATGATAACTGGATATCACGTTCCTGACATATGAGTATTGTGAGGGGGCAGAGGACCCCCGGTGAGTACTTTACGTAAACTATATTATTTACAGAACAGTAATTTTTGTTCTTTATCACATGTAATTAATGTTCGTCTGACTGATTGCATTAAATCTAACACTGCCGGAGGTAAACTGCTCTGACCTGACCCACGGAGGATTTTCAAAATAATTTCCATCGATTAGGTAAAATAAAAGTCTAGTTTACATAGGAAAAAGTGGATTTTATTAGTTAAAAACAGTTTGATAAGTTAGGAGTACGCACTCTTATAGGTTATGTTTATTACATTTATTCTGTATAGTTTTTTCTTTTGAATAAAATGCCAAGCAATACTAACAGCACTTAGCCTATAACTTATGAACTTTCACAAAAATGCTTTAAAATGTCCAACAACACTGTAAAAAGTCCACAAACTCGCACACAAAATTTCCGCCGTAAGCAAATACACGTACCTCTGCTTTGTTTGGATCCCTGACCGTGATCTACCTCAACAAAAATGGCGGGCTGACGTCATCACTAATAGAGTGTATATCGTGCATCAATACATCTAGCGCCTCTACCGGATATTTATATAATTATTTTTGACAAAAGTACTCAAACAGTACTGAAATACGTTCTAATATATAACAGCCAGTAGCAGATTCAGTACAAAAATCTAAACTGGAACGGTATTTACAGTATACGTATACTGTGTGACGTAACGTGTCACAGTGCTCACAGTGTATATTTGATGTATATCGGAACACGGTCGAAGATAAACACCTCGTGGTATTCTTATCATAAAATTCTTATTTATTTTTAGGTTAATTTTGTATTAACTGGCAAACTGCAAGCCGTTGTGTTATAAATTAGGGTTTTCTGCTATTTAAGAACTATTTATTTTAAGATGGAAAATTTTCAAAACACTGATGGAAGTGAACACAAATTAAAAATGTAAGTTACAGTATAAACTGTAAAATTTCATCTAATACCTACAACGTTTTCAGATTATGCTGTGAATGTGGAACAGCCATTGATCCAAATCCGTCTAATATGTGTATTGGCTGTTTAAGAACTCACATTGACATTACAAAAGACGTCAATAAGCAAGTATCATTATATTTTTGTAGAGGGTGCGAAAGATACCTTCAACCACCAGCTGAATGGGTACATTGTGCATTGGAATCAAGGGAACTTTTATCTCTTTGCTTGAAAAAATTAAAGGGATTGCAGAAAGTGAAACTTATTGATGCGTCGTTTGTATGGACTGAACCTCATTCTAAAAGAATAAAGGTTTGTATGAGACTTGTTTCATAAAGTAAAATTTTTCTACAATAAACAGAATACTAACCAAGCATAATTCATTAAAAAAAACAATTTTATTTTAAAGTAGATAGGGCTTTAACCAGCCTGAACATTTTATTTATTTATTAAAGCCACAATATACACAAAATGGTTAATTGTTTACAATTACTTACCCCCTTCTGATTTTCTTGAAAAAAAAAGTATGTTTTTGTATATATTATTAATCAGCATGATGAACTCTACAACATACGTTTTTTTTTTCAAGAAAATCAGAAGGGGGTAAGTAATTGTAAACATTTACCCAAAAAATATGTGAGCCTGTATGAGATTTACAAAAGAATTGCTTGAGCAGAATGGATTAATGCTGCTACCATCATTAATAAAGCCTAAGTGCTGATTCCCGGCGTAATATGTGGGGTTCCTCGCTTGGAACTGTTTTAGTCTAGCAGCCGAGATTTTATTGCTCAATCGCTACTGAAGTTAAAGACGAAATGTTTGGTACTTTAAAACCAGTTCTACCACAGTTCACAAGCTCGGAAACATTTTCATTAAATATTTTTAATTTTAGTTAAAGTTAACAGTTCAAGATGAAGTAATTGGAGGTGCGATTCTTCAACAAGTGTTTATTGTCGAATACATGATTAATCATCAAATGTGCAATGAATGTCATCGAACTGAAGCCAAAGATTATTGGCGTGCTTCCGTTCAAGTGAGACAGAAGTCCGAAAATAAGAAAACATTTTACTACCTGGAACAATTGATTATTAAACATGGGATTCACGAAAGTACACTTGGAATAAAACCAGTTCATGGTATGTTATGTAGTAGTAGAACATTATTATTATGAATGATAAAATATAGTGAATCGCAAAAGTCTTCATACACTTGCTTTATATAGCAATTATTTAAAAGTTGGCGATTATGTGTGTTTCAATACAATTTAATTGCGCATTATGCAGTATAAGTGTTATGTGACGGGTTTGTATTTGGCTTCCCTAAACATCTTCGTAAGAAGTGACTTCATCGAGGTGTCAAAAAATACGTAACAAGGTCTGTGACCGTCACTTTAACAAGGATTTCAAAATTTCCATTTTAAGTTTCTTAACCTGATAATGTAAGTAGTAGAAGTATAATTTAAAAAAAATTAATGCGATGCGTGTAAGAATAATTTTCGCAGTCTTGCCTGCCTAACGTCTACTTGTAAGCATGCTCTTTTGCAGTGTTTTCAGTCTCTGTCAAATTAGCTACCCGTCATTTATAGAAATTTTGGTAGTTCTTTGTTTCATCTCGCTTCGCCATCCGCGCTCGTCGTAATCTTCTCTACTATAATGCGGATTTGTCTTTCCACTTGACGATTCGGCCGAGGGGTGGCAATAGCTTTTTCTACATGCTTAATGGGGAGGTTGCAAAAAATGTAACACATATAAATTTTTATCTTATATTGTGAAATACTAACTATAAAACGTGAAAGTGAAAGAAACTTTAAAAAATCCTTAGCGCTTTCTTCAAAATCCGCCGAAGAAGTTTGAATATTTTGACCACGTGGCGGAACGTTCACTGATTGGATTGACGTCAGTAGCGCTACCGAAACTCCGCCTCTCACTGACACTAATTGAAAACTCATTATGCAAGACTGTTACGCACCGTCGGTTGTGTTATAGGTATCTGTCACACATTACAACGATTTTTAAAAATGGAACCAGGTTTCCAAAAAAACAAACAGGCACAATCTACTTCGTGTACATGTAGAAATGTTGTGGGGTTTTCTTGCTGAAAATCCGAATATTACCGGTGTCAAAGTAGGGAGTAATATTCTTGAATTTTATTGCCTGCATTAGTACATAGTAACGCTGTGACAATATTAGAAATTTAGGTTTTCGCGTGTAAATAATGCAATTAATATGTCTTCCAAATAAACACGTTACCTACTAAAGAGTCTCTCTCAAAAACCACACCCGCAACCTCTTGTTCTCAGCGCATTTCAAATGTTCGTTTAAGTGGCATTGTTGCATGTGCTATAAGGAACGTAAACTATATTCTGGGCTACTTCTAATTACAAGAAAGAAACGAAAGAATTTGAAAATTGTATTTAGATTATTTATTTACTCATATGATTGGAAGTTTTAATTCGTTAAAGGTCTGGTAGAGAATCTTGCGGAGATACGGCTGTAGGCTACGTGCAAGTCGCGGGAGAAGATGATACATGCTCTATCCGTGGAAGGATTTGCCCAGAACACATAGTTCGAACAAAGCCTTACTGTGTGGTGTGCAAAATTAATGAAAAAAGGCAAGAAATTGTCGAAATTAAATGTCTTGATTGTTCGGCATTTCTAATGTGGATCCACCGAAGATCTGAGGAACCTGCACCCATTACTGTGAATGCTACTGGAAGAAACCGATTTTGGCTCGGATTGGAAGCACAATTAAATTTATAAAATCTGTGGAAATCGGAAAACAAACGAAACCATTTCGCAGTACTTTCGTAAAATCAGAGAGTTTCCTCGAAGAAGTAGTCGAGTTAACAAAAAAGTGCGGCACCACGTCTGACTTCATTCGCGCTCTGACATGACTTGATTCTTGCAGCCGCAAACTACTGTTTTTTTCTCTTCTTGTCCTTTGGCACTGTCACAAATATTTTATTGGGAGTTCTATAAGTTTTACTTATACACATTGGTACAAAACACCACTTCTTCCTAGTCATTTTCGTAGAAAGCCGAATTCCGCAAAGAGTACTCGACGATTTACAGACAATATACACAATTCAAAACGTATATCACGCTTACGGTTATTAAACAGTAGTCGATGACGTATCTCATCATTAGCGTAGAGGAAAGATATGCGAAATGAAATATAATTAAAATTTACCGGTGTTTTATTAATTCCATCGTATTAAAATATACTTATATAGGTGCTTTTATGTATTTTTACGAAAATGTTCATGTATGTTATTAATAATATGTAATTACGTTAATTGACAATTCGCATTCCATAGTCTAACGAACTTGTTGCTGTTCCTGAAGTTGTAAATTTAAATACTTAATTCCTATAAATTTTCTTTAGCGTCTAAATTCATGGATGATACTTGAATTAGCTGTATCGCATTTTTTTAAAAGAATACGTGCTGTTCTTTTTGGAATATTCTTTCCACCCGTAATTCTATTGTTTCCGTGAATTTTATTAAGTAGTTTTTCTAAATATTGAATAATAAATCAACTTTTTAACATTTTACGTAATTTTGACCAATGTACGAGACATGAAATTTTAACTTTGTTCTATAGGGAACGTATAGAAGTTCTACCTTCTTTCAAAATCTGAAGGTAAAAAGTGCAGGCTCCAAATCTGGGCGTTAATTACATTAATTTTATCGACTCGATGACATCGATTTATTCTTTCTTTTTTTAATTGAACATCTTTTGGGAATGAAAAAAAAAAGACAGGTCCTTATTTTCCCCCTGTTGGCTCTTACAAGAACCGACACTACAGCGTATTTCACCTCCTACCATTTTATAAATGGTCTAAAAGTTGAAGATAACTTAGCTTCATTCATAATTTCATTATTTTACAGAAAGAAAAATTGTTGTCCAGATAATTTTAAGTAGGTAGCTTAATTTTTACATAAATAGTTGCTAGTTAGAATAGAATCAGTTATAATTTTATTTGCATGTAGGTAGTAGAATTATTTTTACAAAATTATTACAATTTAAGAGTTCGAAAAGTGATCATAACTCATTATTTACTTTGAATTACTTTTATTATTACTGGCGTCATTATGTATACAATCCCTTAATTTTACCAACCCTTAAGCACTAGTTCAGTTTATCACTTTTAGTATGGTATTTTAAAAGTAGTCTATTTTTAAAGAAAACTACAAGCGAGTAGCAGACACACTTTTGGCGTTGGCTAAGTTACCCGTAGCTCGTACATTCTGAGCTACGTCACAACCTAACCAGACCCCTCTTCCCCCGCGCCTTCAAGCTGATCGAACTGAGAACCGTATTATCACGCTAGCGTAGCCACTTCATAAGTCTTTAGTCTATCCTACAGCATATTTTTTGCTAATTTTTTGCCGTTGAAATGATTTGCTCCAACCAGTTCCGAGAAACCATGGCTACGCTATCCCTTACTGTGAATAACATACTGGAATGACACGTATATTATTTTGCTGACTTTTGACACCTCAAGCATTTTTTTTTGCTCCAGCCAGTTCCGGGAAACCGTTCTGCGCTGACTTGATTATCACGCTAGAGTAACGTATCTCTTGCTATGATTAACATATAGAAATTAAATCACGAATATTTTTTTGCTTTCAGCATGGTTTGCGGGGCTGGCTAGAGCAAAAGAGTCGTTTGAGGTGTTGAAACATCAACAAAAAAAATCTCAAAAAAATATGCTACAGGTTTCAGTTCAGTATGTCATTAGTTGAATAACTTATCTTTTTGTAATACTTATTAAGTTATTGATGTCATTAAATGTTTGCTGGATGGTGAGCGAAATTGACAGTCGAAACGTTGCATAATTAAATTAAACTGATTATAATTAATTATTGTTGCTTGTTGGTAAAATTCGCTTTTAGTGATTATACAAAAGCGAAGTATCTTTTCATATTCTTCATATTAAAATTAGGGTGAAATTAGTCAAAACACATTCTTCTACCTCCTTAGGCGTTGAAAAGAAAAATAGTTTGAAACTAAGATAGCAATTTTTTAGAGCGGGAAACAGGTTTCATTTCAATATGTCAATCAGAGATAGATAGCAAAATATGTGAATGTAATTATCATTGCTTTTACAAGTTGCCTATCACTGACCTATTATGGGATCACCTGACTAATTGTGACCTACTACTGATCCATAGGATTCACGCATTTAATTTACAAAATTGTCTATATTTAAGAAAAATATAATTTTTATCGACTATTCTATCAGCTGATGGATCATACAAGCATCATAGAAGGTTTGCGCATGCGTATTGTAGAAACTGATATATTTTATGGTATTTTTCTAATGATCTAAGCCTGACCAAATAATAATTAAATTAATTAGTAAATTAAATTAAATTAAAAGCATCTAAAACTCAATCGATTGCTATTAATTTTTTTAAATTTCAGTTTAGATGGAATGCCAGCAGTATTGAATATTCTTCAAAAATTTCGAATTGTTTTTACAAATTACCTCTCGCTGACCAATTAACGGGACCACCTGACCAATTGTAACCTATCGTATCAGTGACCTATTAAATCCAGATATTTTTTCGAAATTCGTTGGATGGGGTGCTAGCGTCCTGGAGCCGCGTTCAGCTTATCAAATGCGCCGGAGTTATGATCATCAACGGCGTTCTTTCATAACAGTAAATCTAAACTTTGGCCGTCACCTTTGTATGATGATGATGATGGTGATGATATTTTTTTCTGAAAAAGTTTGCCCACCAGTTACGCTCGTTATGATGGTATTTTATAAATATAGGCCATCCACTTTCTAATGGTATATAAATTCCATTTAGAAAAAAAGATTAATTTTTTACTTATATTTACTAGATCTGTCTGTGTGATTTATTTAATTATTTTTTACATTGCTTGAGACAGAAGAAAAATATTAATTAATAGATTCAACTATTTTCGTAGTGCCAGACACTTCCTTGTTCCAGTTTAATAAACCCAACATTTTCTTCTCTCCTTTCCGCATTCATTCTTTTTTATATACTGCTAGAGTAATTTAGTATGTTTTTTTTTTTCTAATATTTTTCCGACTAGACTAATTTAAATATAATCAGTATTTCTTAGTGAAGTGTTCCTTTATTTGAGTGTGTGAAGACTTTCGTGACTCACTTTATATTATATAAATTGTATGCTTATTTTTGATCATTTTCAGGGGGAATTGATTTTTATTATGCCACTGAAGCACAAGCTCGTAAAATGGTTGATTTTTTAAATTCCGTTCTCCCGTGTCGTTATCAACACTCCAAGAAACTTATTTCACATGATATTCATAGTAATGTGTATAACTATAAATTTACGTATTCTGTTGAAATTATACCACTCTCGAAGGATAGCATTGTATGCCTACCTAAGAAGTTTGCCCAACAATGTGCTGGTATATCTCAAATATGTCTTGTTCATCGAGTTGCGAGTACATTGCAACTGATTGATCCTGCCAGTTCTCAAAGTAAACGTTAATAAATTTTTTGTTAAATTCGCACGAAAAGTTCGTCTTTCTATTGCTCAATTCATGAACGAAACTACTGTTTTTCAAGTGTATGAGAACAATACAGCGCATGCGTATTAAACAAATCTGATAACTGTAGCATGACCTCGCCCAATCTTTTTTGGGTCAATTCAATGACGAACTTGACGTATGTGACAAAAAATAGTATACGCATCTCGGAAGAAAGTGGGCTATCACATATCCCATTTTTGCCACTCTCGCCTTGACAATTCACACGTGGTCTGTAGTAGCCCACTTTCTTCCTTTTGTGGGTAATATATTACTTACCTATTCCTTTTTAATTTAAAACTACTGCTTTAGTAACTGAAATAAACTCAAAATCATTCTGGAGAAATCAGTTTGGTAGTATTTGTGATCCCAAACAATTAGTTGAATATATTGTTATGGATATCCAACCCATCATGAATAAAAATAGTACTAAATTTCCTGGGCAAGGATATATATCCAATCGTCATATTGTAGCAGACGCTTGGATTGTTCGGGCGTCTGATTTAGGTATAGACGAAAACCTTATTCATGTGAGAACACACTTAGGAGCTCTTTTAAAACCAGGAGACTCTGCATTAGGGTAATATTTATTTTCTAAATGGTTATTGAAACATAAATAATTTTAGAAAAACATAGGCTCGGGCGTGTAGGCCGTGGCCCAAAGGAAATATTTTAGTCCAAACGTTTCGTCAGCAACTGCGGCTTACATCTTCAGTGAATTAGTGTTGACGAGAACAAAGATTATACCTCTGCAGTCTTGACAGCGAGTGGAGAGCAGGCTGCGCGGTAATATCTATTCCCGTAGTCGGTGAACGTGCCGCAGATGGAGGAGTGTCAGAATGGTTAGTTAGGTGGATTCGACTCCTGCGTCATTCTCTCTAGAGCTGGATGTCATACTTTATTCAAACGAAGTCCTCTTCTTTTATGTTGAAATTCATTGGGTATTTATGAAATACACTTATGGCACGCGGCCAGCTCTCCACTCAGTCGAGACTTCGAGGTATAATCTTCGCTCATGTCAACACTAATCCACTGAAGATGTCAGCCACAGTTGCTGACGAAACGTTTGGACTTGATATTTCCTATGGACCACGGCCTATAAGACCGAACCTTACTTTTTGTATGGAATTCCAGTCGTGAAAGCTTATGTTCTTATAAGTAATTTTCTTTTTCATTGTTAAAAAGGTATAACCTCAAAGATAGTAATATAAACGATGAACATTTTGATAAAATGGACACTAACTACCTTCCTGATGTTATATTAGTAAAGAAATATTATGACCGTTCTGCTCACAGAAGAAAAAGAATGTGGAAGTTGAAGCATTTGAACGATGAAGATGTTGTTTTAACATCGAATTCAAAGTACTAGTATTTATGCACATAATCAATTACATTTTTATTAACAATTTTGTTATAGTGATTATAATGAATTTTTGGACGATTTAGAAGAAGATCCAGAACTACGGCAAAACGTAAATATCTTCAGAGATAGAAAAAAAATTATTCCTGTCGATTCTGACGAAATTGATCCAACAGTTCCAACTATTACTTTAGAAGAAATGCTGGATGAATTGGTTATTGATGATGTTGAAATGAATGAATGAATAATAACAAAATGTGTGTAAAATTTCTATTTTCAAAATAAATTGATGGTATATCATTTCTTTTATTAATATTGTAATGTTCGTGGGTTTAACAAAAATTCAGACTTAAAGTCTGCTGCGCTCAATTGTCCTACACCCACGTATTATTGGTATATTATTAAATGTTTTTAGGTAAATACTGTACAATTACTTGGCACAAATAATAATAACCCACTGAAAATATATGTGCTAATTAGGTAGACAATTCTGGTAGTTTTGCACTTATGCTAATTACTTTTTGTAAAAACACTTAGTAAACGGTATGGCGAAACAAAAAAAACTAATTTAGACAAAATAATACCCGATAAATTCAAGAAATAGATAATACACTTGGTTTTGTTTCACTATTTTTATTTGAAAAAAACTTCACATATGTTTCGGCTATTATGCCATTTTCAAAGTTATAAAGTAACTAAATCAGAATAGGTAAAATTTTTTTTTTCTTAAATAGACCGAAATACATGGATTGCTAGTGATAATATTATTCTAAATCTTCTTTACCTGTAACAACTTTTAATAAGGGGGAAACCCCGAAATCTATTTGGTCGTTCAATAAAATTTTGTTATTGTTATTTACGCTTGTAATTTCAAGTATTTCTAGTAAATCTAATCTTTTACCTTTATTTTGTGTATGTAGCAATTTGAAATTATTTATGTCTAATGAATGATTATTTTGAAAGAAATGGTTTACAAAGTTAGTATTTTTTGAGAGTTGAGTTATTGTTTTTTGATGGTCAATCAAGCATGCATTCTTAGAAGGCAAGTACGATACACATATTTAAAAGTACGACGCACACCACCGAAGAAGTCGCCCCCCGCTAATCGGCTGGTCGACCCGTTCGTTCGCGTATACGTATACCAGATCGCCCACAAGCATACTCGTGTTCGCTACAATAAATACAAAAAGCCAGTGCGCCTATTGGTGATCGCGTATTTTTTAAAAATAGGTACTTTCTGAACGACTTTACCGAAAAAGGCGACTATTTGATTGTTTATAGCTACATTATGATGCGATGGATGATACTAATCATATTTAAGAAAATATTAAGGTAGTTATGAGATGAGACTTGTTAAACAAACCGCAAAGTCGCAATATAATTCTCTTAACCTATACTTATGTAACATATTCTTTGATTGTAACTGCTGTATATATACAGGGTGTTCCACTAAAGCATATTTCTTTCATATCTGGCTTAATATTATGAATACGAAAAAATGTTTTTAAATTTTTGAATTAAGCTTTAAATTTAAACGGTAGTTTGATAACCATACATTGTATCTTACTGTTATTTCGTCATTTTGGAAAAATATTACGCTTGCGGCGCTCTCTAGAATCCTCAGTATCACCGAAACCGAATTAAATAAAAAGCCGCGCCTTTTAAATAAGTTTAAGAAGGGATAAATTTTTCACATCATTCGAAAATTTTCATCACTTTTTTTGAAAAATCAACAAATAAAATGGTGATTTTTAAAAACTTAAATCAAGGTCAACTTGATTTTTTTTAAATGGAACGATACACAAATCTTTGCATAATCAAGTGTAAAATTAAAACAGATCGATTTTGAAGAGGTATTTTGGCGACTATTTTCCGTTGTTTGCAAGATATCCGGGAATTTGTACAATTTTTATCATTCTTGCACATTTTGTTTTAAACGCATTATATTATTTATAAACAATGCAGCCGTTGATTTGCTTCGTAGTTTGTGCAATTATCTTTCCTTCACATTTCATTGGTAATCAATTTGAAACTAACTGCTTCATACTAATTTTCAAAGTCAAGTATTTTTTTAATTTGGGCAAATGTTGAATGAAGAAGAGCACTCCTTCTCAAAGGTTTTATCCACCTTTCATAAAAATGGCTTCGTCAATCGGCACAATTTTCAATTCCTTCGAGAATCACGCTCCCAAGATCGTTAGTCGCTAAATGTTCGGGGAGGGGTACTTGGTAATCGTGTTGTAGGTTCGGTCTTCCTAAATTGTACTTTAAATGAGATCAGTTACGAAGAATTCCTTAGGAACGAATTAATTGGTATCTTACGATTAGACAATATTCCCTTAGCTGTTCTTCCACGAATGTGGTTTCAGCATGACGGGGCACCAGCACATAATTTCCAAAGAGCTCGTGATTTTTTGAATGAAGAATTTTCTAATATATTGATTGGACGAACCAGACCAAGAAGCTGGCCAGCCAGATCTAACCTGACGAAGTGTGATTATTTCTTGTGGGGCTATGTAAAACATAATTATGTTTTACCACCGAATACAAGAGCAGACATGAAAAATCGAACATTTGAGGCTTTTAGAGACATCACGCCTGAATGCTTACAAATGTAGATGAGTGTTTTAAAAAACGATGGCCGATGCTGATTACAATGGATAACATTTTGAGATTTTAAGATCATGTCTTTTTGGGTTATCTAGTTAGATTTTTTCTATAATTTATTAATTCGTTTAGTTGTTATAAACATAGCTTCATTTGGGCAAGGCAATTCCAAAAGCTAAAGTAGAAAAACGAGGCTGTTTTTTATTTGATAAGTTACACATTAAGACTAGAATACTAAAAAAAATGTACAAATTCACGAATATCTTGAAAACTACCGAAAGTAGTCGCCAAAATACCTACAATATCGATTTATATTTTAATTTTACACCTGATTATGCAAAAATTTGTATATCGTTCCATTTAAAAAAAAAATCAAGATTTCCTTGATTTAAGTTTTCAAAAATCACATTTAATTTGTTGATTTTTCAAAAAAAGTGATGAAAATTTTCGAATGATGTGAAAAATTTATCCCTTCTTAAGCTTATTTAAAAGGCGCGGCTTTTTATTTAATTCGGTTTCGGAGATACTGATGACTTTAGAGAGCGCCGCAAGCGTAATATTTTTCGAAAATGACGAAATAACTTCCAAACGGCAACAGTAAGATGCAATGTGGGGTTATCAAACTACCGTTTCAATTCATCGCTTAATTCAAAAATTTAAAAATATACAGGCTGTTCCATTAAAAAAAAAACAAAGTTGGGTATCACCCAGTCGTAATGGAACACCCTGTATAAATAGAAATAATTTATGAAGTGAAGTTGCAAATTGGATGAAACTTTATTTAGACATTTTTTTCGTATTTATAATATTAAGCCAGCTATGAAAGAAATACGCTTAAGTGGTACTGATATACCGGGTGGTCCATTTAACTTGAGACAGGATTGTATCTCAACAACCGTGCCTTCTATAAAGAAAAAGTTTATATGAAGTTTATATGAAATTTTTTTCTTCTACGGAAAGATATTCCATTTTTGCGGAAAATGTAAAAACAGATAAATAAAAAACAATTAAACTAAGAATAGTTAAATTAATTTAATTTCATAAATCTGACAGTATAATTTTGGGTGAGTCGTTCTCCTTTTTCAGTTTCAATTAAAGTATGTAAAATTGAGATCTAGATGATTAAATGGATTAAAAATTAATAAATACACTCTTGATCATTGATCACCGTTTATTAAGAAAATTGAATGTTTCATGTTCTGTCTTCTAAAGTTACAATCGGATTAATTTTTTTTAATAGTCTAAAAATAGAAGTTTATTATTCTTTTTCGTGGAAATCTATTATGCAATAAAAAATATACGTTATCATTAAAAAAAGGGAAGTGACCTTGAAATAACCACTGAAAAAGAAATGTCAACATCTTTTTTTCTCCTTGATACTAAACAACTTTCATATAAACTTTTTCTTTATAAAAAGTACCGTTGTTGAGATAGAAGCCTGTCTCAAATTAAATGGACTACCCGGTATAGTGCAGCATACGAAAATCCAAATATAGCCGAATTTGCCTGGTTTTAATGGTGGGCTGCAAGGTGTTCAAATGAATTCGGTCGTTACCAATATTACTTAATAGAATTTTCACGTTTAAAAGTTTTAAATGTTGAATGTTACAGAAACGTCAAATAGTAAAACGGAAACCTTTTCAAAGCAAAATAAAATATTCCTTTTAATAAGAAAAGACAAATACAAATAGGTTGAAAAATAAAAGTCCTATGATTAAGCAATTATTTACTGAGTATTAATAATAAATATCATTTTGAGTTAATTGTAGCAGCGCAGACGATTTTTTAGTCATGTGCTCTCCCTTAATTTTAAAGCAACTATCGAAATGATATGCCTTAGCTGAGATATGTGCGATTCTATAATTTTTCATTTTAGCAAGTTATTCACTGTCTAATAAAAAGTCTGTAATGGGATTGAATTCTTTTAAATTCGTTTCGTTGTGGGCCTTAACGTATCCCCATAGATGCATCGCTTGAGTACATTGTCCTTCTATGTATTGAACCTCTGAAAAGTTTAAATCCATTCTCCAATGAAACGGAGCATTTTTTGAATTGCGAAAAGTACTTGAAAGGCCGCCATAATTTATTCTAGTGTGGGAATTAAGGAAATCCAGCACATTGGGGTGAAAATATGAGCCGAAAAATTCAAATAACTTTTTAACTTCTTGGTACGGATTTAATGATAGATCTTCATAACGAATGACACTGAAATAAATAAGAATATAGTATGTATAGGTATTGTAAAATGTAAAATCATTATTGTTAAGTAATTACCTGAACCTTTGGGGGAATTTTTGTCTTAATTGGATTGCCGCACTATAATCAGAAACCATGTCAGCACACAGTATGTTTGGTTGATCACAGTCAGGTATTCCTGGACACCATTCTCTATGTTTGCGTGATTGCAAGATACCTCGTGGATCTCTAACTAAAAGGAGTACTCGAACGTTTAAGCTAAAATTGACATACATTTCACATTAATAACCATTTCAAAAAAAAATATTTTTAAAGGTAATAAGTCCACGCAATTGTACACTATGATTTGGTGTGGTACATTAGTAAACAATTCCAAATTTGCAAAAATGCGGTAATTATTAAATTGGTAGTATGAGAGGAAGCTCTAAATATTGTGTGAATGATCTTAGAAAAAAAGATAATTATTTCAATTGTAATAGATGCAGGGAATGTTTGTTTTGTCTTTGTAAGATGCCACGGATTAATAATTAAAAAGGTTGTGTTCAAGATTGAGACTATTACGGACTGATACACATAAACTACAAAAATGAAAGTAGTTGGACATATCTTTGGGATGTTTAAACAAATAGTTTGTAAATGCAGAATAGACTCACGAGTCGCCCGTATAAAGTAACGGGTGTTTTTTTTAAAATGAAATAATATACGAAATAAAGGGGTAATGACCACGGTATTGCAGTTTTTGGAAATATGGTGCTACGCCATTATTATTTGAAAATTATTTCGGGCATATGACAAACACTTACTTAGGGTTGTTACAAAAAATCATTGTAGGGAGAGTTTATCTTAAAATGGCTGAGATAGTGCAGGAGACCCTGGGTCTGTCTTGAGGCTCCTACGTTATAATACACTACACATACCTAAAATAAAACAAGTAACCGACGAACTGAAATTTAGGAGTTCAGCCCTAAAGAAAAATTATTAACAACCCACACTATAATTACAATTATAGATATAAACAGCCATATTTTCAAAGATAAGTTAAAAAAATAACAAAACGTGGCTAAAGGTCCTAAATTAATGAAATATCAAAGGCATGGCAAAATTAAGGAAATAGAAGATTAAATATGTGATCGCAATTGAACAGGCAAGCAACAAAAGTTAAATTAAAAACGAGTACTCATCCTGAAGAAAATATTACCAGGAAGTACATACTAGGTTAAAACACTAAAAAAAACATTAACAGCTAAAATTACGAAAAAAGAAAGCAAAAACGCAAGAAGAAAATGGATCAAAACTTTATCACATCTCAAAGAAACTAAGCATCACAAGGAGACTGTAAAAACGTCGCACATCCGTCAAGGATGAGGATCAGGAAGGAAGTTCTCCTCCAGTCCTAAGTTAAACGCAAACTCTCCAAGTCCGGCAAAGGGGCGAGAAAATTACGCAGGACAATTAATAACGATCAAAGATCGGCAACTAAAAGGTCCAACAGGACAACTTCAGATACACGACCATTAAACTGAAAATGTGAAAAAAAAAGCGTAACGTATTTTTCTGAAGCCCAGAAAAAAAAAGGTTACATGTTTGAAGAATTCTGGAATATTTTTCTTTCTTTCTTTCTTTCTTTCTTTCTTTCTTTCTTTCTTTCTTTCTTTCTTTCTTTCATAGTTTATTTCCTTGTTATTGGTTCCATACCTATTGTGAAATTCTTAACACACTGTACGATTTTGTCCAAGGTAAAAAATGGTAGGTATCCACATTTAACAACGTTTTATTACCAACGTAATGGTTTGAAGTAAAATGTAATGAACAAACGTTAATCAGAATATTAAACAGTGATTGTGTTGACGTGCACTGTAGAACTCTTACCTTGAAAGAAATACCTACTTTGTTAAACAAATCTTTTTTGTAAGAAAGATAATCTTGCCGATAACCAACGACTGTTAAAGAGTAACTAAGCAACGTTTCAACCGTCAATTTCGGTTACCGTCAGGTTAACATAACAATACCAATCAAAGATAAGCTTTCATTTATGTTACAATAATTTATTCATACCAACAAAATTAAATTCATATTTAAAAATTTTTTTTTGTTTGCATTTTGAATGTGTATTATATGAGGTAATTGTATATAGAAGCACCTCCCCCCCCCAATCTATTTTCCTCAAAATTCAGTATGTTGTATAGTTCGTCACGCTGATCAAGAATATAAAAATAGCGTCAATAATAATGGTTATTATTTAACCAAATTTTTACTGTAAGTCAACTATTGAATGATGTTTAATATCATCTTAAAAAAATGTATACAGGGTGTTCAAAAAATTAAACTAAATATTGGAATTTCAGGCAACAAAAACTTTCTTATTTTAAATGGAACGCCCTGTATATTTCTCTATATTCGAAAGCAGAATTTTATTCTAAATTGTTTGATATGTGGGGTACCCTATACTTATCATTTGCCGTTAAAGAAATATCACTAATTTTTGTAAATGATGATCAATTTAATGATTTTTAAAAATTAAGTCGGCCATGCATTGAATTATTTCAATTGTTGAATTTTTTTTGCATTATTTATCACAAAAGAATAAAGATTAAATTAAGTTAATATGAAAAACGAGGTCGGAAATTACACAAACGCAGAAATTTTAGATTTATTTCACATACCTACGTGGGAAATGTGATAAAATTGTTGCTCGAACATGTCGTTAGTTTAACGAAAAATATCCTAACAAACCAAATATGACAACAGGTTTTCTCCCATCTTAATAAAAATACTAACCTAACCTAATCTTCTATGTATAATTACCGAAATCGAATGAACTTTCGTGCGGATGGGACGTGACAAAAAAATGCGCATCTACAGAAAATGCCAAGCATGACATACTCAAAAATTGTCCAATTGTAGTGTATATCATTAAGGAAAGTGTTCTACTACAGACCACAATACGGGAGGTCTGCGTTAGCACACTTTCTTCCTGAACTGCATATAGTAGGTACTAATTTTTTATTATTTAATTTTGATCCATATTTAAATAAGAATTGTCATTTTATTTAAGACGCTATAATATTAGACAAATGAAAATGAAGTAAGTAAAAGTTGAGAGAGATTCGTATAGGTCGTATTTTCGTAATACAGCAACTTTCATTAGACGTCCTTCATCAATTTCTATTTGTCAAATACAAAAAAATATATGAATAATTAATTTCTTTATCTAGGAAGTTACATATACTAACGTTATTTTTCTTTTTACATCGTAATGTTATTTTTGACCTATAACTTCTGAAGAAATATCTAATTCATCGACTTTATCGTACCTTACACATTATATTCCCTCATCACACGCAAACGAAGTTGAAATCGGTCAGCACTAGCCTGGCGTTAGCTAGTATTTTATAAAATTCAAACAGCAACACGTTTAGCGAAACAAATTGTCAAGGATCATTGAGATTGTCTTCTAGCGAGTCATGTTAAAAGGTTTATACAAGGTTACATGATTAGCGAACCGCAACAATGCTGCTTGCCTTGTCCACTATGCAAGATTTCGCACATTACCATTATATATGTGGGTATGTAAATAACATTATAAATCAAATAAACTTTTGAAGATTATGTTATTTAAAACTGAACATGGTGCGTACACAATAGTAAGATACAATTGTAAATAAACGCATTTAATTTTTGTTTAGTAACACATGAACCGTATCAATCATTCACACCTCTAATAGAAAGCGTCACTTGATGAGCAGCGGGTGTAGGAAAAATGCGCCGGACTATATGAATCGCATTCCAAATACATATAATTAATAGAATGACTATCTAGTAATGGCACACACTGATATGAAACATATTCAGTATTAAGAAGCAATTGAAAATCAAAAAGAAAATTCACATC
Organism: Agrilus cyanescens; assembly: GCA_947389935.1. NCBI lineage: Eukaryota > Metazoa > Arthropoda > Insecta > Coleoptera > Buprestidae > Agrilus > Agrilus cyanescens. The sequence goes on along the minus strand of OX376709.1, from coordinate 12,763,535 downwards.
TGCGAAACCAAATGACCACCATTTGCATTTGATGAATAACTTTGGTAATTATGAAAGAAGTCCAAAGTTTCAATGGTTAAGAAGATAATTAAAAAGTACTTGTTACCAATGTCACCATTACCAGTTTGAATGGTAACATTGTTAAAGTTCTTTTTAATTCGGTAATTATGTACAATAGCTTATCCCCTCCAGATTTTCTTGAAAAAAAATATGTTGTAGAGTTCGTCATACTGATCAACAATATCACAATATGTTGGGCGCGGAAACCACCGCATACGGAATAATTTATAGTCTTTATCTGTAGGTGATACATGATGCTGTTTGTTTGAAAGCGGTTATTCTTAGTGTGTTATGAATAAAAATTTTGGGAAACGGTGAGAGGTATGTAAATGTAGAGACACCCATCCTGAACCGTAACCTATTGCAATACACACGGAAATATTACGGCAGTTTTTTGTATTTTTTGAAGCCAGTATGAAGATGTCATAAAATACGAAACACTGTCGTAATACTTCCGCGTTTATTGAAATAGGTTACGGTTCCGGATGGGTGTGTTTACATTTACGTATCGCTCACCCTTTCCCAAAATTTGTATTCGTAACACACTAAATAATAACCTTTCAGGGTTAATACAAACAAGCAGTATCATGTGTCTCCTATAGATAAAGACTATAGATAATTTCGTACCTAATCTACAAAATAAGCAAGCAGAACATGATGCGAATATTTGAATAAATCAACAAATCAGTACTACTAATCATTTTATTATTTTACCATAGACATGGAAGACAAATACACGAAATGAAGAAACTCAAAAACACCATAAAGGGGTGATTTCCGCGCCCAACATATACATATATATCATCATTGATCAGTATGACGAACTCTACAACATACTCTTTTTCAAGAAAATGGAAAGGGGGTAAGCCATTGGACATAATTTCCAAAAATTGCTGCTTAATTGTTTTATATAAATCAAGAGTTAAATGATGTATCTACGATTACTTTAATTGCCTATTACCTACAATTAAAAATAGCTTAACAAAACCTAGGTATGTCTTTCACCCTGGAGTGTTCATTTCTCAAAGCAGGCTTGAGTAGTTATCACTATTTTTATCAGTGGTTAACGGAGTAATGAAATGTAATCTAATTGTAAATTGCTTTAACACCTATAATGTTAATAGTAGCCGATAACCAACATAGTGCTACCGGTAATCGTTAAACAAAAATTGATAAACATGCGTTATAAAAGTGTCCACACTTTTAGAAGCGTTGTAAGTAGGCTTTGAGGGGTAATCTTAGTGAATCGAGAATGATTTTGCTACCTACTTAGACATTGATGTTAACTTGCAGTTTTTTAGTACGCAAATGAATGACATATTTAACTTACTCTTTATTTAGTAACAGCCTTTCAGCAAGCCGCAGTCTCAATCGTACTACTTTCATAGATTGGAATGGAAACAGTTTACAAAACTGCGTTAAAAATTCAGGATCCCAGCAATAAAGTGGATAGTACTCGCATTGCGTCCAAAGTCGTGTATTGTGTGTGAATAGGTATACATGATCTTCACCATATTTTAGATACGATTGCAAGTCGTTATATTCACACTTGAGTAGCTTTTCTAGTACATTAAGAGCAGAATCGGCGAATGGAGGCCCACGAATTTGTACAATTCCATAATGAAGTAAGGGCTCATAATGGTAATAGTTTCCCGGAATAGCATTTAGAACTTCTCCAAGAAAGGTAGAACCGGACCTCCATGTAGTAATTATAATGTTTCTGATAGGTTTTCCACCGTTAGAAAGAGTAAAATCTGTTAACGTTTTATTTTTTGGAAAAGGATAATCTCTTAGTTGTTGTTCTAGTAGGAATTTATTTTTACGAATCACCGTTTTAATGGGCACCGTAACAAAAGACGAGTTTGTTAGAATAAAGTCTTGCAATGTAGGATAATGCCTTGAATATTCTTTTGTAGGCCATTGGTTCACTGTTGCAAAGAGTAGAATAAGGGCTATCGTTGTGACAGTGAGGCCAAGAAGTTCTGCCCTTCTGTACATGGCGCAAGAACCCTTCCATTTCCATTAGTGCTATCAAAACATTGCACTCACACACCACATCACTTGTATCTTCTATAAACAACACGCACACATTTGTTTATAATAGTCATCACCAGTCTCACGCTACTTTATAAATTCCGCAGCCGTTTTCATGGACAGCGGCAGAAAATTTCAGAGAACAAGTTCTTCTGTTCCCCACCCTTCTAATTTTAGAGCGTTGCTCCCTCTGCAGATAACGTTTCATCTCTTTTCTGGTTGGTTAATACTGGTATTTCTGTTTCCTTCTTACACAACAGCAGTTCGATTTAACTTAATCGGAGAGACAGTGCCTTTCGCTTGTTGTTGGTGTCATGTCGCGATTTGAGGTATAATTTTTGCATCATGTACATCTAGTGACAATTTAAAATAGAGTCGTAAAATAAAACGCGCTGGGCTCTACATCAGGTCACGTACATTACAAAATTAAAGTACTCAAAAATCAATATTCACAACTAAGTGTAAAGCAATCGAGTTTGCTTACTAAAAGAACTGTCAAAAGGTGATTGTAACTGCAACAGCTCATAAAAAAAGGTAAGGATGATACCATGAAATGCCTTCGAATCGATGTAAATTTTAAGTTATTGGAGTTTTTATCTACCTATAACTAGTTAGGTACCTGCTTAGTATTCGGTTGAAAATTACAGATACGTATGAGACCCAGGAGAGTGTGCGTGTGTATTGTTATAACAAATTCGAGTAGGTACCTACCTGGTACAGAATATCTACATATGCAATTAATTCTAAACTAATTTTTAATTATCATTGATTACCTTTCTTAAACTATTCAAAGAGCGTCGAGTCAAAAGCGATACTGAGACATTAGCGACATTTTCAATTTAAATCGAAATTACTTTAGCGATTCAGGTAGGTGGTTGAAATTAGGTGATATATAAGCGATACTTCAAAAGTAGGTATGTACCTAAATAATGCCTAATAAATATTATATATACAAATAATTTTCAGTGACAAGAATTTAATTTGGTATAAATAAAATACAGTTTATACTTATTGTTGGCGGTTACTGGTAAAATTAAAGTTCAGTGATTATAAAAATCCTACATAAACTTTGTTCGTTAGTATTGCAACTTAACCTAACCTAACCTAGCTGGAAATACAAATGAAAAATGGACAACTGGATTGGCCTCATATAATTTAGTACAAACCCCATAAAACCAGAATATTAGTAATTTTAATTTGGGTTTACAATTTGTCGGCTTTTTAATATATACCTATATGTGTGTGGATACTATATAAAATAACCTGCGTTCATGAAATACGTAGACATGTGCTTATGTCCCACCGTAATTATATTGATGCGAGATTATAGGTTCAGTGTAGGATCCAATGAAAGAACTATCTTTTTTTAATGACCATAAAATTACTAGGTATTAGATAAAACAGTAACAATTATTAAGACCAAAAATTTTATTCAAGATTTAGGATACATGTAAGTGTATCTCGAAATAGGTATTTGTGTAAACGCGTTCATAAATTAAAATAATCAATGTTCTTTAATAAAACTATTTTAAATATATAGGTATATGTTTATTCAGACGAAAAGGCGACATTAAAGCTTGTCGTTTGTCGGTACACTGCTAAAAATTTATGTAGTAATTTCACAAGAAAAGGTTGGATGTTTTTACTCACAACAATAGAGAGAAATAAGATTCAGTCTTGTATATTTGGTGCATGATTTTTTAACTAAATTTAAAAAAATTAGAAGACGTTTGTTAAAATTTACTAAACAGCTCGAAAATTCGCTTATCAAAATTACAATACAAATATTGCAATTTTATCAAACAAATTCTGTTGAAAATGATTGGTAATTTCAGTATAAATTTACTATACAATAAATATAAATACAATTAAATTTCAAGTTGAAGCAAATTTCCAATAGATTGATTATTTTAGTTATGCAATTGGTGGAATTGAATACTTCAGTTTCCACTATAACAGTTATAAAGTCCCTAGATTATCTAGGCACTTTATTAAGTTATAAGTCACTGCGCCATCTATCATAGTAATTTGAGTTTCAACATTTTTTCGTAATTTCACAAAAAAAAGTTACAGTTAGTTACAGTTCTTGTAAATTTACAACCTTTTTATTGGATATTTAACAACGATTTGGGAAAATTACAATACGCGTAGTTACCACGTAGGTACATTCCAAGTTTACAACTCATTATTAACGCTAGGGATACGAAAAGGCGATAAATTAAGAATGCATCTTTTAAAAATAACAATAGAATCGAAGCTCGGATTTTTTATGGCACGCTGTTAGTATTTTTAATTGTCAAAATATTAATAGTTTAAATAAAAATAAAATCACCGAAATAAAATGGATTTAAAATTCATGCTAATTATTTTGATTATTATAAAAAGAAAAAGATATAATTTCTATTATGCTTTAAGATGATATTAAATATTTCTTACATAGAGGATAGGGCCTTTCACCTATTTATTATTGTATTAAAATCATTGTTGGTAATTTAAATAATTACACCACAAAAAAAAAACACATTACAGTGCAAAAGAATTTTAATTTGTACAATTGCAATTATTTTGAATAAAAATGAATATTGCGGCATGTTTATTTTAAACAGTTAAATAATATTTTGTTAAATTTTTATTTAGGTTATTTAATACGGAGCAAATTTTCATTATTATGCAGCTAACTAAAAAGACAAGCCTTCCTGTACCATAAAAAATTGCACAATTAAAATTATTGCTGCAATACAAATAAAAAAGTTATAATTATCTATAACGTAATTTTTATACACTAATTTACAGTCATAAAAATTGCTTCAAATAAATTTCAGTTGGATATCGAGGTAAAATATGTCTCTAAGCTAGTGGTATGTGATTTAAAAAAGTGCAATTAAAATAGTTTATAAAAAAAAATGTAAAGAATCTGGCAAACAAAATTCATGTATAATTCGAATTCAGTGAATTTCCATGAAGTACATAATTTTATTTCCAGCTATTTTCATTATATTGTATTTTTAAATTGTTGTAAGTCACATGTTATTTAAAATGAATTAAAATTATCTATAAAGATAATGAAAATTCTTGAATTAAAATGATCTATTTAGATAATAAAAATTCAGGAATTAAAATTATCTATTTAGATAATAGAAATTCTTGAATTAAAATTATCTATATAGATAATAAAAATTCTTGATTTAAAGTTATCTATATAGATAATTTTAATTCGCATGTGGAGATTATGGCTCCCCTTTCGGTTCTTTATACGTATGTTACGTTTCCTTGTTCCTAGTGTTTTATAATTATCTATTTAGACAATTTTAATTCAAGAATTGTTATTATCTATTTAGATAATTTTAATTCAGGAATTTTTATTATCTAAATAGGTAGATAATTTTAATTCAAGAATTTTTATTGTTAATGCAGGTAATCGATCCAAAGAGTAATGTTTGAATTAGGTACATTAAAATTCTAAATAACTCTTTTGTAGTTAAAACGACAACATAGTAATAATGATTCGACTAATTTAATTTATTTAGAAAAAGAATGACGTACAAATTCGCTGCTATAATAAAACATAAATTATTTTTCATTGTGAAGAAATATTATGGTGAAGCATTTTTTTGATACTTGAGAATAAATCACCTTGTTTTTTTTTCTTCTTATGATGCACATTAATATTAAACTATAATCTTATTACGATCGAATCGAAAATTTTCTTTTAACATGATACAATAATTATTGGGTTCACTTTTAGTTTTGCTACCATAAAATATACTTCAATCCTAAGTATTATACACAATTTTTTTAATGTATCATTATAATTCGATTAATTTTCATGACTGTTAGAATAAGTTTATTTAATTTCCATTATTTAAATTTTTATGGTGCTAATTTTTATTATACATTTATTTGGTTATGATTATTTCAATGTGTGTATTAAAAACACTAACGGCGTGCCATAGTTTTTTATGAAACATCTTAATTATGTACCTACCTAATAATAATCTTAAAGAAATAAAATTTTGAAAAATTAATGTTTCAAAAGTTTTTAATCAAACTACATATTTTACGGATTGTTAGTCCTTGTATACAAATGAAATACTACCATAACGTATGTAGAGAATAAAATCGTTTCAAACATTATTTTGCAAAATTTAATTTTTTTAAGATTATTATTAAGAATGCATCGATTATTTACTAAAGAAAATTATACGCCACTATTTAATATTTCATTGTTAATAGTTATTAAAATTATTAATGTTAAATTAAAAAGTTTGTAACGCACCGCTATTGCTATTCATAGCCTACTTGCTGAAATCAAGAAAGACGAAGAAGATACTGTAATATATATATATATATACATATATATATACATATATCGTCCTTTTATCTATTTTCCCATGTTTCTTTTAATTAATAAGCACTTCCATATTATATATTACTTTTTATTGTCATATGTACCTTTTGGTAGCGTACAGAAAAGACTTAACAATACCCAAAGTTATTTCTTAATTGCTATATCAAGTTATTTTTTGTCATTGTTGATATCCTATGACCTACTTATTACGTAAAGAAACGATTTACTGAATATGCATTTCTGCATTTCTATTTTTTGCAATTTCCGTAGGTAACAGGTCATCGACATATTTTGTTAACTAAAAACTAATTGTACTTATTTTTTATGAATCCATTATATACAGTATATCACAATACTTTGAGAAATACATCAAGTGGAAAAGTAATTTTGAGCGGTATTAATACGTGTCAAAATGTACAGGGTGTTCCATTTAAAAAATTATTGTTTATGTTGTTTACAAATAAACTGTGAACTTCACAATAATTTAGCACTGTTGAATTCTACGTAAAAAAAATGCTTAAGAAATGTTTTTACAGAAATAAAAAAATTTCGTCAGAAAAAAAGATGTATATCTAGAGGTTCTTCGTAAACGTACATTTTCTAAAAACATCCTGTGTCTCTGAAACGGCAATAGAGAGCTAGACACGGTCTGAATCAATTAACTTCTCATAAAAATTAAGCTTTAGACACCGACAAAGTTGTTAGTCTATCTCCTTTTTAAAATATTGTTTACCTTTAAAAGCGTCCAAATTGGCGCACCCTGTATATATGCTAATGTAGCCTAAGAACGTACGTTACTTTTTGTACAGGTGATTTTAGTACATCAAGGCAGAGTGTGGGTAGAGTGTTTTTTACTCAGGGGAAAAAAATCACGTGACTGAGTGTAGCAGAAGTGTAAAAACATTTCTGAACGGTTTGGGGTGTTTTTGATCGAAATCAGTCGAAGTTAGGTCGAAGTTTGTCGAATCTGATTCGTTAACCTAACCTAATTTGGTTTTTAAATTTGTTTTACCTAAATCAAAAATTAAATACATGATTGTTTTAATTGTGTTTTAATTATTACTACAAATAACATAATGTAATATAAAAAAACCGGTAACTTTTAAATTAATTTAAACTGATGCCACAACTATATTACGATTTTTTAAAGTATTTATTAATTTTAAGTACAAATAACAGAACATAATAAAAAATTGTAACTTTTCATTAAAAATTCTGTTAATTTTTGTTTTTTCACAGTTCATAATTTAAATCACTAGTCAATTTTATACTCTAATTAAAGTATGAAAACCAAAAAAATTGTTTCTTCATTATTTTATCTAATTCAAGAATTAAATTATTATTTTAACTGTTTATTAATTATAAGTACAAATTTCATAACATAATAAAAAAACGGTAACGATTAATTTATAATTCTGACCACTTTCGTTTTCTTCACAGTATATAATTAAAATTACTGGTCAAGTCAAGTCTCTTACTCCTATTTTACAAAAGTTCACTAAACATCTTTAGTGAAAATATGATGTTTAGTGAACTTAAGAGACTTCGAGATAATAGTTGAATGCTAACAGAATAGTATCATTTGCTTGTAGATCTAATGTTTGACTTCATACTAAAGATAGGAGTCATTACGAATTAAACATATTGTTATAGAAAAACGCTACTTGTATTGAAAATCACAGCACAAGACAGGGATAATATGCACGACACAACAGAACGAAGAACATAAGTACTACCACAAACTTTTGAATTCTATAGTAAGTGAATACACACCAAAAATTAATACAAAATATTTACCATAAAGTTTATAATTATTGAAATTTTATATCACAGTGAAAGTAAACACATTCTATAGTCAAATCACTATACACTGACGACAAAATATCGTAAAAAAAATCATAACTTGCTTTTGCACACCCTTTATTGTTTTTTTCTTCTTAATTCCCGAATCACATATACAACAATTCACAATTTTTTATTTTTTTGTCGAGAATAACAACACTCAGCCGAACACCATTGTGGGATTTTACCCAATTTCAGCTGATTCCAGCCATGTTAAATTGCCTTGGCCAATCAACGCTCGTGTATTTTTGAATGTCGCTACCAGCGGACTCTAGCGGGGTTGTACCTTTTACTTATCTCCCCTGTGTATTGTCCAGGCCCTGGTACTAGACTAATGGTGTGTGTTGCTAAGGACTAAACGCTAAGATGCGATTCCTGGTGAGGTGACAAGTACCTACTTTCTTCATTGACAGAGGTTACTTTAATTAAACTATTAATGTTGTCTAAAAACGTTGAAATTCATTTTCTATATAGCTTATATAGTGGAACTAAAAACACAAATGTACCTTAGGTACCTACTATTATTGCAATCCCGTTCTACTCTTGTCTTGACCTGTTTTTTTTTCCCGAATAATTTCGTATGCTTTGTAATTTCTATTGTTTGTATATGCAAATTGAAAATTGCATTGAAAAACTCTAAAACCGATTCGTTAATAGAAAAATAGGGGATATTACGATGTTATATGCCTCTGAGATCAAAAGTGATTATTATTGTGGTACGTTTCGTAATATTTTATTTACTGATTATTTTTACTCTAGAATCTGTGCTCTTATTAATTAACTAAAATATGTATACTCGTAAGTAAATTGATATCTGCAGGAAACCGATAAAGCAACTTCCTTTAATGGTAAAACTAGGTATAATAGGAAAAAAATTATTGTGAGCAGTTAGACGGAATGTATAAATGATAATTAAAATAAAATTTAAAGTGGCAGTTGGAGGGTTCCGTAAGATGAAAATTGTATCTATCGTTATCTTTAAATCTATTCCAATTTTTTTTTGTGGTAACTTAAAATATCTGTGCTATCAGAGGGAAATTACTGAATGCAATGTCTATTGTTGATGTAATACATGATAATGCTTGTTTGAATTAACCCTGAAATGTTATTCTTAGTGTGTTACGAATACAAATTTTGGGAAAGGGTGAGGGATATGTAAATGTAAACACACCCATTCTGAACCGTAACCTATTGCAATACACACGGAAGTATTACGACAGTTTTTTGTATTTTATGGCATCTTCATACAGGTTTTGTGCTTACAGAAATACAGCAACTGTCGTAATACTTTCGATTGAAATAGATTTAATCTATATACTGTTAGCTCCTCCCTAGTCATCTTTCTAAGATTTTCATTTTTCAAAAATGAACACTTCGATTTCGAATTTGAACATCTTTTAAGATTAAACTTTCTTCGCTGCTTTTGTTTGTGTATTTGTAAATAAATTTGTTATCTTCAGATATTTTTTATTTTAATTTTTACAAAGCCAATATCGCACTATAAGTATGGTTGTTCTATACTAGAGCAGCGCTTCTCAAAGTGGTGATCCGTGGACCGGGTCCGGTCCGTATAGAAAATGTTGTAGGTTCGCGAACGATGATTGTGTAGTGACGGGTTGTCTGAAAAGGAGCATGAACATATAACGCCCTGAGGTAGAGGGGTTTTTGTTGATATATCGGAGGACACCTTTCTTGGGAAACTTCTTAATTTCGTTACAACTTACTTTTGTGAAATGGACTTTTCAACAATGAGTGCAATAAAAAAGAAACATAGGAATAATATAACTATTCATCTCCAATTTCGAGTAGCCATATCATCAATTGAACCACAATTTGAGAAACTAACCAAGAATAAAGAAGCATATTTGTCACATTAAGGTAATGTGCTATTGTAGTTCAACTGTTTATGATTAGTTTCTTTACAAAGTAAAATCCTTGCTTTTCGTTACCGTGTTGTTTTAAATAAACTGAGAAAATTTTGAATGTTGATAAGATTGCAGCTACTACTATCAAAGTAGGCTCACACACAGCATAGGTGATTACGTAATCAGCGCGCAGGCCTTGTCTCACATGGTAATGGTCATACTGCTGCAAGGTCTCACAGCTGAGTTTGAACCAATGGTTATGGCTCTTTCAGAAAAGAACGTACTAAATAGCTCAAACCCCAACGCCAAAACTTGGATCAAAATTGTCCGAAGCACTTTTCGATAACAAAGTTATCTTCTTCAGGGACTGAAGTGAACTAAAGGCTAATGGTAATGTTTACATTATAAATACTAACTAATGTTATGGTTCAGTGAACGAAGCTCAATCATAAGATAACAATGTTCAGTGAACCTTACAAAATATCCTTAATTAGACTAAATAACGGAGAGCTGGGAATAGGACCTTTGTCACTGTTGAGGGAGTTCAATCTATTTTTATAAATATACATACTTTCAAAGCTGTCAAGCAGGTGACAACTTCTAATTTCCTTAACCAATTTAAGGTTGTCGATATTAATCCTATGGTTTTCGTGTAAAATATGTTGGGCAACACTGGACTTTTCAGTTCTTCCAAATCTAGCATGAGCCAAATGTTCTTTAAACCTTATATTAATCGTTCGTTTAGTTTGCCCAATATACTTCTTGTTACAGTCTTTGCAACCTATTTCATATATCCCCGACTTTTCCAGAAAAGGAATCTTGTCCTTCGGATTACCGAGAAGAGTTTGAAGTGAATTACTGTTTGAGGTATAGGCAATTTGGAAACCTAGTTTACGAAAAATGCCCTCCAAACCTCGGGTAAACCTTGGTTCGAATGGCATAGTTACAAACTTGGTTTTGGTTGTATCAGTCTGAAGAGTCGAGGATCTTGAAATAAGTTTCTTAAATTTAACCTTATTGACTATTTTATCAACAATGCTACTTTTATAACCGTTCTCTTTAGCAATATATTTGATAGTATTAAGCTCTTTTTTATACCTGTCTCTATTCAATGGGAAACTAAGTAATCTATGTACAAGAAAATTAAAACTAGCCATTTTATGTTGCATACAGTGATTAGAGTCATTGGTTATAAATCTACAAGTACTAGTGGGCTTTCTATAGACATCAAATTCTAAAGAATTCCCGTTTCTTATAACCAAAGTATCTAAAAACGGTATTTGTCCGTCGTTTTCTTTTTCCACGGTAAATTTAACAGAAGGGAAGTATGAATTTAATTTAATAAGGAAATCGTTGAGATTACCTGAGTTCAAATCAAAAACAGCAAAAATATCATCAACATATCTTAGCCATAGTCGAGGAAAATACTCCAGGTGACTCAAATTGCTTTCGAAACGACTCATGAAAAGATCAGCTATGAAGGGTGATAAGGAGTTCCCCATAGATGTTCCTTCCTTCTGCTCGTAGAAGCAACCATTTACCTGAAAATAATTTTGCCGCATGCACATTGAAGCTAGAGAAACGTACTCAGCTACAACATCAGCGGTGAAACCATTTTCTTTGAGTAAATCTTCTAGATATGTCAAGGTAAGCGGAATCGGTACACTTGGAAAAAGAGAACAGACATCAAATGAAACCAAAATCTCACTATCTTTTAATTTGATATCTTTGACTTTATTGATGAATTCGATAGAATTCTTTACAGAAAAGCTAGGCTGATGAATGGTGAGATTTTTAAATTCATTTGTAAGCCATTTAGCTAGTTTATAGGTCGGTGAGCCGACTGCTGAGACAATTGGTCGAACTGACTTTCCTGGCTTATGTATTTTCGGCAAACAGTACATGCGGGGCACTGTTGGGCCTGATACATGTAGTCTACGTTTTAAGTCAGGAGTGATAAGGTTGTGACATTGTTTTAAAACTTTATTGAATTCAGCAACCATTCGTGGCAAAGGATTTTTGTTTAGTTTGAGATAAGGACCATTACTAATAAGGTCTTCGACCCGTTCATAATAGTCCTTTTTATCTAGTATCACTACCTTATTCCCCTTGTCCGCTTTTACATAAAAACAATCTTTTTCCTTCAGGCTTTTGAGTGCCTGTTTTTTGGCGTAACTAGTACGTGAGTTAGAACATTCTTTTATGTTCTTTTGGATTTTAAGTTTACATGCCTCTCTGATAAATCCTTTGGAATTTTCATCCAGACGTTGAATTGAGCTTTCAACATGAGCTATGATGTTTTCCAAAGCATTAATAGGGGAAGGCAAGGAAAACTTAAGACCCTTATTAAGCAAATTTAATTCTGAAATATCAAAAGCTTGAGATGAAAGATTTTCGACAATGTTCTCGACCTTCTTAGGAACTGGTTTATTAAAAACGCCTAACTTACGTAATTTATTGTGGTGAACAGCCACTTTTTTCTGGAATTTAGCATCAATAGATAATAGCATGTTCCTTTGAAAGTCGATCCACTGTAAAAACTCAAAATCGTTAGTAATTACTAACTTTGCTAAACAGAAATGGTTAGATTCGGAATTGGATTTCTTATATTCTAAACGTAGTTTGTGTGAAGTAGAGGCATATAGTTTATTTAAATCATTAACCTATAATTTAAACGATTTTGAGTTTTTACAGTGGATCGACTTTCAAAGGAACATGCTATTATCTATTGATGCTAAATTCCAGAAAAAAGTGGCTGTTCACCACAATAAATTACGTAAGTTAGGCGTTTTTAATAAACCAGTTCCTAAGAAGGTCGAGAACATTGTCGAAAATCTTTCATCTCAAGCTTTTGATATTTCAGAATTAAATTTGCTTAATAAGGGTCTTAAGTTTTCCTTGCCTTCCCCTATTAATGCTTTGGAAAACATCATAGCTCATGTTGAAAGCTCAATTCAACGTCTGGATGAAAATTCCAAAGGATTTATCAGAGAGGCATGTAAACTTAAAATCCAAAAGAACATAAAAGAATGTTCTAACTCACGTACTAGTTACGCCAAAAAACAGGCACTCAAAAGCCTGAAGGAAAAAGATTGTTTTTATGTAAAAGCGGACAAGGGGAATAAGGTAGTGATACTAGATAAAAAGGACTATTATGAACGGGTCGAAGACCTTATTAGTAATGGTCCTTATCTCAAACTAAACAAAAATCCTTTGCCACGAATGGTTGCTGAATTCAATAAAGTTTTAAAACAATGTCACAACCTTATCACTCCTGACTTAAAACGTAGACTACATGTATCAGGCCCAACAGTGCCCCGCATGTACTGTTTGCCGAAAATACATAAGCCAGGATAGTCAGTTCGACCAATTGTCTCAGCAGTCGGCTCACCGACCTATAAACTAGCTAAATGGCTTACAAATGAATTTAAAAATCTCACCATTCATCAGCCTAGCTTTTCTGTAAAGAATTCTATCGAATTCATCAATAAAGTCAAAGATATCAAATTAAAAGATAGTGAGATTTTGGTTTCATTTGATGTCTGTTCTCTTTTTCCAAGTGTACCGATTCCGCTTACCTTGACATATCTAGAAGATTTACTCAAAGAAAATGGTTTCACCGCTGATGTTGTAGCTGAGTACGTTTCTCTAGCTTCAATGTGCATGCGGCAAAATTATTTTCAGGTAAATGGTTGCTTCTACGAGCAGAAGGAAGGAACATCTATGGGGAACTCCTTATCACCCTTCATAGCTGATCTTTTCATGAGTCGTTTCGAAAGCAATTTGAGTCACCTGGAGTATTTTCCTCGACTATGGCTAAGATATGTTGATGATATTTTTGCTGTTTTTGATTTGAACTCAGGTAATCTCAACGATTTCCTTATTAAATTAAATTCATACTTCCCTTCTGTTAAATTTACCGTGGAAAAAGAAAACGACGGACAAATACCGTTTTTAGATACTTTGGTTATAAGAAACGGGAATTCTTTAGAATTTGATGTCTATAGAAAGCCCACTAGTACTTGTAGATTTATAACCAATGACTCTAATCACTGTATGCAACATAAAATGGCTAGTTTTAATTTTCTTGTACATAGATTACTTAGTTTCCCATTGAATAGAGACAGGTATAAAAAAGAGCTTAATACTATCAAATATATTGCTAAAGAGAACGGTTATAAAAGTAGCATTGTTGATAAAATAGTCAATAAGGTTAAATTTAAGAAACTTATTTCAAGATCCTCGACTCTTCAGACTGATACAACCAAAACCAAGTTTGTAACTATGCCATTCGAACCAAGGTTTACCCGAGGTTTGGAGGGCATTTTTCGTAAACTAGGTTTCCAAATTGCCTATACCTCAAACAGTAATTCACTTCAAACTCTTCTCGGTAATCCGAAGGACAAGATTCCTTTTCTGGAAAAGTCGGGGATATATGAAATAGGTTGCAAAGACTGTAACAAGAAGTATATTGGGCAAACTAAACGAACGATTAATATAAGGTTTAAAGAACATTTGGCTCATGCTAGATTTGGAAGAACTGAAAAGTCCAGTGTTGCCCAACATATTTTACACGAAAACCATAGGATTAATATCGACAACCTTAAATTGGTTAAGGAAATTAGAAGTTGTCACCTGCTTGACAGCTTTGAAAGTATGTATATTTATAAAAATAGATTGAACTCCCTCAACAGTGACAAAGGTCCTATTCCCAGCTCTCCGTTATTTAGTCTAATTAAGGATATTTTGTAAGGTTCACTGAACATTGTTATCTTATGATTGAGCTTCGTTCACTGAACCATAACATTAGTTAGTATTTATAATGTAAACATTACCATTAGCCTTTAGTTCACTTCAGTCCCTGAAGAAGATAACTTTGTTATCGAAAAGTGCTTCGGACAATTTTGATCCAAGTTTTGGCGTTGGGGTTTGAGCTATTTAGTACGTTCTACAACACCGCCAAAGTTTTCTCCAGTTTCTGATTGGTTATGGCTCTGGAAAATTCAGGCGTCGAAATAACTTCAGATTTTATAAAAACCCAGTTGCTACAAGATACAAAGTGCAAAACAGTAAGCACAATAGCGACAGCGCATTTGTTGCAAGAAAAATGAAAAAACTTCCGTGGTGTTGGGGCTGCAAAAAAGAGGGTACTACAAAAATCAGTGTCCTCAATATAAGAAGCGGAGCTACCTCTCACATGACTGGAAACAGTGAACTCCTTTTGAACCTGACAGACTAAAACTCGGGACAGAAAGTGCTTGTGGCCAATAATTCAAAACGTTCTGTTTGTGGTAAAATTGAAACCGCGCGGCGATGAGAGAAGCATATCGAAAATTAAATATGTGCCAAATCTGTCAGCAAATTTGTTTGTATCAAAAGGATACTGTTTATTTTGATTCCCAAGAATGCAGAATTATAGACGATGGTAAATGTACCATTACGGGAAAATCGGTAGCTACTGCAACAAACGTAAATGGTCTGTATAAGTTGGATGTCGCAACAGAGAAAGTAAATGCAGCAAATGTTCAATATACCCAAATGCTGTGGCATAGACGATTAGATCATTTGAACCACTAGAACTTGTCTTTGCTCAAAAATGGCCTAGCTACTGTGTTCTATATTGAAGAAAAAAGACCACAACGTTATGAAAATTGCATCAAGGGTAAGCATGCTCGAAAACTCTTTAAGAGGGCTGCCAGAAATAAGCGTGATTTAATCCAGTCAGACCTTATGGGTCCTATGGAAGTGGAATCAGATCTGTATAAAATTTTGGAAATACAGAAAGCCATTATACAAAATAAAAATCTTGCTAATGAATAACTACAATTTGGCCTCAATCCCCTCTTAAACCCCAAACTAGTTTAAGACGCTACCTATTTATAAGAGAAGTAGTGTTAGTATCTTTAGTACATATATTTATATTCATGACGATACCCTAACACGGCGACACGCTGCTATTAAATAGCGTTTACCACAGATGGCGCTCTAGTGACATCTTTGATCTTTATTAAATCCACTTCTAGTAAAAAGTCGGTCGGTCGGTCGGTATTCTGTCGGAAACACCTGCGACAGGCTGATGAGAGCCAACCACCTCGAAATAGCGATCCGTGTCTGGTGGTTTCGACGGAATGCTGACCGAGAACATATTTTGTTCCCGGTAGTCACGCCTAAAGAAGTTTTACTTCCAAAATTTCTACTTTCCTAAATTGCATATATTACCTAGTTAATGCGAATTGCTGTGAGTTGCATATAACATGTAATTAATTATTACTTTTTTGTATGCAATTCTTTTTTATTGTTAAGTTCATTCATATGGAGTTTTAATAGTTACATGCTTTAGCAATGCAACGGTTAGGTCATTTATAAAAACAGATTTATTAGAAAAACTAATGAATATTATAATTTCTAAGGTAGCTTCTGAATGAAGCGTGCAAGTTTAGTTCCCAATAGACACAATATACGTAAAAAAGTGTTGTTAAAACCAGAAATTGACATCATCTCGTATCCTTCATGATTTGTTAACACATATCTACAGTTGATATTTATAGCTTCTTTTGCTGAAAACCTTGCGGTTGGTGTAACGTGTGTGTTCTTTTATGTACATATTAGCTAGTTTTAAAACAAGACTTCACTTTCACATTCCAAAGACGTTTCTTAGAAATACACGCACACACACAAATATGTAATGGAGGCTAATTAAAGTTCATTGTGTAAAATCGTAAAGACCTTACTGTCAAATAATATTTTCATGGTGTCATCATTTTTATTACGTCAAACTGTTAATTTGTACTTGTTTTGGTTTATTCAGTATAATTTAAAAAGTTACTTTATTTACTAAGCTACTACTTAAATTGCCAAATAAAAAAGATTTATGAAAAAAATTGACGTAAGGTTATCTTAGATAAGTAAGGAATAAGGATTTAGGGCCATGACACACGTGTCGGCGCGGACGAGTCGGAAGCCGAGGGACGGAATTACAGAGTGCTCAATTTTGTTAAAGTAAAAATGAGGAAGAAAAAGGGACAATATTCTTAACTATTTGAAGAAAATATTCCTCTCCTGAGGGTAGAAAATCGCTTATTATTTTCTTGATTATCATAAGAGATGTAAAAGTTAATAGCACGTCCAAGATTTGTCTTTTATCACTGCAATTAAAAATTGTTGTAGTATTTTGTTTTTGAGCTACATATAAAGAAAAACTAAAATTTTTCGATATTTAACTGTACGCAAAAAATTATTTCTAAGAAATTGTCTGTACAGTCGCCCAGTATATTTTATTAGTATTGTTTCAACCTCTCGGCTGCCGAATCGACCGCGCCGCCTCGGGTGTTACCACATATAATTCAATGGAAACTTGTGCCGACTCGGCTGCGCCGACACGTGTGTCATGGTCCTAAATGAGAAGCTGTTGCAAAGGACAGACTAGATTTGTGATTCCTCTAATTTGTATAAAAGTCACGCTCATAATAATTGCGAACAATTATCCCAAATAATGAACGTGCAAAAGTACATAAGAATATAATTTAAATGTCAGGAATTACTAATTATTAAATTATTTTTTAAATTCATAAAGCGTTAAGGATGTACTTTTAGTTTTTTTTTTTTTAAGATGTCGAAATGATCACCTCGTTCACCAAATGGTAAGTATGGTACCGAAAAATTATGAAGTCAGAAATACTATGTAAAATAGAATCATTTAGCTAAAAGACACGCAGCGAGGATAGTTTTTTATCAGATGATGCGCGCGCTGCTGTACAATATCTATGGGTCCATACACCCTTTTTACTTCTAGGCAAAGATCATACCTACTATAAGAAGAAGGGTCACTCTGAATAAAGTGTGATCGTTCTGCCTCCTGATTTTGATGTAAATATTTACGGCGGAAAATTTAAATGGTTGTGTTGTTTTTTGTTTTGGATAGTTCAATAGTTTGAAGTCTCTTACTTATATTTCACTAAAGTTCACTGAACATGTTTAGTGAACAAAGTACGTTTAGTGAACTGTTGTGAAATAGGAGTAAGAGACTTCAAATAATAATTGAATTGAATAATGTAGTAGGTACTAGTTTTTATAAAAAAATTGAACATATGAAGTTGTGGAAAACAGATACCTATATTGAAAAATCTAAAACCAACAATTAATCATACAATATAATAGATATACATAACTCGCCTTTGCACACCTTTACATACACATCAATTTACATTTTTTCAATTTTTTTAAATCAAGAGTAACACCATTTTGGAGTTTTACCGCTCTTTGACGGTAAAGCGAAAATCTCAGCTCATTGCAGCTATTTAAACTGTGTTCAGTTCGAGTGATCACTTGAATGAACGCACCTATGGCAATTCTTTCGCATCCCTGCCCTTTCTACCCCAGATCGACAACGCATCATTTTTGAAATTCATATATTGTTATTACACAACACTTATCGGCTGCAGTTTGTATGTTGTACACAGTCTTATATCCTGTTTCGTCTTTAGGACATTTTGTCATTTGTCAGCAATAACAATAAGTAAAACTCATTTATGGATTTATATATACGTTGTTTATCACCCTCTTAAACTGGGGTTGTTATGGCCTGTTGCCGGGTCTGTACCTTCTGAGAATTCACGTTGGGTCTGGGTACTTGCCCGCCTTACATTTTTGGTTTTCAATGATGACCAGATCTTGATGAACCACGTCAAAGATAACACCAGTATTTAAATAAATAGTTTTTAAAGCAATTTTACACAAAGTTATTCCTCGCACAAAACACACAGCATTTTTGTCTACTACTATTTTTTATAACTATATATGTTTCTGTGTTTTAATATACATGCTTATTTATTATTATTGTTAATGTTATAAATGTTGAATACATTCCACTATTAACCACCAACATCGTGTACAATTATTTTTGAACAAAACAAATTAACGGCAAGTGTCCAATAAAATGTTCAGTCAATCAGCACTTGTTAATTTTTTAAATTTTCTACTAGCGCCATCTATGAAGGTTGCAAATCTTTACTTATCTAAAATTATAATCTCTATGAATTGTCCAGGCCCTGATTCTACGTAATGAATACCCTTTAACAAGCCGAGTGGCGAAAGTTTTAAACTCTTGGCTATGGAAAGTCGTACTCGCCGGGAGCGAAGTTTTTATTTTTTTCTATCTTTATATTATATAGTTATTGGTGTTGTTATATGCTAGTCTGACGGTCACAATCGAAACGTTGCTTAATTATTTAAAAGTCGTTGGTTATTGGCAAGATAAGCTTTTATTGATCTCACAATATTTTATTCGTACCAACAAAATTAAACTCATGTACCTAATTGAAGATTTTTCATTTTGATTCTTTTTTTTTACAAAATACTGTTGGTTTAGGTTATTAGGTTAGAGTAGGTTAGTTAATTATTATGGCAAAAATTAAAATACAAATACTGAAAAAGACTGAAAAAAATAGTAATCGAAGATATTGTCCGAGTAGCTGTGGTTTCGCGCGCATCATGTGATCTGATCTAATAAAAATAAAGCATTAGATTTTAATAAACTTTGCACACAACACTAATTGTAGTGGAAAAATAATGTGTAAAAAATGTAGGTATTTAATTTTCTGATTGATGCCGCGACTTCACCTTTCAAAATTCCAACAGATCCATCATATCTAACCTAACAAAAATTACTGGCTTCAAAATCTTTTCCACCCTTCTTTAATACACTCGTTTCCTCTTGAAATAATTTTATTATTTCGCCGATTCCAATAATTGATGGACTTTATTCAACGTACAAAGTACTGCCCCATACAAAACCATAGGAAAATGGTTTGTTTTTATCAAAACTATCACACTATTGCGGCCTATTCATGGTCATTCGAGCCGGATTTAAAAAGTGAATCGAAACTTACTAAATACAGGATGGTTATTGTTTGATTTGTAACTCATTGTCAATGTGATCCTGTTTGTTCGCTATCTTTATTCAGAAATCAGTGTGGGCCTGCCTGTGTTATGAGGAAAAACCCAACGAATGGAAGAAATATCGTATTAAAAATAAGTCCTCCGATTATAATGGTGAGCTCACTCTCTATTTTATATCTTTTTTATTGTTCCTGCACGAAGTTAAGTGTACGGGTATTTGTGAATAATCAAAAACTCTCGTTCACAAAAAAATCACAGTCAATAATGTTATTGATGATGATATTAAAGTTACACCCATGAAAGTTTATTTCGTAGTTTTGCCTCCAAAATTTGACAAAAGTTTCAATGCAATTGAAAACGAAAAATAATACGTTTTTAAAAGTTTCTAAATAATTAATGTGTCGTAAACGGTTTAAATTAAAAGATTTTTCTGAATGTGAAAAAATTCAAACGCGCTTAAATTTTTTATAAAACGAGTAAGGAAATAATCGCCTATAAACCGAATCAATGTTATACGCAAAAACTTCACGGTCAAATAAATTACTGCGGAATTACACGAAAATTAAGTGGGTAAACAAGTGAAACAGCAACCAAACAAACGTATAAGCAATTATCAAACTTCCTGATTGAAGCTTACAACGTTTAATTGAAAGTATGAAAGTTTTCGAGACTATTTTACTCATCTACAGTAGCACAGTAGTATACGATAGGAATGATTTGAGCGAAATTGATAAGTTTTACATTTAAAATTATGCTGTACGGTTGATACTTTAGCACTGATTCAATATATGTTACCACATTAAACTACAAGATTTATTAAAGAAAAAATAAAAGACTTATTATTGAAACCGAAAAATAAAACTAACAACTTATCAACCTTAAAAAAATTTCGCAAATAAAAATTTTTATACTTAGAAGTTATTTGTAAGAAGCATTCTATTGAGACTTTCGATAGTGCAACGTTTGTGAAACATCTTAAACACTTTATAAAATAATTAAAATAAAACGAACGTTTCACCAAAATATTTATTCAAATATCTTGATAATGACCGCTGTCGGTCGAAACTATAGTCGAGATTCATATTTGAATAAATATTTTGGTGAAACGTTCGTTTTATTTTAATTATTTTATAAAGCATTCTATTGAGTTTTAATTTTATTCTAATTTAAAAATATTAAACAGCAGTAACGAAATAAAACTTTAATTATGGTAAAAAAGAATGACTAATTTTTACAGTTGAAATACAAACTATCAAAAAGGTACATAAATGTCATACTCGAAAAATATTAAAACCATAGAAACAAAATAAAGGCTTTCAGATGAACACCACGACATCCAAATTTGTAAAAGTAAATTAAATTTATCGCCCCTAATTTACTTGTAGCAAATTTAAACGGGTAACATATAAGCAATATTTGAATACAAAACAGAAAAATAATTGTTGATTTAAAGGAATTTTAAACTCAACACTATCTTATTTTTAAAATGGCTATTTGGCTCTATTTAAAGGTTTATTTTAAATATCGGCAATCTGTTCATTTCTCCCACAATATTCAATTTTGATTTTTGATAGCACCTTTAAACACTTTTTCTACATGTTTGCTTCTCACAGTCTACTAACTCAGCTTAGGTGTTAGAGAGGGATACTATGGGTTGTCGTCTCGAATACCATCAAATAGGTCCTCCACAAAACATTACAACGAAGCCGGTACCGAGTACTTTTCTTGACATTATGTCGCCAGAAAAGTCGGAATCACTGAATGCTATTAATTTGGAACAGTCCGAATTTTTATCGTAGCTAATTCCTTCATTTATATTTGATATTGAATATCGAGTGTTGTAAGTTCACTACATCAGGGCGCGATGGACAGTTTGCTGCACATATTCACTGACGATGAGAAAGAAAAGTGTGGCCTAGTATTGTGAATAAGATATAAATGAACTTGCAGCTATTTCTCTATATGGAAAATCTTGATTAGCTGGTAAAGATTCATGTACTTTTGGGTCATATTGCATTGGTCATGGTCTTAGGTTTTGTACTCCAAAATTTTCTAGTGTTGGATCTTGTGATAATTTTTTTTTTGTTATTTAATCTGTATTCCTTAAATAAGAAGTAGGTTTGTCACATATTATCATTTCGAATTATATTTTAATTGTTAAAGGAATTTGTCCATTTCGTTACTATTTTCAGTAATTAAAATTCCATCATCTGTATGGATGGTCAAAAGCAATATCGAACATGTATTTTTAAATATAAATTTTTACTTTTAAGTGCATTGAGCCCTTTAGATTTAAGTACCGTTGTGAAAGATGTTCTTTTCATTTTTGCCTTTACAGTAAGTTTAATGTCATCTGCGTAATTTAGCTACAAAGTAGGTTCACCACCAACAGGTTGGTTGTTTTTTTCCTTTTTTTTACTGTCAAAGTATTGTAGTTAAACCCTTTTGTCTAGGAGGCGACAGTACTTGGTTGTTATTCTGTCGGTGTAACCTACGACGCGCTGACGAGAGCAAAACAGCTCGGAATCGCGATCAGCGTTTGGCCGCTTCGACAGAATGTTAACCAAGCATTAATTTTTGAAACACCTTGCTTTTGTCTTGAATCCATTAGAATTTTCCATCAATATCTTGATCAAGTCGGCCATACAAATAAGCTGTTTTTATCTCAAATTTACGAAGAGTATATTTTTTAAAAGAAGATGAGTAGAAGAAAAACACTGCGTTTTGTTGCACTAAATATTTATTAAAATCTCGACAAATTTGTTTCTACTTTTTCAGGTCATTCTCAAAAGAGAAATTTTTACAACAAAAATTAAAACTGTTTACAATGCTATTTATAAATGTTATTGGTATGTTAAAGAAAAAGTAGTAACAAATTTGTCGAGGTTTAATAAATATTTAGTACAACGAAACCCAGTGTTTTTCTTCTACTCATCTTCTTTTATAATTTAAAAAATGTTGCACAACGAATGCGATTCACATTCAATCAATTTTATATTAAATGCAAGAGTATAATTTATGCAAAGCTCCTAGCGCAAAAAAATATTAAATATTCGTAACTGACTAAATGTTTCTTGATAATATAATCTATCCCGTAACGCTGTTCACAACCTCTTATAACCAATGTTATATTAAAGATCCCATTTTCTTTTATTTTAAACGCCTGTCTGCTGCTTAATTCTTTTGATCTTTTGTCTCTTTTGTATCTACATACTTCCATGTTTTATTCTTTCTTAATTACTCTCATCAATTTTTTCTTTTCTTCTTGATATGTTAGTGTAATGTTTGTGGAATTATTAAATTTATACTTATTTAAAAACTTATATACAGCAATTACAATTAATTTACTCTAATTATTAATTAAACTTAAAACACTATTTAATAATTACTAATTTAGATCACTATTTATTTACACTTCATTTACTTATATGCGCGTCTCAATTAATTTGTCTTGTCACTACCATCACTGTCGATTTATTTCTTATGTCACTACTGCCACTATCAATTTATTACGATTCTTCGGCGATCGTCTCTTGATCTGTATAGTATCCGTCGAGATAAATAAAGAATATTCAAAAAACGTCGAAAATTGTTTACTATTCTGCGAACCGCTTAATTGCTTTCTTAAAAGGCAGGTACGAAACACACATTTACAAATATGACGCACACACCGCCGAAATCGGCCGCGGCTAGTCAAGTCGTATTTGTTTTTCTGCTGCTTTGATTGTCATAGTTTGGTTTTCTTTCTCACAGTGCTTTAAATTCTTTCAAGCCTTCTTCTAAAGTGGTATATTCAAAAAATTTTTGAGTTTTCTGTTTCATCATCTTTTGCTTCTTCTATTCTATTTTCTTGATTATTTTTATCTTCAACTGATGGATGGCTGTGAAACATTACATCCCTTGATATTCTTACTTTTTGGTTTTTTACATTTTTTTTAATATAGCTATTGAAATATGCTAAAAATGCTATAGATTAATTTTTTTTTTAGTTTTTACTGTCTGAGGAATGTACCCGAGTATATACTAATAAAGTATTTAATTTTGTTAGTAGTATGATATATTTATAATCAATAGAAGTTAATATCGTCAGTAACCAACAATTATTAAAAATTACTTATCATTAATAATCAATTATGCGACATTTCGACCGTCAAATTCGATCATCATCAAACAAAGACTATCCTACAAATGATTGATATTTGAGGAATTGAAAAAAAAAAGAACTATTTTGTGAAGTGTGAAGGAGGAGCTTGAGTTACTCGTCCCGGTATCTTGTATGACGAGCAATGCCATTACCATCGTCAGAGAAGGCCTGCGCGCTGATTAAGTAACCACCTATGCTGTGCATGAGCCTACTGTCATAGTAATCAGCGCGCATGCCCGCAAGTGCAACAATACTCGAGGAATAAATGAATTAGCAATGTTATTATTGTGAGAACTTCATTCTACGTCCGTTGACTCCTCCCTCCTTAGGATGAAATTTTAACCTAAATTAGGAAAATTCCACAGTTTAATAAAAAGAAAATTTTGGATATGTTTTATACTTTCTTTTAGTTTAATTACTTGTTCATTGTTTTGGCTGGGGAATGTTTGGGGGTGAGTTAAATATTATCGATAGGATAAATGTTTGGGATGTCTCCAAAGTTCGTATGGGATGATGGGATGGAGGTTGTAAGGGCTGTTTTTGGGATGGCTTTGAAGGTGGCGGTTTGTAGGAGGTGGGTTAAAAATTAAGAATAATGTTGAGGCGGGTAGTGACGGGGTTTTATGGGGTGTAGACAGTACTGTTTGCAGGGGGCTTGTAGGAAATCAAAGAATTAAGGGTTTGAAAAAGTTTACGGTAGACAGTGGATGTGTTTAAATGTATACATGGTTCATCATCGAATTAATGTATATATTATTATTAATAACTATTAACAATGAAATATCAAGAAATATTTAGTAGTGGTGATTTTAAATACATTAATATGAATTAAATTCAAGAACCATCTACAAATTACCTCAAATGAATAAGGAAAAAGCTATTGCCTTTGTTTTTTTTAAATGGAATACTATATATGTATTTTACGCTGAATTCGAATAAAACGTGAATTTTTAAGGCAGGTATAGTGACCAACCTGTATACCTACGATGAGCGGTTTCTGACATAATTTAATTTATAGAAAAAAAATAGCTACCGCAAACCAAATTATCAAAAATTGTAACTTCCACAAAGTGTTAAAATTTCTACTAGTGATAGCTGAATCTCAGAGCTAACGCCTTGACAAAATTAAACTCACTAATTTATACAGGGCGTTCAACAAAAAATTGTAACGTTTAAAAACTTCAAACTCTAATAACTTCGTTTTTTCAAATGGCACCTACCTACCATATGTTATTTTTTCAATCGAATCCTGTTTTAATCCCCTTTCGATCCATATAAATACTTCTTATTGTTTTATTTTAAGAAATTTGAGTAATTTTGAATTTTTACATACAATAGCTATTTTTAATATTTTTCGCATAAAAAAGTGTGCCTTGGACAATTGACAGCTATCGGAAATCAATCAAAAATCGTCCTTTCGATTAATTTATGTTACAAAAACAACCAAGAACTAAAAGTTCAGTTGAAGTATTTGCAATAAACATTTTTCTCGAACATCTTCCTAACATAATTGGTTAAATAAAAACACTTGGAAACGGTCACAATTTTTTATTAAATAACTCTATGCGCATTTCGCCCGGTTAAGGCATCTTCAGTTATTTAATAAAAAATTGTGACCGTTTCCAAGTGTTTTTATTTAACCAATTATTATCAAGGATGGTTCACCAAGAGCTAACGGCATATACCTTTAATCTTCCTAACAGAAATTAATCGAAAGGTTTTTAGTGTGATTTTGCTTTCATTGTCGTTAGTTGTCAATTGCCCAAGGCACACTCGTATTGCGCCAAAAGTAATGAAATTGCCTATTCTAAAAATTCAAAATTACTCAAAATTTTTCAAATAAAACAACAGGAAGTATCCATTTGGATCGAAAAAGGATAAAAACACGGTGGTTGGCTGATACAGCCGTAAATTTTTTGACGTGGACACGTCTTTTACAAAGAAATTACAAAATACACAATTATTAATTTCTTAATTTATCTTTATTAATTACAGGCCGATAATCTAAACATATATTGTCTAAAGTAGTTGGCCTGATGTAACAACAACTCAAATTAAATTCCTTTTTCATATACTCTTTATGTTGTAGGTTGTAACTTTTGATAATTTAGGTTGCGGTAGCAATTTTTTTTTTTTTTATAAATTAAATTGTCTCAGAAACCGCTCATCGTAGGTTTACAAGTTGGTGATTAAACTTGGCTTAATATTTCACGTTTTATTCGAATTTGGCGTAAAAAACATACTATTCCATTTAAAATAACAAAGTAGAGGGTGGGCGTATATACATTTATACACATCCACCCTCTACCCTAACCTTTTTCAGGCCTTGAGAGTGTTTTACTAAAGTATCCGATGAGCTTCTCTTTTCCTTTTGAACAATACGGTGAGTCTGTACAATGGTCGGGCTATGTCGGTAGTACGAACAAACTACCAGAAAGCTTCTACGCTCAAGCACACAATCTAAGCACACCGATCTTTTGGTGTGAGTGAACTTTGTACGGTGTCTGTTTTGTCAGAATCGGTCTTTATTCCTTCTGGTGTAATAACGTATCCCAGGTACTTTACTTCTCTCTTGAATCGGATACATTTCTTGAGACTTAGCTTCAATTGTGCGGCTGCCAATTTCTTAATCACTTCCGTTTACGTTTTGTAGGTGGTCTTCGGAGGCCTTTCCCAGTATGATGTCTAAATAAACCAAACAAATTTTCCAGTTGAGTCTTCGTAATACGGCGTCCATCAGTCTTTTAAAGGTAGCTGATGCATTGCATAATCCAAAAGGCATCATATTGAATTGCCATAGCCCTTTCCCAGTCGTAAACGCAGTCTTATCTTTATCACGTGGGTGCACTTCTGCTTGCCAGTATCCACTTTTCAAAACCAGACTAGAAAACCATTTATTTCCAGCTAGACAGTCTAATGTGTTGTCGATTCTGGGTAACGAGTAGCTATCTTTCTGCGTTACCTCGTTCAGCTTCCTGTAGTATCGTAGAACCATCTTTCTTTCGTAATAGCACTACAGGGGAAGCCCAGGAACTTTGAGATGGTTCAATTACTCCTTGTTTCCGCATGTCTTCTATAAGGTTGTTAAATTTCTCTTGTTTCGCCGAGGGAACTCTTCTAAGTGGTTGTTTAATGGGTCTTGTCGTTCCGGTGTTAATGCGATAGTATATCAGACTGGTTCTTCCAAAATCGTGACCCGAGAGAGCGAATACATGTTGAAAACGGCTAAACAACTCTTCTAATTGCTTGGTTTGATGTTTGTTGAGATTGTCACTTGATCGTTTCATCAGTCCAGTCAGAGCTGCAGGTTGTGATGTTGATCTTGATTCAGGTTCTTCCTCTGAATCACAATGGTGAATTTCTGCTACTGGTTCAAATACCCCTAACTCCGTGTCTGTGCCTTTAGAGATTTTTTGTTCGAAGTCCTTCAAATTGACTATTCTCACAGGTATCGATGGTGCTCCAGTTCTTACGAGCGTGCGTCCCACTAATAGTGCCTTCTGTACTAAGTCTGGATTGTCTAGTTCGACTACCAATCCTTCGATGTCGTCATGTATTCTTACTTTCGGAATGGCTCGGTAGCACTCGATCTTCCTCTACAATCACCTTAAGAGCAGTTAACTTTGTCATCGGATTTGACATCACTATCTCTTGTTCCCCGATTCGCATTGTAGATGTGCCAATATTTAAGTCTATTCCGTATTCATGGAGGAAGTCCAATCTAATAATGACATCATCTACTATATCGGCCACTAATACCCAACTATTTAAAATCACCTTTCCAATTCTAATTTCTACGTTGCATTTTCCATTGATTGGAGAAGTCTCTCCGTCGCTGTAGTCAAGATTAGGTTATGGATCAGCTCCCGATTTTTAAGGTTGAAACGGGGTTAAAACTGTTAAATTGACACATACATAAATGTGTTTAGAAATCGCCATCACCACTATTAAATAATTCCTTACATTTCATTGTTAATAGATTGTAAATTGATATCTCATTATTAAATCTGTAGCGTTTTCGGCAAGTTCGGTAGCAATCGGCAATTCCCGCCGTTAATTTGGTTTCAAGGGATTTCAAGGTCCCTGAAAGCGCGGCGTGCCGGTTCCGATACGGATTGTCTGTACTGGTTAACAGTATACTGTGTCTTTGATACTGTGGTACAAAGAGTCTTTTTTGAAAGCCATTAAAACTAAAGACTTTCAGGTGAACACAGCGACATCTAAATTCATAATATTTGATTGTATCGGCATCTACTTTATGGTAATTCACTAACATGTTTAACTTTGTCGTAAATAAAACAAAAAGAATTCCACTTTTTATCACGTATATTTCTTAACAATTGTTTCGCTTACCTATACATAAGCATCTTCGGAAGAAGTGTAAATTATAACTACGTCTAGCCTATTTTTTCTATATTTATGTAATCTTTACCGGTGGGGGTAGGTGTTGACAAATTGTGTTATTAGTGGGGAGCTGTACATATTTTCTATTTCATTTAAAACTAAGTTGTTATCATTTTTTACATATCTTTTTATTTCCAAATTTTCTAATATATCTAGTCTTTTTCCTTTATCCATTACATGTAATATTTCTAAATTGTCTTCCATATTAAATGTGTGTTCATTGCCTGTTATGTGGTTCATAAATGATGATTTGCTGTTATAGTTTTTTATATGTTCGTTTATTCTTTCTTTGAATGTCCTACCTGTCTGACCTATGTATACTGCTTTGCAACTTTCACAATTTAGTTTATAAACTCCACTTTTTTGCATTTTTGGTGTTTTGTCTTTTTTATTATTAATAAATTTTAACAAGTTATTATTAGTTTTGAAAGCTACATTGATATGTTTTTTCCTTAATTATGCGGTAATTATATTTGATATATGTTTTAGATATGTAATAGTCTTGAATTTACATTGTTTTTCTTTAATTTTTGGATAGATGGAATAGATAGGTACCCTTTTGTTTCAGTTTTTTATTGATCACGTTTTGTATTAATTCTTCTGTATATCCGTTATTCTTTGCTATTTCTGTAATTACGTTAACTTCTTTTTGAAAGTTCTCATTATTTAGTGGTATAGTAACTAATTTATTAATTAAACTATGGAAAGCAGCTAATTTGTGTTGTGTCGGGTGACTCGATTTATTGTGAATAATATTGTCCGTATATGTCGGTTTTCTGTATATTGAAATGTCTATCGTGTTATTCACTTTTGTTAATTTTAAATCTAATTTATTAATAATAAAAAAGACAAAACACCAAAAATGCAAAAAAGTGGAGTTTATAAACTAAATTGTGAAAGTTGCAAAGCAGACGTCTTGGAAGCTCGAAAGACCAAATCAGCAGAATCGAATGGCATATATCAAACTTTTTAGTACTAATTTAGTATTAATTTGTACTATTAAAAAAAATTTTGCACCACGTGCCATTACAAAGAAAATAGTGGCGCTGCTAAGTTCATAGGGAGCTAGCAGGACCATAAAAAAATTAATAAAAAAAACCAAACAAGTACATAAATAGCAATAATAGAATTTGTACTAATTTGTACTAGCTATTAGGAAGCAATAATTACATTTATTCGTTTGAAAACATCCCTTAATAAATTTATGAACTCTATAACCACCAAAAATGTACCACTTTTTATCAGCAGAATCGAATCGCGTTTATTGCAATGAATACGGGATAATTTGTGCCGCAAAGATATGCAATGGCAGATTTTGTACCTTTTGCCGTTCACCGAAAACTACCCCGAAGGGACATTACGTATAAGAGTAAAGTACCATTTTTTACCAGCAGAATCGAATCGCGTTTTTTGCAATGAATACGGGATAATTTGTGCCGCAAAGATATGCAATGGCAGATTTTGTACCTTTTGCCGTTCACCGAAAACTACCCCGAAGGGACATTACGTATAAGAGTAAAGTACCATTTTTTATCAGCAGAATCGAATCGCGTTTTTTGCAATGAATACGGGATAATTTGTGCCGCAAAGATATGCAATGGCAGATTTTGTACCTTTTGCCGTTCACCGAAAACTACCCCGAAGGGACATTACGTATAAGAGTAAAGTACCATTTTTTACCAGCAGAATCGAATCGCGTTTTTTGCAATGAATACGGGATAATTTGTGCCGCAAAGATATGCAATGGCAGATTTTGTACCTTTTGCCGTTCACCGAAAACTACCCCGAAGGGACATTACGTATAAGAGTAAAGTACCATTTTTTACCAGCAGAATCGAATCGCGTTTTTTGCAATGAATACGGGATAATTTGTGCCGCAAAGATATGCAATGGCAGATTTTGTACCTTTTGCCGTTCACCGAAAACTACCCCGAAGGGACATTACGTATAAGAGTAAAGTACCATTTTTTATCAGCAGAACCGAATCGCGTTTTTTGCAATGAATACGGGATAATTTGTGCCGCAAAGATATGCAATGGCAGATTTTGTACCTTCCCATGTAGGGAGTCACGATGGGGCCAAACTTGGTCCAAATTTGGCCCAAGATTTTTCAACTTTGGTCCTAGATTGGCAACCGATATAGGGCCAAAAACGATAAATGTTCGGTATGTCACTTCGGCCCAAGCCTGGCTGTTAAGATTGGTGCACGACTAGGCTACGAATGCACAACTACGTTCAATAACATGTGACTACGTGAAAAACAATCACCAAATTGATTGAACACTAACACGTTGATTTGAAAAAAGAGACAAGTAAATGAACTCTTGAAGAACTTTGATGAATTTCAAATCAAGAACGAGACAATAATGACCAATGGTCGAAGTAGTAAAAGTAATGCTTGAAGATCGGAGAGCAAGTAAAAAATAATCTTTAAAAGTGGGAGAATTCCTTCTGATTGGTCAATTATTAGAGCTACTCTTCTTGAGTGATTTTAAAAATTATGTAAATATCAGAAAAACAAAATTTTTTAGGACCCCAAGAAAAAGACGAGACCCTCTTTTTCTTTTAAAAGCAAGCACTCAAGAAATACTTTAAGAGCAATAAAATTAGTAAATAAGGGCCATGTGCAAGAACAATAATGAGTAAGAAATGCTTTGGTAAGGATAAGTGTAAGACTCGGCATGAATAGACCTATCGGTTTATTGCTATAGCAATAAATGATCTCTTTAGCCGACCCGTTATAAGGTCAATGCGATGTGTAAAAATATTAAATACTTCAATGAAAGAAATATTTTTTTTGGAAGTTTGGCCAAATTATGGTCTTGTATAGAAATCCTAAGACTCAGTTATACTGCGTTGGACAAAACTAGGCAAACCGTTAATTTATGTTACTGGGCATTTAAAATTTGGCCAAACTTTGATCCGGTATTGGTAAACGGATGCTCAGTTACCCAGTATTGGACCAAGCTTGGCGAAACGTTAATGTACCTAGAGTTGGCAATTAAAAATTGGTCGAAAATTGGTCCAGTATCGATAAGCCGAAGCCTGGTTTCCCACTACTGGTCCAGGTTTTTACCTATCGTCAACTCCGGCATTTCCTACATGGGTTTTGCCGTTCACCGAAAACTACCCCGAAGGGACATTACTGTACAGTACAGTGTCTGGTAAAAATTTAAAGTCAATCAGAGGATTTCCGTTCGATAGTATTAGGATGTCCAAGCTGTAAAAAAATCATCAAAAAAACTTTTTTCGAATCGCCAAAAATCTTTTTAGGTATTGTTATCTAGTGTAGAGTAGTCTCTGATAAAAATTTCATGTTGTTCTGAGTGTCCTGGTTTTCGGATCGCCAGCCAATTCGAATATATATATAGTGTATCCTTTAAGTTGGCGGTTATCTTTATTCGATTGCAACAGTACATACATTTATAATATTAGATTGTCTCTTTTCTAAATATGTAACAAGTTATTCAGTTGGTTCTGATATAAAACTATTTTCACTGAAAATAACACTTTCTAACATGTACTCTTTTCGAAATTTTTGAAAATGTTTTATTGAATTTGATGTAATTACGAAGATGCAAATTAATAAATTGCATTTTGAAATAACAATGGAATACGGATGACAAACGTTGGCTAGAAACAATCATATAAAAGCAAAATGAAGGCTACAATAATTTTATTTTTAATACTGTCTTAAATTGTCTTGCTTGCTAAAAGATACCTAAGTGATTCTTAATTAAAAAAGTACTACTTTATGCAATTATTTGATAAACAAATGTATGATATTCTTTGATGTTGGCGCCCGAATTTTCAAAAATCATGCTAATTTTGGGCATTCTGAGTCAGATATGTGTAGTAATGGGGTTCTTGCATAAATTCTCAATAGTCCACCGAAAGAACCCAATAATTATGGATTAGCTCTTGATAGCGCTGAAGGAATTCTATCAATTGTTCCGGTTTCATTTTTCAATTGGATTTAAATCAGAAGAATTATTCGCGATGCTGTTGACTTTGGGGAAAATTATTCAAATATTTTTTCAAATTGAATGAACTTCTTACGAAAGTAACAATTAATTCCTAATACTTGTAAATCAAAAAAAAGCATCCGAATTCAATGCACGAATGACGGCGTTACCTCTAAAAAATTACGTTTTGCAGAACTATTGTAAATTTTGTACAAGAACTTATAAAAAATACCTATTTATTTTTGAAAATGAAATTGATGAGGCTTCTATTTTTTGTAACTATGATCACAATACATTAAAACATGAAAGGTTACAAAGAATTGTTTATTGAAAATCCACAATA